>JAXCHO010000058.1:3575000-4315000 GCA_036630365.1 Acanthiza pusilla
GTGGGCAAGTAGAAGGAATAAAAAGGATATGTATATTTATCAGTAGTTAAGCCCAGCCAAACAGACTGTATCACATCATTATTCTGATAACAGGCTCTGCCATGGACCACTGCCATATTTCTTCATCAAACACGAGAGCAACTGAGAAATGCAGACTGTTTTCAAACTGTTGTAGACAGTGCAGTTCTGATTTTATTCTGAGTTTATAGCATTTAAAAATGCAGCAGGAGATAAAGATCCCCAGAGTGTGGCAGCACCAGACTTAATGGCATTTCACTACCCCTCATTCTCAGTATAATTATATCAAACGGGCAGAGATGGGGAGCCAAACTGGGAATCCGTTCTCACTGGGCAGATATCAGTACAATATCTGCCCCACCATGTATTTATAAAAATCTCCCTGCTGTTCCAGGAACCACTTGAGCATGAAATAGCTGAGTTCCAATAAGTTAGAATTTCTGAATTCCTGGCATAACTGGCTACAGTAAAACCCTTCTGCAGAAACTTGGTAAAGATTATTCTAGCATAGAGCTAAATGAGTAGCTTTCATTTTGTGTTACTTCTAACACATCTTAAATGTGCCCAGCAGTGTATCTGAGAAATTAAAAAACTATTTCTTAAATTGTTTTGTTTTCTAGATACACCAAAGTCCTGTGTATATTTTCTTAAAAGTCCTGCACTTTCACTAAAGTGATTCGAAGTTTAAATCAAGCCAGCTGCCCTGTTTAATCACTGGCAAGAAAGAAAAGCAGCACCTAAAATACTTTTCCTTGCCAGACTGTCGTAAGCTGAGCTCACTTTGGAGCTCAGCTCCTGTAGGATATATTGCCCTTATTTACCTTATTTACCTTATTTACCTTATTGCCCTTATTTAGGCAGAAAAAATTCATGAGGCACTTCTTAGTGATAAAATTTAATTAGTAAGGACTAGAAAATTTTATTTTTGTCTTACTGCTTGCTTTTATACAACTAATACAAACTAAAATATTAGTCAGATTTCTATACTACATCTGCTCAGTACAACTAGAAAACACTATTTCCCCATTGGCATTGTTCTTTCTAAATACATGAAGTCTAAAGGGATTGACATCAACATTTTCCTTTGAGAAAGAGAACTTTCCTCAGAAAACTCATTTATTTCTTGAACTAACAGCCATCTTCTTAAATTGGTCATACTGGATATATTGGTCTGATTGTCCTAATCCTCTGAGAAATTCAGATCAAATACAAATGTGCTAAATAGCTTTGACCAGAACATTAAAGGAGGAGGGGAAGGACCCGCTCTGGGCTGATTCCAGCTGTCAAGAGTCCAAATTGACCATGGCCAGCTGCAGGCCCAGCAACATCCTGGCTCCTTCCATGACCTTCCTGGAGCATCTCAGGAGTGGCTGAGGTCCAGCAGCAGCACAGACCTGCTTTCTTCTCTGGCAGAGTTTCCTGCCAAGCCCTGAGGAGGTCACTGCTCTCCAGAAACAGACTCACCCACCTGCCTGGTGTTGGCCTGGGTGTTCCCTCTGTGACAAGCGAGACACTTGAAAAATTAGAGCTGAGGAGAAACTGAAAGCTACAAGTCCTCACCACCAACTGAGACAGGATGGCTGCATTTCTCTTCCTTATGCAGGAGGTGTGTTTGGGCACACTGGGAGCTGTGCCAGGACACAAACCTCCTCTCCTTGGCAGAGCTGATTCCTGTCTTTATGAAGGCACTGGCATGGCTGTTCCCAGCAGATGCCCAAGGACAAAGCCTCTGGAGGCACCCTCAGGCTCCCACACGAGTCAGTGAAAGGAGCAGCTTTGCAGCAGGGGACTGATGGAAATCTCCTCCAGTGCTTGTATATCCTGACAAATGGAGCAGTTTCCTCAGGACTGGAAACAATTGGCTTAATATTTCTGCATTGTGTAGTTAGTGGGTTTCTGGACACGCAAGAAAGTCCAAAAATGTTGCTTATCCAATCTGGGCAAAAAAAGCCCTAAGAATGTCCAATGTCTGAAAGCTGAAATTCAGCTCTGAATTAAGGTGCAAATTTCTAGCAGGAAGGCTATTAAATAGGAGAATATCTCTGATAGGGCAGCTTTATTGGGACTTGAAGTATTTAGGGTATGGTTACTTTTGCTCAAAACTGAGAGTTTGGAAAACTCTGTGGGCTGTGCAAAAAGATATTAACAAGAAAACAGGAAAACAGCTTTGTTACTTTCAGGTCACAGCCTCTATAAGGATATCGAATGTCATGTTATTTGATATGGTAGGAACTGTGCAGTGAAGGGCTTCTTCAGGTGAGGTAAGAACAACAGATATGGAATGTGAGCCTCCTACTTCACTGTTAGATTACTTCAGCTGTATTTATTCCATGTATTTAGAACTCCCTTGCATCAAACCTTCTGTCATCATCTGTGTGCCAAAAAGCTCTAAGCCTTTTGCTCCACTGAGCTTTGGAAAAAAGAGGCAGAATTCTGACTCCAGAAACTCTTCACTACACAGATCCAAGTTACTGACATTTCTAGACATTTCTAAATGTAAAATTATTCAACAGGTATTACATCATATTACATTATATTGTAATATAGTATTATTATATATTATATAATATAATATTAAATTATAATTAATTATGTTAGAATTTCTTTTTGCATGTGAAAGATGGGGACTTTCCAGTCATAAAGTTTGGTTCTCACTGTTCCTCTGCCACTAACACCGTTCTCAGAGGATTGCCAGCCTGAGCTGGGGATTTTATCTTTTCCTTATGCAATTCAGCTTTTACATCTTAACTTTTCAGAAGCGGGAGGATTTTTACGAGGCAGAGAATAGCGTGTCACCAGAATTTTTAAACATTGGTATCTCCTCTGAAAGGCTGCCACAGGCATTAATTGTAAAGCTGTGGAGAGGAGGTAGGAATATGAGGATGCAAAACTCCTTTCTCAAACAACCATCATCTCCCATTCGATGATGCACCATTTCCCAGCACTGCTGTGCTGGCTGAATTCCAGCTGGATCTATGCTTATCAGTGGCATTTTCTGTTTTATTCCAGTCTCCTGAGAAATCCATCTCCCTAATAACAGAGTTGTCATTTAATCACAAGTCACATGTTGAAGCATTTTGTGTAATTTCTGTATGCTTTACACACATTATGCAACCTACATGGAAATAAAATTTTACGGGAATCCAGATCATTATGAGAATTTAATTTATAAAAATCTAAAAAATTTACGGGAAGTTTATCTGCCTTGCAAATATTTGCCATTGCCATCTCACCCCAAACACACAGCAAATAATCAGCACACAGGCAGCAAATATCTGCCTCATTTTCATTTCCGTGCCTTATTCTGCAGTGGCAATGGTGTTTCTCAGCCTTGCAAATAAGAACACAAACATGTGGAACATCTGGGTGTTTAATGGGACGAAAGAGACAGTGGCTCCAAATTGTTCACTAAGTGAATGTTATTCCATATGCCAAAAATACTTTGACAGATCCCCTTGAAACATAATTTTAATTATATATGCCTCTGCTCTCAAAAGCTAAGCTGTAAACATCCGACAGCTTCAGTCAGTGAGTTTGCTTCCCTGGGGTGCACAGAGTCCAATCTTGTGACTGAAGAATTAAGAATGCATTTTGCTCATCATTTCTCTCAGTTAAAGTGATCTGAGCAAACTTGTGTCTATCTGCTTCTTATTAACAGAAACATTCGCAAATTTCTCTTTAGATATTGAGTTAGCCTAACTAACAAGGGCCATAAATCAATGAAATCAGGGCCATAATCCAGGCAAAAATCAGATTGCTCAGTGTTAAGGATAGTTTGATTTAGTGAAGGGGAATACAGACATTAGAAGCACGTGAGACTGCATGCAAATTGCAGGTAGAGTAAAGCAGAAAAAAAGGCTTTTGCTCTACAGTTAACACATATTAATACAGAAATCACTAATTGAGAATGAGTCTGGAACTCCACAACCCATATTTCAGAACACAATTTTGTTTAAAAAGATTTTTTTTTACAGAACTTGCACAGTGGGTGGATAGCAAAGTCAAAAGAGTGAAAACTACAAATATATCTGTGCAAACTGTTACAGCAATACATTGTGTAAACTATGAGTCTCTGATGTTTTTCTATAACTTAACTCTCTTTTAAGATGAGTTTTCTTACCTAGATATTCTCTGCACACAGCTGTCCCAGAAACTTTGGCTCCCATGTATGGCATGCTAGTTTTAAACACCCTTTCCTCACCATTCAGATGTTTCTGAAGTCCAGGGAAACTTTCCACTGAAATCCATTGAAATTTTCTCCCAACACTCACTACCAATGAAGTACATACAGCTTTGCAGAGGCTGCTTTCAGAGCGCGTGCAGAGTGAATTCACTGCCAAAAAGATACGATAAAGACTTACGGAAAGAAAACAGGAATCTTCAGCAGTGACCTTTCTCCAAAAGCTGAAACAATTTTTTTAGGAAAAGGTTACCACAAACACTCTTCATGTGGGGAAGTACACTGGCTAGCTATATTGAAAATACTCATTATAGCACAATTGTGTAAAAAAATGAATACAAATTCTAGATACAGTCATTCCCTGGGGCAGTTCAGGCTGTGCACAGAGGCTGGCCCAGCATTATATCATTTAGATCAAGTTTAGAACCCAAAACTCAGGGAGCAGAAAAAAGTTAAACCAACTCAGATGATGTTTTTTCCCAATCAATAGGATTTGTTCCTGTCTTGAAGAAGAGGTCATCCGAGTCCCAGGCTGTTTACCCAGCCCTGAGGCAGGGGGCTCAGTGGTGCTTGCTACACAATGCCATTCAACGCTTTACATTTCTGGAACTGGGATCACATTTCCTCTTCTTTCCACCCCAAGCTACATTAAAAATGTGTAATAAAATAAAGAGAGAAAACTATCCCAGCTCAGTGGCCCAAACAGGACTGGATGAGTCCTGAGTGGCTCTCAGAAGTGGGTGATGAGACTTGGGCTGCACTGGTGGCAAATTAAAGATCAAAACTAGACTCCATCACAGGCTTTATGTATCATTTAAACACACCTAACTGGGAAGTTACAAGCTTAGAAAACAACTTTTGACATCTTTACTCAGTTTTAAAATGACTCATTCATCCACCCCATCTTCCAGAAATTTGTTCAATTAGGATAGGACTGGTGGGGGAACAGAGGCAGAAAGAGTTGTAAGTCAATGGCCTTCACTCAAATGAAATAAAAAGTCCCAGACTAATAAGTTACAACCATGGTTATGGAAAGTTTGGCCAGGAGGCCCCAGTGAAATATTTGCAAAGAAACAGTCAATTTTGTGAATTGGTAATGGAACCATAATGCAGCGTTCAACTCAGGGATACTATGTGGGTGTGTGCTTTATCTCACTACCTTCGCATATTTTGAAGAAAAAAGGAATTTTAGTGTACATACAAATACATACATACATATTGCCATGCTCTGTAATGGCCTCAACACAACAGCATCCTTCAGACACCCAGGAATCATTTCTTGGTCCCCTCCCTCCCCTGCACATAAGCGTTCTACCAGGGTTAGTTTTTGAGTTTTCCTCACCCCTGTTTAACTTGCTTTTGGACAACTCCTTAGCAAAGGCATCTATTCTGTCAAAGTTTAATTTGTCCTCCTTGGTACTATTTTTACCTTTTTTCTATGTCAACTTGGGGGAGAGAAGCTGGATTCTGCACTCTAACTCTCATTACCAGCTTCATTACATCCTCCTCTGCCCAAAAAGACACTGTATATTTGTTTGTCATCCATCACATTGCTTTGCAAAGTAGAAGTGAGAAGCACCAAGGCTGTACCTCACACATCATGCACTTTTCTGGAAGTTAATTGCCTTTACTCTCCCTCTATCACAGTCTCAAATTCATGTTTTATCTCCTACCTTTCCTCTTTGTAATCAATGCATTGTTCATGGAAAGGTATGACCTCTTACAGGAAATAAAAAAGCTGGAAAAACCCCCAAAACCCCAAATTTTTACATTAGCTACTTTTGAGGACTGCCTAAAATTACACCCCCACATATTTTCCCATATAAACAATACAATAGCAGCAAAAAAACCAGTGGAATCATAAATGTAGGGGAAGCGACATGTGGGCTCAGAAAGAAGTAAAAAGGGGACTATAAACTCAGGCAGGAGAACAGAGATAACTCATAAAATAGCCTATTTTGTGGTCCACACCTCCCCTTAAAATGAGGTCCATGAAATAGATAAGACTGTTTATAGATTGGCTGCTAATGGATTGCCACAAACGTAGAGAAATTAATAAGGAAAACCTTCCCATGTAAAGTGAAGAACGTATATGTAGACCAACAATTTGAGTGAGATAATTACCAATGTAATTTTGTTAATTGGGACCTATGGACTATTTTTCTTTAGAGCACTGCCATAAAAAACAAAATGTTACTTTTCCATGCAGAGAATCTGCCAAGGGTTCTCTTTGTACCTGATGAAAGACCATACAACCAGCTTACTGAAAATCACTTGAAGGAATTTAAAAGCAGAATAATAACAAAACTGCTAGAGGGAAGAACAGGAGAAAGCCTGCTGTAAACATGAGAATGTAATGGAAAGAGAGTATAAAAACATCATGTAAGACTACTGTCACTTGGTTCTTAGATAATTGAGCATGGCATAAAAATAGTAATGGTAGAGACAGGAACAATAAAATGAATCCTTTGTTCATTAATGTTCATTAAGACAGAGGAAAAAAGATTTGTTCTTCCTGCTACTACAGAATATTTATCTATGCAACGCATATATGCAAAGCATCATTTCAGACTGCTGTTCTTCAGTAATCAACCACAATCTATTCCCAGGGTCAGTTTGTTGCCCTCATGTCCCACCATAGGAATGCCCTTGGGGCTGTAACTCAGAGATGAGTTGATCTGTTTCAATAAATAACTTAAGCGAAATAAGAAAATTAGATATTTGGGAATCACAGGACAATTTCTGAGGAATTCATTGGAAATGCCAAGATAAATATTGTGTGACTGTCACTGGTTATTGCACACCAATACTTGGAAGTTACACAACCAGATTGGTGAGTGCAGTTACTCCACTAGGTGACCCAAAGGGAAATGTCCAGAACGGATACTTTTCCTGCTGCACGCTTTTGTGTTTGGGGAAGGGAAAGGCTAAAAAAGTTTGACACGGTTGGTTACGGTTCTTTCTTTCTTTCTGCTGCTGTTGGAAGGAAACTTCATTTTCAATCCCTGTCCCCTTTTCCAGAAACAACTTCCTACTTCCAGAAGTGTCAGATGAAAACTGTCAGCCACTACCTGCTGGGGGCTCAAATGCACGTATGACTGAAGTGAGACTCTGGCCTGCCACCAAGGATGGGTCTGGTTCCCTGAACCATATGAAATGATTGGGAACAAACAGCAAAATGGAGAATTAAGGAGATTTCAAGGACCTGTACTAAACCCAGATGTTAATATATTATATATTAACTTATATATTTCCACAGGTTCCATGACTTGTTTGAATCCTCTATCTAAGTTTTATGTGGCAATTTGGCTGCTATCTTTTGTCTAATTAGAATTACATGTAGGCTGTACTTTATTAATTCCCTTAATGTCATTATCTCAAGTTTGCAGAGGTGCTCAGTAGCATCTACACTGGTGCCCTTTGCATAAGGTTCATTGCTTTTCCAAGTAATAATGCAAGCTGAGGATTCAAGGGATGATTTAGTTAGAGCTAAATAAGAATGACTGGAATTAAAAGAAGAGGCTTCTTAATTTGTGTTCGGATTTTTTCCTTTTGCATTATCACTGCTTTTCCATCTCTCCTTTAATAAGATGTCTCTCCCTCTTGGTAAATATCTGTCTACTTGCAAGGACCTTTGCATCTATCTTTTTCTTGTGCTTCTATTTTTAGTGCACATCTGTTCCTGTTTTGACCTCAATTCTCACTCATCTGGGGCTTAATTTTTCTGAGTCTTCCTACTGCTAGTTCTTCTCACAGCTGTCAGATCCCCTTTTTCTTCTAGATCCATAATGTTTCTGTTGGTGGAAAATGCCCAGACTCCCTCTCTTGATGCTGTAGGAGAAGGCAGCCCTGCAGGAAGGCCCTGCTCAGCTGTGCCGCCTCCTTCCCCCAGCTCCTTTCTCCCAAACACAGCCACCTTGGGCAGCTTCCAGAGGCTGCAACTTGCTCTCTGTTTTCTCCCTGCACTTCTTTTCTGCTTTTCTGAGACCTCAATATGCTCCCAAACATTGCAAATTGAGCTCGTTGGCATGCGTAACCAGCGTGACAATAAATGCCACCTTTGCTCCTTTCATAGGCCGTATTTCATTTTCCTTTGGATCAGTAATGAGGAAATTTGTTTTGTTCTACCTCATTTCTTCTCTTGGCCGCAGAATTAGGAGCATGAGCAGGAAGATGCAGGAAGGTCTTTACGGCTTTACTCTCAGCCAGAGAAAGGTGTTTGCAGAAGGAAGTGCTTGTCCCTATGTCCTCATGTGCATCTGCCCCTGCACCTAGTGCTGCTATAAACCCCAGCAGTGCCAGCTGCACTCTGGGGGATGCTGACAGCACTGATGCCTCCTGGCACCTGGCCCTACCTTTACGCTCCACTGACCGTGAGAAGAGGACACAAAGCCTTTTGCCTCCCTCCTTGTCATTCCTGAGACCACTAATGCTGTTGTTGCCCCATTTGTAAAAACTGATTTGGAAAAAAGAGCGTCAGCTAACACAAATATTTTTCCCTGTTTAGCTGATGTGTTCAGTACTTTTGTTTCAGGCAAGTTTCCATGCGGTTTCAGTGTTTTGAAACAGTGGTGTAGCACCCAGATACATTAACATTTAAATAAGACTCAGTCTAATATTTTTTTAAAATCTTAGTTTAAAAAGATTATTCTGCACCTGATGCATATTATCCAAAGGCCACATACACCTTTAGCAAATTCAGATAGCATAGTGAACATGTCAATGCTAGAAATTTCTACTTCTAATTGCATGGAACATTGTAGGAAAGAGGTACGTGCACTGCAAACAGTGCTCAACTGAAATGTTAAAAAATATCCCTTCTGCTTTTCCTCCTCTAAGAGCACAAAGAGAATCTAATTAACATGCTCAGTGTCTCTCCAGAATTCAATTCAAACTCAAAGTATGCTATCAAAGGCTTGAACATCAGACAGAAAATTATTTGGGATGACTGAGCTATCTCTAGAAATACATCAATTTAACTCTAATGGATCCTTATGATAAATTATAACAAATGCAGTTAAAAGGACTTTACCTGCTTTTAAGAGAGAATAATAAAGTTATTAGGAATTTTCTTTAACCTTAAAGCTGTCTTGCAATTGTTGAATGTGATCGTGTAACTTGACAAATGCAGCAAATCACAGTAACTTGTGAGCAGACTTGTGCGTGACATTTTTCTTTTCAGCTGGTCTTTTCTCATGGAAAAAAGGGTCCTCTCTGTCTTGTAAGAGACAGAATCTTTCAGGATCTGCAATTTTTTAGGTTCTCTCCAATTTCATCCAAGAGTGTAATTTACAGGTTTTGCATTCTCTTTTCCTTTTTGGGAAAAAGAAATTTCTGTGTATTAGATTTCAAGCCAACCTGATAGCATTTCCCAGCCAAGTAATTCCTTTGATGCAGTATCCTGCACCTCTACCTTGCCGATGATCAACCAGGTTTTAGCATTGTTTATCATATGCTCAGGGCTGGTGTGCCATTTCAGTAAATGCAGGATGCTAATCAGCTAAATTATAAAGAAAAAGGAGCATAATAGCTGTTTCTTTCAAAATCCCCTTATGGACTGCACTAAGGCAGACCCTCCCACATTCAGCACAGTAAAGGAGTAGCTCACTATCACCTCTCAGTTTTCTGGTTTACGCAGGCATCTTATTCTGAGCACATTAAAGCAATGTTGATAAGAGCAAAATGGTTTATTTTTTTTGAATCTAGATTTCAAAGAAATGTTCTTAAGAAGGAAGGTATGTCTAAGAAGCAGTGCCTTACCACAGCACTCTTATTAGCATTTCTTCAAAGATGCCTTCAACTTGGTCCCAGCTACAAAGACAAAATCTGCATTTGAATAAAGATATTCAAAACGAAGTTGAAAATTGTCGGAGTCTTATGGAAAAGATGGACATTAGCCACAAAGCTGAAATGTAGCAAAAGGACAGTAAGTGTGCACAGATAAGCAGCTCTTGTGTGTTAGATATGGCATCAGAAAAAAGGAGACTGCCAATGTTCCAGCAGCTTCCTGCCGATCCCAAAAAAGCAGGGAAATTTCAGTCATTTGACTTGTCACCAATTACCACCAGTGCTAATGCCAAGGAGGTCTTGCAGTGTCTCTGAGTAATTACTGCCAAGATCACTGAAATAGACATTCCAATAAATCCAGACCTGTGTGATGAGAGCCTGATCCTTCACAAAAACCTCTAACAAACCCAGGGAGGATAATCATGAAGTCTCTATGAGACAATTTTTCTTCATAAGGCCAAGCAATTAGGGTTCAAATCTCAGTACGCTTCTTTTATTCTATACTGCTTATTTGGGCCATGTGTACGTAAAAAGAAATATTAATCACAGTTTTTAAAAAAATTTTTTTAGAACAGGACTTAGAAAGGTTCATAGCAATGAATTTCACATTTCCACCACAAGAATACAACATTTGCCAAACCCCATGACTTATTTTTAGCATTGCTTGTGGGCTTTCTTAGATATTATGCATTAATGGATTAATTTCTCAAAATAATTAAAAAAACCAACCAAACAAAAAAGTCTTACATAATGTATAAATCTGACAATTCCAGTGTTTTTCTTCCAGAAAGGTGACTGATAATGACACCTCATCCCCACTTTGGGAGCATCCTTGTGAGGCTATTCATAACTTTTCTCAGTTATAAATTACTGTATTCAGGGACAATGACTAATTGTAATTTAGACATATCAACCATTCTAATCTCCAGAGCATGATACTTAATATAATAAAGTTTCACATAAAATGCTTGCCAAGAATATATTGTCTTTATCTTGTCTGCAGTGAAAACCAAAGGAGAAACTTGGATCCATTACATCTTAGCTCTCTAGCAATATTCAGAGGTTTGTTTTCCAGAAACATTTATTTACCTTTTTCCCCTCGTGTGCTTTACTTGTTTGTAAAATTCCTTATGAGTCCCCTTAGTTTTTTATACATTTCATTTACCTCAGTTAATGTTTCCATGGATAGCCATTCTTTTTTCTTTCATTCAGATTTCATTTTGGTTCACTTAAACTCTCTGAGAACTGCATTTCATTATTTATCCATATGTGTCTTCCTGGCTTTTCACCTCCATTCTGCCAGAGGGTAACTTAGTTCTTGTGGAAAGAAAGCATTAGAGTTCAAACGTGTTTTCAAAATGCGTTTTGTAAGAAAACCTTTCAGATAGAGCATGGAAAAAATTAGAGGTTACAACCCAAATTTTTTCAAACTAAATCTGTTGGAACATTAGTAAGAATAAGTGGCAAATTCTAAATAGTTTTAAATCAAATCTGACACTGTAAATCTGGTACTGACATTGACGTTGTCATCAAGCAGCTGCTCCAGAAGACACCCATTTCCTGCATCTTCCCATAACAGAGCAAATCTTTAGAGATACCTCCCTTGGAGTAAGTCAATGAAGAAAAAAGAATACCCTCTTTCTTTTCTAAAATACATCCTTATTTAACAGATGTTATTTTCTTACTACATAAGTACCCGGTTAGTTTCTAATTACAATGTTGATGGAAATCTCCTAGATTTAGATTGCAAAATTTTGACTGATGGCCTTTAATACTTGAAATTTTGAAAGGAGCAACTAAAGGCAAGAACAAATAAAAATATCCTCACTGGAGTAACAGAGAGCAGGACATTTGAACAAATTTACACATAGCAGAAATAAAACTTTGTTTAACTTTGTTTGGGATCAGGCAGATAAAGAAAGCATTGTTTATATCCTGGTTTCCTAACTGTAAGGTTTATGCACACATCCACACATGATTACACACTATTCAGTGTATAGAAAAAAGATCATTATAGAACTCAGTCCAATATCCACAACAAATTCAGGCTGTAGTCTGTACCAATTAAATATTAATGGGTCAGATTTATTTGGAATAGCACATCAGGTCAAACCCAAACCAAAAATAATAACTTCATCTATCTGGAGACCAGAAATTCGATGACAGAGAAATGCTGCATTATGACCCAGGACCATTTATAAAGATATATTGTTGTAATAAACAAGGCAGGAATTATCTTTGTCAAGTACCACCAGCTTGCACTTTCTCCTTTTAAGCAAGTTGGGCTTTTTTTAAGAGATCTTAATTCAAAATATGTAACTCTGAGCATGCTCAAGAGGTAACAGACTTCATGGCAAATAAAGTAAACAAACGCAGTGAGGTTTTATGAAGGGGGAAGGCATACAGGGACTATAGTCTTAAATTAGTTTAGTAAGGGAATCAGCATCACTAGTAAAATTCTCAGTCTTTGCATAGCGCTCCATGGGCTGAACCATTGGTCTACTTATTTCAAGTCATGAACATTATATTAATATTTGTATTATTGCTTTTTATGAGCTGCAGGGACAAATGATAAAACTGCACTAATATAAATATTTGTCACAACAAACTGTAACTAACATCACTTCGTCATCCCCATATGCTGGGAATTACTAACTCCATCAAACTTGTTACAGTGCCTGCTCTGCATGGTTACAGAAAAACAAGATTAAAGAACAGAGGGAAAAGCCACAATTTATCTCATGACTTTGTCTCTTGTGGCTTAATACAATGGTTACCATGCTACCTTGTCAAGCTGGAGATAAATGAAACAGTTGGAAGCTGAAGCCTAAAACAGTTTCAAGCCTGGCTGTGCTCACACATTAAGAAATGACTGGAAGCAGCCTCAGCTCAAGGAGAACTCAGTGCTCTGAGAAAAGACATAATTCCAGAAAAACAGTATACTCTCCAGCTATTCTTTCTTTTATTGTCTTCCCTTTTTTTTTTTTTTTTTAAATCCTGCTGTTGTTGAAATGTTAGCATCAGTTGGCACACCTTCTGCTCCCTGCCTGCCAACATTTCAGTAAAACACTGATCATTCTGATGAGAAAGGTGAAAAAAAAACCGAGTTCAAACAGAAAGTTGTATAAAGTTCACGCATGATTCAGTCTCCTGTAGGGCTTTTTAGTCTATAGCATAAATCTCTAGAGCTAAAATGTAATAAAGAGGGAAAACAGTGCAGGAAAATGAGTCCTAAAACTTTAAAGACCACATTTTACCCCTGTTATTCACACAGAGCATTACCTAATGCAGTATGGAAAAAAAATACCCAGCTACTTTCAAAACAAGCAACAGGGAAAACTTGAGTATAGCATGAACACGAGTGTTTTAAAATGTATGATCCCTGGCAATGTTATAACTTTGGCACCAAAGTTTTTAATTTCCTGTATGTTACAATTCTAAATGTAGGAGACTTGAATACACCTGGATTTGCAGAAGAAGGGCCCTTCAGCTTAGCAAGTGTCACCCAGCTTGACTCTCAAGCTCACAATTTTGGCTGCAGTGCTCCCTCCCAGTCCAGCCCATGCATCCAGCAGAATAAATCTGGGCAATTCTGCAGTGGATTGCAGAATCCTCCTCACAAAAGGCCAGGAAAACCTCTTCACCTCAATGCAAAGCAGCTCCCACCTGCAGCACTATGTCCCAAATCAAAGATCCTAATAGCCTCTGTGCCATTCATAAAATCAATTTTTAAACTGGAAAAAACTAACCTCAAAATATTTTAGAAAGAGGAGGCACCATAATCAGAAATGACATAAAATTGTCTGATTTTCAGTGAAAATATTATTGAAATACCGTCTTTACTCAGTAATTACTTTGCTGCTCTCCCACTCAACTTCCTATGTATACAATGCAACATTTTTACAGGTTTTAACAGTTTTTAATGATTTCCAAAAGAACTGGGCTGGTATAGGTAAACACTGATTCAGAAGTTTAAATTATAAACAGGTGAAACATAAACTGAGGAAATGAATGGATTTTCTTTTGACTGGAAATTAACTGCTGGTAGGTAACTTGGAGCTGGCTAGTTAGATAATTTCCTTAAAACAAAATGTTTGCACAATAGTAGCAGATTCTTGATTTCTCTGTTATTTGTGGGCAAGAAAAACTTTTTCTGTGCCATCTTTGTCTATTGGAAATTGCTCAACGTTAACTTAGGAAAGTTGGTGAGCTTTTTTGGCATCTGTCCTGTTAAGTAATAAAATTAATTCAAATTGCAGTATTAAATGTTTATATAGCTGTCTGTGTGTGTGTTGAGTGGCTATATACCTACATGAGGCAGAAAATTAAAGAAAAGTGAAGGAACATTAAAAGCTCTAAAAGCCAAGTTGCTATGCTTTTTCCTCTCAGATGACATGAGATAATTTAATACCTCAAGAGCTTTCCTCACAGAAGAGCCATAGCCCTCCATTTTTCATAATCTATCTTGTACTTTCCTATAAAGAAAGAAAAACATATTAACTATATATTTCTTCAATTTTTCCTTTTCCCGTTCAAATAGAAATTAATCCTGTGGAGCTGCCTGTTTATGTAGTGGCATCGGACACATCCCTCCAAAATTAGGAAAAATTTATTTCTACTCTTGAGTAATGCAAAAAAACTTTATTGGAGTTTGATTATGTCCTTCAGATGTCTGAGAGTCTTTAAAAAACCTCCCTCACCTTTACCTTTTCCTGTCTGTAGGTTTGAATAGATGCATTAAACAGACACTAAGCCACTTTTCTGAGTTGCACTAAGAGCATTTAAAGATTATATTTCAAGTTACGTGAAATGTCTTCCTTATCACAGCCTACAATATATTTTGTTTTTTTCAAACCACCATTAATGTCCTTAAAACCAAAGGCCGATGCTAAGCCAGCATAACATGGTGAGCTGCTCTGCAGCACATCCCCACCCCACTGCTGAAGCTGTGTGCAGCATCAGCCCTGCAGAGAGGCTGACAATTTGGTCAAAAGGCAGCTGTTTTGAAAACTCTTCAAGGATAAGATCACACCTGGTTCAATGGAGATTTGGGCTTGTGGTTTTGGAGTGAAAAGTTCAGTGAAATACTTCACTGAACAAACAGCTACCACTTGGAGCTCTTCTCAATTACAGATATTTGCTCTCCAGTTTTGCCTGTGGTAAAGCAAAGCATATGTCTGCAGAGGACCTCAGGTCTCTTTTGAAATCCTGTATGTTGGCCGCATAAGTTGCTGTAAAAAGCCATAGCATAAGTCAAATAATTAAAACGCTTTAAAAAGAAAAAGAAATAATTTTAAATTACTCCCACATGGGCGTACTTACATGTGTAAGACCTGCTGCTTGCCTGCATGTGTACAATTTCAGCAAAAGAAAAGATGCACAATGCTTCTTGCAATTATATAAGAAAGTTTACTGTTAGATATATAATTATATAAGAAAAAAAAATATTTTTACAGACTCTCTGAATGACTGTCTCCACCGGGTAGCACCTTGGTTATGAGGAACTGCTTTAAGCAGTTGGTGTCTCTTTAATAGCTGATCTCAGATCAGTGGCACACATTTTTGGGTGAGCATCAAGGGCTGGGGCTTTTCTGGGGATGCTCCCTCTGCTTTCAGCTCTGTGAACCGCCCTCCTCTCAGGTACGTGCGAAGAGCAGACACAGTAAGAGTGAAGGCGCTTCAGAGAGGAAACCTCCTCCCGAGCAGAGCTGTTGGGCACTCATGAGGGGGTTTGCAGCCCCCCTCACTGACAGGTACTGCGGGTGCCCATGCAATCCATGCAGCACTAATTAAAGCGCTGCTTTCCCCTGCGCTGCTCAGCATCCCCGTGCTAGGAGCTGATTCCTCTGACTAATTTTAGGCACACGGGCAACTTTTCCTGTAATTAGGCAAGAAACATATGGCTGTTGGACTGTACCTGTCACAAGCTGCCATGTTGAGTTTGAGGAACCGTCAGCTGAATCCTGCAGGGAGCATTCCCTGGATCTCCCATTGTGCGATCGCCACGGTGCCGAGGACACATGCACAGCGTGTCAGATCCCATTAGCTGAGCGCTGTCCTTCCAGCTCCCAGCAGATCCACACCCTGCTCCATCTGCTGAGAGCCAGCAGGACTCGGACAAATGGCAGCTTGTGCTCTCCCAGGCCCCGCAGCCAGAGCATGGTTATTCCTCATCCAAACCAAGAGCTGACCTTGAAACTGGCCACCTCCCATTTGCACCAGGCCCGACCCCTGTTTCACCCAGTTTCAGAATGGGAAAGTTGAGACTTAGCAGATTGGATGGGCAAGAAGGTTTAAAATGCCCACCATACTTCTCTTCCTGTTTTTCTCTCAATTCCTTGGTCGCAAGCCAAAAAAGGATTGCGAATTCCAAACGACATATCCACGTGAAAGAATCTCAGGGATAACATTAGTGTTTCTGTAGATAATCTCACAAAAATGACAGCCTCTGCTACTTATCTGAGATTTGCTTCAGAGATCTAATAGGATGATTTCACTCATAATGCAGATCTGCTCCTAGACAGGCAATGTGATTACCCAATGCTGGATTTCCACTGTAAAATTAAACTTTCTTTCCCATATGGTGGTAATTGCAGTACAGGATCTCAGTAGGCGTATAAAACAGAGAGAACAAGAGAGATATATAGCAGAGGCAGGCTCTGCCAACTCTGAAAACACTTCTATGCAAATCGAAAGCTAAAACCAGAATTTCTAACTAAACAACACAAGTGCCTTCTCAAGTTTGGGAATCAAAATAAATGTAGGCATTTTGTTTGGGTCTATCTGTGTGTAGAGCAATCATCTCATTGCTTGTTTTAAGATAATTATGTGTAACACAGATTCTAAATAATGCAAGATTATACAAACTTAATAAACATTAAAGGAAACATCCCTAACTCTGTGAAGACAATGGCTATTCCAATAGTTCTTTTCTTCATTCCTTAGTTTGAATCTTTGTCACTAACAGTGAATCAATAAGGTAAGGTTCAAAGAATACTGAAAAACACTTAGACAAGAAGGGGAAGGAGATTGGTGTAGTTGATTTTTCTCTTTTGAAGATTTTATGTCAGGAAACAAAAGAGCAGTTGAGAGAGAACCTATTGAGCCTAGAAAGACCAAAAGTTAAGGTTTTACTAGGAAACAGTAAGGGCCACATGAGCCAATATAACTTTTTAATGTGTAGTTATGATGAGAACTTTTTATATATATATATTAAAAAAGGTCCATTTTTCATCTGAAGTTCTCCTGGGTGTGCTCAGAGTGGCATTTGTGCAATAAATTATTTTTTATTACTTCTTGCTGTTAACACTGCAATGCTACTTCAGAAAACGAGAAATATTTTACTTTATCTCATATATTAACACAATTCTTACTAAAATCTGCTATTGCTGCTGTTTTGCACATGATGACATGAAGTGATGCTACCAACAGTCTGAATAAGCCTCAAGTGATATTTTGGTCTTGGTACCATTTTTCAAAATTAGGAGTTTAGAAAACCATGGG
This sequence comes from Acanthiza pusilla, assembly GCA_036630365.1. Taxonomy (NCBI): domain Eukaryota; kingdom Metazoa; phylum Chordata; class Aves; order Passeriformes; family Acanthizidae; genus Acanthiza; species Acanthiza pusilla. The sequence continues at coordinate 3,592,489 of JAXCHO010000058.1, forward strand.
AGGACATGTTTCTAGATAGATCTACATTTATTAGCGAATAAAAGGAGTGTGCCTGCTATATGACCTACTCGGTTTTTCATCCAGTTTTGTTACCAGGTATTTAATTATTCAAAGGTAAAGACAAAATTTTAGGATCCTATTTTGACAATATTTTTTCACAGTGTGTCTATAGATTGTATTTCATAAATCTCTGAAAAATGATTTTGCCTCCAAAATTATCATCATAATCATAAACCATTGGGGGAAAAAAAAACCCATACATTTTTTCCTTTAAATCTTGTCATAAAGGACTTAACAATTTAGTATCCCTTTAATTCAATCACTTGTCTACCGCAGGTTTTTGTTTAATTTCAAAATCCTTTCAAATCCTTCCTAAACCACCATTAGTTTGCTGATTAGAGATGAATGTTGCCTCCTTTAACTGCAATGTGTTGCACTGAAGATGTGAATCAGAAAGCCTGCCAGGCACACGAGATTCTGCTCAGACATGAGATACTGATCCTAAAATCAGTAAAAGTGATGCACAAGTAGATTTGTTTTTAAAATCATGAACATAACTTCCTAGGAAATTCTGTGTTATTTCCGAAAAGACAGTAAGGATAGAAACTCATCACTAAATAACATTAATTAAGTTTTAAAAATGCTTTGTTTATAAGATCAAAGCCTTTTTTCTCTAACCTTAAAAATATAGATGTAGGAAATACTTGTTATAAAAGAGGGCATTTCTGAATTAAAAAGATATTAAATAGTATTAGAAATTTTCTCCTGCTTCTTTAAAGCTTCCAATATAGGAAAAAAAAGATTAATAAAGCATTATGATTTTAATTCTTCGCAGTATAGGTTAATTCAGATGTTTCACCAAAATTGCTGCTAAGAGTTCAGAGTTCTCCATCCAAACATTTTATATAAACACAGGTTAGCGTGCTGTGAAGCAAGAAAGCAGTAAATCACCATGTCTCCTCATCTGTAATTAGGAAGCCATAAATTCCAAGTAAATGAGAGGCTTTTTGCTTCTCATATATGTATGTGTGTGTACGTATAGACACAGAAGTTTCTCCTGTGCTGGAAGAAAATCCTGCAGCAACTGCATTCTGCTTCCATGGGGGAGCTGCGATGGTCTGTTTGTCGGAACAGACTTTGCATATTTAGAAACCACAGAAATTCAGCTTTGGCTCTGAGAGCACTGTCTGCTTACAACAAGCTCATTTTAGATTGGCGTTGTTAAATTCATTTATTGAAATAGCTCCAGACTCTACAAGCAGAACCTCCCTCCGACCTCCCCTCTGCAAAGTGAAAACAAAGACTAAATAACTGTGAGTGCACAACAAGAATGAGCTGTACTTGAAAACAATGGCTAGTTAGGCAAGCAGCTCTTTAAAATATTAGTAAATCAGCATGTGGCTCTGCAAAAGAAGACATTTAAAGTCTCTCCCATTCCCTTCCTCATTTCTCATTGTTCTTACAGAGGAATGAGGCAGTCAAGAACAGCATTTGTTTAGCACTAGGAAAGCACTCAGTTTAACCGAGTGCTTGGGAAAGCCTCAAGCCCAGGACAGATCATTTATGAATTTGGTGGGACAAAAGAAAAGCCTGTACTCAAAAGCCTGTACTCATCAGTATGGCACCTTCTGGAGAAAATGTCTCCTTTTTTTTTTTTTTTTTTTTTTTTTTTGAGCAATAGATATAAACAAGTGAGTTATATGCAAAGTGAGTTCTGAGATCTCAAGAAATCCCATTATGACTTGATATATTCCTATAAAAGATACTCTATTTCCATCTTCCTAATAGGTTTATGTACCATACTTTAAGGCAACACACACACACAAAGTGCATAAATTGTTTATAATGCTCTGCAAATCATTGAAGGAATTATATATAGTAAAGGAGTAATATACATCAAATTAGCTCATAAAAGACAAAGCAAATACAAAATGAAAGGAACAGCAACGCAGAAAAATAAGCCTATTAGTATTGAACTCAGTAGTAATATTCCATATAGAAGTACTTTAATTAATACCAGTCCTTGAATGCTTGTGGTAACTGGAACAAACAAACAGATTATTATGAGGTGCCAGCATTTTCCAGCCTAAGTAAATCCTCACATGATTATTTATGAAGTTTTAATTGTCTGCAAGGAGGAATTGTTACTTTTGATTTTACTACATGGCCTTAGTTTGTTCCTGGCTTTCCAAATATTATTTCAACAGCAATGCTGGTAGAGAAAAACACAACTTGAGAAAAACATAACTAATAAGGGCAGCTTAGCAGGACTGGTGCTGTACCCCCAGAGTAGGTGGGGAATAGCAGTCAAAAAAGAAACACAGCCAGGCTGCACAAAGCATCCCCAGGGCAAAAGATCAGACAGGCAAATTCTCCCAGGCTTCTTCTTTCAAAAAAAATGCTTTTGTGTTCTGTGGTGAAGTAATTAAGAAACATTTTTTACTAATCGCTTTTTCCATCTATTTGAGACTCTACCCTGCACAGTAAACCCCTCATGGCATAATTTTCCTCAAATCACTCATGATCTTATTTCCTAAATATGGCTCTACAACAAACTCAGCAACAAGCACTCTTAGCAGTAAGTAGAAAAATCTATTTTGATAAACTGAGTCAGTTTAATTTTCACACTGCATGAGGAAATATTGATTTCCAACACATCCTGCACATTACAACATCCTTCCTCCACAGTAAAGTTTACATAGATGCTGCATATTTTCATCTCCCATAAGCCAAGCTCTAGCACTAAGTAGCAATTTAATCAGAGAATGCATAATTCAGCAGCTCCCCAAACTTCCTTGTTCACAGCCACATTACATATGTTTCTGCCTCAATTCAACACCATGAGGATCTTTGATAGACAAGCATGTTACGCCTGCAAATTTACACATACATACAGATCTTTTACACATTTTCAGCACTCACTTTTCCTGGGATGTTTTTATTTGGGTGATCTGTTCTTACCACTTGCAGTTCTGAATTCCCAGCTACCCTTACACTGAATCAATATTGAAACGATTTTCACACCAAGCTCGTTGTTCCCCAGTGGGAGAAGTTGTGCTATGTGAGATAAAGATCTGCTTGAACAACTTGGTCCTCCTAAAAACGCACCCTCGTCTCTATTCCCAGAATGCAAGCTCAGAATTCCATCTGCCATTGCATGCGCTGGAAGAAAGTGGTAGAAAAGAGGCAGACAGCAGACACAATAAACTCCTTTTAGTCCATGGCTGCTGGGATCCATTTTTCCCACTGTGCTCCTTCTCTGAGGGGACTTCTGGGCAGCATCCCAGGAATTTGGCATCCTGCACATATATTACACTTTGTCATGCTGACTGGAGGTGTTGAGCCGGTGGATGGAGTTAAAGGAGCAGTAAATAATTCACTTCAGTTGAAAAGAGAAAATAGGAAACAAGGGAAGCTCTCCTGAGAGTCAGTGAAAACAAAGAGGTGAGGGAAGTTATCTTGATTCTTTCAGATGCCCAGCTTATCAACATGTCAGAGGCAGTGTGGTAATGAAACTCAAATTCCTGAAACAAGATCAGCAACTGGAATGAAATCCAGCTCTAAGAAATGGTACCATTGCTCTGAAGATTTCCTTCATGTTTAACTGAATGTTCACAACTACTCTTATACATGGAGCATTTCTGCTTATTAAATACCAAGTGGAATTGTATTCAGTGCACCCAATTCTGCCAAGCCACCCAGAAAAAACTCAGACTATTTCACTGAGATCACAGGTCAAGCCTATAAAATTTTCCTTTTATTCTTTTCAGGAGACAGAGATTATATAAAATCCATCTATTCTGTTGGCACTGTCAGACCTCTGCAATACACAGGTGCTTGATGTATGGTTTTAGCTTCCCAGACGTTTTGATACCCTGTCATTCCAATAAGCTATTGAGATTGAAAAGTGAATTGAGAGGAGAGGAGGAAAATGCCTCCACTCCTCTGACAGCCAAGAAGAATTTCACAAATGCTCTATTCCCACTGAGGTATCAACAGATAAGCACAAGCTCTATTCCCATTCAGCTTGCACCTGCCCTGTCACAGGAATGAAGATGCATTGTCTTCTTGGGAGCGGCATGAGAAAATGTGACAAAACATGAAGAGTCATCAAGAAAATCTGCATTAACCTCTGTGACTGTAAAACACTCTCCTTCTGCAGCTCGAGCTAAAGCCCACAAGGCAGTGCAAACAGATGGATTTGGACAGAATTCTAGCAGCATGCAGCACCTTTGAAGAGTTTCAGATCTGGCTGTTTGTGCTCAGTAATTATGTCTAGTGGACTAGATGTCATCAGGAAACTTTGTCTCCTTATGAAGCTGCGCTATTTGATTTTTAATATTTTGCATGTTTTGCTCACATACAGCTGTGCAGGGCTGTTCAGTGTAGATTGCCCTGTTTAAAAAGAATGAGAAAAAAGGTATTTTCAAAGCTCATTTGAAGGTGGAAACATTATTTGGTTATCCCCAGCTGCAGCTACTGAGCAAGAGTCTCAGGTGGGCAGATCCACACACAAAGCACACACAGGGAAAAGCCCAGTGGGTCCCTGAGAGAGCTTTGCAGTCTGGCTCCATGAAGTCCCAAAGTGTCATCTACGACCTGGCACAGGGTACCTCAAATCAGCCCTGTCTTCTGAAAGGAGTAGACCTCAAAGAACCTGCCACACAGATGTTCACACTTTGTGGTGTTTTCTGTGAAACCTCAAGATTTGGGCTTGAGCAGAAATTCATCGTGATGGAATAAAACAAGATTTTCTCCTCCCATCAAAATAAAACGAAAGATTTTGCTTTACATGTTTTTGTTTTTGTTTTTTTTTAATGCAAGAAGAACAGAAAAACACCAGCAGCAGTAGACAATGTTCCCTACAGCCAATCTACACAGGATGTCAGGGTGGCATGTTTTACTGTATATGGTTTTTAAGTCCTCTAGGTACAGATAAAACCCCACCTACTCGATCATCTTCATACCCCTCCATTATTGGTGAGAGCTGCTGCATGCCACATGCAGAGTTCTCCTAAAATATCCTCAAAATAAAATAAAAAAATAAAAGCCAGGTAATTTTTTATGTGGGGCAGGACATTTGGGTATTCCCTATGAGAGCTGGTTTTAGAGAACAAGCACCAGGAAAAATTCCTTGTTGAGGAAATGGTGGAGAGGGGACTTCACCTGTCGATTTTGTGATGCAGCAGGACAGGATGACCCAGCGCACACACCTCTGCTCAGAGTCCTTGTGAATCAGCCCTCTCCATTTGAAAATGCTGAATTAGCTTTTCTATTCAACTCTACCGATTTTCCCCCACCCTGGAGAGGGCCCAGGAGTTACATGCACTGAAGAAATTGCTATTTTGTGCAATTATGGTCCCATTTGTCCTCTTTCCTTCTGTTTATTCTGAACTAATCCTCGTTGGGGTGGTTATGCTGGATCTGCCTCCCTGAGTGAGCATTAGCCCAAATATCCTGGCTGAGCTGCTGCAGGAAGAGAGGTGCTGTGCTCAGGAGCAGATAGGAGGATTGAATGAATGAGAATGAAAATTAACTGCTAAGATTTCCAGAGGCAGAACTGACTGTGATGAGAATCAGCTAGGGAAGGGCTATGGGAATCTCCCTGAATTGGCCATCAGGCTCTAGGCAGTGCAGGAGCCCCCAAAATGCCATATAGGGAGACCATATATTCATTATCACCAGGGTTTAATATTTCTTTGTTCTGCCAAAATGTGTTAGGCACTTTTGAGCTCCTTTATGCCACTGCTGCCATTTTTCTTCCAAGAAATTCAGAGAAGCTTCCTTGGTGCTAATACACAACAGTAGGATCCAGGAGAAAAATAACTGCTCAGTTAAGATGCCTCTGATGGGATAAAGCACTTCAACTAAGCTTCCTGCACTCAGGCTAGAGAGAAATCTTCTTTACCTCAAGGATTAGAACTATCATTCACTGAAAGGAAGCTGTTGACAATACATAATACTCTCCTTGCTATGATCTGAAAATGTGCTTTTCACCCAGTAATGAGCAGACCCATTGGTCACTGGGCTAGTTTTTATTTTTAAAAACAGGGAAGTGTACCTTTATTAAGACTTGTAATTCTCTGAATGAAACCATAAAAATAAATGTTTTGTCCTTATGAATGTGTCACTGCTACATTATAGTAAGTGTGTAAATTTGCTTTGATGTACTATTAATAATTTGAAAATTGTAATTGCAGGACGAGATGAAATGGTCTAAACTATCAGATCTACTTCTGCAAGATGTACCTCTCTCAGTTTCAACAGATTTTCATTTTCCCTTTTCCTCATGATACTTAAAAATATTACATACAATTCGAAAAACCATGAAAATGTGTTCCTGTTACTTTTCCTTGAGCCCTAAAATAAAGCGTCACTAAGACTAAAATAATACACCAGCTGTTTTAAAGCATATTTAGCCAACAGGCTGAAGCAGCTTTGCTATTCGAAATTTAGATATTCATTATATTAGATACAAGATTTGTTGTATGCTTTGTAAAATTTGATAAAAAAAATTGTAAAATTTGATCAGAATTTCCTTCCTTTTAATTCAAAAAAGAAACAATTTCTTGGTTTCCTAGAGCATCCCCTGACATGTTATAAAATTTCACTCATTTCATGTTCATTATTTGGTGATAAAAACACAGTTAAGTCCCTGCATTGTAAAACTGTAATTAATAGTAATTAAACCAATGGGTTTAAATTTTTAAGAACTACCACACAAAATATTTAACGTCTTCAAGTTTTTCCCAAATATATATCTTGATATATTAATTCTTTTATCAGAAAGCCTCCTCCACCAGTAGCATCCAACTGTACTGTTTTCCTAATATTTGATTAAGGATATTTTATGCAGTTCTTTTTCTGATCAGTGGATTCCTCAGCATGTAACATGCATCCCAAAACCAGAATAATTTTCTCTCAGATTATTGCAATTAACGTTTTACATTTTCTTCATTTGGTGATTTCTATGGACTGATACTCTTAGAAATATAATTTGGTTAAGCCTTAATAGAGTTTTCATTATTCTTTTCACAGTTATTTAATTGACCAGATTGATTAATGACAAATGAAGAAACAAGGGACTACACAGTTGGACTCCACCTTAATGTTCTTTTCCAACCTAAATGATTCTATGATTCTACATGAACTAAGAAAACAGGACAAATATTACAAGTTTTCACACTACATTTAAAAAAAAGCAAAACAAAATAGAAAAGTTACAGGGATTCCTGCTCTGCCAAATTTATGGCATTGCAACTTCTACACTGGTTTGATTATTTCTTGCCATGAAGGTAAGAACTCATATGGCTGCAATATCATTTATGACTGCATTAAGTTCTTCAGTTGATTAATCTGCATGATTTCTGCAGCCACCACCTTACAGAAGGGAAACAAACCCAGGGAACAAAATTATTTGGTCACAACATAAAGTAGAGAAAGCAAACTTGGGTTTCTTAGTACTGCTCACTCATGTTCTCTTTCCCACCTCCAGGGTGCCAGATTATCCTTGCCTTTTTAGATTTCCTGCTCAGACCTGTTTGGAAGAAACTGAGAAAGAAAGGCAGGCTACAAATATTTATTTCCATAATTGATTTTGCAGGACCCCTGAGCCAAGCTGCGTAGAATGCTCAATGCACTGAATATCAGTCTTGCATTCCTCCCTAACAGAAAGACAAGCAATTTTTGGCACTTGGGTTAATCCTATCAGTCATTCAAATAACAAAAAAATGTTATACAAGAATATAAATGTGCCAATGCTAAATAAGTGTTTGGAAAGGCATAAACGTGCTTAAAAGCTGCAAGGCAAAGCAGCCTTTACAGGTAGTCAATAATCTTGTTAGATGAAGACTCTGCTGTCTCTTCCAGAGAAACAAGATGACTCCCACCTTCACTAAAGCACTCAGAAAAAACACCTTTATTCTGGAAGACAAGACAGCCTGTATGTATAGCCTTAGGTAAAATTAAGCATTATATTATTGTCATATATATATATGTGTGTACATATACATATACATATACACATACAGATATAGATATAGATATATAGATATAGATATAGATATATAAAATACATGATGGAATGTACTCCAAAAGCAGAATTATGAAGAGAGCAATGGAGCTTTTGTCAATTATTTCATAAAGAATTAAAGTTTCAGTGCAATACAGAACAAAATGGAGCAATTAATATCAAATACAACAGATAAAACCAGGAACAAGATAGTTACTATTCCTATCAATATTGGATGAGGTAAAAGAAAATGAAGATAAAAATAATATTTGTTAAAGGACAAAATGTGAAAATAAATAAGATTAATAGAGGCCTTATGGATATTAAATGCTGCACTGGAAAAACCTGGTGTTTGAGTGTGTCATGGGCTCTCCAGACCATAATTAGGTTATGAAATGACCATTTAGAGACAAAATTTTAAAGCTTGTATAAGGCAATGATGCTAGGAAAATAAAATAGTTCACACACATTCTCCAAGACTCCCTGTTTTGAATGTTGACATTAAGGATAGCAGGACAAGATGTTCATTTATTTAATCATAAATGAAGAAGAAAAGACCCAACACCAGGAGTGACATAACTTTAGGAATACTCAGCATACAGTGTAGAAAACACTAGCAAACCCAAGGTTCTACATTAACTTTAATGACCAAGAAAGGAAAATTTAAAAAGTTGAAACTGTAATACATAAAGAAATTAACAGGCTTATTCCAACGACCAGCAACAATTTACATTTAACCACCGAAGCAAATTGTGGACGGGCTTAAATCAGTATTGCTTCAGTAGCTCACTGTAGTTATATTTTTGCACTCACTGAAAACTTGGTCCCTAAACTCAGCCATCTAGAGGACAGCCACAATCCAGTCACTGGAGACATTTAAATCTTGAGAAATATTACTGATATATCTGTGAATTATAAGATGACCTGAACATGCTGACTAAAGAAATTGAAAGCTGTTACCTGAAGCACAAGAAGCATAATAAAAGCTGAGCTATGACATTAATATTCGGTGTCCACAATTTTGCCATTCTGCATTTTTGGAGATAAATAGCAATGTTTCATAATTCTTCAGAATATGCAAGGAAAATGGGAAAACTTTTGTTGATGATGCATGGAAAATTAATGAAATCAGATAGCCACTAATCTGCTTTACTGATCCTGAGGAATCCATATGTCAATCCAACAGGCTCTCTCACATAAACCTGACAGTGCCCATTTATTGAGATGGTCATCAGCTGAAACAGGTCTGTCCTTCAACAAGAGAAACCAACAAAAGTTGAAGCATTTTCTTTTAAAAGATTTGAGTCTTATTACCTGAATAAAAGTCTGAGACCCCTTTGGTTGGTCTGGGAGATGAGTCTATTTTAGCTCAGTTCCTCTTACCAAGCCAATTCTGTGATGGGGATTCATTCTGAGCTGACAGACCTCTGACAGCAAGGGCAGCCTTGCAGCCCTCGGTGACAGCCACAGTCAGAGAGAGTCTCACCGCAAGGTTCTCCTAAACTGTTTCATTCTCACAAGTTTCCCAGCCCAGGGCAAAGGATGCTGCCCAGCAAGGACAGGGGTAATGCTGCTTCTGCATTTTACCAAAGTTTAAAATGAGATTTTGCCTCCATTTGTACAGAAAAGTTAGAGCAGTGGAAGATTCTCTAATGGCTCAAGCTCCACTTAGAAATATGAGGTGAAAAAGCAGGAATCTTTCACTGGCACTTCAGGAAAGGGTTTTCATTGTTCTGATCAGAAATATTAACATAATAAGTGGCTGAACGTGACTACAGCAAGAAGGCAACCTTGAAATTTACTTCACGAAGCAAAGAGCCTGAAAGGGAGCATCTTTCTGTGTCGTGCCTCTCTGCCCTTCTCTCAAAGGAAGATAATTCATCTGCATCTTTCCCCTCTAACCTCCTGACAATTTTTCCTAATTATCTTCATCTAACACAAATTCATTTTCACTTTCTACCCTTTGTTCAGGTTTGCTCAGTAGTTTTCAGATTTACAGCTGACAGATGAACAGCACAGTCACGTAAACTGCAGTTTCTTAGGAAACCAATCTAAAAATGAACATCCAGGCTTTTCGGATATTTTCACCACAGTGTTACAGTTCAAGATCCATGCTAAAGGAGAATGAAGACATGTGACAAAGAAAAGCAAGCATTGAAGTCCTTTGAGAAGCTGGGGTCTCATTTATGTTCACACGCCCTGCCCTCTGTAATTGATAGATGCAGAACACAGTGCATGCTGTGGGGAATGTAAAATTCAGCAGCTTAAGGAAGGGTCCACAGTGTACTGAAGATATATATAATATCGGAGCCAGCAGGAGGAAAGCTGCTTCCTAGTCATAATTTACCCTTAAATACTTTGTGAAGAACACAGGGATTAGTCTTGGGTTTAGAGACTTGTTTAAAGAGTAAAGAAGGGTGTAAAGAATAGACAGATGGGAGGTTATATGCAGTTGAAAATCTTGCTGTTTTATGAAAACAATTACAGCATTTAAGCTCTTACTCAAAACCTCAAGGAGTCTGGTGACTTTTAAAATTTTCGTTTTCTTAAAGAAAAGATCCACTTCTTTTATTTGTAGCCCAATAGCTGGAAATATAAATGTATAATCAAAAGAGGAAGAGGGAGATTCCAGTTCTTCTGAACTTTAATCCCTGTTCTTACATATTGATTTTAAAATGATTTTCGTGACACTGAGTGTTTTTGATCATGGTATTGGCACACATTAGCCTGGCAGTACAGAGTAGCAAAATGGTACTCCAAGTGGTCTTGTAGTTCCATGCCTCTATTCTTAAAATTGCAAGGATCATGATGATGTGAGCGGGGCACTCTAGAGGAAAATCTCATAGGGAAGTGACATTCCAGTGGGACAGGAACTGGGTTCACAGTGCCTGGCATTGTGTCTAATCTGCCTTTCTGTTCTGTTTTATGATGATACACATGGACTGACTCTGAGAGGAAGCCATCAAAAAGGCAGGAGAAACTTGCTGCTCACTCTTCCAGCTCTCCAGAGGCCAAGCTCAGCAGAACTGCTGCTTTAATGCCCAGGTAATCTCCGCTGGGGAGCTGCCAGCCTGACCTGCAGCGGGAGCAAAGGTGACCTAGCCAGCATTGGATCTGATCACACATCAAGGGGGGTTCAGCACGCCCTTGGCTACTGCAAGCTCCAGTGCCAGGCGCTAATTCAGTACCCAGAATTCTGCAGAAGCCACAGCCAGCAGTGACTGAAGCATTTCACTGTGCTCAAAGCACAGCAAAGCTCTGCAAACACTAAGTGACAGCAACAATAAATAACATTTTTCTCACAGAAACCCTCATGCTCAGGACTTGCTGTAACATGGCACCTGGTCAGGGAAATATATTTAGTAATCATCACAGAAAAATCACTCTTAAAACTTTCAAAGTTTGGTTTGATTTTTTTTTCCACTTCTTTTTTCCTGGCTAAAAATATATCCTTATATTGAAACTGTATGATTAAGGGACTACACTAATTTGTCATGGAATATACAAAGCAATAAATAGGTTTGGAAGATAGTTAAATTATGAAAATAGAGCTAAGGCATTCAATAACCATAAAGAACATTCTATTTATTTCAAGCAGGTATCTTTCAAACCCTTAACATTTTTTTCTATTATATATGATCTGATAAAGCAGACAGAAAAACCTACAATTACTGAAGATAAAGAAATTACAATGCAGTTGTCATATCCCTAAATTGCATGGCATACTGAATTTCTATGACCCATGAGTTTTCATTGTCTCTCTGTGAATTACTCTGCAGAAATATTTAAAGTTAAGAATGTGAAAAGTGTGAAGATTTCTGAAGAAAAAACATATAAAATATATATAAATATATATATTTATATATTTTTTTAAATTTATTATAAATATATGTATATTTTTATATGTGGGAACTGCACTCTATTTATATATGCACATTAGGTGGCCAACAATTTCCACATACAAAAAGCTGTCTCACCTGTTTTTGAAATATTTTTTTTACTTGGACTCCTAAGATTTGCTAAATAATCTGGTTATGAGCTTTACACTCCCAATAGAAAATCAAGTTAGATACAAGAAACATCTGATTATAAATTATTTGACTGAAAAAGACTTTTTTTACATTTACTTTTTACAAGGAAGCATTATTTCACACTTGCCTGTACAAAACACTTGTAAAATATACGTGTCTTTTTAAAATGAGACACACTCCAATACTGAGCCCTCACATCTCACCTTACAGTCAATGTTAACAGCTCTGTTGTGATTTGCTGAAATGTAGAATCAGTGACAGAAAAACAGATAATTACACTAGTTCTAGCTGTAATAGCAGAAAAAAAATCTTTTGTAAACCATCTGAGAACTCTTTTTGAAATAAAAGATGCAGCTCTTAAGGAAAATAAAAGGTAACAGGCATTTCCCTGAATAACGCTGATCATACTCTTTCTCAGCCTATAAGGTATGAATTTCAAGTATTATCAAGTAGCACATTCTTATAGCTACTTTTTTTTTTAAACCCTCTTGATGGATTTTGTTAAATCAGGAAGAACTATGTATAACTCAAAGGTTTATTATACTGTGCTAGGCTTTTCTTGTAATTGACGCTTTTTTCACATTTTGACAAAATTCATAAATATTAAGGTTCACCTTAGACTACTTCAATCTTGCTTCAATTACCATCATCTGTTAATACAGCACGTGTGACATGACAGGAATATCACTCACTGAAAGTTGTTCACTCTCAGTCAATTTTGCAATTGCCTCTGGCAAATTATTGCATTAAGTGCATTTCCCACCATTCCAACATGAAACCAGTGCAAAAGCTGAAATACACCCACAGCTCCCACTTGGAAAACCGCTGTGGCCCCTTTGTGTCCAAGTGCTTTAAACCAGGCTCACACCTTACAAATTCATCCACACACAATCCTGACACACCCAGAGCACTGCAGGACCTCCCAATTGCATTTATTTAGCTATTTCAGGGATGGAACAAAAGCTGGGCTGCACATGAATAATGTAAAACACAGCATTTCAGCACAATGAGCTTCCACTGCTCATTGCATCAAGACATGCTCTCTTTTGAGATAAAGCCAGAGCTGACTCAGAAGAAACAGGTGATCGAACTTCAGTCTAACTGCTCACTGTTTTTACATGCAAAATACTAATTGTTTCAAAAAGAAGGTGGGTATATTAAAATCTAAAGAAAAGAGTGAAGGTATAGACAGCATAAATACCTTTACTGTCGTGGCACTTTCATGGTTCAGAATTTTTATGATTCAGACTGTTTCCTGGGAAACATGTTTGAAAAAATATTCAACAGCAATTAGGTCCACAGATTTATGTATGTTTAGAAATTTCCTGTCAAGGAGGAAGATAAGGTATTTGAAGTACTGACAGGTTCTAGCACCCAGACATAATGAGGACAGAAAAAGGCAAGAAAATTTGCTGAAGTCTTTTAAAATAAAGTAATTCCTCACACAGTAGTATTAAAGTCCGACTGCTGTTAGTCTGCCTTGTCAGCAAACACCTTAATGAGGAGGTCACAGACAAGCTGCTTTATTCTTACAGGCGCCATTAAGCCTATTAAATTTATTTCCACCTTATTGACACAATTTTGCATTTGAAAGAAGGTACCAATGGCATTAAGCCACTCAAAAGTCATTAACATTTAAACAAAAGTCTAATTTCGCAGGAACCCAAAGGTCCTGAGGGTCAGAATCAGCGCTAGTGGGGAGGCATATATGCACTAATAACTTTCCATGGAAAAGTAAAATCCTTTTCTGTCTGCTATGTGAGAAGACCTTGTAGAGATCAGAGCTGCATCCACTGTGAGCAGCAAACAACCAAGGATAGATCTACAGAACTGCTCTCCACATTTTCCTGGTATGCCAAGAAAAAACAGGGCTCAGTGTTGGCCTCATCTGCTTGGTTGACAGTGGGTGGCAAGAGTGGCACAACTACAAGTTCGAAAAAGCTAAAAATCTTGGTGATAGGGAAGAAAACATACAGAGAAAATTTTATTATGCCACAGTTGCAGCTAAGCACAGTAACATTCTTACAACCCAAGAAATTGTTAAAAAAATTATTCTTCCATTTATATAGCTCTTTTTAAATTTTATTGTCTTAAAATTGGCAGGGCTATCAGGTCTGAAATGCTCTCACAGGAGATTCAAACTAAAATCTATTGACATTTTCAGAGATCTTAATCTGAAATTGTGTCTAGCACTGTAGAAGTTGTTTCTTTTCTAAAAAAGAATATAAAAACAGAATCAAGATTGCTTGACTAACCAAGACTCTTTTCATTCTGTTTCCTCCTGGGCTTCACACTGTGTTTTGGAAAGAATGCGTGCACTGGAAAAAGAAGGGAAGAACGGCTTCCAAGGTAAGAGAGAAATGATCTTCTATTAGCTTTGATTTGGGAGCATCAGCACTGTAGGCAGAGGCTCATATGTGACTGTGATTCAGGATATTTGCTCGGGGGACTCCTGCCTATCCAGCTCCAAATGAGTTCTCTCTGCAAAGTTGGGAAATCTGCTGTTTGCCACTAAAATTTTCTTTTTCATTAACGTGACACGAGTCTAGCAGTTTACTGCTTCAGCAGAAACAGACTTGTCCTTAACTGTCTTCCATCATCTCTCACAGGGACTTCATCTCCCTCAACATAAATTCTATTCTAGAAACCAAATTATTTGGGCTCCTCTTCTATCCCATATTAACTCATGTTGGTTGTATAGGGTGGGTGTGCCATTTTTCATTCACATCTTTTCTGTCGGTCATTTCAATGCATGAAAGAGATTTGCTACTCCCACCCCAATAAAAATCAGTTTAGCAAAAAAATAGATTTAGGAAGACAATAGGAACCTGCTTGAAGAATCAATTTTTAAAATAAAATATTTGTGTTCTTAATTTGAAGTGTGTGGGTTTGTTTGTTTGAAATCACTAATTCTATATATTATTCCATCTCGCAGTAGTACATTTTCAGCTGCTCCTTCAAGAACCATGTGATGCGCAATGTAACAGCAAAACTATGGAGATTTAAAAAAAAAAAGCAACCTATCAACCTATTTTGGCAACCTGAAATCTTGTGAATAACCTAGGATAAATGAGTATAGGAACTTTTCAGCACAAATAGCTGCAGAAGTTTAGGATTTTGTTCCAGCCACTCTGTCTGAGCCCAGCTCTTCGTATCTACATTGGCAGTAAGAACATGTCTTGGCCTTCAAGTTGTGCCATAAAGAAAGAAGATATTTTGAACTGAGTCTTCATGTAACAGCAGAAGCAGTGGTCATCAAATAAATCCTACAGGTAATGTATGGCTATGAAAAGAAAACAAGCAATTAATGGGACAGGCTTGGATTTCTCTCTCCTGTGCCCAAGTCCTAAATAATTACAGGGGGAGCAGGAGCAGAACCGTATCCAAGAGCTATGCTATGCTGTGATGCAAATAAAACAATTAGGAACCAAGGAATTAATAAAGACTTCATTTGTGTCACATCTGAAATATCTAACCAATATAACTGGCTTTAATTTGACATTTCTTTCTAGGGCACACGACAGGAATTTAATTAAATCAATACATTTCTCCTCAATGTTAAGTATCCCTTTTCTTCATGTCTATACTCGCATCTTGACCATTATTAAACTCAGTAACTCAAGTCAAGTAGATGTGAAAACTTAAAGGAAAAGTATATGATAAGTAGACGATTATCTACGAGCGATTTTTTTTCTATTTTTAAGTAGTATTTTTATTTCAGAGGAGAAAACTCTAACTGCTCCTACTTCTAGAGCTATTTATTAAGAAGGAAGATAATAGGGAGTAAATACGGAAATAATATGCAAACGGATGACTAATTCACTGAAAGTGTTCTGATAAATACTTCATCTTGTTTGCAAAATTTACACGTGAAATTTTGGGAAATGTCTATAAGAAAACCCAAACTGCCACCAGGTGATTGTTTTGATGGACATCTTGGAAATTTTATCTGAACTTAGGATAAACAATTATTGTCCTACATGATTGTGAAAGTGTCTTCTTTATGGGATAAAGGTCCCTTAAAACAGTTATTTTTTTATAAATACATCTGAAGAGATAAACTGTCTCATTTAATATTGAGAAGACCCTGGTTTAATTCTGTGGATGAAATTATAAGGATGAATCAACACCAATGTCCACAAAACTCCCAGCAACAAACCACAATTTTCATTTTAAGATCTTGCTCCATACAAGCAGAGTCCTAGAAAAAGAAAAAGAAAGGAAACAACAGCTCTGTTCATTTGTTGGAAAAGAAGGAAACAAGATGCGCTCCTTGCTGCTATGCTACAGGAAGGTACAAAATCTCATTGGATTAAAAAAAAAAAAAAAGCTGGAGTATTAAACCATCCCAAGTACAAGGTGGAAAGTATGGATGCAAAAGCTGGTGGTTCCCTTATACCGGCAACCAAAATAGAAGAAAAATCCTACTGTAGAAAAGTTCATTATCAGTGCTTTTATCAGACAGACTGTTGGATTAAGTCCTTGCAAGAATCTTCTTGCGAGACCATTATATTCTTGAGTCTGAGGATAGTGCCTTTTTCTAATGATTTTACCTCTAAATGAACTTCATCTAAAGCAGTTTCTAATATAAATCTCCCAGAGGTACTAGTCCTTGCTCTAACGTGAAAAGGCTCAACCTACCTATTCCTTAGCAACCAGTTTACTCTGGGTGGAAAGCAGCACTATTTCTAGAACCCAAACTGATTGCAGTGATCTGTGGCATTTCTGAGGAGAAATTACGATTTTTTTGTCGTTTGCAAAATAACTTCTTGCCAGCTTTGCACTTCCCAAGTGCAGCATAAAGAAGAACGCTTCTTTTTTCCCCCTGTATATTTCCACTTGGCACAATCAGCTTTTTTACTTAAATAGATGAGGATTTGTATGGTTTGTTTGTTAATTTGCTATTGAATCCTAAGTCAAGGTGAAAAAAGTATAAAAGGCATTGTTGAAAAAAATATTCTGCATTCACCACCATTTAAATAGATCAGATGAACCAATCCACCTCAATAAGAACAGGATTAATAAAATAACCAGGCTGAATTATGCTTTTAACTTTAAAAGTGATCGTTGTGTTTACCTCCATAGAGCATTCAGAGATAAATGGTTGCTATTAAAGTGATGATCTCATCAACACATGTCAGCCTTTCTCTCCTCACACACTGTGAAGAAAATAGAATTATCCTTCTTCTTGGAGCCCATCTGATTTCCTCATGCCTCACAAACTGGGAGAAATGAAGGCAGTATCATCAAGTGTGAGCTATCATGGAAAGGACAGATCAAATTCTTTCCATTCTCACTTGCAGATGAGCCAAGGTTTTAATAGGATTTCAATTAATTACTACAGAATCTCCTATTTCTCCTCAAATAATGATTGAGTGATTTGCCTTTTGCCTCAGAAATATTGGAATGCTCCATCTTTCTTTCACTCCTGCATGGGGTATTAAAAGCAGCAAAACCATTCCCTTTCTTGAAGATGAAAAGCACTTTGCAATGTTTTCCAAGGCTTTGCAGAAGCACAGACACTATGGACTGTCACAGCAGATCCCTGTGCTGCCTGGCGTCCCGGTGAACTCCACACTGCCACAGCCAGCAGGACAGACCGCAGAGCCCCGTGTGGAGGGCAGCAAAGGCACGGCCAGAGCCAGGGGACCCTGACTGTTTTCTGCATCAGGCAATGGCCAAGACAATTTTCTGTGTCCTCACACAAAAAATAAACAAGGAAATACTCTACATTACCCATCCTATTTAAGTGGTTAATACTCTTACTAACTCTGAGGCAACAAGTTCCCATGCAAATTAAACTTGCTCTTTCACCTCACCATTGGAGTTTAATTTTGAGCAACCCTGAAAGTCATGTACAGTCAAAACCACTACTCAAAGGCAGTGGCGAAAGAAAAGACCCTCTGACTTAGGTTTTACTTAAAACTGGAACACAATTCTCCTCTTTCACAATTCAGTTTTAGAGAGAACACACAACGGAGAGACATCAGCGTAAAAAATACTTATTGATGGAGGTAATGAAGTATTTCTTCACAGCAACCAGGAAAATCTTTACAAATATATTTGTTTTTAAACTGGTCCAAAATTTAATTCCCAGTTTAGTCTCAAATTTATAACATATGCAAGGTACTTAACCACTCTACACCAATAAAAACTCTCTCACCAACTTGTCTGAGTATTAGGACATTTATTTTCTTAAATATTTTAACAAGCTTTGAAACCACTAGATGAACCTTGTGTGAATAAAAAATCTTACTGAATATCTCTGTGGGAAGAAAAATTCTTGTTTAATGATGCCATCAAGGAATTATGTCATCAGTTAAACAAAAGATATAAAACGTTATATTATATATATATATTATATATATTCCCAGCCCCTCCCCTTGCATTTTGATATGCTTAACCAACATGTATTAAATGAATATATTTTAATTTATATTCCTAAAACCATAATGTGAAAGAGAGGATGAATAACCTCTCTTTTCCAAAATGTATATAAACTTCAGAGGAGAAAAATTACTATCCCAAGGAAGAAAACAAGGTAAAGCGTAGTGGTGACTCAGTCAAGTCCAAGGCTACTGTCTTATCTCAAACTGGATATCCCTTAATTTTTCTATATTTTAAGCACTTTCTTCTTAGCTTTTTTAAAACAGTTGGGGTCTACGTGAGGTCAAATGGAAAAGTAGTGAGCTCATCTAAGAGGAAATCAACAGGCAGCCATCAGGCCTGCTGTCCAGCTCAAAATATCCACAAGAATTTAGGCTATTCCATGCCAGCAGCAGCAGGTTAGAAAAACAAAAATACCTTCAGCTGTAACCACTGAGATACACAGGTTATTGCTCCTCTCAATCCCCCATATTCCACAGATTTTTCTCTTAGGTGCAAATTTGACTGCAGGCGCTCCAAGCACAAAGGCAGGGCTGTGTTAGGTGGACAAGACCCAACCTCCTCTGCTACTAAAAATTAAATTTTACAGGATCATAAAGCTCTGATGTTTTCTGTAAAGGACTAGATATTTTTCTTGCTTTTATCAAACACACCTATGGCATAGAAGTAAGAAAAGTCATTCATTTAACTGGGTTTTTTTGAGGGGGCTGGTGTTTATGTTGTTATTTTGGTTCTTTTTAAAGTCATCACACATGGGAAAAGTTAGAGGCTTTAGTTACCATCTGGACAGTCAAAACCTATTAGGAATATATAGGAATTTATATCATTTGCTTGTAAATTCAACAGTGCTTCACAGTATCCTTTTTTTGGTGCACAGTGGCCAAAACAAACTGGAATTGAAACAAAGCCTGGTGTCTCTGAAACAGATGTTACAAAGACATAAAGGCAAAAATAAAAACTGGCAGGGGACTTACAAGCTAGTTTATTACACCTTCCACAGGAAGAAAAAAAAAAAAAACAGGGTGAAAATTTTTCTCATGTAACATTATGGATGAATTAATGTCCTACGACTGAATTCTTTCACTTCATTTGAACATCTGTTTAAAGAAAAGGATATATACCTTTCAAATTCTGGAAAGTTCTACAAGTACAAAAGAATTGGCCAAATAATGGCACACACTCTGGGAGAAATTGAAACATAGGTGCTGTTTGAGAGAAACCTAGAATATAATTTCAGAAAAAGTTCATATATGTTTACTAAAATGTTTTTCAGTGCAAATATAGGAAGAGTAGAAAGAGAGAGGAGATGAAATTAAAGGTGGGACTGAAGAGGTAAAGAACTAATTTCCTCTAGTTTGCACCACAAATACATTAGAAATGGCAGTGCTGTTTCAGAAAACATTCACAGGTGTGTCAAATTATCTCATTTATTGTGAATTTAATTCCAGCCCTTGTCTCCAGTTCCACTGAGGTGCTCAAGGTACTTCCTGCAGCTCCGTCAGAGCCTCTGTTAGAACGGTACTCAGGGGCACAGTGACAGCTTTAGGGCCATTGTCCAATGCCAGAAAAAGAAGAGCAGTCAGTGACAGGGGGATCAACACAAGGAGCCCAGCAGAGAGTGAGAAGGGCCTCCAGGATGCTGACAGTGACACGAGAAGAACATCTACAGGGCAAACTGCCCTCTTTTGATTATCCTACAACATTGACAAGAGTGACACATATCCAATCATAGTGCTAAGTGGAGCACAAGTAATCAGCTAATTATCTGTTTTACATAATGAGTGAGGGACGTGCTTTCACCCAGGGAAAACTGATAAAAGGAAGAAATAACATTTGCTGCAAGCATCAGAGGGGCTGTGCTTCCCATCAGTGACAGGGCAGACCAAACTTCAGAGAGATGTGTCAAAACACCGAGTCAGGTAGGAAAGAACACCTTCTCCCCAGGCTGGGAGCAGGCAGCAGCGCTGAGATCAGAACCGAGCTGCCTGTGTGGGTGGCTGAGCCAGCCCTGGAGATCTGAGAGCTGCCAGAAAGGGATCTGCAGTGACAAAACTGATGGAGCTAAGTGGTTGCTTTGATGGCAAAAATTGCTATCTTAAAGGCTAAATTAGCCCTGCGTAACCTACAGCATCCTCGTAGTTCTCCCAGGTTGCCTGTCCCTTCTTCCCAAAGTCTCAAGCTCTCCCCTTTTTCCTGAGTTCCAGCCAAAGCTCTCTGTTCAGCCAGGCTGCACCCACCAGCTCATCTCTCAGCACAGCGGATGGTGTACTTCTGGGCCTCTTAAGGTTTCCATCCTGAAGAATGCCCAGCCTCCCTGGACTCCTTTGCCCTTCAGGAATGCTTCCACAAGGGCTCTTTGAATGTCTCTTAAACAGGCCAAGGCAGCCCTTCTGCTGACACCCTTCCTTTCTTTGAGTCAAAACCTCATCATTTCCTCATCACCACTCCCAGTCCCCAACAAGTCCAGGCTCCAACCAAATAAAATCACAGAATCCCATTATAGCACACCAGAATTCTTGGGAAAAGGGTTTTTCCCTTGGAAGACCTCAAGTATTACAGACATTAACACCATCATTTAAAAGGCAAATATAATAAACATAAGCTAGAATATCCCAGAGCTTTTCACTACTATTCTGAGTGTTATCAAATTGTTAGTTACTTCAGTAATCTCAGGGCAGACAAAAAAGTGGTCCTGAGATTACTGACAGAGATCTCACATTCAGTAACAATCAAAACTAGTGAATATTGATACTTTGAATGTCTGGGAAGTCTGTGACTTTGGAGCCATGTCATTATTAATAAAGAGCTAATCAATAAAATAAATCTGACTTCAATTTCTCCTAATAATAATTAGTCATTAATACCATATTTTTTTTACAAAGTCTATCTAGCTTGGTTGGAAGTAAACTTAGGGACAAGAACAGCTTTGCTGTGGTGCTGCTGCATATATTTTATGTATTTTATACCTGTTAGCCCTCAATTATAAAATAGAAGTATCCTCTGTCTTCCTTGATGCCCTTTGAAAATTGCTTTTACCATTAGAAACGTTTGCTCCCCTAGAAGAAAAGAACAATGGGGGAAAAGTAATGATGGAAATAGTGAGTAAGGGAAACACGCACCATTCTGCAAGTCTAAATTTCTAAGCATAAAATCTGGGGTTTGTTTCATGATTGAACACCTCTTTGCAAATGCAATTTATGCTTGCACATTGAAAACTGAGTTATTTCATATCTTTATAAACTCATATTCTCCACTGTTATTTGAACAAGAAATATATATGTAGAATATGATCTTTGACATTTTAATTAAAACCTATTAAAAAGTCTATAGCAAGCAATAAAGTATAAATTGTCTCCCTAATTTTAACCTGCATTGCAACTGTGTCATGAATTCAGATAACCATGGATAAAAATCTTTCACAGCAAAGAGCATGGGCTGAGCAAAAAAATTCTGGGCCTGACACCTAATTAAGATATACTTCCCCCTGATGATGAAAGTTCTTCATCTCTTACCATGTACTACAGTGGTTCAGGGCTATATTTAAAGGACCATTAAAAATGTACCTGAAGGCAAAGTCAATCTTTATATTTGACAGCTTTTTTGCAGTAAGTAGCAAAGTGAATATTTTATTGCTTTATGATCTAATGACCATTCGGTTTAATCTTAATGGAGTAAAGACGAGCAAGAAAATATGCTTAGGGGATATACTAATACATCAATTATGGAGAGTGGGAAAGTACTTTAAAAAAGTACCAGTAATCTATTGTAAATGAACATCTCAATAAGCACTCCTAGCCACAGGGAGAGCTAAAAGAGATGCATTAAAAATCTGCTCAGATTCTGCTCATTATAGATATGTTCTTCTCAGCTCTTAAGTAATGCAGCAATCACATAATTAACTTTTGAAATGAGAAGCATTTAAAGAAACTTGTATCTATGGAACACTGCAGGCTTTCCTCTTATTTTGTTCAGTGAAAATGAATTTTTACATCTAGTTTCCTTAACATTGCAAAAGAGCTGAGACAGTAGCACTTCTCCTGAAGGCTCTGCAAAAGTATAAACATGATTCCTCAAACCAAGCAGACATACATTTTTGGTCAAAAGAACAAGACCTGATCCTGCTTAACTGTAAACACACTATCTCATATCAAAGTGGATTCTTGTCTCCCCTGGAATTTCACCCTGGAATGATGACCTGAATTTTACACGGGAAGGTTTTATCTTCTTAAACAATTTTGATTTAGATCTCTGTCCTGTCAGGTGACATGTGATGACACAGACCAAAAGATCTGTATGTCCCAAACCCACACAACTAGCTCCAAGCAAAAGTTCACAGAACTTTCTGAGTAAAATCACTGGGCCTGCTGTGATTTTGTGAAGAACTGATTCAAGCCCCATTAAAGTGATGAAGAGCCTCTCAGCTGAATCTGATAAGCACTGATACTACACACAGTAATTCAGGGAAAAATGCCTCTACGCAGTAACTCTCGGGACAGAGAACCCTGGATTCTTATCTTCACAGAACACCTTCAGTTAGAAGGGATATCAAAGATTATCTCATTCCCATGGGCAGGCACACCTCTACTAGACCAGGCTGCTCAGAGCCCCGTCCAACCTGGCCTTGAACACCTCCTGGCACAGGCCATCCCCACCTTCTCTGGGAACCTGTGCCGAGAGGAGTCTCGAGGGTGCCAAGGTGCACTGCCTCACCCAGGCAGGCTCCCGACTGAATTAAGAAACAGGAATATCATTGACACAAATGTACTCTGCACTAATTCTGCCCAACATTTTATGGAGAGAAAAAGAAACAGGAAATATCAAACATGGCAGTTGACAGATAATTTACTGACAGGTTTTTTATCTTATGAATAGGTGTCTACCGTGGGTATATTTCTTTGCCTATATAACTCAAATTAAACCTTTTTATTTGACTAATAACGTAGCAAAACTTAATTTTAGGGAGTGATTATTAAAGTGAATTTATATGGGATGTAGAAAAATTGCATTTCCACTTTCAAAATGAAAAGAAAAAGCCTCTGTACTACAATTCTAAGAAGGTCTGTGTGTGGGATTCAAATTCATATCCATTAAAAAAAAAATTTGATTTTCACTTTCCCATCGACACAAGCTGTTTCATGAGTATTTCAGCACAAAGTCATATCATATAGCTTAAATAACCAAAAGATTTTATTTCTTTGCAGTATTATAGATTATTTTAAGCCAAGGGCAAATGAAGATACAGCAATAAATGACAGGAGAAAATATTTTTTACAAATTTCTGGATGCTTTTCTTAATCTAATGATTGGGGATCTTGTGTGCATCTTGTGTTTGAGAAAGCAGATTGCTACTCATGGCAGTATATTAATAAATAACAAGTGAGCCCCTTGATAAAAGTGGAAAAGCTAGTGATGCTCAAGCAGATTTTAGATAGTGGATCTGGTTACATGTTTATGTCTAGCTACAGATTTTTGATGTAGTTTGCATGGATAACAATATTACTATAAACAGTTTCCTCATGTCTAAACATTAAACTATATATATTAAATGACCATGTATGTATTTGTATATTATACACACTTGTATACACACACACATTCCACTTTGTGTATATTGTTTTAAGCTGATGATGACAAAGATCTATGTATTTCTTTGGTTTTGCTTTTAAAAGCATGAGTCATGACATGAAGTTTTCAGCAGAATGCACTGCACACAGCTTTGGAAAACTGCTTTCAGAGGACCATTCTCAGTTGATGGAGGAATGAAAGCAAAAAAATTCACATGTTCTCAAAATTGCTGTGAGAAACTAAAGCTGTGAGCATGGAGTAACAGCAATGATGCAGCTGAGTATTTGAACTGAACTAATTGGTTTGGAAGAATGCTAAAATGCTGCAATTTTGATGTTTTGAAGCATAAATGTAAAAAACAAGTGCTCTGTGAAGAGTCTGTGGCTATGAGTCAGTATTGGATTAGAAGCACAAGGGTTTGTACTGCAACCCCCCTGCAAACCCACGACTGCCCATTTTCCCTGTCTTCATTCCTCTTACCCTCATAGAAAATTTGCATTAATATTTCTTATTAAGATTAAGGTATGCTGAAAATTAAATTCTTCAAGAAATGATCCACTCTCTTCCACTATCCCTCCACTGTCAACTAAAGTTGGAATTTAGATCCAAATAAAAGCACTAAAATCCCATCTCATATCATTCAATTTAAACTGTCCTAAGGCACAAATGCACTCACACTTTCTGAATTCTTGCTGGGTTTAGAGGTGCATCTGTCAGATATTCAATAAACAACCCCCAAACCTGCAACTAATATCAATAATTGATCTGGCTTGTGAATCAAAAAACATCATTAACTGTGTAGCCCAACTCTTCTTTCAATCTATAATTAAAAAATGCCTAATAAACTCTTTCTTCTTTCCATATTTCAACAGAATTCAAAAATTGAATTTTAAAAAGTTCTGTTTTCTATGTTGATACTTATTCTTAATTAAGATATTTTTAAAGCATTGAATGCACTGAAAGTACTTAAAGTATTCAAAAATTAAGTTATAAAGGAAGGAGAGAAGAACAAAAATCATTGCATCCTCAATATGTAAACTACTATTGCCAACTTACACGGAATATAACACAGACAATAGTTTTAAGATGCATTCCATTTCTGCAAATAGAATAATTTATCCAGTCTCAGCTAATTTTTTTGTACTTTCCTAAGACTGAGAAGTATTGCATAGAAGACAACATGTTAAGAGGAATAAACTGATTTGTCCAAACTAGATGATTTCATGTATTGGTCAAGTATATGCTGTTTAAGCACCTCTAAGACATCTCCAGATATAGTGCTGACCTCTTCTCACTCAGAAAGAAGAAAATAAATATTGGAGGTATTCAGTATTTATCCAGGAGAAGCATCAACTTCCTTATTGTGGTACAGCCTAATATCTCCCTTAAATTTCCACAATTTTATTTGAAAACAAATTTTCTATAGAATATTTCTAGTAATGAATCCACCTAGTTCTGAGCCCAATGTTTTGTAACATTTGTTAAAATATTGGCATCAAATAGCAGCAAATGTCAGTGCAAATAACAACTTGCATGAGACCCTCTCCACTCTTGATTGTCTCCTTTTCTGTAACTTCTATATGGCTTTTTTCCACAGAATGTTCCTGAAATAGCAGAATACACCCCATGCTCTAAGTAAGGGTATTTATTTGAAGATATCACTGATTGAAGCAGGAATATAATGAGCTGAGCAGTGTTTAAAGGAGAGAGCTGATTGAAGGAGAGTCCAGAAACTTCATCTTAAAAGGAATCTAGAGAGTTTGTAACCAGCAGCTAATCACAATAACAGACATTTTCATCTGAGCCCTCTGTTAACCCTTGAAGCTCTTTCAGGTTGCAGCATATATTGCAGTCCCCAAATTCGTGCCTATGTTATTTTACTTCAATATTTGACTGGTGAACTTCAAAGAAACACACAATCTGCAAGCGTGTCATTCTTTCCTGAGCTAAAGTCTAGTCAACAACACTAACCTTCCCCCCTACTGAAAATAACTATTCCTGCTTCTGGTTTTGACTGACAGAAACTACAACACATTAGAGTCCTCTTAGATTCAGGCTAGAAAAGCAGTCTAAGAAAACAAAGTTAAAACTCTATTTAAAGACTTATGAATATCCTCCCTATTTGGTGCCTTGAGCCAATTGAACCATTACATATTAATACAGATGTAACATAATACCTGAACATTTCTATTCTCTGAGCATTAAATGCAGTAAATAATTTTTAATTGGTCTCTGTGATCTAGATATTTAACTGAGAAGAGCTGTCTTAGAAAAGGACACAGGATAAGTGATGTTTGGTATTTGTACATGGTATTTTTCTAAGTGTTCTGCAGAAATTTAGGTGGAAATCAGCACTTGATACAGAGTAAGAGTTCTGAACTGAGGTTCCTAAGCAAACAACCCCCCAAAACGTTAATCCCCGAATGACAAACTTTGCATTGTGGGTTATTTCCTTAGTTTTTGTTTATGTTGAAAACTTGGCTGAATAATTAGGCATTTGCAAGTCAAATGAACTGGTAGGACTCTTCAGCCTCAGCTGTTATTGCATGCTGTTCCTTTGAACGATATTTACAATGCAACAAGAGAGAAAACAAGGAAGATCCTGTGGTTCCTGACAAATGCTGCTAATGAGGGTTCAGACCCTTGTTTAGCCTTTGCAGCACCTCCTTAACAAGCAGCTGAATGCCACTGGCAGCTCAGCCACTGCATTTTAATTACAGGTTGAGCCACTGCAGAGGAAAGTATTCGGAGAGAAATCGACTTGTCCCTAATTTAATTTTCAGTGGTACTCTAACCCTTAAAAGGCAGACTTTGCTGAAGTCCGCAGGAGTTTGGGCAGTATCTCCAACAGAAGGAGGAGCCCAACCCTCTGCTCTGCCTGCCTGACAAACAGTTCAGCATTATTGCCCTAACCTCTCCTGCAGTTTGTGTTACTTAACATTCTGCTTGTGTGGCTGCAAGACAGCTCCTGAGAGCCTTGGTCTCGCTCCTGAAATGCAACTGCTGTGCCATGTCAGGATTTAGAGCTGCCATTCCAAACCAGAATAATTTCAGACCAAAATCTGGTGTTAGGAGTGGTGAACTTCTGATACAAGTGGAGTTGGTCCCTCAGTATCAGCAGCACAAGAAGAATCATTTGAAATGCTCATGTTTTAAAAATACTACAGTGGTAAACAGAAAATAATTTTAAAGTCATTTCATCACATCGTTCCACTGGATGAATCTGCAACAAGATGGTAATAATTTTGTGACAGCAGAACAGCATGATAAGACCTAACTGCAGGAAATGAAAAGGCAAGATACTTTAAAATACTAAAATTAGCAGATAATGTCTAACAATCCAATCATATTTTCTCAAACAGATGACATTTGCTTGTGACTTTTATGTCTGTGTACTGGAGAACTAAAATTATTGCATGCCACCCAAATGAATGGATCTACCAGAAGCAACTGTTTCGCTCCTCCAGCATTGCTTAGCTGCAATCCAGACAGCTATCAAAGAGCCAGAGAAAATCTTCATAAGCTTTGATGGGCCTCTTAACTATTATAGAGATTGAAAAAACAGTAAGAATTTTGATAGACTCCATTTCTACACAATTTAGCATAAGAATTCACTAAGATGGGTCTTTGAGTTAAGCCGACTTGTTTTCTTCTTGAAGGGTCTGTCTTCTGCAAAAAAAAATAAAAAAAGTTTGAAGATGTTTTATCATAAGAGAACCTGATTACTGAAAAGATGTGTTTCTCCCTGCTTTATATAAGAAATGGAGGGTCTGTGATGATTAGAGGAAAATAAGCAGCAAGGCAAATTGGGGTGAAAGAAAGAGATATTAAGTGTTGAGCTAACTTAACACCATAACTCATTGTTTGGTTATGCAAATTGTTTCATATCAATTACCAGCTAATTATTCAGAGGGCAAAATCTCAAAGACTCCCATAAAAGTTAGAGGTGTGAAACCTCTGGAATTTATTAAGCAAGATGAGAGCTCACAACATACAGTTTTAAAAATCAAGGTGCCTTACTGATTAATCAAATAGCAATGGCTGTTAAAAGCACAGAAAATTAAACAAAAAAAAAGTTTAGATTTCAAATAATATCTCTCCCTGTTTATTAAAAGAACAGTCTTCAGCTGACAAGGGATGAGGGAAGGCAAGGAGAAACTATTTTAAAAAGTATTATTAACTAAGCCACTATTTTGCTAAAGTTTTAACCAAAGCCTAAATAAAACTTCCAAATTATATTTTTCCTGGTATTCCAAACCAGGGAGATTATCACAATAATAGAAAAGACATTTTGTACAATGTGTTCAGCATCTGTCAGCTCTCACAACCCTACAAGCAGAAGATGGAAAAACTGTGGCATAAGGACTATGCTCTAATCACTATGAGTTTATCCATAGAACAATGATATTTTCAGAGTACTCATGCACAAATTTTTCTATTCAGTTTTTATTGGCTGGCTGCATGAACCAGTAACAGCATGTTGAATCTTTCATGTTTTGGCCCAGGAAATAATACACCACTTAATAATGGTTTGTCACAGCTTAAGTTTGTGAAGGAGTCGTTAACTTCAATGGCTTCTAGACTAACAAAAGGTGTTTTGTAGCACAGAATGCATCATCAGTTTATTTTTTATTAGAGAAGCACCTCTTCATTATCATCAAACACTAAAAAAGAATGGAATTGGGATGAACATTTCTTGTTTTTTAAAGAAAGCAATACAGACTGAATAATTCTAATTTCAGTTTCAAACAGAAGTTTATTAAAAGATGAAAGCCCCCCTAGAAGAGGTGTTCCGAGCCATGTTGTATTTACTGGCATGTAAACCTTCTCTTTATGACATAAGTAGACAATTTCTTTTTGGCAGAAATACTTTATGAAATTTAGCACAGCAACAGGGGTTTCAAAATTTCTAATTACCAAAATGCCAGAGATTTCGAATTATTGTATAAGGTATATCTTCCAAAAGGAAAGGATGATAAATCTACTATTTAGCCTTTTCAAAAGGCATTTAAAAGTACCATAATTCACAGCAGAGGTGTATGCACAGAGGTGTCTAACTGAGCAAACAGAAGTCTAGAAACCAATTTTCGATCAAGCAGCTTGATCTGTCCAGAATTAGAATAAATACCCCATTTACTACACTGTCAGGCTGTAACTAAAGTGGAAAGCATGCTGGGACAGTGTTCTGCTACTTCACTGTCAGACCAAGTCCAAAACTACTGAAAATTTCTATGGGCATTGCACAGAAACCTGGAGGGCTTTTGGACTGTTTGGAAGAAGAGCATCCACAGTTTCCTAGCAGACTTTATGGCCACATGAATATATCCTGTCTTTTCAACAGGGAGAGGCTGCTGTCTCTGAAATCTGGATGGGAACAAAAATGCCCTCCCTGGGGACTGACAAGAAAGGGGCTCTTGTGGGTATGTTGATGCCATCCAGTGAAAGCTTGGTTCAGCAAAGATAAAACACATCCCAGGTGGCCAATTCCTTCTGGTTTCCATGAGTAACAGTAGCAGCAAAAATATCAATAATAATTCATGGCAAAATAATCCAAGACCCTGCACATGTTTCAATCTCCTCCTGCAATGAAGGCCAAGCCACCCTGTGGTCACTAATTTTTTAGTTCCTTTAAACAAACACAGACCGAACTATTTCAACAACAATCCCAGTTTCCTAGTGCAATTCCCAGCCTAATTCCCAGGCACTGTCTGGGGTATCCTGGTCTCTGAGGTGAAGCGTTCAGGGAGAATTTTCAGCTGTTCTGTCAAAAACAAGTGCAGCTGAGTTGAACCTCCCAGGCTGGCTAATTTTATCCTCCCTAAGCACACAGTAACAGCTGACTCAGAAAGCAAACTTTTGAGCTTGTTTCAGTAAACAGAATAATTTCCCCAGTGCTATAATAAAAAGTGATCAATATCCTGCAGATTACTGTTTGTAATTCAGGTGATTTACCAGCTGAAACCAGGAAAATCTAATGACCCCATTCTTCTGTGGAAGAACACAGCACCGCCTTACAACACAGGTAATAAAATGATAACTATTCAACTGAAATACAGAAATTACTTGAAAAAAAATCAATCAGGATGAATCCAACAATGAACTTACTTTAATTTTTACTCCCTTTTCTTTTTTTCTTTTTTTTTAAGTAACAAAATCCAAATCAGGACTATTTTGTAAAGATAAATGTTTGGATAGAGTCATAACATTTGGATATCTTTTCTATAGAAATTTTTTGCTATTTCAGATTTCACCTTCAATTCACATACATAATTTAAATTACCATGTGTCTAAAACTTTAGAATCATCTTCCTGGAAAACAGAACTTACTCTTCCGAAAAGTCTGGAGGCACAGTCAGCTTTCATCTGAGGACACTGAAGACAATCTAAAAAGTCATTCCACTTACTGACATTTCAGAGAGCATTAAACCAAACCTGTAAGAATGTCACCTATGGGTCCAGAGGGAGCATGCAGAGAGTACACACGGCTTTTTCTGGAGAAAGTGACAAGCTACAGAATATTACTTATCTTGGTTAAAAAACAGGTATGAAAATTACTAAATATTTATTCTAAAATAATTAGGTCAAATTATTTATCTCAAGGTGTGAGACATTCAAAACAATGTTTCTATTTTAATCCTGTTTCATCAGCCTAGGATATGAGATTTAGAATTACACTTCTCAGTCACATTTTAACCATGTTTTTTTGTTCTGTTCACTTGTTTAAACAGAGCAATCCCAATTTGAATGCAGAATTTCCCTTTCAAATTCTGTGTTTGTTTCCGAAGAGCCAGTTTATCAAATAATGGGTTCTGGAGAAATCAGAATTTCTCAAAACAAGGTAAAAGTGTGAATATATTTCAGAGATATGTGAGGTCAGTGCACATTGTTTCCCTCACATAATTCTTCTTCCATCCTTTGTTTGTTCATTTATAACCCCTGAAGTCTAATGCATGAATTATCCTATTGTGCACATCAACCACTGACAGATTGTTTTAGTAAAACTCTTATGTGCCCTGGCTTTCCTTTCAGGCTGCCAGGAACACTTTAACAAAAAGGCTGATTAGTTCCTTTAAGTTCTCCCAGACAAACAAACTACAAAGCAAATTTACAGTGCCCGGGATCATCCATGCAAAAATCCCACACAGGCTCTTTACAGCAACAACACAAATCCGAGCAGCCCAAGGTGCCAGGTCAAGAAGAAAAGGTGATGATGATGCAGCATTCTGTCATCTGGGGTCATGCTTGAGGGTCTTTTAGTTAATAACACGTAATTGTTAGGGCATCTCTGAGCAAAGCTCCTTGAAAGAAAGAACTTTTTTTGTTGTTGTTGTTTAATACACCACAAATTTTTGGTAATAAGCCATTAAAATTAAATTTTTTCTTTCTTTAATGAAACCTTGGATAATGTCAGTGATAGGTGCTGGTCATATAAATATGTCTCTATGTATTCACCTAAGAAACTGCCTACAAAACAGAAGACACAGTAGATTCCCAAATTCAGGTGTCACCCATTAACTGCAGTGAGGGAACTCTGAGCCCAGGCATCAGAATTAAACAGAAATTGCCTTTCTTGTGTTTTCAAAGACATCAAAGCTGCTTGGAGAGTGATTTTAATGAATTGCATCCTCCCATGAACCCACAACACAAGGCTGAGGGGACAGCACATAGGGGAAAGAAAGGTAGAATAAGAAATGGAAAAGGTGCAAATAGATCCAGAGGTAGATTGCAACATGTGGGGAAGGAAACAATTTTATCAAATGTTAAGGAGGGTGGGGATATTGCAAAGAACAAAGTGAAATTAAAAAACAACAACAACAACAACAACAACAAAATTTAAAAAAAAAAAAAAAAAAAAAAAACAAAAAAAAAACACCAAGCCTGACTTAAATGTCAGCAAATTACCCCCTGACATTACTGGTTCTGCTGTCTTGGTTGCAGAATTTTACCTCAAAATCTCTCAAAAATATTAGTGCATCTTAAGCACACATTGAAAAGAAAAAAAATTCAAATAAACTCAGTAAAAATGTTATGGCACTCGACATACTGCACAGCTCTACGTAATACCCAGTTAGATCAGCAGTTCATTGCTTGGATAAACTGAGCCAGGAGAATCAGGGGAATTGCTGCAGGGTTGACGCAGTCACACATCCCAATGCTGGAATTAACTGCGACATCCACTAATGTCACGCTCAGTCTCAGCAGCCCCTGAAACTGTAGCATTATCTATTTGAAGTGCTGTAAAATCCACAAGTTCCTCTGATTTGAAAACAGTGCATACATACATCCCATTTTTGCAAATACATGACAAAGAAGCCAGATTTAGAAAGCAGAGAGAGGCATGATTTTCATTTTTTCCATATTCCCTTCAAATTCACTGCCACTACTCCCAGTGCCCAGCATGACCTTTCACAAGTGCACCTCTGCTTGCTCCTCACTCCATACCCTCCCCATGCTCTTGCTGCTTCAGGAGAAGACCTAATCTTTCTATAGTCACAACTCAGATGTGCCAAACCCCTATTTATAAAGAATTCATCAAGACTGTAACAGAAATTATAGTCTTCAATTCAAAATTGTTGATTTTCTTCATTCCACCTGGGCCTACTACAAGAAAATATTGATTTCCCAAGTAAGCAGCAAAAATTATAAGTTACATGTGGTATATACAATACTCTGCTATAATTTTAATCCATCTGGGTTTATATGCTATTGCTGGGATAAAATCCAGCCACTTTTCTGCATAGGATCAAGGCCTACTTTCCATTTCCAGGTACACAAGATTTATTACTGGTTAAAGAGTTAATATATCCATGATCACATTTCACCCCACACTGAAATTGTTTTTCCCCCTTCATTTTCCTTTTGTAGCCCTTTTATATATTAAGTCATAAGCTGGTTTTATTTTATTTTTCTTGGCTTTGGGAATTTCTTGTGAAATAAACCAGCTGTTCTTGTACCACGATTATATACATTTAAACATCACAAAAAAGTAAATGAAATTTAGCCCTTTTGCTTTACAAGTTTTCTGATGAGCAAAACAGTCTTTGAGGTTGTTTTACACTGTTAATAAAAATAAAATTGAAAATTTTTTGTCTCTCTATGAAACTCTGAATACAATCTACCCTGGAGGTCTCAAAATACTGTGTCTTGAATAGGCAGCAGTTACCAAAAGGGAGAGTGATTAATCAGCAGTGTCACCTTGAACACTGCTTTTACTTTTGCTGACTTTGTCTTCAGAAGGGTCAAATATAGGAAAGATCCACACAAATGTGGGAGAAGTGTCGGTATGTACAGAGGGTTTCTTGCACATGTTCAGCATTAAGAAATAGATTATTTTCTTTGTAAAAGAGATTATTAAGGAAAGCATGCTTGTGATGCATAAATAATGATGAGTAAGGAAACACAGGACTTTATGTATTTGTATAACACAAAATGAGGTGATTCATCAAGAAGCAAAATGTAACATTCTGCAATGTGTATCTAAATGACAGAGAATAATTCACTAGTTTAAGAAAGCGATATTGATTACTGTCTTCAAAGTTTTCCTTTAGCAAAATCTTTGTCTTCACAATCAAGCCTGAAAAGGTGAGTTTTCCTTTACTACCTCTGATTTATGCTTTACGAGGCACATAGATTTTCAAAGTTCAGAATGCTGTGACTTACTTGTCCTTTCCTAGACAAAAACTCTTGCCAGGGTAAGAATGAGTCTAGAAAGACAGTCAGAACTCCTTATCCACTTCACTGAGAATTAGTCACCGAAATTACATTCCCAGACGTTGTCAATGACAAACCATTCCCAGACCAAGGCAGAATCTTTTTTTTTTTTTAAGCATGAATTAAAATGCACTTACTTGCTGTCGAATCTCTTCTTCCATCTTTACTGGGGACCCCAGCTCTGCAACTTGCTTGACACCTTCACTGGCATACCCTCCATACTCCCACAGGATGTAGTTCTTCGAGTGAGAACTCCCAATAATGGCAGACCAGTGGTTGGTGCGTCCTTTCAGGAGGAAAAAAACAAAACAAGAGAAATCAATCAACCATACAGACAGCCTCAAAGTGTAATTCCTGACTTTTAATAAGGTTTTGAAGTCCCCACTCTTGAGGCTTTTGCGTGCTCTCATTACACCAATACAGCACATCCTTAGAGTAGTAAGAACACACCAGCGACTGACAGAAATTGAGCATAAAGCAGCCCCTCAAAACAAATAGGCTTAGTGTACATTTCCTACACCAAAGAACTCATTTCGGGAAGTTTAAGAAACCTTTAATTCTAAGTTTCTATGTCAACTATTTTTGAGAAGGAAACCTGCAGGAGAAGACTTCAGTCATCACCCTCAGATTTAAGAGCAAGTGATATCCTTACTGAAGGCAATGAAGAAGTAAATCTTTCTATATTTACTTCTATATTCACTAAGTTTTCTTGCTCAGATTTCTCATAATGTAAGAGTCATAGAGCTAAGCAAAAGGACTCCCATTTTTGTTTCTTGTCTTGTTGAACAAAAAAAATGCAAAAAAAGTTTAAAGAAAAAGATGTTATAGAAGTATGATGGAATTGAAAAGAGAATTGAGCAGAAATAAGGAGCCACAGAAGTCCCACAGTCCTGGAAATAAAAATGAACTCACTTAAGTGTCAAACAACCTTCTGCAGA
The DNA here is from genome assembly GCA_036630365.1 of Acanthiza pusilla. Lineage (NCBI taxonomy): Eukaryota > Metazoa > Chordata > Aves > Passeriformes > Acanthizidae > Acanthiza > Acanthiza pusilla. The sequence continues at coordinate 3,627,132 of JAXCHO010000058.1, forward strand.
TCTATGGGCTTAAAGGAAAAGGGTGAGAAAATGCACTGCTCACATAAGCAGACAGTCTGGTAACAAGGCAAGGACTGTAGGAGATGAGGGAGTCAGAATGATAGAGTGAGACAATATTTAACATTTTTCTTTGCAATGCGAAAGGTAGAGAGCAGCAGTAAAAACAGCTGCAAACTGAATAAATGAATGAAAAATGAATAATGAAGTAAATAAAAGGAATGCAAATTTAATATGTGAGAGGTGGAACAATGAAATTGAAAAAGACAATGCAGAGAATTGTATAAAGTCAGATGCAGGAACCTAATCATGGGAGAGCAGAAAATAGATTAGAAATAAAAAATGAACACCTATGGTAGGGGAAAAAAGCTAGTAAAGTGTAGGAAGCAGAATAGATAGATGAGGGAGATGGCCCAGAAGAGCAGCACACAGGGCCTTCATAGCTTCCTTAGTCCTAAACTTGGACCAAAACACATTTACAGAGCTCTGAATTGTTTCAGGTCTGATGTTTTCAGCATCAACTAAAGCTAATCAGTAACTGAGCCCTAAATGCAGAAAAAAACGAAACTAAACATTCCGTCCTCCACAGCTGAAGAGACTGCAACGTCGGAATGTGGTTTCTTGATCTAAGATCCAGCAATTGCTCCTTAAATATACAGTGGCACCCCGTCAGGGCACAGAGATATTGTCACTCAGCTCCAGGGATAGGAACTCCAGTTTTGCTCATCCTCTCTTCCTAGCACAGGAGTCTGACAGCAGCTCACCCTGAAACACAGGGAGTGACATGGAAGCTTTTGGAAAGACAATAGTCCCTACAAAACAAAAATGTTTCACCACAGAGGAACCCAAGTGCCTGTAAGCCTTTAGCCAAATGGATAAGGAATTGTTCCGTGTGCTCCAGAGCTTCTCTCACTTCCTGCCCTAAACAGGACAAGAACATCTGATGCCTTTGAGGTCAGAGCACAGCCTCGCCCACCAGAGAGCCCTCCCTGAAGATATTAGCTCTGCAGAGAAAGCTCCTGGCCCACCTACCTGCCCAAATGAGCTGTTCAGAGTCACACCACATCCACCCCAAACTTTTCACAAAACTCTACTACACTTGCAAACGTTTCACTCCTCACCCCATTTGTTATGAGCCACAAAGAGACAATTTGATATTTCTTAAGCTTTTTCCTCTAATCATCAAAGAACCTTCTCTACATGAGATAATCTGAGCAGTATGAGGCCAGAATTATTTTGCAATCAAAGGCCACTCTCCAGGCCTTAAGACAGCAAAACAGAACACTAGCAGCTTTCCAATGCTGTTCCTTCACTTCATGCTTGTAGTTTTCAGTAGTTTCTCAATTTATGCATCTATATGTGAATTTTTGCATAAAGATCCAGGGGCCATCACAACACAAGAATTTATCCTCTGACACATTTCATAGATGTGAGCATATGTGTTTCTGTTATCATGTATGGGTGATACCCAGAGAGAATAAATGCTTTGCACAAAGTGCATATTCTGTAGGGGTTTTTAAAGTAAATCAGAAGAAAAGTTGAAGAAGAGATGCAAAATATAAAGTTTATGATCTGCTTTCTATTTCAGCTGTATTGATGGTGTAAGAGTAGAGCAGAATTTTTGATCTGGTGGCTTGGCAAATAATTAGTGATTTACTATAGTCCATGATGAATTTTCTTTTAATGCAATTACTGCCCAAGGTCAACATTTTAAAGAATAATACCAATGCCTAGTTTTCATCTTTAACATCGCTATATCCAGCTGAGATATTTTCCTCAATTTTTAATGTAAAATCTAATCAGCTGTTATCAATGGGATCCATTGTGTAAGTACCCAATGAGTATTTTTTAACTTTTCCAGTTTAAGTAAAATATTGATTTAATTCACCATTTTGTAACTGGGGAGAGATAGCAGACTACAGAGTGCTCTATTGTAGCAAGCATTGCAGCTTGCTTATTTTCCATCATGCACCCATATATTTCATTACTTTAGTGACTTGGATGCAAAAGAAAAGGCCATTTATTGCCCGTATTACATCACAAAGTCACAGTAATTTCATAGCTTTCAGTCATTTTCTCACGCCCTATTTCTAAGCACCAGCTGACTCCATGCAAATAGTGCACATAAAGTTCACACTCAGTAGATGTTTAAATCATCCAATAGCCTAAGAGAGCATTCCTACAATTATTGGCTTTGCTTATTTTATCTCCCATGTATTATGCTGACCAATAGTATTTGAACAATGCTGCACTTCAAATGTGTGAGAGACTCAACACAAGCAATATTGCTTAGGCTGCTAAAACTATGGGCTGACACAAACCATATTTGAGTTACATGGGGATGTTCTGACTCTGTGACTATAATATTTTTTAAATCAACTTTAAAAGTCTGTATAATAAATATCAGCCACAGAAAACGTAACAAAGTTCAAAGACCTGTAAACGTGACTCATATTCTTAAATATTTTCCTAGCCTTTTTTCCCACAGACTGTGGAGTCAGTAATGAAAGACCAAATGCATAATACACATTTGTGTAACTTCAGCTTTTTACAGATACTTTGGTAACTGCAAAAAGCAAACTTGCAACAAAAATACTTATTCTGTAGTTCAGACATTTAAAACCCCAGACGGGCAAAGTTCAGAAGGTGTTTTTTATTTGTGCATTCCACCAACAAAGACAAACAACAAGAGTATTCTAAGTTCTATGTAGACAATTAATATCCTTGGGCAGTAAACTTCAAATCTCACCAAAACTAACTGAAATAATTCAAAATACTTTAAGTAAAACAGACTGATTAGATTGGCATGACTGAAAAATCAAAGTGTGAATGAGTTGCCCATCTTTTGTGGCCTTTTTCTTAAAATCTGATTTCCTACCTCTACATTATAAGCCAGTCTAAGCTTTCAATAAGAAAAAAAGAAAGGAAGTTTTCTCCCCACAAAGATATCTTGAAAATACAGTCTCACACACACCTTAGCTCAAAATGCCAGGAAAATCAATAGAATGTACTGGTAATACATAGTGCAGAAAGATCCATTGATTTTCAATACTGAATGTCAGCAGGATTCCATATATGTCATAATTCACACTGCTGAGCTGTAAATAAGTGATCCTGTGTCACACAATCAGCTCCAACCCTCTCCAGGGCCCCTGTGTAGTACAAGAAAAATAATGATACTCACGTGGGAAATCTTTGGGATGTGTTTTTTCTGACCAGTTTCCATAAAAAGTCAGCCTGTATTTGGCAGTTCCACAGGCACAACAATCTAAAATCGGTTTGTCAGTCACACCTTCCAAGGCTGAGTCTGAAAAAGCATCAAAGTACCCACTGAAAATGGCTACAACTCGAAACCACTGAGGACAGTTAAGCTGCCATAATAAATAGTCCTGTAAATAAATCTGAGTTAAATATTGGGGGGTTTTGTTTAGTTTTAAGTTTACCATTAGACTGAACTGGAGCCCTGAAATATCTCTACCATATTTATAAGTGGATAGAATGATTCAAATCTGCATTTTTCAATTAGAGGGCATTAATATTTCATTCACCTTCAGATTCAAAGAGGATTTCTGGTTGTTATCCGGTAAGAACAAACCTCAGTTTATCTCAAAACAAAATAGGCTTGAAATTTCTGAACAGCCAAAGCATATGAATTCTCCAGTGGGATGCACTGTAACACTTAGGTTTAGGAAAGGATGAAATAGCCCAGGATTCAATAAATAAAGTGCCCTGGAAACCAACGGGTATCACACAAAGACCAGGTAAAAAGTTACAAGTATCACAGTTATGGGGAGGCAAGGAAGATTGTATGAGATGGAGTATATGTGCTAAGGAAGAACATAGCTGAAGGGAAGAGCCCAAATTTGATCCTGGTTGAAACTGTCCAACACCTTCAAATTCTAGTTTGATGGAAGGAAATCAAACTAAATTAAGAGAAATATGCAGAACACAACAAGGAGATCAGAAAGATGTTTTACTTCACCTTACCTTGTTCACAAATTTTTTTGGTGAGAGAGCCCTCATCTTGAAAATAAATTATTCGCTTCTGCACAATACTGGCTCTATACAGGGGAAAAAAAATGAAAAGTTTGAAACATAGTTGTTTCTTAAAGCAAAAAGAAAATGCGTGATAAATTAGCAAAAGGAGAGAACTGGACTGCTAAGACATGGTTATACTTCTCTGTACTGACAATACATATACACAATACAGGACTACTGATAAGATATTTTTATTTAAACTTGCATTTTAATTTCATCGCACTTTACAGAAACCTGAAATATATTTACCTCTAGGGAAGAGGTCATAGGCATATGGTGAGGACCTGGGCTCTTGAAATGCATGATAGTCAACTGAGTATTCAATATTTCAATCAAATCTTATATTAAAATACTGAAGTTATATTCCATTTCAGTCAAAAAATAGCACAACTAAAGTAAGCAACTGTTCATAGGAAATTACATGGCATTCTGAAGAGATAAGTACTTCTGATATATGACAGCAATTCAGTGCAAATATCATGTAAAACAGAAGTTAGAAAAGAGCTAGCATAAGGTAAAGTCTTTGAAAGCAAGTCACAGGTTCCAAAAGACAAGCCGCTTTAAAAATAAATTAAATCTAGAATATTTTATTAAGGTTTACAGTTCAAACAAAGGGTAAATTTATAAGCCTCAGTGCCTCAGGGTTGGATATATTCAGTCCCAAACAAACTTTAACTACCTTCTTTGACCATTTTTAACTACAATAATTTAATTCACAGGTAAACTTTATCTTCTCTCTATAAGAAAACAGATTTTGGTTAAACTCAAAGACAATCTATGGACAGAGAGTCTCCTGAGGACATCATGCTTTGGGAGCTGGTGCTCTTCCTTGTTTATCAATACAAATGCACATTCTTCTAGCAACATTTTGTACCATCACTTGCATTTAAAACTCTGAACAGCAAGGGCCAGTTTCTTGTCTTGCTTCAGTATTAGTCAAATAATTATCTTAATCTCTCTAGAATTATTCCTCACTCATGACAGCTCAAGTGAGAAGTAAGACTGCATATGCTTGGATGGGTTGTTGCAGTCATGTAACCTTCCTTTGATAACATCCCACCCATAAAATTATAAAAAATAAGATGCAATTTTACTGTGCTTTCTTTGCTAAGATGCAAGGCCAGAGTAGAAGGGGAAGGAATCCTTTTTTTTCACATCATAAAGCACCCAGGAGAATAACTGGCTTTTGCAAACTTCTTAAAGCTACATCAACCAGAAAAGGGTGCAAAAACCCTTAATCCTTAACAGGGCAGACATCTCCTCAAGGAAGATGTGGGACAGGGCAGCACTGGCAGCCAGCCAAGGCTGTGAAAAAGCACAGTGAAACAGATAAAAGCAAACTGAATTTTACTAAAAGCAAGGGCATGATCAGCCTGCCAGTATTGGGTGAAAGGAAACTCATAGGCCTCGTCTTTACAAGGGAGTGCTTACACTAGGGAGAAGTTAGAGCCCGTAGCAAATAACAGCAAGTGAATGAAACTCAGAATTTGTTGTCTTTTATTGATATCAGAAGTGCCAAGGGACAACTTAAAGGGTGGCAGAAGGCACTGACTAAGCATGTGAGAAACCTTTTCCAGGGTTTCTAACAAGAAATAAGGCAGGAAAAAATAAGACAAAGAACAACTGCTAGGAAGAATAAGAGCCCAATAGCCAGCTGGTGAAAGTGGCATGTTATCTTGGCTTTTCCAGCCTTCACACTGAAAGCCAAAGCCACATTTAAAGGCTTTTTGGATGCTACACTGCAAGGCAATGGAAAGTGGGGACACAAGAAATGCCATGCAGATATAAGGAAAGCCTTTCTCACCGTGAGGATGGACGAAATGACTAACCCCTGGAATGGGCAGCCTAGGCTGTTTGTGCAACCTCCATCTCTAGAAATATTCAAAACTTGATCAGATCCATGCCTCAGCAACCTATTGACATAACAACCAAACTGATGGTCCAACATCTACTTCAAGCAGGAAAATAGACTAAATGACTTCCAGAAGTCCTTTCCAACCTAAATTATTCTATTATCTTAATCCAAACAAATGCAAAATCAGCTGTTTGATAAAGATCTTGATTCTGCACATAACAAAGATATTATGGGTATTTGAGAAGCAGTTACCAGTTATTTTAGAGAAAAAAATAGAGAAAGATTGTGTGAAGCCTGAAGTGTACTTGTATTATTCTTTTTGCTGCACTTAGCTTGTCACTGTAAAATGTCAAGGGAACAGTTCCTTTTCTAATAACAAAAGCTTCACAGCTTTCTGAGTCATTGTCTCTTCAGCTGTGTTTGAAACTATATAGAGAGCTAATAATTTAAATGGGAGTTTTTATACTGATTCCAAATGCACCAGGATGGGCACATTATACGGCTGCATAAATATCAAAAGCAGGCACACAACTTTACAAGTACTCGATCATAAATTATTTTAAAATATTGACTGTTTTAATAATCAGCTTCTAGACTGAGCACAGACAAAACCATCTGATCAGAGTATTTCTTAGCTTTTATAACTACCTTTGTTCCTTTTTTTTTTTTTTTTTTACTTAATTTTTATTCTTCTGTAGACGTTCTGATGTTTGGACTAAGGATTCTTTCCTTTGGATTTGAGGCTTACAAAAAACAGCTAAAAATGGAATGGCTGACTTCTAGAGAGAGGCAAGAAAGCTTTTAAGAATTTACAAAAGGTACCCATCTGTTTAGTCTACATAAATCCTTCCCACCACTTCAAACATCCAGTGCTGTCTGAACTAATGGGAAGGGGTAATCCAATTGCTTTCTACCAAACATTTATATATATATATATATATATATATATATATATATATATATATATATATATGTGTGTGTGTGTGTGTGTGTGTGTGTGTGTGTGTATGTGTATCTTCAATTTCTTGTTTCTTTTTTTCTTATGGACTTTTTTTCCTCTCTGACTACCAGAAAATGATGGATAAAAAACAGAAAAAGGAAACAAATTTGACTCAAAAAATCTGTTTGTTTTCCATTTTCTTCAAGGCAATACTTCTGGATTTGTGCTAAAGCTTTTCCATCACTGAACTAAGGAGCAAAACTGCAAGTTACAGGCATATCTACACCTGAGAGCACCCGCTTTTATTAAAGAAAACCAACCAAATGAATTCTCCTAAAAGTGTCAGTATTTCTGTTTTGTAGTTCTCACAATAAAATGAAAGAATATCTAGATACTTCTGTAATATTGTCTTTGGCAATACTACTTTGGAATGTCCCTGTCAGGGCTGTTTGGTCAGACCACATGACCACATCTGAGAGCAGTGTGACAAGGCTTCCTTGAAAGACTTCCATGGAATAAGAAGTTCCCTTGCAGCACAGTTCCACAGCAGTTGTACCATCCTGCTGTGAACAGCTCTGCCAAAGACACACAAATTGTGTTTGGGATATTAAGAAACAGAAAATTTCATAAAGCATAAAAATTCAGACCAGCCTTAGGAATACCCCAATTCATAGCAGAAACAGAGGAGTCAGTTGGGGGGGGGGTTTCTTTCTTTTTTTTTTTTTTCTTTTTTTTTCCCACAGAAACAGCTTTAGATTATTGTCCTCACTCCTTTTGTCAAATCCTAGCATGAAAAGAAATACTCTTATTTTAAATTACCTCTGTGGGTGTAGTGATGTGACAAAAGAAGTAAGGAAGAGGATTTGAAGAATTGTTCCTATGACATTTTTTAAGCTTACATCAAAACCATTAAGTACAATATTAGAATTACATTTGAATAAAACAGGTTTTGTTAGAGCTGGTGAGGATACCCCAAGTTTTACTTGGATATTGAGAAATACTGATAAACTTCTGACTTGCAGATAAGACACTTTTTCTGCTCTATATTACCTGTGAGTTAACCTTGTCTTGCCCTTCTAGCTATCAAAATTATTTTCTTTAATTATTCCATGCCTCACTGATTTAATTACAACATGATAAGTTGTTTCCCAACCCAGAAAGCTACTGAGAACAATTAACAGAATGTTAAGTTTATTTTCTTTTGGGGTTTTTTTGTTTTTTGGAGAGAAAGAATTTCTAAGTGTACCATTTACTTTGACACTGGAAAGTGATGTGAAAACCACACATTTACATCTACTGTAATTTTGTTGGTGCTACTGGATTTTGTCATTCTAATGCATTATTTAAGATGTTCCCATTTTATTTCTTTCTATGTTGTCTTAGAAAAAAGCCAGCCCTGTGTTTCTGACAAGCGCTTACAAGGTCAGTGAAAGCACAAACTCACAGAATTTACCCAACGGTAATTATTTCCTTTTTTTTTCATATTTAGGAGGCTTTTATTAAAAACAAATTAAAATTCCTCTGAAAGCATATACAACCCTTTAGGCAATAGATGTCCAGCAGTTTCTATACTGATAGTATATTTGACAACCACATTCTTCAAAATAATTTTCAATTAGCAAAGTGTGCTGTCTCAGCCAGGACAGGCTCCATCTACATCAGAATCTCTCATCAGCCATCACTGACAAGGGTCAATATACTAAAAATTTGCAGCAAACTATTTATTTTTTAATGCTTAACTTACGTGCATTTTTTGTTGTCATCTTGCTGGTTTTGTTCATTAGTTTGTTTATAAGTGTGTTGCTAACACAGTTTGAACAAAACAACAGGACAATATTTGACGTCGGATAAAACACAGTAGTATTAGCATGACATTTAATCAATGTTGCCACAATTCCACATTTACATCCCTGCACTGGATGAGGATCTTTTCTCTAACAGATTAGTCACATGAAAAACAATAAAACACATTCACTTCTAAAAACTTCGGTACAGACACCAGAGTATCCTCCTTCAGTTTTATTTTTCAACATTTCACATCTACTGTCAGAAAATATAATTCAGAGAAACACCACAGCAAGAGCAAAGTACTCTAAACTTATCTTACAAATTTGCTCTGCTTCCATACCCTTTTGGTGTCCTTCCTGTCAGACTCGGGTCTGCCACCACACACCTACACTGGAGTTCACCGACTTCAGGACTAATTGGGCCATAATATATAATGCAACAAAAAGCTCTGAGGAAAAACACAGCTATACATGCTGCTACCTTATATTTTTCCTCAGAAAATCTCTCTGTTCTTTGCTTGAATGGCCACACGACATAAATGTTAAATCTAAAATCTTTAGGATAAAAACTCCTACTGACATGATGATTTCTGACATGAATGCTATACCTATTACTTGCCAAAACAAACAAACAAACAAACAAACAAACAAACAAACAAACCCCCAAAACCCCCAAACAAACAACAACAACAGCAACAACAACAACACAACAAAGAAACCCAACAAAACCACAGCATCCCTTAAAGCCCATTAAGGTTCATGGGTTAGGTCTTCACCAGGGATTTTGATAGTCACCAATGTTCATAGCAAGCACCATCTCCTATAATTCCAGAGCTAAGCAATATAAATTATACTGCAAAGGAAAGACAGAAATGATTGGATAGGACTGAATGTTTGGAGGATGGATTTATCTTGTTATTCCAAGTAGTGATTTTGTAAAGTAGATGGAAGCAATCTACCAAAGGTGAGAGTACAGGGTTTTTTCAAGCTAGCGAGCCCGAAGTCCTGTTACCTAATAACTGAGTTCACTGGGCAAATTTGTGACAAGCACCAATGCAAAGCACTTATGTATTAACTAACAAATCCTAAAAACAAAATGACACGTAAAACAAACAAAAAAAAACCTTATCAAGCTGTATTTTATTTGTGCTTGAGGTCTATGCAGTCAGCATGACTCGCCCACTTGCACAGGGAACTCAAATTCTTGATTCCTTTGGATGTTCCAGCCTGTTTTATGTGATGTGCCAGGATGGGGAAGAAAACCAACCACACAGGCAAAGGCCACATTTCAAACCCTCCTCCCACGTGTGCTGCTCTTCCTTCATCTGTTCCCAGGTTCCCTCCTTGACCTGAGGTCACTGCTTACTTTTGTTGATTTTGCCATTATTGCACAGCCCACCGAGACAGCTGAGACACAGCAAAAGAATATTTTCACTTTTACAGCATTTCTTTTAATCTTTGTATCCTGCTCATATTCCCCTTGAATCACCTTCCCCCACTCCAGGTTGGAGAAGTAAAAAAAAAAACACCACTTTTTTTCATATATTGAAAACACCCAAAATAAGTAAAATTTAAGCATGACCACTAGCGTCCAGTTAATGAAGCCAGAAAAAATTCCCCAAAACTTTAGAAAAATTGTCCTAAATAGTTAATATTTATAAAGCATGAAGAAAGTAAAAGAATTTGAAGATAAAATGAAAAATAACAGAGGTGTAATTCTCCTACTATTTTTTAAAAGTTGTCAACTAGCAAGATATTGAACTTATGTTTTGATGAGTAAATTATTTGTTTGTACAGACAAAAATTTATTTGTCAAAAGCAATATCCTAACAAAGCCCACCCACTGATAAAATACTGATTAGTGGATAGTCAGTGGCAGGAATCTAGATTGGAATAAAGTATTTAATGTTTTCAAACCCAGAAAAATCTTCACCTCCTCTGAACTGACAGGAGCCTGAAGGTGAATGCCACAACTAATGGAACAAATTAACACCCACTGAAACACAGATAATTTAATATTAAAATGCTTAATACTGCTCCTTGAAAGAGACCTTGCTATTGCGAATGCATTTCCCTGTGAAGTTTTTGATGCAGTATCTTTAGTACTTGAGGTTAAGTACTGGAACTGGAACCATCAGAGAGACTTGTCAGTTCCTTAGTGCAGCAGAGACACAGATTCCATCTGTCAAGAATTAATGCCTGTAATAACTGAATCCCCTCTACCTGGTCTGTTCTGAGAGGTGTCACTGACAGCTGAGACTGCACAGCCTACTGAACACTCAGCCAGATAGTGCCAGGAGATGCTGGGTGTTTATGCTGAAAGACAGGAGTGCAGAGAAATAAAAGAAAATAAAGAACCAATAAAGATAAAAGGGGTGATAGCAGTAAGTTTTCCACTTCCCTCATTCTGAAGGGGATGTATATGGGAAGAAGGCAAATTCAAATTGTATTTGAGAAATAGCTGAACGACCACCCTGCTCATGCAACAAACAATTATCAAAGAAAGATAAAATTAGTCCATTAAATTATTCTACATTATTAGGGTGGTTTTCACCAATCTTGTCCACCTCCCCGTTGTTCAACATCTGCTCGTGGCTAAGAACAGTGTAAGAGTAGTGTCTCGAGTTCATACCATTGTTCTGCTTGCGAAAATTACTTGCAGTAGGGATTTGCAGCGAATATTGTTGCCAAACTTTGGTACATAGATTTTTGGAGAATGAAATGGCATGGAACCTATATCAGGGTCTTTGGTCTTCCTGCTTCAGCCCTAAAAATGCCAAAATCGTACAACATTCTCATGTCTGATTAGATGCCAACACCAGTGGCGTTGATTGCACTTTAGCTACAACAGAGAAAGAAAACAGTGGAGAAAGAAGAATTGTTAAACGCATGAAAATCAGAAAAATACTCTCAGAGATAAGGTAATAGCAGTGTTGAAGGGTACAGAAACAGATTAGGAAATGGATCAAAAATTGTCCAAGACATGCACAGGAAGGGCAAAAACCAAGTCTAGGCATATCTTTACTGCAGCAGTGCATTGTCAGACTGTGGATGTGATTAAATTATATACATTAAGCCCCCAAATCACTCTGGGGTAATGAAATTCCCTGGAAGATTGCAATTCCCTTTCACCGTGATTTTAAGCATTTTCTACACAACAACGCACAGCAGCATGGAGAAGAAAAGAACCTGACAGTCTCAAGAAGCTTTTTGCCTCAGTGGGGTTCCTGAAGTCTCATTGATCCGGATAAAGGTCAGCATTTCATGGAGGAAGTGATTACAACTGTGCTTAGAGGAGCAGGGATTAAGCAAAAGATCCAGAGTCTGTATCTCCCTCAATAATCGGGACAAGGAGAGCACATGAATAAGACTATTAAAGGAGCATTGTGAACAGTAGTAAGCAGTAATGACAGGGATTAGAATGATAAATCACCCTTTATATTGAAAAGCAGGCAGAAACTAGGAACTGGAATTCAGCCCTACCACATTTTATTTGGAACAAAAGTGCAGTTAATTAGATTCTTAACTTCATTAGAAACTCCAAGAGGGAGATGTTTTAATGTGGATAATTGAGATACACCAAGTGTGATTAGAGATACAGAAGGAAATAGAGCAAGGGTTCAGACATTGTGGAAAGAAGCAGGGGTGCTCCTTCAGGTACTTGTATGGGAAACAGGTGAATCCATTATGGGTTTGAGACTGATGCACCCAAGCAGTGCCATTTAAACATTTCCAAATGCTGGTCTAGATTTTGAAACTGAAGCAACAAAGAAAACAAATCTCCTGATCTTCTAGACAAAAATATAAGGTACAATTATGTGACTTTGTTTATTATAGTGGGGAGTCACTTGTTTCCAACAAAGATCAAACAGAATAAGAGACAGAGAAAAAATCATATGTTTTGAAAACTAAAAACATATAATTACCAGATACACGGATGTTGAGGCTGTTTTGAAAACCTACATGTGCCCTGCAATCTCGTGCTGCTCTTATACGACACTCCAGTGATACCTGACTGACGTTCTGCTGAAATCAATTACCAACTTCAGTTTCACTTAATCAGAAGGGAATTGCAGCCGGAATTTCTTATGAGGCATGAGTGGCCACTGGAAAACTAGAAAATTATAAGGACAGCACTTAGAACTTTGTTCTCACTGAGCCAAGTAACTTATTGAAAATGACAATGCAGACAGCACAAATCCCTGTCAAATTTGCCTCCTCTTCCGCTTAGCTTTATTTTACTTACTAGTCTGAACATATTTAGCACTTTGTGAGTAGAATTGTGTGTGGCAGAAATACAGATTACTATTATAAAACCAAGAAGAACAATAACTATTTGCATTTCTTTGCCATATTGAAGACAATGTTTTGGCCACAATTAATTCAGAGAAATTAGATAAATTACTTTCATTAATATTTTTCTGTCTAAATCAATCTGGTGAGCAAGGCAACTTTTTTATGAGCAATCATGAGATGGTGGTGCCTCAATAGGCATGCCTTTGCATGTGGAACATATCTTTTATATGAGTTTCTTGTATCACCATGTATTTACTTCAGACACCATTGCAAGGCAGTTGCATCATAAGAGAGCACACATATTTCTCTGTATATAAAACTAGTGTATATTCTATTTTCAGGGAAATCTGTGGGAAGAAACTGCATGATAGGTAATCTGTAAAACCTAAATGAGTTGGTACCTATTAAGGGTACCATGGGGCTGCACACAGAGCAGCGAGAGAACATCCAGCTCATTATTCCTCTAACGAACAGAGCTGAGTCCCTCCCTAGACACAGGTCTGTAACCCAGCCCTTTCTGCAGCAAATGAAACCCAGAAACCATTAAAAAAAAAATCAAGTGTGCTTTCTGGAGCATTTCAAGGCTTTAAAATACATTCTGCTGGAGCGATGAACTGATGGAGCAACAAATCCATTCCTCCAGGAAAGCAGGGCAAACAGCACTCAGGCTGCTGCTGTTCAGATAGCAAAGATACTTAATGCATGTCTAATGATGTAGAAAAGATGGAAAAAGTGGGTACCTAATTACTGCAAGGAAAAGAAAGGAATGGCCCACCCAATTATCGGTTGAATTTAGTGTTTCAATCCTTTCACAATAGCCTTAAAATTGTCAAACCGGGTAACAAGAAAGACAACAATCAATTCCACAGCCAGTTCATGCGAAGAACAATTCCTTTTCTGGGTGGTTTTCTTGCCTTTCAGAATTTCTAAAGCACTGCAATAATACAAATAGCTGCTCCTTTAAGGAAACAAATCAGAATTGATTTTGTGGTGTTTCACATGAAGCAAAGAATCAAGATAAATACAGTGTTCAGGTTCTGAGACCCTTGCTGATATTGCACGCCACTCTTAGGGACTCTCCAGCTAATAAATGTAAACTTACATGAGAATTGAAATACTATTCAATACAAGTAAGGATGGCCAGAATCCAGCACCTTGTTAACTCATCCATTTGACTTTCACATTATAATAGAGCTGTGCTTGAAATTTTATCAGCAAAATGTGCTCTGCAGAGCAGTTCTAGATTTCCGTGGACCTGCAGACACTTTAGAAAATATTTACATTGACCTGCTAGAAAAACTTTGCTAATGAATATTTCATCCATTACATCCAATATAGCTTCTTACATTCAACTGCAGGATTATTTGCATACCCTCACAAAATACAATCTTGAAATAATGATTGCATTATGAAGAAGTAAATGACTAGTTGTGCCACATTTATGACTAACTTAGATTAGGCTTTGTAAAATCTAAGAATTACCAATATGTTGTAGGATTGGGACCATTCATCGCTAATCTCCTTTCTTCTATCTGGGTCAATAGACATTTTGAATAACGGAGGATCTCGCCAAGATGTTATAACAGCAGATTTTATCAAAGCCTCAATCACTAGGCACCTACCTGATAAAACCACTTGTTACTAAAACTAAAAATTAACCACAGGACACTACTTAGCTTTTTAATTCCCTCCTTTCATCATCGCTGTACTCAATTTGCCCTTCACATTGACTGATGTGCAATGAGAACATCACCATACTACAGAAAGCAAAACATATTCGGGCCCACTGGAGTACTGCTTTCAATACAGAGACCAAAGTCTCTTTATCTGTACGCTGCAGAAATGGTATGACATTTTGATTCATGAATAAAATTCATATTTTAAAAATATATCACATTATATTAAAATAATGCCTTCGGTACCTGACATAAGACAAACTAGTTCCTTAACATGAATTATCATGCACAACTTCAAGCAGTTATAAAAAAACTGATTTCAAGCATTCAGTAATAAAAAATGACAACACTTCTGATGTCATCAATAGTGACTCTGCTGTATGTTTTGAAAGGAAATCAAATTATGACTATCACTATTTTTTCTATTCTTTTCCTCTCATTGTTTCCTCTCAAAAAATGACAATGGCCTTGAAGTCAAATTAAACATCTGTTTGCAAAATAAACCAGAGTGCTACTGACAGCTGCTGCTGAATGGCAAATGTTCTACAGCTGTCAGGCTCCTAAATTAACAATGATTTTCATTACAAACAGCAAACAAGAAGCAAATTATGGAGCTGATTTTTTTCTCCATCCGTTTATTTGAAATTTATGAAAATGCAGACTCTACTGGAGACTTAGCCAGAAAGAAATCACAGTTTACTCTTTTATTTCCCCACTAGCAGGGAGCAAAAAGTCAGAAAAAATCAGATTTCAGTGTAAGACACTTCACAGAGCTTCCTTCCTGACACATCTTAAACCCCTTTTTTGCATTTTCCTCTAGGATATGTAAATAGAATTAATAATTCATTGAGGATTTATCTTTCTCTGATGCAAATTTTGTCAATAAGGAAAACTATTGAAAAAACATTTTCTTGATTTTTCCTACATCTATTTAGATTTGTAAATACACAGGTGCATCAAACCAGCAGACTTTTTCAAAACTTGACCTAAAATGCTTACATATTACTTACATCAGAAGCAGGTGGCAGGATTTTTCAGACAGCAATGTTCTTATTTCTAAAACAAGTGGTGGGCAGGGGAAGCTCGATCACAGTTCATAAAGTCAGACAGGAAAGACTTGGGTAGTTCATTAAAGACCCTTCTGACTTCACTTGTTATGGCTTCCTTGTCTGGCTTCAGGTTTGGGATCAGAAAATAGGAACATTAGAAAGCACTATACCTCATTTTCTACTTCACATGGCTTTTTGAAGTGCACAGTTTAAACACTCAAACATCCTTAGAACAGTGTTGAGAATCTGGAAGGACTGAGAATCTCAGCATGGATAACAGTTAGGAAAGAAAAATTAAAGTTTTAAATGTCCCACGTGGTTTTGTGAGATGGCAAATTAGGATACAAGTGAATTCTGATCAGTTCTGTGGTTTTGTCCACTGTTAACCTTAAAAAATAATTTTTTTAAAGGATTTCCCCATAAAGTCCAGAGAAAACACAATGATGATAAAAAGATACCTGGTATCAGTGTCTTGCCGTAAAGTATGTCGAACTTTGGTAATGCCTGAATTCCTACCCCACTGCACATCTGTACACAATCTTTTTATTTTTACAAAACAGCTTGTTTCACAAAAAGACATTTGTGAAAAGAAATAACAACATGGACCAATGAGAGCAACTGTACATTCCTTCAGTTTACTACAAAATGTGCCATAACACCAATTTTTATTAATATGAAATTATTGTGGGCATTTTCAAGGCAGAGTGTAAAACAACTTAAAAATATTATTTTTCATAATAAATTCATAACTACATTCCCCCTGTTGCAAGAGGAAAGATCACCATCCTTCTCCATACTCATTTTTTTTCATTGTTTTTCTACTGTTTTGCACTCCTCAAGGAACAAACCCATTTTGGAGTAGCAAAACCATCAATCTGTTTTGCAACACTACATCTTTACAAACAAAACAATATATGAATGAATCTAACTAGATTATATAGGATTACTTTATTAATTGCACCATAAAAAAGAAAGATTATCTAGAAGAACACAAAATTACAAGAAAATCTATTTATAATACTTTCCAAATTCACATGGTCCCACTGTGAAGTTAAAGAAGCAATATTAAGCCTGTGAGGAAATGAAAGTTATACGAATTTTGGTTTTAAATGTAGATGTGCCAGGAGATCCAGGGGACTGCTACCATATATATTGAGATGAAAATATGCATTTTTACATCCAATATTACAGCTGCCAGTAATATAGAAGCTGTATAGAAATACAGAAGGTTATTCTCTCTTCCTAACAGAGGTAATCTCTCTGTGGGTGTTTAACCTATAAAATAAAATAAAGGGTTCTAAGTTAGTTTCATTGAGAAACTAAAACTTTTGTTACATTTGTTTAAAAATAAAATTGATGGATGAAGAAAACATTTAATTTATTTATAAGGAACCAGGACAGTGCAATACAAGCTTTTCTACCCTGCAGTGGTTTATAGAAGAGTCTAGCTGCTCTTGAGAAAACAGAGGCATTGAAAAATGAGTTGAGCTGTACATAAAAACCCAGTGATGAAGGACAGGAATGGACCCAAACCACTCCCATCTATGTTCTTGGACCTTTAAAGCTTGGCACTTTTCTGTTACATCCCCTAAAAGTGAAGAATGGGGGGAAATGAAGGCACATCAAAAGAATAGCATAATAATATGGAAAATTGCACATTTTATATCTGTCATTGTTGCATTTGTTCTCCAGCCTGTTATGACGCACAGAGTTATCTTCATTTGCTATCTTAATTGTGTAGAAATCCATAAAGTGTCTATATAAAATATTTTATTTAAGCTACGAAATATTAAGCTATATTGCCATTATCTCTATCAAAAATGAAGTTCAGAGCTACTGTTGCTGTTATGTGGTAGCTAACCGGAAGATAAAGATTTTGGTTTTTAAAAAAATAGTAGTACAGAAATTATAAAAATTTCTCTGCATGCAGCAGACTCATTGATTCTCCTACGAAAAAGAATAAAGGTATAAATAACATGAGAACTGTTATCTTCTATTGTTCCATAAACAGATTGCTCTCAAGAGCTCTTGCTAGGCGAGGAAGGCAGGTTGGTTTATTTTTTTCCTTGGCTGTTATATTTATTCATAACAGAAAACTATCAGTAAATGCTTTACAGCTGTGCTCAATTTCTCCACTATTAGTATTCTCATAAACAGGTAAAACCGTTGTCATGGAGTGTCTGGACAATCACATAGGTAGACTGAGAGGATAAATAGAAAAAACATTGAATAACAAATTTAATATCTGATTTAAACAAGCAGGCTTTCTTTGTTGTTAGTTTTTACATTTTGAACATTTAGAGACATAATTGAGTAGTGAACTCCTCATCGCTCTTCAGCTATGTGCCAATTGTACTCCGCTTCAAAATAAGCAATGTGATTTTTCAGTAAGTGTAAATCCATGAATTTCCTTCAAGAAGTACAACCCACAAGTACTCAGGAATCCTAAAAGGGCATATAAGATCATCATTTCACACCTTTTGTAGCAAGTAGGATGTTTGATTTAAAGAATACATTCCACATAGAGCATATACATAAACACCCATTTAAGCATAAAGAGAAAGAATTGAGCTATGTTTTAATTGGTTAAGTATCCCAAAAAAAAAAAAGAAAAATTCTATATATGGGGGTAAGTAGACCTTAGGAAAGAAAAGGAAATGCTTTAGTGGTGAAAACATCAGAGAGGAGCAGAGAATCTACTTAGAACACTTCATCACCTTAGTCTAGTAACCTGAATGAATTAAAACCATGTCCAGCTTCTCTTCCCTGTGCCAGCTCACAGAAAGTGATGAGGACAAGGATGAAAAGTCGCAAACAACTTTTTCAGCTGTAACTGTACCTAATTCTTTGTTTATTGTTTTTTAGGTTCAACTCTGTGATCATCTATCAGAGGTTGCTCTTATAAGACTGGAAATTGCTTCAGATGCACTGTCTCTTCCACCCATGTAAAGGAGTCTGACAACTGGAATTTCTTTCTGGTAGAGGCAAATTTGTGCAATATTGGTTTTGCAAGAATCATAATATCAACACTTTTAGGAACAGAGGTTACATTTGAAATCCGTTTTTATTCTGAGCATCTCAGTTTGGCATTTCTGATAAACACTCCTCCTAATGCTGTATTAATGACTTGGTCATATATTAATTTACACACCACAGAGCTATTTTTCTGGTTTTTAGGCCTCGTTATCCACGTGCCTTGTGCTCTGTTTCCCGTCCAGGGATCTCATCATGAGTTTTGAGTGTAGAGAAGAGATTTGGCTGCATACCAAGACAGTTTCA
The DNA here is from genome assembly GCA_036630365.1 of Acanthiza pusilla. Lineage (NCBI taxonomy): Eukaryota > Metazoa > Chordata > Aves > Passeriformes > Acanthizidae > Acanthiza > Acanthiza pusilla. The sequence continues at coordinate 3,646,049 of JAXCHO010000058.1, forward strand.
GGATGTGTATGAACTCCTGAGGTTTTATGACATTTGTTTCTTCTTTTAGTCTCTCCAACAACACATTTCAGTGCAGTGTTTCCTCAGAGTGACAGGCCAAGTGACCTGAATGAATATAATGCTTGAAGTTGCAAGAAATCGAAAGGTAAATGTTTGAAAAGCTGTAACTGGTGTTCATTTCCCTCAGAGCTCTGAAGTTTGGGAACAAGAGGACTGTCAGACTCCACATGGAGGTTGGAAACTGAGAGTTATATCCAAGGCCCAGATCCATGGACTAAGACTGAAGTTGTCCTCAAAGATATGACAGCTTTGCTACCGTAGCACAACTATCTAAACTATTTTGCCAATATATGCTTGGTATGCAGTAAATATGCTATAGTTTTTATTTAGAAGTCTGTAATTTTTTAAAATTCCTCTGCTCTCTGATTACATGCAAACAAGAGCCAGTGTAATTAAAATCATGAAGAAAATTACATATTCAGGAAAACAAGAAGCTTTACACTTCTCCTCAAGAATGATAAAGCATTTCCCTGGAGATGGCTCAGAACACATTTCCAGAAACAGCAGAGACAGTATGATGAATACAGTGCATTTCTGCAAATACTAATGGTAATGAACAGTATTTACAGATACCAGATTTTAATTTGTTGGTTGTTTAAGCATGATATGTATAGCAGAAATAAATAACTTGTCTGCAGGAACTTTTGCTACATTTACCATACAAATCATATGAGTTGTCTGAGAATTCAATTATTTCACGAGCCAATCACAAACTGTGGTTTCTTCCCTAAATAGTAAATTAAATATAACTTGTCTGCATGTGGCCATCATTTACCGCATTTAACAATTAATCTCAGCCTCGGTAAAAATCAGCAAATGCTAAGGGAGAAAAAGATAATTACCATCTCACAGTACTTGACTCTTTATGAGATCTACACCAACTGACAGATTTACTCTATTTGGATATTAACAAGATTCTCCCTACCATAAAATTTTAATATGTGACAAGCTAAGAACTTTACAAAATGTTCTTCACGCTTGTATTCTATTACAGAATTCTGAAGGACTTGCAGAAAACTGTTTGTTCTGTACTTCCCACCAGTTACTTGGGTCAGACCTTTCCCCACGTGCTCAATACCACACTCAGCTGAGACACTGCCTTGAGGAATACAAGAAACCAGTTGAATCTGGAAAACTGGGGCTCAAAGCAACCTAAAAGAAGTGGTTTTTCCCTACTGCTAGGAAGAGTTCAGTGAATATTTATTGTCCTTTTTTCATCAATGGGGCCATACTTTAATCCATACTTTAAGCCATGCTTTAAACTTTCTTTGTTTAACTAGATAAATCTCTATTACTTTGAGGTTTTCTCCTAGAATTAAGCACAACCTCTGAATATTAGCTGTCAAATTTTTAAAAAAGCATGAGTACTGTTCTACTTTTTATGAAAAGTAGAATGTGCTAAACCATGCATGAAAGTCTACATGCAGAAAAAAAAAGGGATTTTTTTAAAAGGTGAAACAGTTCTCATTCACTTCAACAAAATATTTAAACACATTGACCAAGACAGGGTTTAAAACCCTGAAAATTTCTCTACTTCCATGTGATGATACAAATACCACCATGCTCTCCCACTGCCCTACTGTCTATGTAATTTCTATACACACTACACATCGCAAAAATAAACTTTTCCCAGGAAAGTTCTAACAGTAGGTTTTCAAAGACCTTAGAAAGAAAATGCATTCTGAAGAGCACAGAAACCTCGTAAGTAAGGTTTAAAACAGAAACTTTTATCAGAAGATGAAGCAATGACCTGGCCCTCCCATCTTGACGTGTGATGTGTTGGTGTCTGATCAATCACAAGAAACATGGGAAAGAAAACAGGGATAGAAAGAGAAGGCACTGTGAAGATGTAAAGAAGCAGACTGCGCACAGCATGACAGCTTGGCAGGGTCCAAACAGACAAACAGGAAAGAGGGCTTAAAGCTTGAGGGTCTCCCAAGCAGCGTGTAAAATAAAAGTCTTTTTTCTTGTGTCTTCAGTGCGACTAAAGCACAGGTCTAAGGGTGTGGATAAAGGGAGCCTCAGCTATTGTTGGCATCCTGGAAGCACATTTAGTACTGGCAGTTTCAGTAGAGTCTGGAAGGGTTGGAACCTTTAGGGTATTTCACTGTCATCTCTTGGTGGGAATGAATAAAATGCATTAATTATTCTCAACTAAACAATTACAGTTAATCCATTTGATTCTTTTTTTCCCCCTCAGAATTCTAAGTCTTCCCACAGAAAGAGAGGTTTGAGAAAGCAAGGAAGTGACAGTAAGTAATATTCAAATATATTTATTCCCCTAGATTTTGTATTTTGTAGTCGCCCAGACAGCTGGCATTACCCATGCCTGTGCACATGCCAAAGGATTTAGGATCCCTTAGTGAACCCTAGAACTACAGATTCCCATTTTTCTGTGTCATTTTATGCTTGTCACAGCCAAACAGATCCCAGTGCTGGTTAGAAAGCACTGGGAAGGCTGCTACCCAAATCTGAGCAAGTGTTTCCACCAAAGCTACCAGACTTCACAAATTGCAGAAAAATAGCTGTTCCCAAACCTCAGTACTGGTCCAGAAAAGCTTCCTGGAAGACTCTGTACTTAATTCTACCACTAGAAAAAAACTCCATCATTTGACACTTAAACTGCAATAAGTCTTCATGGATCAGTTACATTTAACTTTTCTATATATTGAAGTCAGCAGACCAGAGCACAGTGGAAACATATATCCTTACGATTCAGAACAGCCTCCAAAATGCTGCCATTCTGCTTTGGAAATTCTGAAACAAAGTTATCGCAGTCTGCAAGGATTGAAACAGATATGTATTCATAATTTTAAAAAATATTTGCACTTCCATCATGTACAGAAGAAAGAAAAATACAGAGGGTTTGTTTCCTCTAAAGTTCAAGATTTCAGAATTTGTCCATGATAAGTTTGGACTGAACTCCTTAAAACAATAACTGCTTTTAGACTTTTGCCTTTATCATCTAGAGTAATTATGAAATAATTATTTTTAATGCTAATGTTCCAAAAATTATTTCCAAATTGTTTCCAACATTTCCGTGTTATTCTATGGGAGCTGACCATAAAGAAGGTTTGTGAATAAGGCTGACTACAAACTCTAATTCAGATGCCATCAGATCTTTACATGCAAAAGAGAAAATGTAAATGTTGTTAACGCCAAAACCCCATTAATGATTGCTATGTATTGTGCCACGGAGGTCTGCACTGCAGCACAAACAAATGACATATTATGATGTTAATCTCTGGCACTGGCAACTTTTAATAATGGCCATTCTTTCTTTGAGCACTCCTGGGAATGGAGCTGTTACTTACCTTTTGAGGTCAATAAAGCAATCATTGGGAGGAAGTTCATATTTCCCGTATTTTTTCTTGAAAGATACTTAATAACTTCCTTTCACTTTTCTGTGGCACATACACACCCAAGATACCCACAACACATTGTAAATAGGCGGTCACAACACAAAAATTTTTCATTTTCCGCTGAACATAAATTTCCAAGCTGCTCTTTTATTTTCCCAAACAGATTAGGGTAAGTGGTGCCAGTCAGCTAATCTAGCTCTTTGTTGGCCTTTCAGTGTTTTGTTGACGCTACTGATGCATAACCAGCAGCCTGAGAAGGTTGTAAGCCACTGGTTCACTCCATACTCTCTTTGAGGCAGTGGCAATTTCATACTTTCATGTGCAGAACATCAGAACTGCAGTTCTGACTGTTACCTTTTGTAGCCTCTCTTGACTTTCCTGCAAGAACTCGAGTACTTCACAGAAAAAATCAGGGTTGAACAACCAGTGTAACCTGACTAGCAGGCAAGGAGAGAGACGAAACACTTATCAAGATCCTGCAGTTGGTGGTACTTTACTGCATTCCTTCTCTGACAAGACCCAGGCAGGCCCCTGAACCAACTTCAGCCACAGAAGTTTCAGTGAGAAAAGTACTTAGTTATTTTCTTTTGTAATGGTAATTCTATTTAGGATGGTAATAATAAAAAAAAATCCATCAACGTGTGTTGTTGAATATCATTACTGGATTAAAGTTTAAATCTTGTCTCTTTGAAAAGCTATATTAAGCATCGTCACCTTATTATTAATTTACTTAAATAGCAAGTGCCTCAAGCAATATTGGTTATGCAGCTAAGAGGGGCCAGTCCTGTGGGGAAGGCCAAGGAGCTTTACTGATTAAAAGCTCAGCAACACTCAAGGAATCTTCCGGGTTGTCTAAGGAACTCTTGAAAAATTCCATCTATAAACATAACACAACTTATAACAGGTTTTACTGCAGCCTGACATACACTTGTCCTTACTGAAGTTAAGACTGTAAGTGTATCCTTGCGCTGCTTTAGTACACATTAAACCAGGTGATTCTTAAAATTATTCTACTGAAACTGGGAGGCAGCAAGTAGAAGCACACTGCCAAGGATTTGAGGCTGTCCTACAGCCAGTGCCAGAGCTGGGACAGGATCACCCTCACAGATCACAGATGTGGAAGGCAAGGGTGCTGGTCTCCTGTGCCCATCGGCAGGAGGAGTGAAGCACAGGGCGAGAGAAAAGCAGCCACAGACCATTTTTGCTGGTGTCAATTTCACAGCCTGTCCAGAAATCAGTTGCAATTTTAATAACACAATTTACTCAATTGGTCTGAACTATCTTCTGCACAGCCTTTATGACAGTGTTTCCTTAAAAGCCTAAAAGTCACTATCCCCAGAACTCATAAGCCTCTTTGAAATACTTTGGTCTGCTGCAAGGCTCGTCTTAGCAATTTTTAAGTCTCCTCTCACACATAGATTCAAAGCAAGAAAAGAAATCCCAATTGTCCATGAATATTTGACCAACCTGTCCAATTAAATACAGCAAACAAAGTCTTAAGAGATAGGACAACGTTTCTCTGGCACTCTTTAGCTCTACAGACAAATGAGTGGCCCTAAAGCAAAGTGCTCCTACCTTTATCAACTGCTTGAAAAGCATGATTATACATGAGAGTGTGTAATAATAGTAAAATATCAGTAAATGATCACTAGGTCTGTAATGAAAGCATTCACCTCTAAACAAATAGGTCTGCTTTTACTGATAAAGGTCCATTTAGATAATCCTGACTCTACAGAGCATTCCTATTATTCATCTTAACTAAGAGCATGGTTTTTAATCACCAGATGGATGCAATTTTGATCCTAAAAATTAAGAATTTTTAGATTTTTTAGGTGAAATGAAAGGCTAACAAGTTCAATTAGGTTTACTGACTCGATACTTACTGAAAGCTTGGAGTTACTTTTGAATATTTAGGCTTTAAATTGCTAACATTTCACTGTGCAAGCAGAACTAAATTTGGTCAAATGTGTCCCAGGAGAAAAAATAATTAAGAACACCATTAGTTCCAATAAATATTAGACTGATTAACTGACTTTTACTTTGATATGCCTTAAAATACTTACTTGAGAATCACACAGCCTGTCCCGGCGGGAGGAGCCGTCCAAAACACCTGGATGCGTGTCCTCCTTCTGGGTGTACTCTCAGTCACAGCAACAGGACAATTGCTCATGAACTGTGTTTCTTCTTCATCTATGATCTAGGGAAATGTAAAGAGAAGAATGGGAAAAGATAAGGATGTGCACAGCCAATGTCTCTCGAGTACGTTTTGTCAATTCGTGTTTTCTTTGATTGGAATATTTGTAATTCTCCCTGCTTAGTTCAGCACTACTTCAGTGAAATTATTTATAGCATGCAGATTGTTCACTGAATTGAAAACAAAAAGCTCCCAAAGTAAAGTCAGAAGAATAAGCCAGTTCTTCATAAAGAGAATTCAGGCATTTCTGAACATCGCTGCAAACAACCGTTTTTGTGGATACTCATTACTGGAACTTCCTGTAAATATTAACGAACCAAAAAATAATAAAAGCTTCATAATTTCAGAAAATTGAGAATCCATTATTTAGTCCAAACTGCAGACATTTTTGCTTTTTTGATTGATTGATGTTTTACAGAAAAGTTTAAGTCGTACAAATGAAAAAGCAGGCTGATTTGGAACTGGTGTTCTAAGGACTTTACTCAAAGGCGTCATGTCAAAATAGCTTTCTCACTGCATATGTGTTTTATGGATTGTACTTTAAGCCTTCTGTTCATCAGATCTCAGAGAAATTTCATTAGAAACTGCTAAGCTTTATCTGGAAATAAGCAATGTTGTGGTATTGCAAAATTTCTCTTCAAAATTGCTCAGTGGTCCTGTTTCATTTGATGAAGCCACAATTCATACAACACTGGGTCAGGATTCAGACAATGAATTACAAACCTTACCATTTTGAGAAAGAAGCTGTATTTATCAATTTAGAGGAAGATTCACCTCTGAAGGAGCTTTTTCAGAATCCTGGTTCTAACACACACACAATCACACACACACACACTTTTACCAAATAAAAACATTAAAAAAAATTTAAAACCTTCTTGCAGTAAATGTAAGTTTAAATAAACTTTTTTAACCAAAATATTTTGTCCAAAAATACTATGAATTAAAAAAAAAAGAGTTGCAATATCTTTAATAGGGCCAGATCTGCTTTAGTGAGCAGGCATCCCCACTATCTCACCCAAGCACACCTCCAGCATTCCCAAACATTTTTAGCTAAGCCAACAAACATTTCTGTATTTCCATGGCAGAATGAAGTGGCACTGGCCCAGAGGAGTGCTGAGAAACTCGATTTAGCTGGTCAATAGGGCAATGGCTAATGAGTTTTAAATTTAAAGCCATTAATATGCTTCAAGTTTTTTAACGCTTCGTAGAATCTGTGTAACCAAACACAATGTGCACATTTGCTGGGTTTTAATTAACCGGAAGCTGTGGGAAGCGTGGGATCTAGTGGAGGCTTAAGCTGACTGCACAGTTTCCACTTCTGCTGGATACAATTTAATGCATGTAAATTGAGCACCAAGAAATCCCTGAACTACAATTCTGTTTCGGACACCAACTGTACTTACCCTGTCTGCCTTATTCCTGCATCAGTAAAATAAGGAAATAAAACTGCCTACTTATCTCTCAGAAAGGTTGTCTCAATTATTTCAGGACCATATCAATTGACCTTCTATCCATATCTCGCAGTAATTCCTTCTCAATCAAAATGCAATTTTGGTGGCAGCTCTGAGAGAAGAATGAGTTATTTTATACCATCTCAAATACAATAAAATACTATCCCACATTATATAAAAACATGATAATTCCCATTGGAAAGGCTCTTGGGAGGTCATCAGAAAGTTCTTAAAAATGACATCTTTTCTAAAGAAATGGAAATATTACAAATTACTGTACAAATTACACTGGCTCCCTTGTCAGATGCAAAGTACTGCTGTAGTATAAGCCACCTTCTTGGATAAAAACTGTAAGAATATGTTCAACTGAGGTCAAGATTACATAATTACATGTAAGTATGAATAGGATTGATCAGATGCAAGTTATTCAACAACGACCAATGAAACTTTTTCCCAGTCTAGCTTAGCTCTTGCCTGGCACACACTCCATCGATCAATGTTTTTGAGAAGCCCAACTGAAATGAACCTGTTCTCTCTGAAGTAACAAATTACTTTTTTCAGTTAACAAGAACTTAGCTGTTTCCATATGCCTAAAGATCATTCCTCCAGCAGTCATCATTGTAGACCTATCCATGGTGCATTTCCATTTTAAGTAAATTCTTATCTCCAGGTGAATCCATCCTGCCTTTTCCCCAACAGTGAATGTAACCACAAGGAACACCAAAACATCCAACAACCTAAGGAGGGAGTTGTGAGCAGCTGTGAGTAGTTATTACAAGTCAAATTGATGACTTCACTGCAAAAGCAGAACCTGAAATATGTGTTTGAATTCTAGGTAGTCATCACGTGGAAGCACGTCCTTGCTCCAGTCGTAACAAATGGACACGGAAATATTTTTTGCACTTCTATTGCTTAACTAATTCCTACAAATTAGCAATTAAAGATTTCTCTCAAGGGATACAGATGCCTAAAATGAACTAATCTGAAAGTTCTGGTTGCATTTTAGAACTTAATCCTGGAAGAACAGGAAGTGGCTGAGCCTCAAGGCTACATCACGATTTCCTGCATCACTAACCATCAAAGCAGAAGACTTATGGAATGAGTGTCTATTGGAAAAAAACTGAGCATGAAATCATACGGCCTTCCAAAAAGCATTCCTTTGAAGAAAAATTGGACAGAAGCTTTCTCAGTAAAGGCTTCTAATGTTGACAGAATACAGTACAGAACTCCTAAATTAGTTGGAAAGGCTCAAATGCCACTTGATTTGAGACGATTAAAGGAAGTCATTTTATCATACATAAAAAACCAGAGAATTTTCCAGATTCTAGGATTTCAAATAAATATAAACCCATCTCAAATATATTTGTTAAAAAGACAAGTGGGTTTTTTCCATATCCAGGGATGTTCAATTCTTTACAGAATGTTTCTTAGGAGTGATAAGAAGGGAATCCTGATTTACACACCAGAATTACAAATGACATGAAACTTTAGGGGGGTGGATGATATTATTACACTCACATGTGACACAGGAGAAAAGCAATAGAGTACTGGCCAGCACTGGGGGAAAAAAGAGACATATAATACAATCCTGATTTTTTTTTTTTGGAATCAAGTCAGACCACATAGGCGTGAAGGAAAAATTTGGCAGGGGAAAGGCACTCAGATTAAAACGTAGCATTTGCAAAATTATAGCTTCTAAACCCCAGGTTATCTGTAATGGGAAGCCTTACATTTTCAAGAATGGGCAAGCAAACTAACCACATGTTGGACAAAAATCCTAAAACCGAAAAAAAAAACACTTGGCCAAAGAATCTGAAGCCTCAGAAGGAAGGATCTCTCTGTGACTTACCCTTTCAAATCCACAAATGCAATGACATCAGATTTTAATATTTTACTTAGGTTTTGGTGTGGGTTGGTTTTGGTTTTTTTCCCCATTATGATTGTAGTATTATTGGACCAATTTATTCCTTCAGGGAAAGGCGTGTAAATCCTGAACACAATTCTTGGAGTTAACCAGGATTTGAATGAGTATCACAACAAGTGGAACTTGGCTGAACTTGGCTATATCTACAAACCAGAAAGTAAGGATATTACAAGGGAAAATTTACCAGCTCCAGGCTCAGTCTTGCATTCTTTGCATTTTTCAAACACTGATGAGGTTGAGGACAAGTCTTGGGTGTTCCTGAAAAGCAGGACTGAGTAACTGCTTAGTTGTAAAAAAAAGGAACAATTGGTTTCCTCAGAATTGGAACATTTCCTGCTGAGTGACAGAGCTTGCTGTATGTTCCTGATTTCTATAAATTGTTGGTCAAACAAACCAGGCAGTTTTCCTCTCTATCCTTAAATTTAGATCAGTATTTAAAAAAAAAAATTAAAAATATTCAAAAAGCTTTACATCACAAAGAAAGGGATTAGCATTGAGTACAAAAGGAGATGAAGTTACATAAATCCTCTACTGGCTTGCGTCCACTTCCTCAGTTGAAACCACTGGCTAGGACCTTCAGCACCATTTCTTGTTCTGTGGACACATCATCACTTTCCACCCACTGAAATAGCTGCATTCTACTGGAACAATAGAAGAGGGGGAAAAAAAAAGGACACAGCTAAAAGTTCACAAGATAAGGATCTTGTTGGCAGATTTCTTCTTTGGAAGAGCTAATATGAATGTTGCAAAACTGTCTTCTCCTTGAGGAAACTTTCCAATTATAAAAAGAACATTTGGTCTATGTAACAGCAATAATATTTTGCCTCTGGGGATTAATCTAGAACAGAGCTTATTATATGGAATGTAAAACTAATGATGTACAAAGTCAGTTTAAAAACCCTGTCTCAAAGATATGCTTCACATAACCAATTCCTTGACTAAAGCTCACAGCATTTCTTTCAGAGTCTGTGCTCAGAATCAGAAGAATCAGAACTGGGACTTTTTATGCAGTATCAGTAATCAATCTTGGTGCAGACTATGATTCTAAGTTGTATATAACCACTGAGCACAGCAGGGCTCTCTGTATGATTGTCCATCCTCCACGATGCACCAGAAGGCTGGAGTTGCCTGATAAGGGTTAGGGTTAGCATTTGATAAGGTTAGGGTCTGATAAGTGTTAGGTTTTCTCTGGAGCACTGAGAAAAGTGCAGATCTATTAAAGAAAAGCATTGCTAAAATACACTTGTAGATAATCACTATGTTCTGGTAACCTCTAGCACAAACTTTACATTGATGTCCTACAAAGTTGCAATTAGAAATCCAATTTAGTTCTGTAATCATTACGTGAGCAAAAAGATATTCTGGCTATCAAGAATCTGCTGCGTGCTGCTCTTCAGTCTAAAGAAACCTGAGCTATATTATACCCGCTGTAAGGCAGGCAGGGTCTGAAGGGCTGCTGTAGGGTCTATTCCAAGGTGCACTTCGAACAAAAGGAGAAAGAAAGCAGCTGGGGTATGACAAGAGCCTGAAGTGCAGTAAAGATACAGCACTCCACACCACCAGCTTTCACACTAAACAGCCTTTCCTGCCCAAGCCTGGCTATGGGAAACCTAACAAAATAGTTATTTCTTCTTTATTTAATACGTCTGAAAAGAGTAAAGAGATTATGCGTATTGACAGAAACAGGTAACAGTAGCTTGACAGTATTTAGTAAATGTAAAAGTCTATATTGTATACTTTTCTTCCTTTTGAATCACCTTTAGTTATAATCACCTCAAAGTTATAACATGCTGAATTATAAAGCTTATACTGAAGACTTCTGCTTGTAAAATGAAAATGGCCGATTAAGTAAAAGCTGTCCATAAAACTCAAGAGATGAATGAGCACAGATTATTGTGAATTGAGGCAGCTTTCATCTAAGTAGTCACTAAGAGGGGACTTAAGGTCCAAAGTTTCATCTTTGTTTCCTATGAAGTTTTCTCCTTGTCTGCAACATTAATATCTCTATAAAAACAGTTTGGTAAATTGATTCAAGCTACTTTATCAGACCATATTACTAGGAGGTTTTCTGACCGATAATCCAGTTTTTCCCAGATTATATTATTTTTACCATCTCTAAAAGGGAAACTATATTAGGCACAGAAAGCTGTCACTACTCTCATAGCTATAAATCTCTTTGGGATCTATCAATACCTTCCTTTAAGAAGTAGCTATTTTGACTAAGGAAAAAAATCTCATTTCATGTTTAAAAAGTAATTTGCAAACACTAATTCCCAGCAGGGAAAGGGCAAAATCTTTATAAATTCTATCATGTTTTGAAATCCCTTCAAATATTCTAGTTTAGCACATCCAGTACTATCCAAGAAAGCTCATCAGAAACCGGGAATTATTTTGAAGACTGAACTTGCTTTTCACACCTTGGCACATAAAGGCCCAAAGTGCCCCAGCTGGCTCTTGCCAAAGAGAGTACCCTGGCACGAGCATCAGAGCTTACAAATTAGTCACAGCATCAGGGGCTCCAGCACAAGGAAACTGTGCAGAGGAACTCTGTGTGACGTTTTGTACAAAAGCAACGAGTCACTCTGTGCCTTGCATGACAAATGGCTTAATTCTATTCTCATTGTCTGGTCTCCAGTCTACACGGCAAAGTTTACAACATTTGAAATGATGTATAAGGATTCTGGGAGAGATTGAAAATGTTAGATCAAAGAAACAGGACTTTTGGCTCAGTTTGATGCACAATTTAATCAAGTTAGATCTAAATCTAGAGTAAATTTACTGAGGTCAGAGTCTGTGCTGACCAATTCAAGCACATTAATTTGGGGGTTACAAGTTTTTTTCATTATATTCAGGCAGTAGCTAAAGAAAAGCATTTGCTTTTCTATGAAATGAGAGGGGGGTTTATGGTCTATGTAGAGTTTAAATTAGGAAGCATGAAATAATAGATAAAAAAAGAGTAAATTTTATGATTGTGAAATGAAAATGAAGACATTTTACTTCCAAAACTCTCTTCCAAGGATTAGAAAGCAGAGCTCTCCCATTTCAACTCTAAACCAGACTAATAACCAGTGAGGATGATGGGGACACCGATGAAGGCTGTGCTGTGATGACCCTTAGCAGGTCCCCTGGGAACAGCCAGCATTAGTCAGAGCTGTCCTCTGGCCAGTTCCCTACACATGAGCCAAGGCCAGCCCAAACGAGCAGCTGTAGAAAATAAAATCTAATACTGAAAAATAAAAAAAAAATGGAGCATGGCCACTTAGAGTTCACACTGGCTCTCATGGATTTCACACTTTTCCATGTAACGGAGAGATCAGAGTGCAAACAGTTCTTCCAAAACTAACACACTCATTTCAGATAAGGTATAACCACAATAAACCTCAACCAAGGTCCATGCAGGCTTCTTTGTGGAATACTTCCACAGAGAGATTATTTATACTCTGCGTTATGTTGTCAAACTGCTTCAGTGTGAGCATTATTTATTTGGCAAAAAATAGCCACTATTCCAATCTGGTAAAAAAATTTCACGGGGAAAAAAAGTTTTTGATAAATGATGTCTCAAGTGCTTTAGCCTGGGAGAAACATTGCTTGCTGGAGGGGATATGGTACAGAAATCAACAATTTTTAGATAACAATCACTTGAAAGAAGCAAAAGCTTAAGGATTTTGTATATTCTTGTTCAGTCTGTACAGTAAGGACCTTTCATTCAAGTCTATAATACACACATTTCTCCAGAAAGAGAGAAAACTGTTGTCAATTCCTAAATATCTTTCCCACCACTATATCCAGATATATATAATGCAATTAGCTACCTCATGTTAAAGAGCACATTTTTATCTGCTTTTCCAGATAGATAAAAAGCATTGGAAAGTCATTTAAAGAATAAAACACTTTTGCAGCCTCATAAAAGAAAGTGATATAAAGCAAAGCAATGTGCATACAACCCTCGACTGGAAGTGAGACGTGACCTGTATTGCTGAGCAACATTCCCCAAATCTCTTCAGTGCAGTCTGGGAAGTAGGGATACCGACATTGAGCTCCTTTTTCAAAACAATATATTAAATGCTCTATGATAACATATTATCCTTAACAACTTGTCACACCTCAAATTGGGCTCAGGCTTTGTAAACAGGAGCTCTTTGGGAAGAGATTAAAACTGAGATTCCAGACTTCAGCCTCTTCTCTGATGTGCCAATTGCTCAAATTAAATGGAAAAGTAGCTTAGAGAGTCAACTAGAATTTAAGCCAGGGAAATCCATGGAAGCCATAAAGCTGGAGTGGCCCCCTGTGTACCAACCCTTTGTCTCATTTTCGTAGAAAGAACAGCCAAATTCTATCAAAGATCTCCCAGCTCGGTGCACTGATGCTCACAGAACCCAGGAAGCAGAACAAAAACAAATCTGGCAGAGCTGCAGTTTGACAATTGCATCTTCTACACCAGAGTGCTTTCCAGTGTTTCCAGGGATTGTGGCACAATTAATTTTAAAGGAAGTAGTGCTAAAAAACCAGGAACCTTAGTTTGTGAAAAAATTGTTTGAATTTTCATTTGGCTGCACAGTGGGATCAGAAGACAAACCTTTTTTACCTATTTCTCTTATTTATCTTGCAAGAACTGAAAGTCATTCTATTAGAGTGTGCTCTGGGACCAGCATTGAAGACTCTAATTATGATATGGAAGATGTAAATTCATAAATCCATTCTGAATTAAGCAGCTCACCATCAGTGCAAAATTTTACAAAATGAACAACCTTCAGCCAGTCTATTTTCCAAACTGCTCTACCATATCCTGAAATGAGTGGAACAACTGGCTTGGTAGCCAGGTAATGAAAGCACTGCTGTGCCTCCAAATCTCTGCTCAGTTTGTTTTGATGACTTTCCCCCCCAAGTTACCAAGCCAGCCTCTTCCCTGCTCATCTAGTGAAGGATTTTAATAGTTTTACAACGCAGAGGGATTCAAGAGGAAGAGGCTGAGGGAAATCTATCCCCAAGGAGACTGCTGTTGTGGGGAGAAGAACATTTTAGGGCTACAAAACTCTCTGGTGCAATCCTTGTTTTAATGACTCAGAGACCTGAACCTTCTCCCCACCCAGGTTTAAATCCTTTTCCCACTTTTGATGGATCTCTACTTCTGACTGAAAATCATATCTGGATGAAAAGTTTTCCCCAAAAAAATTTGTGAAAATTGGTATATTCCATTAAAAGTGTCAATATATTGGTGTTTCTTTCTGAGGAGAAAAGAGACCAAAGTATTTCCCCAAAATATTAAGAATTCCTTCTACCATTGGCTTGATAGTCCAGGACTGAGATTCCATCAGTTCTAAGACTGCTAACTTAGAACTTTTTTATAATGTTCAATTTTAAAAAATCACAAAATTCCTTTTGCATTAATTTCTGATCCCCACAAACAAATGTTCTTGTTTGGAAAGAGATGAAACAGAGTTCTGAGGTTCCTCCCCAGACTTGGCTTTGTGCGTTACTTTGAACTCGGGCACATGCACGTAAACCAAACTCTACAAACACATAAAGCATATTTCACACACACATTTCCCAAATCCATGTGGTCAAGAATTCATTCAGATTCATTCTGTCTCAGCACAAACCAAAGGCTTATAAATATGCACCTAAACCAACTTCCAGGTCTTATGCTAAGCACACAATTTAAGGCCATTAAAAAGTCAGGTGCAGAAAGCTCAGTATCTGGCAGGATAAAGAATTATGTTTATGGACATGTGTGTGGAAAGCTGAAGGACTACCTAATTGCTGTGAGCAGAACTCAGCATTTTAATTTTTGCTAAATGCAAATTAAAATCTTGTCAGCACATTCTTAATTCATCAAAACAATATGGAACTTCTCATACCAGTACCAGGATGTTACTCAATTTCTGCAGCGACTGTCGTTATCTGCCTGAGCCCATGTGTCTTTGCTTCTGTCAGTGCACAGAAATTTTTTGCACAAAAATACCATTTATAAATGCTTGAAAGAACGTGTCTTCACTGTGACTAATAGATATTTCATTAGTAAGGACCTCCAGTCACCGTTCAATTCCAGCCAAAAACATATTTTAAATTCAGTGGTCCAGAACTTCTGTTCACCCTGAAAATGAGCTTTAAGCACTCACACAGTTAAGAAATTTAAATAAGGAAAAAAATGACTCTCTCATATTCATCATGAAACATAACTTGAGAGAAAGCATGATCTAATCCTAAATCCACTATTCTTACCATCAGTTCTAGAAAACTTAACTAAGAGCAGCCAGGAAAATGTGACCTTCATATCAGAACAAACCACACAGGCTGAGTGAGAGTTGTTACTTACTAATTACTGTAGTTTCGTAAAGTTAGTGTTAAATGATGCTGATGAGGGGTTTCTGCCATTTGAAATTAATTACATTATTATCTTTTTATAAGATTATCTTTCTTCATGTACTGTTGCCACAGTTGTATATTACCAACATCTTTAGCCCCATAACGAGAAATACGTAAGTAATGTGGGTGCCAGAGAAATATTTGCTGTGGTCTCACACAGAAGACATGGACCTTATCTTCTGCTCACACTGACACTTCTCATTTACATTTCTGTGGCAAGGAACTCCAGTTTCATTGTCAATTCAATTTGAAACTCAGGAACTGCCATTTTTATTTTAGGAACAAAATCCCAGATAAGAGCACGGTTGCAATGCCCATCGATCAAAGAAAAAGGAATGTTAAATTTAAGGAGGCACATAAAACATCTGATAAGGAAGAAATTTTATAGTGGCTGGTCAAACATCTATAGCTCCTGCACTGAAGGCACCTTTCTGTGTGTCAGGTGCTCCCTGCAGAGGGATGATAAGAGCTTGCTTTCCTCCCCAGACATTCCCTCTTTTCCATTTGTCAGAGCATTAATTGCCAGCCAAATGAACCTTTTCTAATTACGACTTTGTGGAGTATAAAGTGCAACATGGAATTAAGCACAAAGGGGGCTTCTTTACTAATAAAATCAATAATAATATTATTATAGAGATGACACTTTTCTGCAATACAATGTAACATTTGGCAGCAAAGTACAAAGGAAATGCCTCTTCTGCTCTTAGGAACTAATGAAGGTCATTCGAAATACATAGTAAAATGTGAGTCTGCACAATTTACTGGATCAGCATTTCTCAGTTGCTTCGTTTGTTCAAGCTTTCCATTTAACCTTCGTTTTAGAAAATATTACACTACTCAGCAATTATGAGTATAGTGCCAAGAATAGCTACCTCACTTGGAGCTCCCCACTTAAGAAGGGATTTAAGGATTACAGAAAATACATATTTTTAATAGCATTATTGTCCTGCTTGGTGTTGGAGCTTTAAAGCATCAGCAGCTCTGGCACATGTGCTATTCATGCTCCTCGTGAGTGTCTCAATGCCAAAATATACACCCCAACCTAGTTCAAGGGGATTCCACACAAATTCTCCTAGCCTTTGGATGACTGTGTACAGAACATAATCTATTTCTGAGAGACTTAATCCACTGCTAAAACCACATTTACAGCAGAAATACTGGTGATCTGGAACTACAGGCTTTGTGCAGATAAACTTAAGAAGGCATTTACCTCCTTGAAAAAAGCTCTCAAATCTTTTGCTCAACGATTTGCATCCACTGTCGGATCAGGAATGCCGCTCGTGCAGAAGAGCTGCAGTAAGTCAGGAAGGGTTTCTGGCAGCACTGACAGGAGTTGTGAGCAATTATAAAGCCACCACACTTTTTGCGTGCATGTGAGTGTGTGCCTGAACGTTAGACAGAGTCAAGAGATAATAACCCAGGCTCTGGCTCGTCTTTTGAGATGCTGATCAACTGCTAATGAACAGCTTCTCCAATTCCTTCCTTACTTAGAGGGCATCACAGATTATATGGTCTGTTCATGATCAATTCCCCTGCCTGTTGCTCTGCCCAAGGCTTTCTACAAAGCATAATTTCATGTTACCTTGAGCACCCTTCCAGCAAATTAAACCTGCAGACTGAGAGTTTCCAAGAAATCAAAAAGTTCTGCTTTCTCTCCTCCAGTACGAGAGGATTCCGATTCAGAATGACACACTGCACTCAGACAATGGTAAAGCCACAGTTTGGCAAAAAGGAGGGTCTTGTGGGCAGAACAGATCTGTTCAAGAATTTGGTAAGCTCTCGTCAAACACTGATTGAAGTCCAAGTCAGTTTAGGGATGAGGCAAAAACAAAAGCTCACATTAAACATGATTTAGACACTTTTTTGAACGGTGTCTTGCACTAAATGTTCATTATGGGAAAAAAAGGTTACATGAGTAATACAAAAGTAACTTAAAGCTTCAAGAGTTGTGTGTGTCAGTGGTTTTGTTTAATTTTGGGGGGTTTCCATGGGTTTTCTTTTCCAAAGTTCTCTATTGTCTTGAATACAACAGTGTATTTCCTCATGGCATAAGATGTCTGCTGGAGAGTTGTAGAATCTTAAATGAAATAAATACGCAAAAAGGAACTCTTAAAAAAGTAGAATGACAAAGAAATTTGCTAATGGTTTCTAATAAAATTCTTCGTTGCTTTGCAAACTGAAGTATTCTGAAAAAATGTATTTCCAAGAGAGGCTGCCTAGAGAACGGCAAACTCCTGAAGGACAGAAACACAGTAAGACCACGGTGAGGAGGGAATGGGTGAAACCAGACCCTGCAAAGCATTAGACTAAGTTTTCAGCTCCCGCTGCTTTGGCATGTTTTGTTTGGAAATAACAGTTTTCCTTATATGTGTCAGTTTTGTGGCTGTGGATAGACTTCCCAATTAATAAAATTGTACTCACATCTTACCATACATGCATATGGCAACAAAAAACCTTTCTAAAAAAAACCCTGCAAATTAATTGCAAAAGGATTTAATTCTGACAATTATGTTTTTCAAAACTATAAAGTTATTTTATTTGAAATTTCATTGGGGTGAGTAGAAATTCAATATATGCAGTTGTAGACCAAGAGGTTGGTAAATACATTTTCTTTGGGGCTTCCCTTGCAACTCAGAGTATTCTATGAGTCTACGATAAAAAAGTGTTCACAGTGAGAATAACCAATCAGTTGAACAACATTCACAAGAAGGTGGCAGAGCCCCCATCTCTGATTTTCAAGAAGTGGCTGGGCAAGGGTCACAGAAACCTAACCCAGGCTCTCTTTCACATGAATGGTTGGACCAGATGATCTTTCAAGGCCCCTTCCAACCTAAACCATTCTATGATTTTATGAAGTAGGCATTCAATGAATTTCTGTTTCTCTTTTTTATATGCATTACAAAATGTGTCTTTGCACTTCCTGGCCTTTTCTTCCTACACTTAATCTGCTACAGGTAGTTTTTCCAGCCTTGAACAAAGCTTCTTTCAGCCACATGAATTCATTTTCTCACTATGCTTCTCTCCAAAACACTTAGACAGTGCAGCACCAAATATGAGTCCAGACAAAACCACCTTCTCAAACAGACGAAGTGTTGGTGTATAGGAATATAAATAGCTGTTCCTTTCTTCTTGACTCCCATGTGAGGATCTGAAGTGTATAGCTGTGAAAGTTTTTATCTCAGAATTTTACCATAGGTGGCACAAATAGGCTAACCCTATTTGTGCCTAAATCTAAGCATTTGCAGAACATGAGTGTGGAAATGCAAGAAATAACTCATATTTTCATTGAGAAACTAAATATTGCCCTGCAGGTCAGCTCTAACTCATGAGGAGTCTCATGCCATCTTTCACTCCTAAAGCTGAATTTTGGTGATACAGGAAATCTGCCTCAGTAGTTATGGACAATCAATCACACCACTGTTTGTTCAGAGGCCTTTGATAGTTTCAATATTATTCTGAATTATTCCCAATAAATTTCAATGAAAAGCTCTATACAGCTCAAAGCCAGCACTCTGGATCTGTTATTTTTCTGTGCTTTTTCATCTTTTGGAGACTAATCATAAAAATTTTGCACAGGTACTTGAGAAAACAATTCTTTATGGATAGCAACTGCAAAACAACTTTAGTAAAGAAAGAAAAAAAAAGACCTGGTTCAAAAAGAGAAAAACAACTTCAGATGCTCAGAAATTAAGCCACATCTAAAAGAAAAATTAGTTTGCAGGAGATACCAACACTTGATAAATGACAGCTAATCTCTAAATATGAACTATGTAATTAGAGAAGTATTAAAATTAAAGGCCAGGAATCATATTTAATAGATTAAATTCTTATTACTTCTTATTTTCACTTAAAAAAACCCAAACCACAACATTTCCATGTTACGCAGAGCACAGGAGGCATTACACCACCCAGCTTAGTAATCCAAAATACATGTAAACATTGCTGTTTCTGATTCTGTGCCAAACAACAGGATGAAATAAAACATAGTATAAATCCAAACACATTTATTTCTTTAAGTGACTAAGCCTAGAGTGCTAAAAGAGTATTTGGAGGGGTTTCATCACTTTAATCCTGTAGCAGAAAGATTTGCTTATCTTCTTGATACATAACAAGACAATGGCTATTATTACTGGAACTGCTTTTAGGGCTCCTACCAAATGTATAAAAAAAATAGACTGTGTTCCCCTATTTTAAAATCTCTGTATTTCACACTCATGTTTGGAATGTCATACATTTAACAAACATTTATTATTTTATGCATGGACAATATTTACATGCAAGGAGACACGGTTATTTATACATTCCTGACTTGGGAGGCAAACACTGTATGTGAAGAGCAGAACCCCTGAAGTTTAGTCATGACTCAAGTGTGATATGTAATCTTGAGCAAGTTCCTTCAATATTTAATCTTCTGTAAAATGGATGTCAGAAATTCCCATTCCAGGAAAAATATTTAAGGAATTTAGGTTATGTAAGGACTTTGAAGTCTTAATCAGAAAGACAATAAAAAAGAACATTTGAAAACTGTATTATGTCCATAAATGTAAATGCAAATGTGGAGCACTGACAACAGAAAATCCTAAGGACAAGACTCAGTACATTTAATTGGAAAACATTTAGTTATGATTTCTCAAAATTCAGGAGAATTTATCAAGTATCTTAACAATGAGTTTAGCATTTTATCCTGCCTTTATATGTTTATCATGTTTTAAATCTTGCAAAATTCCTTTCTATATTAATCTGAGTTTAGCTTATTGGGCTCAGGCGTATCCCAAGTTTTTACTGTAAATGACACAAATGACACAAATAGATGTAAAAATATGAGCAGAAATGGTCATGCTCCCGGAGCAGCTTTCCCACAGGTTGTATCAGGTTTGCTCCTCCCAAGAGGAAATCCCAAACCTCTCTCAGAGTCAGCAGAGAGAAGGCAAATGGGTTCAGAACCCTAAGAATACATTGCCATGTACAGAAGGTTCTTCCTGTGAAAGCTGCCAGTTGTATAACATCTGCACCACATACAAAGCCGGCTGTTCAGAATGTGGGTTTAATACATTTGGCAAGTAATGTAATCAGTGGAACATCAGATGAACTAACACAAAAAAAAACCAGACAAATAAACAGAGTTTTGAGAAGGTACCATATGGGTCTTTTTCATCCTTTGGGAAAATCTTTAACAATGTCTAAGAAAAAGTTCCAAATTATTGTTAGGATCATACGGTATTGGAGCTAAGGCCATTATATAAGCCCAGCGTCTAAATATATCATAACCCAGTTCTAGTTCATTTAAGCACTTTGTGTAACCTTTATGGACAATAAAACTGGGTTACTGAAAGATTCTAAAGGGAGCCAAGAAACTTTGCACAGTCAAAAACCCCACTGGTCCTCTGCATGCAGCTAATACAGAAAACATTTATGATTGTCTTAATCTGGGATTTATCACTATGTGTGGGCAGATTTTCTTAACAGGAAGGATTAGTGTGGGGGGTGATTTACTAACTGGAGGTTTTTCCTTTACTCCTACATCTGGGATTCCCACACTGTCATGTAAAGAGAGGCCAGAGCAAAAGGACAGCAATAAGAGGAGAACTGCTGCCTTAGCAACCATTTAAAATACCTCCCTGAAGCTTCCAGAAAGCATTCCTCACGTAATGGTGTAAAATAGGGAGTTCATTTTCCTATGAAAGTGACCTATTGTTTGAGAGAGATTGTAGTGAAAAGCATTTATCCATTTTCATTATTTGTTTGCTACTTTATGTCCCCTCTGTCCCCTTCTCTGTATTCTTCCTATTTAAAAGCAGTGTTAGCTAAAATAAGTTTGTGATAAACAGGATAAAGAGAGCAATAACAGGTATAATTAAGTCTCCCATACAAGCAGAGTCAACTTTACTCATATAGTTGAAATTAGGAAAAAAGAAAAAAAAAGAAAAAATATTAAATAAGCTCTAAGAGAACAAAACCCTGATGTGTGCCTGACAAGTAATGAATAAACACTGGCAATGCCCTAAGGAACCTCTACTACACTACTGACTGTATCGAGATATATAATCATTAAAGTTATAGAACACTAAGTACTAAAGCTACCTCTTACATACTCATTCTTTTAAATGTTTCTTTTGAAAAGAAATGCAGGTTCAAATGAGCTGTGCCCACCCACAAGGAGAAAAAAGAGGCAAGAGCAGCAACAGTGCCTCAATTCACATAGATGGGAATAATTGGAGCCCAGTTCAATCTGTGAAGTAAACAGAAGCAGGATGAAGGCTTTTCAATTTACACCTACAGCCTACAAATTAGTAAGCAGTCTGGTAGGATGAGCTTGCCAGGCATTGCATAATAACCCTACCCCCAGCAACAATGCAGGGAACGGGGAACAAAATGGTAGCTCTATACCAGCAGGGAATTTCCCTTTCTAATTACTGAGTACCATGAAAAGCATTCTCAAGAGCTAAACGTCAGCTTTTTGTGCAACTGGATGGGGAATTTCTTCATCATTCTTGGTTTATTCTCATCTGAAAATTAATTTTAATGATGTTTTAAGAATCAAAAGTAACTATGCATAAAAAATACAAAGTATCTTCCAGAAAATATCACTTGAGAATTTATTCAGCAAAATAATTTTTCTTTTGTACCAAAAATTCAACAGATTACCAGTAATTATGGCTTGTTTAAATATCTTGCTCATATCACCATTATATATTCACTTCTCTATATCAATTGAAACCAAAAGTACCCAATCCAAAAAATTCTACTTTTGCAGAATATGCGGCGGTACATTCAGATCCTTCCTCTTATGCGACCATGAGAAAAGTAAAGCTGAATGTATGACTTTCAGTTTTTCTCCCAGCAAGTGAAAAAGAAGACAAAACAGAGCAAAGGTGGATTGAGATAAATAATTTTTTAAAAATGCAACTTCTGAGAAACACAATTACACACAAGTAAATTTTCTGCCCCCTTTCAATGATTGTTCATGTGTAGATTTCCACTTTGGGTGATTCCCAGTAACAGGTCCTTCCAGAGGAGCAACTACTTGGAGTAGGAGTCAAGAATCATTTCAGAAAAAAAACCCGCATAACTATAGTGGTAAGTGGTATGCTATTTCTAGATAAATCCTTGAATTTTTAGTGCTTATAGTAAATCAGGCTCCTGTAAGTCATCCCTGTAAGTAGCTCCCCTGATGCTATCTGGAATGGGAATGTCCTCGCCATGGCTTGAGAAACAACCTGATTCAGAAGGGGTGAGTGCTGAGGCCACATCTACTCATGGCTGCTCCCTGCTGGAGACACATGAAAATGAGACTGAGGAAAGGACCTGGCCCAGCCAAAGCAGGACGCAAGAGAGCTCCTTGTATTGAGAAAGGTCACAGAGTGAAGGGAGCAAGTCAGAGAAGTGGCAAGGCAGAGATAACCTCATCTCCTGCTTGAAGTGAAAGCCAGATCTCCTGACTGATTAGGTTGACAGTCCTGCACAGGCAGCAGCGCAATTCTGTCAGAGAAAAAATTAGCAGATGAGAAACCACCCACAAAACCGTTACTCTTAGAGTGGCAATGACCATACTCGGGAAATCCACACAGATCAAGATCCAGGACAGAGGCTGGGATCAGTGTGAGTGGGTTAGTGGCAATGTCACAGAATGACAGAATATGCTGAGTTTGAATGGATCCACAAGGATCGTTGAGTCCAACCCCTGGCCCTGCACAGGACCATCCCCAAGAGTCCCACTATGTGCCCAAGAGCATTGTCCAAATGCTTCCTTGACTCTTTAAGGGAAGAGCACCTCATTCAGGTGATAATTAAGCAGAGGTTGACATGGGCAGCAAGTGGTTGAAGAAAATCAGGATGTGGGATAAAAGTGCAGGAGAAATTCTGAGGACTGAATTTGGTCCATATGTCTGAAGAGATCCTTTTGTGTAAGTTCTTCCAGCTGGATATCCTTACAATCCCAGACTTCCCAAACCAGGGATGAACAAGGTCACTTTACATTGAAGTGATCCAGCACCCTGCTAGATGAGACAAGTTCTGTAAAAGCATGAAAGAAACAGAAACATTATGTGGCTTTTTGGTTTGGGTCTCCAAACAGCCTAGTCAGGGAAAGAAACTTCTTAAAGCAACATCCCAGCCTTACTGCACAGTTTTCAGAGGAAACAGACCAAAGAAAAACAAAGCATCCTGATCAGAAACCTGTCTGCAAAGTCTCTTGAGTAAAGACTAGCACTGAAGCAAAACATCTGATGAGATTAGGATGAGAGGGCATATTTTTTAGTTGTATGAGTCCTTGCACATCATTCTGAGGACACCATTATGAATTTCCATTCATCACTGCATGAAGTGAAATGACCAAAATCACCTATGAAGGTATGTTAAGATAAAGCACCAAAAGGCAAACATGTTGAATTCACCAGAATTAAAAGATATGGTCATTTCCTGACCAGGTCTTGTATCATTGTGAGACAGAATAAATACACTGGGATCAGATGACAAATGAGCCTGGGTGGTTAGGTCATGAGAAAGAGCTATCACAGCGAAGACAATCATCAATTACAACTGTTCAGGGCAGCAATGGAAGTTGAAACAGTATCCCTTGGCAAACTCTGAGAGGTCGCTACCACCATTAGAAAGGGAAGAGCTGCAAAGGAGGACTGACAGGGTAGTCCACAGCCAGGTCTGAGAAGGCTATGCATGCAGTCTAGAATAATGGAAGCTAAAAATATTGTCACTTTAATAATGCGAAAGTGCCTACTGAATTCAGGAAGCAGTTATCAAGACAACAGGAATAACAAACAGTACTTTTAGTCTAGCAGCAATTAATTCAGCAAGGAGTTGCTGTGAAAAGTGACCTGCCTCACTTCACTATGAAGCCTGAAGGAAGGATTTTGCCTACAGCAGCCATTCATGAGTGAGTCAGGTAGGTAAACTCCTGAATTGAAAAGAGTCATTTTGCTTCTAAGTCATCAAAAGCTCTCCTAACACAGTAGAGGGAAAAGGGAATAAAAATAAAGAATAAAAGAGAGACCTCCATTTAAATTTAATTGGGAGACTTTCTGCTGGCATCTGTGTACCTTCAAATGTCCAGAGGACTGACAAGAGGATTTTCTTACCATCCATACAACCTGGAGAAATTGTCAAGCTGAGCCTCAGCCTTTATCATCACCTTCATTCACCCTTCTCCCCTCTATCCCCACTGCCCCCAACCACATGATGGGAAAAGAAAACACGTCATGAGAAAACACTCTCAGGTACAGACATAATTCCATATGTCTATAGCCTACCATTGTAGGCTGGAGGCTGACAGGGCTCCTTTGGAGAGAAGCAGAGGAACAAACACATTTGCCCAGAAAAACCCTTCCTTTTAAAACTCTGTGTCATTCTGGGGTGGCATGCATGTCCAGATCCATAGTTATCATAGTGAGGATTACAGGCAGTGAGAGCTGGAACAGTCCGGATCAGGAGGGAATACCGATAAATGCTTTCTAACCTGATGTAAAAGGGAAGTGCAAAGAACAAACACTTGCTCTAAGGTCCAATTGATTGGAACTGACACGCTGAAGGCTTCCTGATGCTGCAGAAGGGCAAACTACAGCAGAGGTAATTCTTGGAGCATTACAGAAGGGGATAGGAGCCAGAAGGTAAGCATGCTGATCTCTCTCAGTTAGAGATACAAATAATCCAGGGTAATTGGTGAGTGCCTTTGATGAAGCGGGTGAATTGCAGGTGACAAAAAGGGAAGTCTAGGAAGGAAAGCCTAATTCAAGCATTATCAATGAAGAAAGAGATGCTGAATAGATGTTTCAATGAACCTGGGGCCTACGTACATCTGGAGTTATAACCCAGGACAGCTGCCATATGGAAACTGTAAAGCATCTACTGTTGCCAGAGGGGTTAAATGTCTTTCCTAAAATTTCACATGGCCCAGGCATCACCACCTGAAGAAAGATTATCTGAGAGGGGAATAACAATGAGTTAGGCAGTTTACCTAGGCTAGGAAAAAAGGGATAAGTGAAGTAAATCCCTTTAGAGTCACTGAGACAGATATGTCCACTTAAACACTGCCTGGGGAAGAGCATCAGCTTTTACTGACTGACAAAGCTAATGGGATCTGCACTTCCAAGAACCAGACTTTGTCACAGAGTGAAACAATTGCAAATACAAAACTGGCCTCTAGACTAGAAGCAAGACCTGAATAGAGAACCCTCTAAAGCTATCAATTAATCTTAAACCCCAAAAGGCCCAGAATGGGACACTATGTGTCTGAAAAGCAGATTGGGATCCACAAGGCAGAAAGGAACAGTGCTTCCAGTGTAATTTCCTCTCTTGAGGATTGATTTGTTAAGTGTCAGTGCCAAATTCTAGGAAACAATTCTTTAATGAGACTCTTTGGAAACCTCTTACAAGCAGGAAGTCTCACAGATAAATGCTAATCCAAAGAACAGAATAAACTAATAGATATTTTTCTTGAGATTTAACTGGACAATTCTGATATTTTACCATGATGTAGTCTGGCTCTGCTGCATTGGCAGAGTGCAAGGCAGGGCAGAAGTTACACTTGAGATAACCCAGCTCTGATAAGCCTTGGATTTTAAGAGGAGTCTGGAGTTTTAGCTAACCAATCTCAAAAGGCATGCTTCCTGTTTTTGGTTTTACTGTTTTTAGAGGGTTTCTTTGGTTTGTGTTTTGGCTGGTTTTTTTCCAAAACAGATCTTGAATCATCACAAATTAATATTTGTTTAGTCATAACCCCTTCCAAAAAACATAAACTCTTACAGAGACACAATCACAATTTGAAGTCATTCTCAACAAAAAACATTTCCCCGGCAGACATAAAAAAAATGTAAAGACAAAAATTAGATTAGATTAAAGAAAGAGGACTAAATTTTACATGGGCAGAAGTTAGACATTTTTTTCCATAACCAAGCAGGGAGATGGGGAACAGGCAAAGAAAAAAAATGTCAGAGGAGAAACTAAATCCAAATTAACTAAAACAGTTTTGGTTTAAAAGTGATGGCAGTGATATAGCAAGAAAACCCTTAGAAAAGGCACTCCAGCAAAGTTGAAATAAATAAGTTGTCAACAAAAGTGTGAGCCCAGGCTAAGAAACTGAAACCCAATTTTGTTTAGCAGCAAATCAAGTTACATTTTAATATTTATTTCCTCTTTGTACACATTAGTAGTTCAAAGATCCACTGTAACAAAATGCATAACAAAATATTCAGAAATTTCTTATATTTTCTGAATTTGGCTGTGAAATTTTATGGTTTGAATCATTCATTCTAAAAGACACAGCAGCTATGTACGCAATCAGTTGGGGGAGCACCCAAGGTGTAACAAACGAGAGTTGGGTCACGCAAAAGCTGAAAAAATAAAGGTTTTCAGTTTTTACTTTTTTTACTATGCACTTTTTTTTTTTTTTTGCCTCTTTCATAACACAAGGTGAAACCAGAACAAAAATGTAAAGGAAGGAAACAGAAACCTGCACAGTCAGAATCCAGTCTGGTTTTTCTACAGCCTCATCAGGAGCAAACAATGACTACCAGAGCTGCTTCTCTTCTGCACGTTCCTGGTGCTCCTCACTCTCTTGCATTACCTCTTACTGTTCTAAAGCAAGGCATAACTATCTCATGAGACAATTTTTTAATCAAAACCTTGCCTATAAGTGGCTCAGGGTGAGGTTTTTCCACTGTACCAGAGATGTTTCTATTTATTCTCATTCAAAGTATTCACATTTTCCAGTCATTGCTAAAACTGGCAGTGGCAGACACTTTTTGGGGGGATTTTTATTTTTAAGCTCATATTGAATCCCTGAATATCATGATAGGGAACTTGGAGTTCTAGAAAAAAATGTGAAAGTGTTCATCAAGGTTAAACAATTCCACCCTGCAGGAAAGGCGAGCTAGAACTAGGTTTGCCATTATAAAATATAGAGGGGTTTTGCCTAGAATGATATTTGCAATGATTCTTATGGAAAGAAAATTTGGGAATACTCTTGTAAATGCAAGAGAACAGAAGATTTAAATTTTGCAGACTCAGAATTCATGTCTACCTGCTTAGCCTATGATTTCTATAGCTGGCATATTCTCAATCTTTCCTATTTAAAATACTCCTGTACTTATAGCTCTAGATCATTACCTCCATATGCTTTTAAGCAGTAAGATGACAGACTCTGTTTCAGTGATGAGATGCTGGGACAGGAAACGTAGAGAATGCAAACCTGAGCAAAATACTTGGAAGTTCTGGGCACTTGTTAAAGAAAACTACATCACTTCATACACCTCAGAATAAGCTATTTACAAAATAGCCCGATGAGTTTGTGTTAGGATACAAGGTTAAAATAACCAAACATACAAGCTTAATGCAACATCAACACAACACAAGTATGGCTTAATTTTTAATATTAAAAGCTTAAAAAATAATTGTAGTCATTAATTCTTTTAAAAATTGTAAAACAACCTTTGCTTATAAATACAAGAATAAATAATTTGAAATGGCTAAAAGACTTTTGAGACTGGTTCTTTCAAAATGCACTGTATCAAGAAGATGTAAGATTCCTATAAAATGCTGGAACGTGGCATTTGAGGAGTTGCTTTTCTAAGAGGTTGTAAAAATACCTTTTAATTTAAATGCCTTGCTAAGTACATCAGTCAACTAAACAGCATCAAAAGAACTGGTGACCAAAAACAAAGGATACATTGGGGCTATTGTTTCCTGGACTAAAGATAAAGGACCACTTACTTAGCTGACTACTCCAATTTTCCTTAAATGTTTTCTCTTTCAGCACAGCCTCAAGTTTTATAAATGCCACACCTTTAATGAAATCTTTATTCTTGCTACTGCTGTGCCTGCTCACTCTCTCACGTTGGTTTTGCACTGTTGGGCTGTTAAATTCAGTGACCTAAACTAAGAATTTTTTGGTTCACTCTAGAGCAAAAAAAAAGCCAAAAGGACACATTTAGGAAAACCACTATGATGAAGGCATTTAACACTAGACTATCACAAAAATAACAGGCATAACATACAAATCTAACAACTGATTATGCCAAAGCAGTACAAAGAAGTGCCTAATTTTGAGTCTTTGTGATTCAGTTTATCACTATGCATAAGAAAAACGGGTCATGTTTGCACACCATTTTTTATATCGAGCATTTAATTATCAAGTATGTTCACAAATAGCACCAATTTTTTGAGGACTGAATGTCATTTTGAAGGGCAGGATTGTGGTTCATAACTTTCTTGACAAATTGAATTAAGTTCTACATTTAAAAAAAAAGAATGAAAATGCACAGAGAGAAAATGAGGAATCACAGCAAAGGCAGCAACACTTGCAGGAAAGGACTTGGGGTTTTATCCTGCACCTCCTGTATAATACTCTGATGCTCCTGCATTAAAGGTGAGTTGCATGCTCTGAGAAGATTCTTCCTGAACACAAAGCCCTCCAAAGCTGTGCCACTCTATGGCACTCCAAAGGATTACTCTATCCAAATTCTATATGATTTTATGCTGAGGGTCCAGATTGACTCCTATGTACATTTCAGAGGAACATTAGACTGAAAGCTCAACTTAACTGCAGAAAAAACAAAGTTGGAAGAAGGTGGCCTACAATGAAAATATGAAAATTTTCATATGGAATAGGTAGAGAGTGTGTGGAATTGGAGGGAGAATAAAGGAAACTTCACAATACCTGCCTTGTAAGATATCAAGAAAATTCTTAATTTAGGAAGACAATCTCATAAGAGAGCAATTTAACCACTACTAGTGAAGACTCAGTTTGGATGTTAACAAAAGCTCTACAAAGCGGTCCTTAAATTTTCTGTAAAATTTAATATATTGAAATGTCTAAACTTGGAGAGATGAATTTGTTCTTCTTGTTGAACACTTCAGAACAGATTCACAAAACATCCACCAAATTTTTTTCTTGGAATATGTATCCTTTCTCAGAGAACAAGGAAGATAGATAGGATGAGGCTCAGCACTAAATTTCTATTATTTTACATTATTTATCAGACCAAATCTATTACGCTGCATACATGTGTTGATTAAAATGGCCTATATAGATAACTCTTCTGTAGTCAGTCAGGGGTGATTGCTGCCCTCGGGTTTAATTTGCCTTCCAAACAATTTGCAGACTGTCGCTAAACATTACAAAAGAGAAAGATCAGCAGTCTGCATGACAAGAGCTGGGAATGGTTTGTGTAAAGAGTCCAATGGGACAGATACCCAAAGCTTTCAGAGAGCCTCACTGCTCTCCTGAGCTGTACAATTACCACTGGCGTAAGTAAGAGCCCTATCACTATATCCCCAAATTTCTGTGACTGAATTTGGCATCTTGGATTCCCTAGCCATATTTAATGTAGCTATTTAACATGTGTTTGTGGGAGACAAAGTGATTTATTTTAAGGCTGAATTGTGTCCTGTGTTTACTACAATGACAAAAAAAAACCCAAAAAACAAAGGGAGTTTGGCTGCATCGAGTAAACAAGAGCAAAATCAGTTTTTTAAGTCTCAGCTGTCTCAGAGGAAAACAGATTTAGAATGGTGGAGTCCAAACTACACTTCTCTAAACCTCTCAAGTATAGGGGCAACAAAAAAGGGTACAGAAAAAAATACCTGTCCAAGCAAGAATTTTAACAGCTGTGCCATTTATAGGATCATGACCCTGCAGCTTGATGGTTAATGAAGATTGACTGTACCTGGTGACCTGCAGAGTCACACAAGAGTAAATGAGCCATGAGGAGGTTACAGCAGCTGCTTAAGTCCAAATGGGCTGCTGCACTGCAGCAGCTCCTGCTGGACTGTGACCCCTGAAAACAATGCTTTCCCAGCTTCAGTGTACCACACCTATGGCAAAATTTCAGTGCTAGTCCTTCTTCAGCCCCTGGCTGCTCCACCAGCGCTCCTCTACAATACCTTGAGGCACTAGCCCTGCTGGTCAGTCTAACAGTCCACAGCTGTGCAAAGCAGCAGCCACAGCGCCAGTGGGGTCTGGCCCTGGGCACAGAGTAGGATCAGGTTTTCTCTGTGAAATGTTTAACTCACACCTCGTAGTCTGAAAGTGGCACTCAAAGGTTTGCAAATCAAGTGTTTTACAGTCTCCAAGTCATGGAAGGAAAGTCTTGTTTGGTCAGCTTCCATTTCATCCCCTACTGATTGTACTGGAAAATTTTCTAATATGAATGAAGCACTTGCTTCAAGCAGTGCTTTGTTTTGACTATTATTTGAAGAGTAGATATGTATCCTCACGGAGGCTGAGGCTTGGGCCTGAAGTCCAAAAGCAGCATTCAGTCTCTTGCCACTATTAGGAATATTCACCAAGTTCTGTTCCACTGGTGTAACACTTGGAATGACATATGCTCCATCGGAACACAGGGAAAGCAAAACTGTGAGTGGCATTCATTACTGTACACACAGCTTTTTCTTACTCTGCACAGCTGTTTCGCCACCCTTAGCATCTTCACTTTCTAATAAAAACACAGTGAAAACCCTTGAGATAAACATATTTTTTCTTCTGGTTGCTACCACCTGGCCATGACACAAGGGACATCTGTATTTATCACTGCAAGCACTCTTTGGAGACCTAAATAAGAATTTTACATCTGTATCCACAGAGGCAGAACAGTGAGGCACCACTGTGCTAATGTGGGATGAGCATGGCGAGTACAGTTTGTGTCACAGATAGACAAATTTAGTTATGGATAACCTTTGAAACTCCCACCTACCAATTAGAACACTGAGTTCAGATTGCAATCTGTACAATGCAGCCAATTAAACAACCTTCCCTCCACTGAGATCCATTGGGCCTTTTTTTTTTTTTAAATCTATATAGAATTTCCATTTACTTCCCACTCTGCTACCTTCAAAATGCCTCTGTACTTCAGCGAAGCTCAGTGAGTTTCTCACTGGGAATTGGACATGAGGACAAAACTCAGGCCAGATTTTTCCTATTAGCCACAACTACAGGGACATTAACAACTGAAATGAAGAAATTAATGGTGACAAGCTTCTTCTAAAATAAATGGAGCATCACTATTTCTACTTCTTAACAGTAGCTGATCCTTCAATGCTAGCTTATTCTTAAAAAAAGCCCCAGCATTATTAAAAGTTCTATATTAAAAAGAATTCTCCCACATAGGAATTTATTTCATTTTAAGGAAGATGGAGTATTCCAACCTCAAAGAAGTTCTGACTTATTCTAGATTTTCTTACAAAGCTTAGGAAAACCAGACAGGGGCTTCTAAGCAAACTCTATAGGAAAACAGAGTAATTACTTGAGTTTGTACATCATATTTACTATATACAAAAATATAGAAGAAATATAGGAAGAGATGCTGATTTCTGTCTCCTGGCAGATCACCAAAATTGGAACTTTAGAGTATTTCCCTTGAAAACCTGGAAACCTAAGGCAAGTGCAGTCTTTCACCTAAAAATCATTATCAAAAATATTATCAACATTATTATACATCCTGTAAATTTTAATCAATATCATTCATCAATACTTCAAAGCCTGGAAAGTCAAACAGCAAACAATACCACATGTGAGAATCACACCTACATACATCATTTCTACCTTCTTTCACAAATATGATATATATTCTCAATTTCCAGAATTCCCTGCATGAAGTAGCTGAAAATACCAGTTTGTGAATCATCGCTCTGGATTCTAACCCTTTTAATAACAAACATTTCATCCCACTGAATATGTTCATTAAGTAAAGTACTACTGAGCATAAATAAAACAGCAGAATCTAATTTATGAATGATAAAACAGTCATTACAGCCATGGTAAGCACTTCTCAGTCATATTCTACATCTCAGTGAACAAAAATATCAAGGCAAAGAAACACAAAAAACCAAAATGTGAATAGAACAATTTTGACATTCACTTTGGATAAAAAGTTCAGGTGTCCTAGGCTCTAATTCAAATAACAGATGTTCATTTTTGGCTCTAAGAATGTGGGAAGCAAAGCTGAAGTCCAGATACAGGACCCTTGATCCCTTGAAGATGCATGGAATATAAAACGTGCTACATTGTCCTCATGTCAACAGCCACAAATATTTATGCTTACTTAAACAAAGTCTGCATTCTGCTGTGCATATAAAATTTCCCTTTGAGCCAAACAAACAGTAAGGAAGACTCCAAGGGGTGTAGGTCAGGGAAAGTTCTCTCACCTGGAATGATCCCGCATGGTCTTCCTCTTTGTCACCTTCTTTTCCTTCCTTGAGGGCGATCAGTGTGAACCCCCGAAAGTAGGCAGGAGTGGCAGCAGAAAGTGTCACTGAGATGTGATGAACAGAGAAATAATGAAAACATAACATTAATTGTGAAATCAGCCACTTGGATATCATTTCACAGCTTGAAAGGTGTGTGTTCTAAGTTGGCATTAACAAAAGCTACAGCATTAACAACATGTAGCCAAGCCAGCAAAATACAAAATGTTCAGTCCAAGTTTCCACATAAACTGAAGAACACTGGCATGATGTGAAATACTTCAGCTTTTTCTTTTGCCTCCACTTTTTTTTAAAGCAGATTGATAATCTGCTCAGATCTAAAGGAGGGTTTTTTCGTTGGTAGTTTGGGGGATGGGACACGTGCTAGGGGGTTTTCTCCTTCGAGATTTTTTTATGAGGGTTTTTTTCATTTGTTTTTGGAGATGAGGGGGTGTTAAATGTAAGGGAGCATCCCTAAATATTTGAATGCAGTTTTTGTCCTGTTCTGAGCATAGACAAGGTATTTAAGTACTCTGAAAGTCTCTCTGTAATGCCAGATGACCACATTGCCTGCTCCACCTCAGCCACACTCAACACAGTACTCCAGCTTCTGGAAATGGGGGATCTCAAAATATCCTTCCTCCACTTCATCCCCAGGGCAAAACAGGACACAAAGTTAAATTCATGGCTAAAGCTGACCTCTAAAGCTTGTGCTGCCAGCTCTTGTTGCAAAACCAATCCCACACATCAGCAAACACCCTTTTCACACACCTGTTCTATCCAGGCAAGCAGTGCTGGATCCACCAGCAGAGCACAGATAATGTAATGCTGACTAATCTGATTTTACCATGCTCAGCATCAGGATTAAATGCCTGATTTTATGCCAGTGCAAGATAGCTTTGTATCAACTATCTGTTGGCCGTCAGCAGCACCCAAGCACCACCCAGCAACACTTGAGTTCACAGAATCACGGGATAGCTCGGCTGGAAGGGACCCACAAGGATCATCAAGTCCAGCTCTTAAGTGAACAACCCCTACAGTGCTTGAACCCACGTTTTTAGCACCAGGCTCTAACCAGCTGAGATAATCTCAGGGTCAGCTGACACTCCTTTGAGCACTCTCAGAAAGACAGAACGAGACAGAACTTTCGAAATTGCCAAACTCTCTTCAACAACTTATAGGAATCCTTTCCTGAAACAGGAACAAATTTTAGAAAAAAAAAAATCTAGAATTAAACTAAAAGAGACAGAAACTGAACCCTTAATGCTTTTAAGAAGCTTTTACTTTAAGCATAATGCAGACGGCGTCACTTATAGTACTTTATTGTCACACTCTCCAACCCTGACAGGCACAATAAAAACTGAAGACCACCCACAGTTTTCAGAGCAAACTGCAGCTTCCAAGGCTGCTCCCTAGAGGAGTATCCACAAGACTCCCTCTCACACAAATAGGCCGTGAGGGGTTGAATCACATTGCTAAAAATTACAGATTGTCCTTAAAAGATATGGATTGCAAAATATGCCTAGAGTTCATTTGAAACATATGGAGACCTCTTTGATCTAGAAATTCAGTAGTGGAAAAATATAAAATGGGCTATTTGAAAATTTCTAGCATTATGCAGCTGTCTTTATGTCTAAACCCCATGGTGTTTGTACAAATACCCAACTTTTCTGCGGAAAAAAAGGATTGGAGAGACCTTTTTTAATTTTTCAACTTTTTCAGTAAGTGCCATGCTTAGACCTATGAACCTGCAAACACCTGTAGAAATCTGGGGTAGTGACTGGAATAATAGCAAGTCCCCCAACTCTCAATATTTTCAACACACTATTCATTCCATGGAACCTTATTCTGAGGTTTAATGTCATGATTTTGTGGGAGAAAGAAAATTTCACACACTATATACCAAAACTGAGTAGCAGTATAATGCCATTAAAATTTCTGCTTACTTTACAAGTATTGCTCCAATTCATTAATTCATTTTCTGCCAAATAATTACTATGATTAATCCAACTTTGCAAATTTCTGCAGCCCTATCTAAATGAAAACCCACAGGCAGCCTCTCAGTTGCAATAACTGAGAACAGCACACTGCTGAACTCAACAAAGATGAACACATTACTCCTGCTTGAACACTGATTCTTAGAAATTAACTGTCATAAAGGTCTTTTATGTGCAACAAACTTTTCCATATCATATCCATATCCATATTTGAATCACTGCGAGTAAAAGGTTACACCAGAAATACCTAAATATGTATGCAAGCAAACAGAGAATCCAGCTGTGAATTGACTCAACAGTTTTCATTTCCCTCACAAAGTTACAGATCAAACCAAACAGTTTTCGAAACTCGAAACACCTTCCTATAAAACAAAGATCTGAAACGCTACAGAAGCATCAGAAAAAAAAGCACAAGGAAGATAAATCCAAACCCTGACTCATAGTTTTTGAATGCCTGGGGTTAGCAATACTCCTGCTGTGGTTGCAGTGATTTGAACCCCGAATAAATCCCCGCTCCCTCCAGCAGGAGTGGTGCTCGCTCAGCAGCCGCATCCAGGCAGCTGCGCTCTCAGCTGGGCTCGGGAACACATCCAGCTGAAAAGTCAAACAAACCCAGCCCAGCCGGAGAGTTCAGCCGGGTCCATCCCCGCGCGGCTGCTCCAGGAGCGCTGGTGCCAGCGGCAGGGACACACGGACACGAGAGAGGGCCAGCCGGGCAGGGACCCGCCCGAGCGGAGCAGGCTCACGGGGATTTAGCAACCTCAGCTCGAGGATGGCAGGAGGGATGTGTGTTTTGGTGGCCCTGAGCTGAGCCAGAACGCAGGGCAACACCTGAGCTGGGAAGGTTTCTGTCCGTGCTCTGAACTGTACCTGCGCTGAGGTGACACCACAGCACGAAGGCTTATCCCAGGCATTCCCAAAAGCAGAGCTTGTGGAGGAGATAGTTCTGGAGTCACTGGCTCAGGACTGGGTGTTTCAGCACAGAGAGTCTCGCACTGCACAGGCAGCACTGGGAAGCTGTCAGAACACATCTGGTTTTCACAAGAAAGCAACTCTTTGTTGCATAAGAGCTGAGAGCTGTTGGGCTAAACTCTGCCATTTTAAACAACAGCTGAGTCCTGCTCACACTGCGTTCACACTAATTAACTTTCACTGAACAATACGAATTTCCTGCAAAGATCAGTTAAATCTCAGTGCAAGCCTCAAAGTTAAGGATTTGACTTTAAAGGGAAGATTACATATCAGCAGTTACTTTTGTCTGCTTCTACCCCTCTGGCAAATCACTAATTACTTTACGAGTTGCACTTTGGCACACACCTTCAACATGTTCTCCTTTCCCCAGTGTCCCCAGCCAAAGGTGGGGTGATCAAAGCAGTCGCTCCTTTGGTTTCAGGCAGGAAATCTGACTTTTCACATCCTACACAACTGCACATCCTGTGCTGTACGTTGCACAAGTACCAACAAATACATGCTCCAAATTATACATTTTTATCCATATTTTGTGAAACGTGGGAATGGCTAATATAGTCACAGAGTGAGTGCTTGTTTGCAAAGTGTTTGCACGTTAAGGGGGCAAGAAACAAATGGAAAGAAAAAGACTCAATATTCCTTAGAAGTCCCCAAACCAATTCAGTGGAGCACAACACCTTAAATGAGCCTTTCCTCAAAAACTGAGAAAGTGAACTGACCTACAAGTGGAAATTCCATTAAAACCAGAAACAGCACCCACACAGAAGGCATATTAAAGGATTACAACTACTTGAATCCTCTTTTTCTTCTTCAGAATAACAATTTCATTATATCATAGCAAAAAGTGTGTCTACTGCATGTTAGTGTGTGAAATGGACATACCACTGCCTTTCTGTAGAAGCGATTTTATTTACATTTTAATAGCATGAAGCTTACCTAATTTTTTCATGGAAATCTCACAAAATCATTAATCTAATTCTACAATCAATAAAGCCAGGACTGGATACTTTCAAGGATCATTACCCTGTAGCACCATCCAAACTTAAGGCTCGTTTGTGCCTTTGAATGCAATGAGAGCGCTGACCTTCAGTGGAAGCAAGAGCAGCTCCATCAAGGCTGAATACCTACCAGCAGAGAAGAGAGGACCTCAACCCTAGGGTGGTGTGCCCACAAACCTGGTCCTGCAGGAAGACCTGCCCACCACATGCATTTGGCTGTCTGCTTCACAAGGCAAAAGGCAACACTGCAGCCTGAAATTACAGGCAGGTGGAGGCCACTTGCAGGTTACAGCAGCAGAAGTCCCAAATAAGGTGTCACTAATCAGTCATGCCAGCTGCTCTTGTGGGACACCACAAAGACCACAGCCATGCTGCTTTGTTAGGCATGAGGGAGCAAATGAGGATGTTTCCCCAGTCCTGCTGCTACCACATTTTTAATTATCTGACAGGAGAATGTGCCCTTATTTTGTGCTGCCAATGTCTTCAGACAGAGATGAACACCCACTCAGAGAAGTTATTCAGTGCCCAGGGCCACTGCTTGCTATCACAGCTCCAGAGGTGGAAAACCAAGGCTTCACAGATCCATACACACAGATCCAGCCAGGGTTTCCTCTTAGGGCAAACAGATTCTGATTGACCTAAAGGTGAATAACTGCAGGAGAGCCATAAAAACTTCCCCAAAGGCAAACAGCAGCTGTGAACTGTGGTCTCCTGATTCCCCCACCGCAAGAGTGCTGAGATATTTCCTCCAGTCATTGCAGCTTGAGAGTCTGATGTGCCACATCAACCAATGTCATGAAGATAAATGGATGTCCCTATACTGTCACTTTTGTGGAGTACATTTGCATGTACAGTTAATTCCTGTGTTATCCACCTTGAAAATACTAGTTTGTTCCTAGAGCCCACTAGGGAATGTGCCAAGGATTGCATTAAACCAGGCAGGGGCCATGGAAACAGGAATATCTGGCTCCAATGCTAAGGAGGTTGTGTGAGTCTTCTGCCATGTTGCATATATAGTAACTTACCGATAAACAAACAAACAAACAAACCCCTACAGACCTATCATAATAGCTCATTTTTTTAATCATTAGTTGGATTTTCTACCCTTTGCATGAGACAGTAATAAAGTTTCAGTTGGACTGCAGCAATGCCTTTGAAAACAAGCTCTCAAAACTTTCTCTATGTTGTTAGTCTTTACTGCTGAGTAGATAACATTTATGTTACAGCAACATTTACTTGTGCTATCCCAACCATTCAGGAAGTGTCCTTAAAGAACTATCTACACACCCTAATGTGCCACCTGAGTACTTCAGTCCTAAGTGTCAGAAATGTAGGCACATACTTTGTTCTACATTTTAACTTTTTACTATTAGCTGTAATTTTCTCACTTCCAATGAGCTATAATAGCTTAATGTGATTCTATTAATTGAGTTCCTAATGCCAAAACCTAATATCTCCAGAAAATTAGTTCTGCTAATTCATCTGGGAGTTTCTTTCTTCCTACATTTCTGTGGAATTGAAACTTCTTTGGTAGATGACTGAAAATGTCTGACAATGTTTCTACAGAAGTGAATTCTAAAACTTTTAAAGAACATTCACATTTGTCACGATCAAAGAACTTAGGACATCTTTGTCCTCCTTAGTAGATGTGTCAAACTGACACTAACACGAAATCTTTCAGACTCAAGGTACTAATCCTAATGTCTGGAACAGCTAACCAGCTTGTGGGAAATGTGCATTTCCTCACATTATATTAAAATAGAACAATTTTCAAGAAAAAAAATCAAATATCATGCAAAGTTACAGACTGCTGCTTAAAATGGGTAAATCACTGCTCCAGATGTATTTTTTCAGCTTTTGAAAAAACATAATAATTACGCTACATGCAAACTTTTTTCTCCCTATCTATACTAAGACTCCCATGTTCATGCAATGGGAAAACATGGCTCTTTACCCTGGATCTATAAACACTTAGAAGAATCTCCCAAATATTTTTTTCCAAAGTGATACCTACAAAGTATGTTAGTTATGGTACCTAAAAATGTCTAAATTCTTTTTAAAGTGCTTTTAAAATACAACGTTAACAATGTATTCCAAGAAGGTTTCTTTCTGAAGGCATTATATAGTGAGGCAGAAAAAGTGACCAAAACCTGCCTATGCCTATTAATTAGTAAAATACACCCAAATGTGCTTTGGAAGTTCATTTCAAGGATTGTATGTGACATGCTCAGGGAAGAAGGAATCCATCTCTTATTTACAGTGGTCGTTATCACTGTCTCTGCCTCTTTCCTGTTTGAACCATCTGTTCATTTACCCAGAAAGAAAAAGGGGTGGGATAAACGTAAGTGGAAAATGTGGGAAGTTGGCAGTGTGCTGCATCATGTTTGCCCATATGCTAACTCATTATATTAACATTCATATTTCAGGGCAAGAACAATTAGCTCCGAGTTTCCTCTCCTTCCTGCTGGATGTTAAAGCTTCTCCCATGCACCGGGCTATATTTAAAGGGATAGGAAGAAATCCCACAGAAGTAGGTAAACGGGGGAAGAGTGTGGTTTGTATCACTGCAACTTGTGATCTTGTGCTAGCGCTGAGCCGGTAGAGAGGATTCATAAAAGAAAGGAAATTCCTCTTAATGAGGAATGCTTGGGAGTAAAGTGATACACTGAAACCCAACTCCCTCTCACTTGTCATGGAAGCATCCCCAATAAAGTAATGCGTGGGAGTATATTCCCCTGTCTTAACCCACACAGTTACACACACACACGCCAAGAGGCATCCAGAGATGACAAGCAGAGACACGTTACAGCTCCAGAGCCACTCAGCCTCACCATTACCGTTAGTATGGGATGTAGAGGATGTCCAACTTACCCCGGTAACTGTTTCCAGGCTTGTAAAATTCTGGATCGCCCTCCACCCTGAGGCTGAATTCATTGTACCCTTCCCTCCTGGTGCCTTGGGCTCGCAGGATCCGACTGCAATATCCCTCGGATTTCGCGGCTTTCTCCAAGGTTTCGTCGGAAAAACCCTTCGCCACCAAGGGGAAAGTCAGCGCCAGGAGCCGCAGGGCCAGCGGCTGCAGATGCGCTCCCATCCTCGGCGCTCCGCACAACTTTTTGTCGCCGGGGCGGCGGTGCCCGGGAGCGGGGCGGCGATGGGAGCCGGCCGGGGGGCACGGGGGGGCACGGAGGGCAGGGCAGGGCAGGGCTGGACAGGGCAGGCAGGGCACGGCTGGACGAGCTGAGCGGTCCCGGGCAGCCCCAGCCGGCAGCGGCCCCCAGCGTGAGCCTGCCAGGTCGGATCGGAGGGACCGGCTCGGCTGCTGCCGGCGAGAGGGAGGGGACAAGCAGGGAGGGGGCAGAGAGGGAGGGGAGGGAAGGGGAGGGAAGGAGGGAGGGAGGGAGGGAAGTCTGATCTTGCCCAGATCCCGAACTGAAGTGCTGTTTTGTTTCAGAGCGTGTGATTAGCAGGTCGGTAGTGTTTACTTAGGCGAGCTGAATTCACAGGGTTTGGGGAAAGAGCGGAGCAGGGGACACTACTGTCTCCCAGACACCCAGCGCAGAGCTGCTGCCGCTCGGGCTGAGCCCACAGATCTGAAATTAATCACCCGCATTCCTGCCGAAGTCTATAGTTACTGTAGGGATAACAAGGCTCAAAGAATTTCCCGACACCCCTCCCGTCTTTCTCCCAACCAGCAGACATGATACACATTACCAGCTAAACCAGCGCAGACGGACCGACGCAGTCCTCGCTCCCTGCACGCCTGACGAGCGAGGAACATCGGCTGCAGCCGCTCGGGTATCGCTCTCGAGACAGAGAGCTGCGGGGAGGTGGCCGTGCCAGAACACGAGATTCATCTCCGCACAGCCTGCCACTGTGCACAGCAGAGGCTAGGG
Source organism: Acanthiza pusilla (assembly GCA_036630365.1). Classification (NCBI taxonomy): domain Eukaryota; kingdom Metazoa; phylum Chordata; class Aves; order Passeriformes; family Acanthizidae; genus Acanthiza; species Acanthiza pusilla. The sequence goes on from JAXCHO010000058.1 coordinate 3,686,456, forward strand.
CTGTGTAAGTGTGCTCACAGCATCTGTGAGCACGGCTCACCTCAGTGAGCGTGGGAGGTCTACTCCAACACTCGGGAAAATCCCAGCAGATGCAAACGGGAGAAGGCAAGGAGAGAGCAGGGCTCATTATTTTGCCTTTACACAAGGCACACTGAGGCGCAACGACACTGAATGTCTTATCTAAACTCACAAAAGAAGATTACAACAGTGGAAAAAAGAAAGTGAACCTAGACCCCTGGGGTCCCTAACTCCAGGGTTTTGATCCTAAAATGCTGTTGTTCTCTCTGCCTCCACTTTGTAAGTGGAGGAGAAAGTCGGAAAGGTCTTCAAGCAGGACTTGAATACTTTCAGGATGACAGATGCACAAGAGGGCACAAATCTCTTTCTAACCCCTTTCTCCAGGATAGGACTGTAGCGGATGGATGAATACAACTGCACTTACACACAACTTCCAAGAAGTATGAGAAATAGCAAGCAGCAGTTTGAAGTCCTCCTGGAACACACTAGGGCACTTGTTAGCATCAATTTGCAAATTTTTGGATTCCAAACTTACTTTTGCAAGTTGATTAGCAACAACCTTGCATTGTGTGCCAAATCAAGGTGTTTATTTAAGGTCTCTGTGAGGAAGCAGGACCTTTCACTTTTTTAAGGTTACTTGCCAAGAGCTTTGCTACCATAAGCTTGTTTATATTTCAGTCTCTATGTTCCATGCTTATAAAGAACGTGAACTGTCACAGACTCAAACCATTCATCCACTATAGATAATGTTAACAAAGATAGGATTGGCTGGGTGAGATTTTAGCTTTTACTGCAAACACAGAGCTACTGGCAATGTCCCTCCACATGCCTGTGCAGAGGTGGTAGTCAAGCTTTCGTAACCACTCTGAATGGGGTAACATCCAATCCATAAGGACACGCCTGCTTAGACACCTGCAATAGTGGCTAGGGACGACTGCAGAGATTTTCATTGTTGAGAAAAGAGTTTGATTATGGAAGGGTAAGTGGTCTTTACAGCACAAGTTGCTTTTTCTGATCCTCACATCCTGCTGGAGGAAGGAGAACAAGTTATCCTGAATTTCCAGTAGAATGTGCCAGGTTCTCTGCTTCCGCTCAGTCTGCTCCCTTCACTGCTTCCCTTCTATCCAACCTGCAACAAGGGCAAATCCACACATCTTCTTTAAGGCAACAATATTCAGTCTGCTTTTGCTACTGAAGCCTTGAGCTGGCACAGCTATGCAGAATATTTCATTTCATGCTTCCAAAGACCCATGTTCATGTGGTTAATTAAGTGACTATTGTTCAACGTCATAAACTCTTGGGTCTCATTTGACCATGATCTTCACCTCATTCATTTATAAGAACAAGCTTTGCTTTATGCAGATTCCTCAGTCAAAGATGCCTGTGAATTTGATTAATTCTCCATATTTGACTTCTCTTTTGCTGAGATTGATTGAAAAGCAATTACCTGACTAAAGCATTCCTGACAGGAACTGCACAGGCTTCTGCACAATCCACTTTTGTTTTGAGCCAGAGCTTTGTGTTCTAACTTAACGCTCCTCAAAGCATTTCAAGTACTTTTCAGATTTTTGGGAGGTTTGTATGGTAACTAATGGTAACTAATATGGTAACTAATTCATCAATAACTCTTAATTTTCAATAGATTTTACATCTCTTACTTTTTAATTGCTGCATTGGCCTGGCCTGTTGCTTCTAGTGCTTTTTTGTTCAAAAGCACCGTAAAGTTTCCTAGAAAGGCATAATACAGTGTCTTGCTAAAAGTAAATGCTTCAACTTAGCAACTGATATAGACAAATCAACCTGCACTGCCTACAGCCATGAAATGAGTAATTTGTTGTGGAGATGGTTTAGAATATGGGCAATGTCATTAAGCATGGGCATCCTCAGGGTTTTCTATTTGTTCTACTAATTAGTGTGTGTTTGCCTAAAGCATCCAGCATGGTGTATCAGTCAGAGATGCATGCAAACTGATGAGCCCAACCATCCATGGCAAATTTAACAGAGGAAGCCTCGTATCTTAGAGACTGCAGCGCTGCTTTCCTTTGTGCACTTTCCAGGATGAATAAAGTTGCTGTCCATGACTATTAGGCATAACAATCATTACTGGGATAATATTGCATCTGATGGAGCTGTAATGGTTGGAGGAAACTGTCTCTCCCCTCCCCCTCACCTCCACAAAGTGGGCTTTCCTAACAAACAGAATAATTTCACAAGATCAGCAGTCTTTTTTACTTTTTGCTTCCCCAGTAAAGGAGCCCATTTTTTCAAGCGGCATTTTAGAAGACTGCACTAAACTACTGCAGAATACCCTGCATTGACTGGAAGATATGATAGGTGGCATTTATTTTTTTTTTCTCCTTCTGCTTCTATCATTTCAAATACAATTTGAAGTCTTGGGAATTATCAACAAAGCAACAATGTGCAATGCAATTCTTGGCTACACAACACCTGATTTTAGGCACTCTAGACCTCAAAGTAAACCAGTGTCTCAGAGCAAATATCTAAAGTGATTACATGAATATTAGACCCCTTAAAAGAACCAATTCACAGAGCAGAGGCCAAAAAAACTGGCCAAAATGAAACATCAGGGTGAGAGGTGCCCAAAATCTCACAACCATCAGGCGCTTGGTAACTTCTCTGGGCTGTAGGCTTCACCTCCCTAAAACCAGGAGCTTTAGGATTTTCTATAAATAAATATAGCAATACAACAACAGGGGGATACATCTCTTTCTCAAGATGTTTGACAGGAATGTTACACACTTTTACACAAGAGCTAGTGATTAAAATATTCCTGCAGAATGTCAGAGACAAATGGGTTTCAGTTTCTTGCTTGGCTTGCAAGTCCTCAGATCCTCATCTCTCAGGAAGCTGCTAATTGTGCAATTCTCAATCTTGAAGCACTTGCAGTCCCTCATAGAAATTTTAGACTTCTAAAGTTGAACTGATGTTCAGAAGAGAGAAAAGAAGTTGAGGGTGTTGTACCAATTAGAATGGATTTTCTGGAGACAGTTCTACGGTGCCTTTTCCTTCTCCTCAGACATTAACTGTATTGGGATGAAAAGCTATCCAGGGGTTCGGGTGATCACCTCACATCAAAAGTTTGCAGTAACTGCTTTCTGAATACCTCTACCAAATTAAGATATTTAAGCCGAGGAAATTCATTAAAAGATCTCTTCCTCATGAGCTAAATATTCCACTGCTCACAAGTGCCAGGACAAAGGACACTGCTGTTCAGGCAAAGGAAGAGAGCATTGGATGACTGGGGAACAGCACTGCGACACAGTCTGCAATAAAGCCTTTGGTGACCGGGAGGGCAAGCAGGGAATCTGAGGATTGCGCTTTCAACTATGCCTATCTCATTTTTGCACCTTTGTGTCTTCCTATAGATTTAGCTACTAGTCTAATTTGCATCTCTCTCCTTTCCCACTGCTCCAGCAGTTACAGTCAGTTTTTTTAAAATGAGATAGAAACTCCCTCTATTGATTTAGATGGAATAATAATCCTGTTGCTATTAAAATTCCCCTCTATCTACAGCAAGAATGAGGCTTTTCTAATACAGCTCGTGCTGTCTGAAGCCTGTTTAGAAAGGGATCTAGAGATATCTGCTGTCCTATTAGACAAAGTAAAGAGCTTGGGAGACACTTAAAATGATTTCTTACTTCTCTGTAGCACTGTTCTCGACTTCTGTTCTCTTAAGAATCGAAGCAGTGACAAGTAATGACAGTAAATGTTTGCAGAGGTCTGTTCGCCATTTACACCACTGTCAGTCAATACAATGTATCTCCAAAATTAAACTTCCCAGGCAGCTCGTTACATTTGCCTGTTCAGTCATGCATGCCCTCAGCATATTTTCACACTGACAATGCAGAGTTTTCATTTCCAGGACATTTTATAGATATATTTGGTCCCTGACTTGGTGAGAATAGCATCATACATATTACTAGAGGAACACTGCAATGCTGAGAGAAACGGAGGCAGGGAGAGCAGCTCTGCTCAGGTTCCTCTTGGGCTTAACGGGCAAACCTCAATGAAACTGGAAAACTGTGGGACAAAACACAGGTTTTGAAACAGTACAGAGGCTACAAAAGATGTAGGAAAGTCTTGCCAGCACCCTAGATAACACAGGCAGAATATAATTTAAACTAAGGCTGCTCTTGAATGAATTTTTGAAGGTCAAAAATTAACTGAAGCTCATCTTCCACAGGATTTATTTTCGGGAGAAGGTTTGCTAAGGAAAGACCCAGGCTTCTTGGAATATTTAATTCAGGATTCCTTCCAATATCAGAAAGTAAGTATGTTCTTTAAAAATCTCTCCCTTTATCCCACACAACTATTCAAGATCTATCTTGAGAACCCCTGAAAACTCCCAAGAGCAGAATAAACAACTGGTTCCTCCAAACCCAGTATGAGCTTCATTTACCCCTAAGAAAGTTCACTGCAATCCTGTAGCGCCGAGCATTTCTGGGTCACATCTCCTCCAATTACACCCGACTTTGTCCCTCAGTAGCCTCTGCCTTTAGGCACTTCCCTTTGGTGCTCCTGGCTGTTGCCGCTCACAGAGCTGCCCATCACTGCTGCCCGGCTGTGGTTCCATCACCACTGAGTCCAGGTGACCTTGGACATCACCTTTTATCACAGAGTGCAAGTTCAGCTCTGAAGAAACCAAAACCAAACCAAAAAAACCCATACAACCACCCCCAAAAATTTCATCTCCACTCCTTCCAAACTAAACCACACAACAATAACTCTGCAAGAGTGTATGTTAATTTAAAACCTTAATACCAGCCCAAAATTCATCATCTTGGTAATTTATTCAATCACCTCTCACTGATTTTACATGATTGCATGTTCTTCCGCATCTGCCTTGACCCCACTGCCTCTCACTTGACTCTGTCTGGCTAAAACACTAACGAACAATAAGCAAACTGAACTCAGCTTTTTGGCACCTTTGCTATTTTGAGTCAGCTATTCAGGGTTTCCCCATCACCATATTTTCATCCTTGAATTACTTAACACCGGTAGATTGGCTGTTGCTTTCACCTGTTCACCCTGTATTATTATTTCTCCAAGACGTGAGATATGTGAAAAAATTTCTGGGTTTTTTAAGTAGCTGAACTCTCAGAACTGTAATATAAATGAAACTTTGCATACAGAAGAAAATGTTTTTTTACCAATTCTCAGGCTGGATGCTTTTTTAAGAAGAACATAAAAACCAACTTATACGGTCTAAGAAAATGAATGGTTTATAACTAGACAAGTAATTTATAAAAATACTTTCACCAAGTTTTACACATGCCATTTTTTATTCTATCAATCCATTCTCTGTTTCAAAAAGCATTTTTATAGCAATATAGTAGGTAATTAAATCTTCAGTCAGCTCTGGTAAAAATAGGTCTTAATTAGATTGCAAATATGGAAAGAAAATGTCCAGTAACACATCCCAAGAACACAACAAGCCCAAAAGCAAGAATGACGTCATCTTCAGAGACCAAAAAAACCCACCAAAAAAAAAAAAAAAAGAAAAAAAAAAAAAGCAAACAAACAAACAAAAAAACCCTCAGAAATTTAAAATAACAAAAACTCACAGCCAAGCAGATAAGGGAAGGATGAAAAATTCTTTGGGATTTCTAACACTGACCATGAAATCAAGACAGACGAAAATAAGAATAAATCATAAATATAAGGTGATGCCATCAGTGAACTCACTGACACATTTGGGAGCTGGGACTACACTTCAAGCACACTGATATTTGCAGAATAGAATTGTCTCCCAAAGCAAGCTCTTTACAACAACCTCCTGCTACGTGTTACGAATTTATTTTGCCCATGTTCTCCTGCTGTATTCAATAGCCGTTCCTTTTAAAGGAAATATTTACTGTACCATGCTATACCATTGCATCTCCTTTCATCATTAGATGGCAGGTTTATTTGAACCTCAGGCTGCCAGCTGCAGCACTCCTGTGGTTTATGGACTGTTGACGCTTCCCTTACAAGACCCATTGTCCCTGGGAATCTAAATCAGCTACTTCTACCTCCAGGCCCATGCAAATTAAATATTTGGAAGTACAATGAATTCTAAAGGGGGAAGTGTTCATCTGACATCACGTACTACCAAGGAAAGAGCATGGCCAAGCTGAGAATGCAGGCCTAAGATGAAACTTGATTTCTGAATTCTTTCTGCCACTGAGCTCTCCACGTCTCTCTGCAGCTCAGTTCCTTACTAGACGAGGTAGCACAACATCTCCAGGTAAAAATATAACCCAAGAACAGACCACACCTATGTATTATTACTGCAGTGGTTCAAGTTCTGCAAGTATTAGAACGTGGTTTCACAGTAGTTTTAGCACAATGAAAGGTTTTTAGAAAGTTTTCTTTCAGTTTATTTGTGCAATTCAAATTATGCCAAGTATGTCTAGATATTCCTGTGGATCACCAGGAGCCCAGATGAAGAACAGATAGCCACTGCCCATAGAATCCCTGTAGAGAGATTCTGCAGTTGGGGATATCAGAAAAAAAGAATAGTTCTCCAAGAAAATTTCTTAAATTTCAGATTTCCAGCTCAGATATTAAAGGAGCCCTGGGAAATCTTTAAAGATTTACACCACACCTTTTTTATATCAAAGGAAGTTTTGTGTCTGTAATTTTAAAAGGAATCTAAACTATCTGAGAGCAAAAGGGTAAAACATACATATATGAAGACGTTTTGAATATGGATATTCATATACATAGGGAAAAATTATTACACATTAAAAGTTATCATCTCTTTCTTGGTAAACAGATGGAAGGTCAAACAGAGAAAGGTACTATGTTAACAGTGTACCTCGTTGTGAGTTCGGTGGACATGCCATCTTATTTTTATTGCCATGAGCATATAATGTTAAAATTGCAAGCTGGTAAAGCAAAACAGGGTTTGTGGGAGGAGAAAATATCCTCTCCCAGAGCACCTGGTATAGCTGAAAAACATCTAAAAGCTTTCAAACACAGCAACCCTTCTGCAGGTCTGCAAATGAATTATTTTACAAAGCTAAATGCATATTCACAACTGTTTCTCAGAGTTTAGTCTATACATTCATTAGAAAATCTCTGAGGAGAAAGGTAATTGGTATCTCTGAAATAAAGAGGCTGCTAAAGGGGAGGACGGAGGGAGGTGTCAGGGAGAGAGGAGGATAGTGATGAGTTGGTGAAAGAGAGGTATTTTGTAGGCTACAAAATAAACGGAAATTCGTGGGGGAGAGGAATCCTGGGGAGTGCCATAAATCAGTGTCTCCACCAAGCTCCTGGGTCTGGTGTCCCAAATCGTGCTATAGTTTAGTTGCAGGCTCAGCTTTTGAAAGCATTTTACAAGTCTTCCTTAATGGTACAAACAGAGAGAGACAGAGACACACTTTGCTGGGAAATGCTTGGGAACGGCACCTGGGAGGCGTGTGCTTGATGGATCTCCCCAGATATTCACTGGTCTCCTGGGAGAGGATGTCCCTTTCCCTGGCACACAAGCCATCAGGAACCAAAAGCACAACGATGACCGGCAAATTACCAGCAAGTCACTTCTATTTTTTTTTCTTTCATTATCTGTATCCCTGGTCATATCTTTTGCCTGAGCAGACAAGGAAGGCTGACAGGTTCCATCCAGATTTCAGTTCTGTAAATTGACCGAAATTCACTTGGAATGTTTCTAGATAAATCAGAAGAATTATAAGGGGAAATTCTGGACACAGAATTATGTATGCTACTCTAACCACCACCCCCCACCCCCCCCAAAAAAAAAAAAAAAAAAAAACCAAAAAACTAGAATACAACACATTTATGAAACATATCTTTTTTTTTTCCCTTTAAAATTAAATCACAGGAGCAATGAAGGGGCACAGATTTCTTGAACTACCAGGTGTCCTGCCTTCTCCTGCCCAAAGTATCATATAATACCATATTTCATCAATCTCCTTCAGTCATTAAGATTTTTTCATTACTTTGCCCTGTCACATATGAAAATCAAGTGTAAAACACCAGTGTCCAAAATTATGCATTTTACACCAATGCCTTTTCTTTTCTATGTAGACAACAAAAAGTCTCTCCTGTTGGTAAAATATGCTGAATTTGTTTTATGTCTTTCAAAATATTCTGTTTCATTTCATTTCTAATGTCCTGAATAATGTCAATGAATATGCTTCATAAGAGTTGTATTCCGCCTTATGAACAAATAAAAACACATTTTTTTTCCTCTCTTTTTAAAAAATTTCTTTTTCTTTAAGTCAAGGGCTTCTTAGAGTAAACCAATTCCACAAGAAGGTTATGATGAAAGGGTTTATGAGAAATAAGTAGTCCATTACTCTAACATGTAAGGATATGAGGAAATTATATTGTGGAACTGAACTTACCACAACAAGCTCAGCAGTCAAAAGTATTTTTATTTCAGCTGATTCCATGGAAATTTATTTTAAAAAAGAAAGAACAAATATCCATTATTGGCCATCAAAAACTTGTACTGTATGGAAATTGCATTATGCATGAAAATAAATAAACATTGTTCATATCTTATTCTAATATTGTACATAGAATTTCCATAAACATAGTCAATTGTAATTGCATTCTGTACATTCTAGTTATAAATCACAGAAAATAATGTAAAAAAGTGTTCATATATGCACATGGACATATATATCAAAGAATCACAAAATATTTGAGATGAAAGGGACCTAAAAGGGTCATTGAGCCCAACTCTGAAGAGATTGGCCCATACAGGAATCAGGTCCATGACCTTGGTGTTACTAACACTATGCTCTAATTGAGTGAAGCTCAGGTGTCTCCACATAAAATTCATATCAGGTAGAAAAAACAATGTTTTCCAGTACAAATTCTACTCCATTTTAAATCCAGACTCACCTACAACTTGACTTCAATATCATCCCTTTCACTTTCAATGGGATGCAGATAGGGCAGAAGTTTTTCAACTGAATGAGTTACTCTTGGGCCATTGTTGATCAAAACCAGATCAACCACGTTTCTTATAAAATATACTTGGCAGTTATAAGGAGAGTGTTCTGTGTGAGACTACTGTGGCATAACTTTTGAAAAGCATCATCAATAAAAAATAATAACAATATTATTGTTTTATACCTCATTCACTTTTAGAGAGACCTGCAGAACAAACTACTAAAAATGGTCTGACATCAGTGCATGGCAGTATTTTTAAATTTTTCCAGCATAGAACAGATTTCCCCTACCAAGAAACAAATTCACAGATTCACCTGGATGTCTTCTGCAGTTAAAAGTTTTAAATTACATTAGTAACTGCATTTAAAATATTTAATAAATGTATCACTAATAATTATCAATAATAAATAATTGGTCATATAATACAATAATATATTATAGATACATATTATACAATAATGTATAATTTTTATTAATTGTTAAAGTTATTGCTAATAGTTAATTTGAAATAATTAATAATTAATGACTGCAGTTAAAATTACAAAATTATATTAACAAGTGCAGTTAAAATTAAAAAAAAAAAGAAAAAAATTACTGCAGTTAAAATTACTGCAGACTAAAAATGGCAAAGGTTCAATTTGCTCGTTTTATTATTTTAGTCAGAACAAACTTAATGGAGATGGGCCTAAAGAAGTTATTGCAGAGACTGCTCTTCAAAAGTCCTTATAATTGTTAGAAATCTGATCCAAGATTACCAGTCAAGTAAATCTGTGCTAAAATAAACTTCCTAAGATGGCAGCTCAAATTATTCAAATGAAGACCTTGAAAATCCTAAACTGACTTTAACTTAGAGGTTAACAAACTATGATATTACCATAAGGGTTAGATACATCTACAGTGGGGGCGGTGCATCCCTCTCCTCTCCTTGGCAGTTAAAGGATTCAATTTATAAAATGTGTGATAAAAATAATTTTCACACTGAAGCATTTAATTCATTATCTTTTAACAGTACATAGAGGTACGTAAATACTTCTCTTCTTATTTATATGTCCATTCACTAGATCCATTGTTAAGAACTCACAGTCATCCTCTGCTTCTTACGAACACCATAAATGACTTGACACAGTAATCCAGAAGCCATAAAGTGGAAGTTTTAGTATTTTATCAAAAGAAAGTCTTTATGTTCTTTCACTCGGCAAAATAAAGCACGTTACTGCTCACTCAGTTCCACAGCGGACAGCAACTTATGAAAAATTAATCATAACACAACTATTGGCAAATGTGCTATTGATGACTGTGATTGGATCACTGCAACAATCCTATAAAACTTTATAGCAAAGAATGTGATTGCACAGGCTATAAAACTTTCAACAGATTATTTTAAAGTGTTACGGTTTCTAATGGCATGCACAGAAGTACCTCTGCTGGTTTGTCACTAACTAAATCCCAGCTAGCCTACTAGGACATCATTGTTTTCCACTGGTAAGGAAAAAACACATACAGTCTGTTTGCTACAGGTTCTAGACAGACAGACGAGAGTTTTTGAAATCTATAAAGCATTTGGAAAAGAAAATATATTTTAGCTTGTCCTCAGAAGTTATTTGAAAATTGAATCTGTCTAAAAACATAGCAAGATGCTTTTGTAGATGTGTGCACAAAGGTAGTGGCATCAAAGGTGATTTAAACTTGTAACTATGGAAACAGTATATTCTTTTTTAAAAAGCCAAAGCCTGAGATTATTGACATTGAGAGAAAAATAATTCTCTAATGAAATTATCTATCTTCTTTGCCTGGACATTTTGTTAAAGGACAAATTATCATACAGGGAGTCTACCCACAACCTCTGAAGCAAAAACTATCCTACATCCTGAAAATGCAGGGACATCTTTTGGGGAGTCTCTCTCTGGAGACTCAGTCCTACTTCCCTCAAATTTCAGATGAGGAATCAGAGCCACGCATATTGTGCAAATTCAGTACCTTCATTTGGGTATCTAAATACATAGTGGAAAGTGAAAAGATTGACAAAAGGATCCTGTGATTTCCTTGATTGGGCCTGTTCCACCCTAACTGAAAGTACAACAACATTTTTGCATCTTACCTGTTCTCCCACAGAAACAGGGAAGACGTCTCTAAAAAGACAACAGGTTATTGAAGCAGAAATATCTCACACACAGGAAAAATCTGAATTATATTTAATGAAATATGACACTTTTGAAAAATTACTGTGGAACATATAGAAAAATCTTTGTTCCTGTGACGTGGAGAACAGCTGGACACAAAATGGGTCAGTCATAAATGCTTTTCTGGGAGAAAATTAGATCTAAAATTACTGTCTGGAGTGGCAAATTCTTAGAGTATTCCTTTGCTCTACTGATTGTGAATATTTATGGTCACATACAGGTCCTCACAATTTAATTTATGCAATGTAGGGGGGCTCATAGGAAAGACAAAATAGGCTGTTGAATTACAACGGGTGAAACATATTGAAGAAAAGGCAAATACAAGTAGATTTTTCCAGAATCAGAGAAAACCCAGAACTTTACGATTTCTGGAGAAATAGACAATCAAAAATAAGTAACTCTCAGCTAAAAGTAAATAGAACCCAGCTGTGTACCTGTACTTTGTGGCCATAAGGGAACTAGGGTTCAAAACTGCATTTAAAATTACGCATTAAAAGTGTTACAGTGTTTTGAAGCTCATTTTCAAATGATACGTGGAAAGAATCAATAAGATGGTCATGAAAGGTATCAGCATAAGACTTGAGCACCTAAAGCTGCAAATACATCAGTAGGATCTCCTGAAAGAATTAAAAAACTACTGTGTTGTAATTTTATTTTATAATATCATTTTTTCAGTGCTTTCTTTGTGCAACCTGACATAGTTGCTAAGTCATGTACTCATACCCCCACAAATTCTTAACTCCTTTGTGAAAATACACAACACTAATTTATCCTCCCTTTGTAAAGATATCAGCATTTACTACAGCAAGCGCAGGACATTAGAGTAGCTGGTCATTAATGCCTAAGCATTCACTTAGTTACTAACAAATCAATAAATTTGGCATTTAGGAATAGTTTGAATGTTTGTTTTGTCATTTCAAATTTTTTTTAATGACAGAAATAAACATCACACTTCGATTTTACCACAAATAATATGCTAATTAATAAAAGGTGGTAGCACTGCAGTTGCACATTAACCACTTCAAAATTCAAAAGCCAAAAAACCCATCGTAGATAAAAACTAGAAGTCGTTATGAATTGGAGAAATACATTTCTTAAGAAGCAGCTTACTACTGTGTGATTCTCAAAATCTCATGTGAAGCAGGCAAGCACTGAACAAGAACTTATGAAACATATTTATAACTGATCTACAAAACGTTTGTCAAAGCCAAATAAAATGAAGTGCAGACTGGAGGAACCAATGGCAAGGTGAGTAAAACAAATACAGCAGCCCTGAATATTCAGTTCCAGGACTCATTTGCAGTATCTGAGTGTTTCTGATCATCTTTTGGGTGAGTTAGATACAAAATAAAGGAAGACATGGTTTTGACAAGATCCAGCTTCAGGGTTTGGATGTTTGAAGATAAAAGTCTCTCCAAAAAGAGTGGCATTTGTGCCAGAGTTACTTTGTGATCATTTTCATGTCATTGTGGTCTCAGAGCTGCTACTCCTCTAAGAGAAAGAATGGATTAAAAACCTTAGAGCAATCTGAAAAGAACAAAGAGTGCCTTCAGGAGTCCCAGATCTCTGGTGGAGTTTGTCCCACTCTGGGATGCGGAGCAGAGGTGATTCCAGGACTATGGCCAAACCATCTTCACATGAATATGAGGCATCTCATTCCATTCTTGTAAATTAAAGGCAGATTTTAAGGCTTTTCCCTATGTTTTTTGTTTGATCAGGAGGCTTGCCTGGCTATGAAAACAACATAAACCACCCCTGACAAACAGCTTAATACTTCACAAAGGCAGTGAATCCACACCAAACCAAATATACTTGGGGACATTTTAAGGAACTGTATTTAGGAGCCTGGGTTTGTGGAGGCATAAGCCTTAGGAGTGAAAATAAGCCCAGTAGAAATTCCATCTCCACTTTTTAAAAGATTCTGATGATTCAGCTATTGTAGAATTGCATATTTTTGAGCTACAGAAGATGTCAAGATATGCTATTGACTGTTCTCAAAGATAAGGAAAATAATTTATTTCAGAAAAGGTGGAAATTAAAGGGCAAAAACGGACCGACTCAGTAGAGATGGTGGAAGAATAGACCAGTATCCAAATCATCACTCCTTGCACAGTATCAGTTTTCTTCTAATTTTTATGCAACTGATTGCAATAAGCGGATTGACAATAGAAAAAAGGAGGGGGGAAAAAAAGAGTTTCTGGCCTGTGTTAAACCTCAGTCAGTCCTGACCTAATTAAGGATATTTTTCAAGAGTACTCCCTCATAATGAAAATACAAGCCTTCCCCTGAAATGCTGCCAGGGAAACCTTCCTCTGGGATTATAAGTGTCTACAGCAGTAGAGAATTAGACTAACTGGTGCCCCAAGTGGTTTTCTACTAATGAATCGTGCTCCTTTGTTTTACTTCTTGTTTATATGTTTAGATTTCTTTAAGTCTTTGCCATTGTCCCTCCCACGTAACATATGTTCTGCCAAATGTGGGGGAAGCTGTATTTTGGGTTGGAATGGCAGGCAAATGCTACATTACACGAGTTAGTTCTTAAAACATTAGTCTTATTGCAAAGAGAGCTTGAAGTGCACATTGAATGTTTAGCATGTACTGAAGGCAGAAAACAAAGCTGAATGTTGTAGAAACAGTGAGACAGCAGAATTTTGGAAGGGATTAGATATGTTCATTCCAAAAGTTATGTGCAAGAAGCTAATCAAATGATTTATACTAAACCACAGAATAAAAGTATTGTGCCTAGCAATGCTAAAAATGACATTTCCTCATTATTTAAGCCTCCTTCATGCCTTGCTAAGGTAACTTGGAAAACGCTTGGTCTCAGAGCTGTCTGTCACTTCAGCCAGAGGCTGCAGGGTATGGAAAGTATTAGTCAAAGCCTGGAGTCATGATGACCATGGTACCCACGAAAGAAAGTTGTCAAGAACTTTTTAAATGGCCTGACGAGTTCATCAGCAGTGTCTGATTAACCAGAGAAAGCTGAACTACACCTGAACATCGCCCATCAATGGGAAATATTGTCATCAGATTAAGAGGGATTTTACCTATTCTTTTAAAAATCTACCCTCTCTCACCAGATTTTTAAATAAAAATATCTAATTACACTCTTTGCTAGGTGCACATTAGGTGACAGCTAAGTAGAAATGCACATGAATCTGTGAGCCAATCTCTAATTTCACAACTGCACTTTTTCAGATGGCCCCTTCTCATTTTTTAAATAGAAGACCAATGTATACTAACAGGAGGCATAACTTTTTATCCTTCTGTTGTAATATACAGCTTTGTGCATTATTTATGGGTTCTGTCACTTCAGGCTCCTATACAAAAACAGTGCTAAATCCACAGAGTAACTTTGGTGCCAAAATTACACAGAGTCTCAAAATCTTCAGTCAATGCCACCCACCCACCAGATGCTTAAAGATGTCTAGTTATGAGAAACAACACAGAATAATAAACAACCTTAATATCACAACAGATTCTTGAAACACTACAATTCTAGAAGGAATTAATGCAGGAAAGCTCCTAATCAAAAAGGCTGGCACTTGTCTCCCAAGCCATTTGGAATATGTATGCCACATGCTTTGCACAGTTATTAGATACCAGGAATATCTCAGTTTCATCAGAATATATTTCTGTTTAATGTTCTTAAGTGCATATGGCAACAGCCTCCTAGCTGGCTGCTGCATAGACGGGAACACGTAATAATTAAAGCAGACAAGTCTGGGGAGGGGGAATTAAAAGCAGCATCACTTGACTGAGACACAGGGTGTGTTTGGGGGGGCGTTGGTATTTTTTAAAACTCCTGTGAATCTTTAATACACATCAGTTTTACAAGAGATCATGAATGTGGTTAAAATTGTCTCTACCAAGTTTTTTTTTCCTATAATAAAAATTGGTTTTAAAATGGAAGGAAATATTCACCTTTGTGAATAAGGATATGCTCCATCAAGCACTTTTGCAAGATCTGTGCATTTTGCTTTGTGACACTTTCACATTTTTTTAGAAATCCTCCAACATTTTATTTCCAGACAAAGCTAGAAGATGCTGGAACTAACAATATTTAGAGCACTGAGGATACCTGGATGCTGACTTCCCCCAACCTTCACTGAGCTTTGGACCCTCAGTGACTCAGGGTCAAATAGTCACTTTATAAAATGTGATTATTTGTCACACACACAAACACTCACACCAAGGAAAAAACAGGGTTCATAAAACATCATTTAGAATATGTTTTTCAGTTCCAGAATTAGCCTCATTCCAGAGAGTCTCTTAATAAGACACAACAAGCTTCAATCCCTGATCTCTTTTTGGGCAACCCAAATTTATTTCTGCAGCTCAAAGTAGTACTGGGGCAAGCCAGGACATGTGCAAGGTGGGATTTTACTTCACTCTGATGAAGCTTGTGCTTAGCGTGAGAAACTCACACTGTTAGAGTCAGTGTTTAATTTCTAGGAACTGGAATTAACTTTTGATCTAATCTTCAGTCTTTCCAGATGACGGTGTTCAATGTTACCTAAATCAATTATTTTGCCGATATCCTACACTTCCTGTATAGGTCTTAGGCTGTAGAAAGGCATTTCGAGCCCCTACCCAGAACACAGTATTAGGCTTTTCCAATATATCGGTTTAAGCATGGACAAGTCACTTAGACTTCGAGTTTCAGTTCTTTCAACAGCAAGATGAGATAATATGAAGAAGCTAGTTTACATAGTTTAGAAATACTTTATGACAATTTTATTATATATTTGACTCAGAAGACAAAAAATACTGTAGGGATAACTTCAAATAAATGAGCTGTTACAACAGTAATAATTTTTTTGCACTTCTATTGTTATTTTTAATTGCATTTGCTCTCAATGTCAGAATTTGTAGGTTTGTGATGTTACAAGAACAACATAATTTATGTTTTCCTGCTCATCAAAAATACTTTGACAATAATAACTCACTTCAACCATGAGTATGAACTACACATATGAACATTTAAATCAAAGACAAAACCCACTCAATTGACAGATTGTCACCATGGTGTTTTTATTTTGGTCTGATTGTGTTTATCATGAAAGGGAGAACAAGGACTCCCTTCACACTGATTTTTCCATCACAGAAATGTGCTCAATGCAGTGGTATTTGCAGCATGGTGTTTCAGGTGTCTGTGCTCAGAGGGAGATGGTGGAGAACAGCATTATTTGGCTCATTCAGATTCCAAATATAAAATGCATTAAGTAGATACACAGCAATATGGAGGGATGCCAAGAGAGAGAAGTGAGATGCAATGAAGAGCAATTCTCCAGCTCATCTGACCATGGAGCCTTTAAAATTAGCCACACAGTTGTGTGAATGCGCTTTTAAACAATCCTGGTTTCTGTTCAGGACCACAACACCTGCAGCACTAACCCCTTGCACAGCATTCCAGCATTTGTGCTTCCAGATGTAGGTAGGCAATGCAGGAACCACCAGGAAAAGGCAACAGTTATTCAATTTTTAGAATACAGATGAGTCTTCAGACAAGTTCACTCCAGATTCAAAGCCCACTCTAACTCCTACTGGAGCTGATGAAAGTTATACCAGAAACAATACTGAGGTTTTTCTTTTAAACACTCATTGAGTGTTCCTGCTCTGAGGTTGTCTTGATGAAAAGACACTCAGTGGCTCTGGTAATTGCGCAGAGCTCTGCAGAGCTCATTCCAGATTTTTATGTGCTTTGCTTGACAAGGAAAGGAATGGCAATATCTGTTCTGCGTCACTTATTCAAAGCTAGAATTTCACAGCAATTTTTAGAAAAGAGATTAATGTTTAAAAGAAACTAGTCCTGAAAATCAGAAGCACAAGAGTGTAAAAAAATCTAACTGGTATAATCTAATGGTAAAATAAACTACCTGGGTTCAAGTAAAACCCAGACCAATATATTAATACATGCTGTACTATTGAGTAGGCTGCATTGATTTCTAGTTCTTTCTCATAGTACATACTATCCTTGCTTTATGCATAAGTACGCAAAATAGAATCTGAGATCACAAACCCAGGCACTCCAAATATCAACCAAGCATCACCAAAGTAAAGCACTTTTAAAGTAAAAAACTGAAAGACTAATTAAGGTCTCTTGTGTATTTGAAATAAAGTTAACAATGTTATATATTTCTCTTATGCTGTAAACATGAGCTGAATCATTCTCTCTATAAAATACTATGTGTATTTATCAGTTAGTCCCACTGAGTTACATTTTCTTGATACATCATTTCTCTTCTTTATTTTTTTTTTGTTGTTGCTGTCATGCATTGGCATGAAATATTTCGGCATAAATGCAACCTGACTCCATTCTAAGAGTTGCCATTGTCCAAAGCTCTTGGCATGGTGGATTAGGATCCTTTGATCCTAAGAAAAGAAGAGCCAAGTTCATAGAGCCAAGAATCACATGGCTCAAGCTGCAGGAATGGGATCCTACACTGTGAAAAGACTAAATTCTGTAGCTTTTTCCAGATAAATCTATTGCCAGACTGAACCACAGAGCCTGACCAGTTGCCAGGAAAGCAATAAAGGTAAAAACATATGCATTTTAATTTTCTGTTAAATTATATATCTAGCTCATGAACCTCTACAATTTTTTACTCACTTAACTGTTAAAAACATGTTCACAGTGACCTTCACAGTGGTACTGCCATAGTTTCTAGGAATGATTAATGCTTTTATATGAATAATATAATTTCTTATGGATAGCAAATCTTCTACCTGATAATCACTTCTAGTTATTGGGGATTTATGTTCCACAGTACATCAATCAGAAAATGGCAGAACAAGAGGTTTAGCTAAATTTAAACAAAAGTTGTCAACTCTTCCTAAGTCTACTGTATTTCCCATGCACATCTCTGTAAAGTAGACAGGTGCCAGGTAGCTAAATAAATTCTAATAAATCCGGGTCAATCCTGGATTCACTACTAAAATATTACATCACTTTTTGATAAAAGTCTTAGGGAAATTCTTTTGGGAGAGTTGTTACTCAAAGAATTCAATATTTAGCATCATCAACCATATTATTTGTATTTTGCTTGTCAAAGTAATCCTGAAATAACAAGGAACAAACACTCTTTTGATTACATTTAACTTCTGGTTATTCTCCTTTTGATCAGGGAACAAGGAAGCACCCGAACTCCTACAGTGGTTTTATGATTCAGCATTTAGCACAAATTGCCTACTGCCTTAGAATTTAACTTCTCTGACTTTCCCAGTTCCTAGAAAGGGCATTTATTCAGGAGGCGATTAAGTAATTTTTCCTTAATTGTTATATCAAAACTGTAAAACACAAGAGCTAAGCAGCAGCTTATTTACATACCAAAAGCTGGAGGCTGGTCTGTTGAAAAGTGTGTTAAATCTCCCAAAGCTTTCAACAAAGACTAGGCTGCAGCCTGAGAAACGTCTGAATCTATTTAGCACTTACAGAGGAAAGCATAAGGAGCAAAGAAACCAAGGAAAATGTTTGGATTTCAACTTCCAGTATTTGGGTTTGTAAATAACTTATTCTAGAGACCAAGTGCAGCTCTAGAGCACAAATGCTCCTACAGCATTCAAATGCTGGGCTTTGTTTAGATTCCCAAGATGAAAAGCCAAGCTCAGATTTAAATGTGCAAATATTGAACACAATCAAAGAATTTCTATTTACTTGAAAGTTTAATTCCCTGAAGAAATATTACAGCTTTAGGGATATATGATAATTCTAATTGCATTTATAAGCCAAGTGAACAAAACCAAACTCCCCAAAATAACTTCTAATGAAAAAACTGCTCAGAGCGAATGAAAGTTTCAGCAACTAGACCTCAATAAAATATGCAGGCCTAACACAAAGCAATCTTAGCTAATTCTATGGAGTGGGATGCAGCAGGAAGTCTTCTGCATTTTTAGGTGAATGTCAGAAAAGGTATTTTAACAACAATTAGTGTTAGTGCCTGCAGTTTCTAGGAGGTTTATGAAGCACCAACATGGTTCTATAGCCTTGTCCCAGGGTGGGAAGGTGATGTCCATCATTAGGCTTCTTCAGGGATAATTAAAGCTTCTCCAGGGAGTACTGAAAATCCAGAAATTCTGATTCAGACATTTAGGTCAGGAATAAATTTTATACTTCCTTAAGACTGACGCAGAAAAATTGTAATTGTGAGTTGAGGAGCTGGGATTGAAAAATATTATTGATGTATGGAGACAACAACATTCAGGCAATACCAGCAAGTCACGCACGCCTGACAGAATATTTGCATATTTCTATTTCAATCACAGCACAAAGATATTTAGGTTTGGGACAGATAACAACCTATTACTGCTTTTTC
This sequence comes from Acanthiza pusilla, assembly GCA_036630365.1. Taxonomy (NCBI): domain Eukaryota; kingdom Metazoa; phylum Chordata; class Aves; order Passeriformes; family Acanthizidae; genus Acanthiza; species Acanthiza pusilla. The sequence continues at coordinate 3,705,897 of JAXCHO010000058.1, forward strand.
CTTAGCCCCACAGTCAGAGCTACCATTATTTGACTAGACTTCATTCAACCTGATCTTCATCTGATTTTGGATTGAAGTTTTAATATTTTTATTTTTTGAAATTTAGAATGAGCCCAAAAAAAAAAAAATTACTACCCATCTAGAGACTCCCCAAGTCTCTCTAATCTCTCTCTAATCACTTAGGGCCTGACAGAACATGAAAAGGATTCTCAAATTTGAAGACAACACCAATATTGTAACCAGGGGATCCTCCTACCAGCCCCAAAACTGTTGATAGGTTTGAAGCCCACTAATGCTTCAGGGATTCAATGCTTCCAAAACAAGTCTTTATTTCTGGCTAGAGAATTATGTGCCAGAACCTGACAGGCTCCAGAAGCTCCAGCTTTCTGCTCAACAGAGATAAACAGTCATCTATTACACAAAAATGAAAGGAATCTGCTGCATTTAAAAATATTTTAATGATGTAGCAACCAGGAATCAGTTACTGGCACTTGAAATTTTCCCCTCTTTAATGTCTTAACACATTGTACTCAGGAAATCAGATAAATAAGCAACTCAGTGGGAACAATTTCAACAAATTTCAAAGTCTATCATACTAAGAATAAAACTGCAATACATTAAAACTCATCCTGTTTTCAAATAATTTTATTACCATTTTCATTCTTTCCCTCCAGATCAGGACATGTTTTTAAAACATCAATTTATTATTCTGACAGATTTCTAAGGGGCAGGTAAAATAATCCGGATTTTTTAAAAACCAAACAAACAAACAACCAGATTTACAGTTCATGACTAAGTATAGTTAATTTGGGAGAATTACTCAAAATTTCCAAGTCTCAAAAAAATTTATTATTTATATCCATCAAACATAAATAATTCACTTATTTTCTGACTTATATAAATTGACCATTCTCTTCAAGCAGAAGATGGTGTTTTGTATCTTTTACATGAGACCAAGGTCAGACGGCATATAACAGAAGAGAGAAGTTCTAATTAATTTATAAGAAAGAACTAAAACTATTTTTGCCAAAATTTTTTCCAGTCTCCTCTCGGATTAAAACATACTATGCTTGTACACTAGAACAGATTTTTATCATCCTTATCCTGATAATCAACCTTATCCTTATTACCCTGCTGGATTTGGAAATTTTTACCAACATTGGTATAGAATCCCAGATTTTAATGACAGGACTTTTTTCTCTGGTAAATATCTTGTACAAATAATACAACTCTAAAACTCTTTAAAGATAAACTTCCTGAAAGTTTCTTTTTTAGCAAGATTCAAATTGTGTTTGTCCACACACAAAAGAATAAGACTTTCCACACTAGACAACCTATTCTCACAGATTAGACATCTCAGCTTTATTGACTAATCTCAAAAGTCTAGGAATAGAGAGCATTTAGCCAAATTTCTCTTTATTGTTGCAGGTCTGCATTAAAGTCAAAGAGACCTTCCCCTCCAGTCCCCCAAAGTCATTTCCAACGTACTAATTAGATGCATAAATATCTTTGAGGATGTGAAACGTCAGGTTTCTGTCATCCTTATAGTTATTTATGCAAAATACGACAGCAGTTTCCTCTCCCTCAATGCCACTACCCCAGAAGCTACACATAACATGAGCCAGCAGCTCTGTAAGTCCTCATCATCACCTGGGTTGGCAGTGAGATGGAAAGGCCAAATCTGCATCAAACCAAGAGGAAATAAAAAGGACGAGATATTAATTAGCTAACAAGTCAGGGATGTCAGGGAATGCCCTGGGAAGTTCCGGGTCTGGCTGGACCGGCAGTGACGGAACTTGACCAGCAGGTGGCGCTGCTCCTTGCCAGCGCTCCCCGTCGGATCCGGCATTGCAGCATCCGAGAAAAACAAAACTGGGAAAAACTGGGAAAAACTCCAGGATCTGCTCTCCTGTCTGCCTGCCTGGCCAAACGCGCCACGGAAACACAAACTACCCTTCCAGAACTGCACAGCTCGTATAAGCCTGCTCGGAAAGACTACTTATCAGGGAATAAAAGAGAGGGGGGGAGAAACACACACTCAGATCCTGGAGAAACACACATTCAGATCCTGGAGGAACACACACTCAGATCCTGCTTTTCTTCCTTTGAAATTGTAACATTTAAATACCTAACGCATGTCGTGGCGTTTCCAAACATCAAGCTACTTTGCATATAGAAAAAATTATTTTCTGATTGTGAAGAGGGAAGAGTTTCTCCTCCATTGACGTGCATGGTTTGTAGCCCTCAAAACCTTCCACTGCCAGTCCTTGAGTTTCACCAATTTATCCATCAGAGATGCGTGAAGGAGATATTGCTGCAGGGATTACTTTCTCCCTGAAGTAAAGCAGACTGTCTGTGCACCATCAGTGTACAGATGGTGCTGTGAGCACCACCTTTAGCATGGCTGGTAAAAACAGAGGCCCTGAACTGCTGCCCCAAGCCAGTGCAGGTCATCAACTTCCTGTCTGCTCCCATTCCATCCCACTTCCAAACAAAGCCTTTCCTTTTCTAACCTCAAGACTAATTCTGTTCCTCTATGTTGCTAAGAAATTCTTGGTTTTCATCTCCAAAAGACGCTTAGTCTTTAGATAAATTTTAGGTAGTATGAGCAAGATTAGCAAAAATGTCCAAGTATATAGACATGTATTGAAGGGTGTACCACAATTAAATCCTTATTGAGACACAGTCAGTTACCTAATCCGTTTATAGGATTTTATGAATTCTAGCAAATTCAAGTATATCCTCACATACTGTCCAAGCCCATGCTACTTGCTTAGCTTGCATATTGTCGAAAGACTAATTTCTAAAGAAGTAACATGAATGACCTCGAAAAATCATAGCACACTCTCAGTTCTCTTGATCCATTTCTGCATTTCTGATCTGCAGACAGAACAGATCACAAGAATGACCTTGTGTGAAAAACCTTGCAAGTCTTACCAGTAAATGTTAGGATTGGTCTGTTGGCCTCAAGCCATACAGGGGGAAATACAAGGTACACAAGACCATTTCATGATCTTTATGATTTTTTGATTCATTGGTGAATTTAGGCTGCGTGTTCTAGTCAGGGAAACACTATATACCACTTCAGATCCTTATTTCAAATTTTCTGTACAAAAGGCTGTCAATTGTGACAAGAACAGGACCGAAGAGATTTCTTGGTCTTTCCAATTGAAAGAGAAGAAAAATAACAAAGTAAGACTCTCACTTTGTTTTGATCCTGACAGCTATAATTGAAACTTGAAAGTAGTAGTGTACCAAAACATAAAAAGTAAGGGATAAAATCCTACATGGCCTAAAATATCAAAAATTAGTTTATTCCCTATAGATGCTTAACAAACAAGTTGATTTGATTCTGATTTTGTTCACATGAGTTCATTCAGATAATTTACTGAGCAAAACGTGTTTTCTGTGAAACAGAAGAGATTGTATTTTTTTTTTTAATCAGCTTTAAAGGAATAAAGCTTTATTCACACAACCTTATTACATTAATGATGATAATAAAAGCCAACCCCAATTAAAGTCACTTGGTCGTATAAAGAAAAAAAAAGTTGCAGTTGACCAGAATAGCTTCAGCTTGCACTAATATGTGATCATATAAATTATGGTAGAGCCCCTCCCTTACTTTATTCACTTATTCTTTAGGAAGGAAATATAAACTCTAGACCAAAACATTAAAAATCTCTTATGCAAGTTTCTACATAATTATCTGGTCAATAAACACAAAGGGTCAGAAAGTTTTGCAGCCTAGAAAGGGAAATTGCAAAAGCTAGGTCATTATAGAAGGGTATGCTAAGAACACCCTGACAAGCAGCACAAGTGAAAAAGCAGAGATTTCCTTTCTGAAAAAACAAATATAACTACCAAAAAGAAATTAAGACTTTAAAGGATATTCTTCTCAAAGAAAAGGCTTTCCAAGGGAAATAATGCAATTTCCAATATTTTCTTATGTGGATGAGGGAGAAATAAGGTCTTTTAAAAAGAACAGGAAAAGCTGGTACTTCTAGAACTGCTGTGAAACCTCTGGTTATTTTTCTATTCTGGTGGTTAAAAATGGAAAAAGTGCTTGTGAAAGGTAACTGCCCATTTTTGTTTGCATTTCAATGCCCTCTCCCAAAAAGTTTTTATCCAGGCTGCTCCACAAATGCTCAAACACATCCTTCTTACCATTCTTGAAAGACTTTTCCTTTTTTTAGCCCTGCATTTTTTAAAAGGCCTTCTAAATTTCCTGGTTTTCAGACAACCTGACAGTGGCTTGGTAAAAGCCTCAGAAGGCTGGGAAATGGTTCAGGAGTTGAAGCAACTAATAATAGAGTTCATAACATCTGCTGACATTTGCTTCTCACTAATCATAGGCTCCACTCAGGGGATTTACCTTATTGGAGAGGCTGATGCTAGCAGTAAATAAGATGATGCAGAAAAACTATTGCAGAAGAAAAACAGTAGAATTCTCTGCTTTTGAATTTTTATATGTCTTTTCAGATCACAATTGCACTTCACATTCATTTTCTTAAGCACTTCAGCTCAAACAATGCAGTTATTCAACTATTCATATGAAACAGGAGTTATATTAGTTTGACAAAATTATTCATTTAAAAATTAACACCCATTTTCCCCTGTTTTTGCTCTTTGTACTCATCTAAATAGAAAAGGTTTTAAAACTTCACTGACAGTCAACACAATTTTGCAGCCAATGCTAGAACCTTCCATACCTGCTTCTAAGTTGTTCAAACTACAAGGCCAACAGTAAATTTTATGTTAAAATTGTTCTGTTGACCATCCTGCCATGAGATTTCATACAAAACAGGCATATTTTGCTAATCTTTGGAGAAAAAGAATAATCAGCAAAAACTAAAAAAAAAATTAAAAAATAAAAAAAAAAAATAAAAAGGAGAACCAAACCAACAACAGAATGATAAATAAAACAACCCTAAATTAAACCCTACCACAACTGCAACATAAGTAGTCATGTTGTTTCACCATAAAATTTGGGAATGGTGAGGAGTACTAAAATCACTATATTATTTAAAAGGAATAAATATCATGTTTCCACACATGAATTCCACATATGTGGAAGACAAATACTTTTGCCTGTAAAGCTATAAACAGTTTGCATCCTGCCAAATGCTGAGATAATTTGATACCAAAAAATTAATCTTTAGCAATCTTTTTGAAAATAAAATTATCTATCTTTAAGTTGTATTTAACATGTACTCTAAAGCAAAATTGTGTTTATACATATCCTACAGCAAGTATACCTCGCATTATCACTAATTACTCCAAATTAATTAATTCAGGCTTCCACATTAATGTTTTTCCCCACTCCCTAACAATTTCACCATCAGTCTCTGAGAATCACATTAAATAGAATTTTATTCTTCTAATGGACAGGAATTTGCTTCTCACTGAAAGATTCTTTCTAATTTTCGCTCCACACAAACCACTATGTCTGTTTAAGAAATCTCCAGCCTTAGAAGAGAAAGAATTTGCAAAAACATAGCAATACCAGTAACTATTTTTCATTCACAATGCTACACAAACTATCGTGACTGCTGGTAATAAGTTTGATAAGCTTGTTAAAATTTTAAAAACAAATAAACAATGCCTCCCCCCACCCCCCCCCCCCCCAGAAAAAAAAAAAAAACCACCAAATTTTGCATTGGCCTCTAATTGCTAGAAATCATATATTATAAAATCACACAAGAGTCCCCAAAAAGACCAAAGACCACGTGGAAACTTAAATCTAGAAATCTCCAAAACTTAAATTTCCTGAGAAATTAGAGGAGTCTTAGAAACCTTGGGAACTGTACAAACATTTCTACAGAGCTTTCTCAGCAGCCAAACAGGAAAAACAAAGTTTCCCAAAACTATGACTCACATTAAATATTTTGTGTTTAGTAAATTCATAACACAAGACCTGATGCTCCATTTTTGCATATTGATCTTGAATTAGCAGAAAATTTCATAGTCACTGCCTGGTAATTTCTACATTAATAAACCAAAGAACCCTAATTTTTCAAAACAGTGTAGTGGATAAGTTCTGATTTCTTTTTTTCTTACAAACTCTGATATAATTAGTTTTCCAAATCACATGGGGGACATTCACATTCAGATTAATTTAGCGTTTGTTTTTGAAGCTCTTTCAACTGATACCAATTTACTGATTCCAATCTACCTCTACTTCCCAAGCAGGAAAGCTCAGCTAAACCTACTGCAAATTGACAAGAGTAAAATAATAACAAAGGCAAAAAGTCAGAGGGGTGAAATGAGATACTAAGAGATTTTTGCAAGAAATATTTGCATTGGGAACAGTAATTTTCTGCAACACACATGGAACCATGTTTCCTACCATAAAGAGGTATTTGGCCTTCTTTTCTTTAACCTGCAGAATTGCTCATTTGTTTAAATTTGTGGTTATTAAAGCTTTTGTTTAGGCAGGGTCTTTGATTCTCACCTGTGTAGACCATAAAGAATCTTTATGCCAACTTTTCCTCAACTACTAGATGAGCCTGTATTTTACCTGTAGAAAGTTATCCCCACCTTCCTTGCAGGAGGAGATGGGTAGTTCTGTTTTCTGTCCAACTTAAATGCAAGATCATTGATCTGTTAAAAAGCTTTTGAAGTATTGAAGGATTTTTTGAGGTGATTTTGTTTTGGGGGGATGGAATGTTTTATTGGGTGTTGGGGTATCGGTTTATAGGTTTGGGTTTTGATATTTTTAATTCTGAAAATACTTTTGCTATTGTTCTATAGTTGAATAGTTAGCAGTATTCACAATTCAGATCTTGGAATGAACCAAGCCAAGTCAAGGCTCCCAGCGGTTTTAATGGGATCAGGATTTGGTGTTATAAAACAACTGGCTGCTCTCCTCCTAAACTCTGTGAGACCCATAATGTCATTTATTATATGGCGTTAAAACCATGGGTGGTGTAATGCCTGCTCTCTGCATCATTTTACTGTGTGCACACTGTAGCTTAACATCATATGTAGCACAACTCACCGCAGTAAAGTTTCCTGGGAAGGAGCTGCAATATGAAGTAATTAAAATTACAGCGGGATTTGCCTTCTTAACCTTAATAAGCAATTCTGTAAGTGTACAAAAAACAAGATTGAAGACACAGGAAAAAAAAAAAAAAGGTTGGGTATCTGCTTAAAGCTGATTTAATGTTAAGAATGAAATAAACAAATTTGCTTCCATTTGCCTGATTTCTGAGGAACTTCCCCATTAAAGTTACAGAAATATTTAGCTAAAAATATTTCTGGATGAAAATCAGATAATCGCTCACATGGGATATACAGTTTCATCTTTATATTTCAACAACAGTAACGGTAAAGTAGAAATGGAGAAAGACATGGAAGAAAAAAGTTAAAGATTATTTTAATAATTTCACATGCTTCAATTATAGGGCAACCTCATTCCTCCATTCTCTGGCTTTTAAATCTGATCCTGTTTAGATTAAATAAAAATATATTCTTTTTATAGTGAAGCCATGTATGCATGTTTTCTCTCAGTGAGAAATCACAGGGAAAGCCTTAGGGCGTGGAAATACTGCCTAAAAAGGGAACAAAGTTTTCCAGTAGGCACTTTAAAATGTTCCAAATAATTCAGAGATAAAACAGATTGTTTACATGCAGCAGACTGAGAGACAAATTTGTGTGGATGGACCATCCAAAAGGAAGTAGAGAGTCCAAAACTCAAATGCTTGCTATGCACATAGTGATTGGGTAGAGTTGCTTTATCGAGGGCTCATTCCAACAAGACATGCATAGGAACCATTACAGAGCAACTGCAGAATGGTTTCCTGTAGCTGTATTCACAGTCTGTGTGGGAAGTTCTGTTCTAAAAGAAAAATCTGTAAGATTTCCAAGTACTAAATGCAGAGAAAACGTTATTGTTGTGGAAAGTCTCCACATACACCAGAACACCCAAACATTGGGGTCAAGTTCAAACCCAAAGGGTAGCAAAAAACATTGTAAATAAAGAAGTTGATGATGCTGAAGTGGTAAAGGAAGACATACTGGTCATATAAAATCTTTAAAATGCTTATCCAGAAGGAAATTTGCAGCTCATATAGGAGATAAATCACATTTGTTTTACTGAGAAGAACACTGGATCTGGGAGAAAGAGCTCCCACAGATAAAAGAATAATCACAGCAATCCGTAATCTGCTCTGCATTTCCATTCTCATGCCCCTTCATGCTTTAGGTAAGTGGAAAGTGCTAATGAACTCTAATGACCTGAGATGTAAAGCTGTGAAATATCAAAGGCTCGAGATTCTGCAAAAACATTGACTGGACACATTGTAGAGCATTTCTTGTATATTTTATTACATGCCTTTAGGAGTATACTCATTCTTAATTCATAAATATCAACAGAAACAAGAAGAGAAAATCCTGCCTAGAAAAGCCAAGACCAGGATCATAAACAACACAAAATGCTAGCTTTTCAGAACACATTTCTGTGCTGGCAGAACTCAGCCCCTACAAGTACAAGATTCAGTGTCCAACATAAATCGGCTGCTGTGAGGATTTTGCTGCCTCTTTCTGAATAGTTTCAACAGTGGCCTCTTTCTCAGTTTGGCTGAAATCAATCAGTCAAGACCGAAGGGTGGAAAAAAACTGAAATGGGGTAGCAGTTGTGTGGGAAACAAGCAGCTGAAACCACACTCTTGAGGCAAATGCTCTGTTCTGAAAATCCCTCTCTCCCCAGTGACCTCGGTGATCCCTCCAGTTCTGTGGCAAACAGCATCCATTCCAAACACAAAAAGTTTCATTTTTGTATAGGTTGTATAAATCTTCTCTAACAATTTCTAAGACAGAAACAAAGTATCTCATGTCTGTCTGGCTACCCCTTGGTATTTCCTGTGTCATTGAGCAGCATTTTTCATCCCAACCCCCTTCCCTTTGAGGCCCACTTCCCATATGGAACACAGAAAAGCCAGTGAACACAGAGCCAGAAATTAGGCAATACACTGCCAAATACTGCAGGTATTCCTTCCTTTACAGCATCTAGTGTTACATCACTCTAGATATTCCTAAAGAAATACATACAATGCTCCAGTACCATTTATGGGTGAATGTTTCACTTAAATGCTGAAATCCACCCAGGATTGTTTGCAGTCAGAGTTGTTTGAATAGCTTGTTATAGTACCTGGCCAGACCACAAATTGTTCTCTCAGGATTTTTGGTAAGGGGATATGGGACCAGAAATTGTATTGAGCTTCATAAGTTGCTGAACATGCTTTCCATCTCTTCCTTGCACCCCAAGCAAGGATAAATGTAGAAAATACCAAATAATGAGTTGTGCAAGGGATAGCACAGAGATCAATACATATTTATAGTTTTTTACTTGAATAACCAAAGCAAATTAAAAAAAAATCCAAACCCTCAGACACATTCCCATATTTCTGGATATTTTGTCAAAACAGACCTTGACCTAAGCAGCCTGATTTTTCTCTACCTGCCTCACTTGACCTGCCTTTCACCACATTTTCCATATCTGGGAAACATACATCATTGTCTAACAACATTTTTGGACACACCAAGTCACTTCCACTAGTCAGCCAGACTTGAAGAGCACTGGAATCAGAGAGTTTGTCAGATAAAGTAAATCCTACTCCTGCATGTTCATTATCCATGCACTGAAATCCATTTTTGGGGCAGCCTCAGGACACAGTTTTTGTCAGAAAAGCAGCAAAATCAGCATCTTAGATTAAGATGCTAATTTAAAACTTCATAATGCAGCTTTGTTTTCCTACTTTCAGATAAACCTTTCCAGGTTTCAGATATGCTATTCCTTAGGTAAAAACATTTTTTTTAATCCAGTCATTTACAGATAGATTGTCTCCAACAAAGTGAAAGAATTTGAAGGAATATTTCAACTTACAAATAACCAAAAGAATCTGACAGATGAAGACTAAGGCATTAAAATATCACACTTTCTGAAAAAGGTTCCAGTCTAAAATTCAGTTTGACATTGGCAAGGCAGCAGTTGCTCTGTAATGGCACAGACTTTTAAAAGGTAGGAAGGTAAATGATCAAGAATGCCTGGATTGCAGTTTCTTAAAAGATCAGGCTTTGTTGATGAGAAATGAAGGAAAATTTGGGAAACCACAAACAGTGCAGCTCGTTCAAACAAAACTCATTCATGTCAGTAGGAAGTATACTACAAAATCCCAATGAGCATACCCTTTTAAAAAACATTTAAGTACAAATAGTTCTTGCATGGCTTTGTTTTCCAACACTTTAAAACACAGTATGTTCATTTAAAAACATCTGCTCTTATTAACAGCACATTATAATAACTGTTAAGGAAAATATTTTGCTTTAATTATTAGCTGATGAAGCATGCTTAGAAATGTTTCCTTACACATATAATTTCTGCAAAGGTGACTAATTATTATGACTAGTTTAATTCTTTAACCAAGGCTATGCAAGCACCACCAGCAGCCAATTTGTGGCCAGGCAGCTTCAGCATCCATTATTATATATTAATTCTATTCTATTCAATTCTATTATATATTCTAGTATATCATATTCTATGTTATATTATATTATTTTCTATATTATATTATTTTCCCAGCCAAGGGAAAGAAAATTGATTTATTTTCCTTCCTGGGTATCACCAGAACAGTTACCCAATGAGTTCTGGTCAACTGTACTTCTGCAAACCCAGCAACATAATTTCTCTTGCAGAACTTTTCCTGCATCAGTGAAAATGGATACAAGAACAAAAACCATACAGCACTTACAATCTAGCCTGAGTTTTCAGATAAGGAATTTATCAAGCAACACTTTCAACAGCAAATATACTTGACATTTAGTTGCTGAAGTAAAGTAAATATAGGACCCAATAGTGTCATTTTTATGGAGTAGAACTACACTTTAGAGTATATGTCAAAAGTGAAATTCATTTAACTAAGCTGAAAAGAACCATCTAAAACTGACAAGGGATATGAAAATAGGTTGACACAAACATTTCAAAGATTTCTTTACTAGGTATCCCTGAGAAGAAGAAAGTGTTAAACCATCAAAGAGCATTATCCTGCTACCTACAGAGATTCTTTGTGTAGGATGTTACATTTGTGCTGCAAGGGCTTCACTGTCCCTTAGAATAATTTTGAGACTCATGTTTCTCCTGTGATATTACACTCTCTGTACTTGCTCATTAAGTCCCACTGTTTGATTATCGAGAGCGTGTCAACCCAGCAACAAATCCGGAGTTCAAATTTAGACAATGCATAGGATCAAGGGAAAAAACGGCTCTGAATTCTCTGTCACCTGGAGTGAACTCATTACCATATATTTACATAATCTTGTTTTGGAAGCTGCTGAAATGGCACTCTGCCTCTGAACCTGGCGTTTCTAGGAGAGGCTGGGAAGGAGGGGCGGAGGTGTTGCAGTTGGCATAAAGAAATGGATAGATGAGGAAGATCAGCCACAAACAGGGTAAAATAAAGGATCAGGCCACCAAAGCACACCTTGTGGCTGGGGTCCACGACAGGCCACTGCTCAGGGCAAAGCTGTCAATGAGGCCTTGCTTCAGCTACAGGAAGCATCACACTTCCAAGCTCTCATCCTGATGTGGGATTTCAACCACCCAGATGTCTCCTCGGAAAGCAATACAGCTGTCTGTAAGCAGTCCTGCAGCGCAAGAAGAAAAGCCTTCAGGTGCAGGTATGAGACAAACCAGAGCAGGAGCATTACTGCTCCTGGTGCCCAGTAGCACGGATAAGCTCTTCAGAGAAATGAGGGCTGGGGGCAGCCTGGGCTGTAGTGACTGTGCCCTGGCTGAGTTCCTGATCTCAAAGAACATGGCTGTGGCAAAGAGCGGAGCCAGGACCCTGAATTTCAGAAGAGTGAACTTCTAGTTGTTTAAAGAATGAATGGATGAGATCTGGAAAACTCTGCTTAGAGACAGCAGAGCTGTCCAGAGCTGGCCACATTTTAGGGCCACTTTTCTTAGGAGCACAAGAGCTCTCCATCCTGCTATGTAAGAAATGAAGCAAGACAGGCCAGAAACTCCTGTTTATACCAAGGGAAGAAAGAAATACCTGGGGAAATATAGACCTCACCTCTGTGAAGATTATGGAGTAGATCCTTATGGAAGCAATATTAAGGCATATGCAAGACAAGGAGTTGTGTAATCAAAAGGGAACTGTAGTTATAAAGAAAAACCTTGATGGGACTTGCAGCAGTAGTTTAAAGGGCTTGTTCTGTCCTTCAAAACCATCCCTGCACATTTCTCCTCTCTGGGGAGGATGTAGCACAGCAGGTCTCTGTCTTCAGGCTGTTTCATTTGAGTATTCCATGTTAGCATGGATAGCTGCTTATATTCCTAGCCATTGTCCATGGATAAATGGACAGGAACCCTTTTTTCCCTAGATAAAAGGAGAAACACCATTACTGGGTTCTGATGCTTTGGTATTTGCTTTCCTTATCCTGGGGCAGTAAGGCTCACAACAGCAATTCTGGACTAGATGATGTTTGGACTTTACAAGAGTAGCTGGATTTTCCTACTGAAAGGGTTACAAACAGTGTAACTCACACAATACATAGATAGAATTAGGAAGTTGGCATAGGGCAAGATAGAAATTAAAACTCAAAAATTTTTGCTTCATATCTGATGCAATGTGTTCCCACTTGCCTAGCTAACACTCAATCACTGAATATCTTTGCCCCACAATAACTGCTTTATTTTGTTCTTAGGCTGCAGAGCATCTTGGTCCCAGTTCATGAACCGGCCGATTCCCATCTCTAGAAGCCCAAAGAAATCAGAACTACTTTATTATGTATGAACTTGTAGAAGGAAAAATCGGTTACTTGCAAACATTTACAAGCAAGCCATGCAGTAAGCTATCAGAATTCAATTATATTCAATATAATGTCCTACTGCAGGAAAATAATGAATCTTGTATTCAAAAAGATTACAATGAACTTGAAATATTTGTTGAGGAAACCAACTTTTCAAAAGCCTTTGTAATCAGCTCTGTAACTAAAAGGGGGGGGGGGGAAGAGCAAGAAAAGGAATTCACACCTGTGCTCTCTAGAAGATAGCTGTATAAAATAACTAAATAAACAAAGATGCACATTTCAGATCTGATCATCTCCTTTGAAAACAATTTCTAAAATAAATTTAGCTGCCATTATGAAGTTCATTAGTTGATATGCATTATTATCTCATTTAATTCATAATTTGTAGCAATTTCCCTTTGCTGCATGCCAGGGGGTCAGACGGTAGCTTTCCATGCAATCTGGTGTCATTTTCAGTTTTTAATTCCTCCTCCATTTCTCCTTTCTATGTTTTCTGAAAGTCTGTATCTCTTATTCTCTCTTCTTCTTGTGTACTGCTGTCAATGACTACATACTAAGCTCTCTCTGTCGTTCTTCCTCTTTTCAGGAAGGAGTTTCCATGAGCTGGGCAGATTATGGTGGCTCATAAAACACATAGTTCGAGCTACCAGGAAGCCGGAAGAGCCTGGAGAGGGCAGGTCCAGGTTATCATACCCCATACTCATCAAGGTTCAGCATCTCTACCAAATGTCAGCTGTGTGTTTGTCCCTCAGGCTTGCTGAACTGAGTCCTTCTACTTAAGCCAATTTAATCAGGCATAAGACTCTTCTAAAACCACCTCTTCAAAGGCACTTATCACCCTGGAAAGGATTTAGCATGTTTCTTCTAAACATGAATTGATTAAATGTATTCACTGGTTCCTTTGCTTTTGTTCACCTTCTTTCCCCTTCTCCCACCTTTTTGCTTCCTCCATACAAGACAGAAAGGTCTCTCATCAGCTCTCCTCTAATCCTTGCACTTGCCTAGAGTTATTAGGCTGTGCTGGTTTCAGCTGGGGTAGAGTTAATTTTCTCTTTAGTGGCTGGAGCGGGGCTGTGTTTTGGATTTGTGCTGAACACAGGGTTGATAGCACAGAGATGTTTTTGTTATTGCTGAGCAGGGCTCACACAGAGCCAAGGCCTTCTCTGCTTTTGCACAGACACACTTGTGAGGAGACTGGGGGTGCCTGGGAGGGTGGGAGGGGACACAGCCAGGACAGGTGACCCCAACTGACCAAAGAGATATTCCAGACCAGGTGACATTGTGCTCAGTATAGAAAATGGGGGGAAGAACGAGGAAGGGGGAACATTTGGAGTGATGGTGTTCGTCCTTCCAAGTCACCGTTACCTGTGATGGGGCCCTGCCCTTCTGGAGAAGGCTGGACACCTGCCTGCCCATGGGAAGCAGGGAATTAATTCCTTGTTTTGCTTTACTTGTGTTTGTGGCTTTTGCTTTCCATATTAAACCGTCCTTATCACAACTTAGGAGTTTTCTACCTTTTACCCTTCCCATTCTCTCCGAAGCCCACTGATGGGGGAGTGAGCGAGTGGCTGCCTGGAGCTTGGCTGATGGCTGGGGTTAAACCACAGCATGGGCCTTCTTATATGGGTTTCTCTTCCACTTGCTCTCAGGTCCTCTGTTTTTAGGAACAAAGACTTTTTTCTGTCTTTACAGAACATAACACAATGCCTGGCCCATGATTAGATGTCATTAGAGCTTTGAAAATAATATCTCAAAACTATTAGCTTTGTTTAGAAGAGAAATCCCTATTTTCTCTGAAACAAAGTTGACCTGGATTTGATTATTGTCTAAATCTCCTGAAAAAATATTACAGAAAGCCAAGACAAACCAGGGCAGTTCATTCCATTAATTTCTTGGAAATGTTTACTATAAGCTTTTGCAGTAAGAAGTCCCATAGAATGCTACAATGAAATAATTAGTATTAACTTCTCATTTTCCTTTAAATTATGACATCATGTAAAGGAATGTTTTCTGCAATTTTTAAAGACTTTGTTCTTTTAAAATTCTTGATTAAACAATCTGTCACGTTTAGTTTAGGCCGAAACCTGACCTATCTTTGTATCAATTTGTGAGTTAGCACGCCTGGAAAATGATCATGCAAAAAAAAAAATTTAAAAAAAGAAAGGCCACAAATAAATACCTTAAAATCTACCTTTAAAAAATTCTATTTATAAAAGCAAGCAAATGCACTTGACGCAAACACAGTGGGACTTCCAGCTGAGCTGTAATGGCCTGGACCATTTAAAGAACATCAATAAGCTCAAGGTTAC
Source organism: Acanthiza pusilla (assembly GCA_036630365.1). Classification (NCBI taxonomy): domain Eukaryota; kingdom Metazoa; phylum Chordata; class Aves; order Passeriformes; family Acanthizidae; genus Acanthiza; species Acanthiza pusilla. The sequence continues at coordinate 3,721,016 of JAXCHO010000058.1, forward strand.
TTTAGTAACTCATCTATGACAAGAACAGAATGATCACATAGTGAGGCAGCCAAGGTGTTTTGTCTTCCAGACTCACCCTAAGTCACCTACGGGGTCTGCTCTGGATCTTATTGTTATACAATTAGGAATTCCAACATACACTATCCCAAATATTCCTCTCGTTATTATAAATTTGTTTCTGAAACATCCAAGAAACACAGGTGGAGCTGGAAAAGTTTTGCAATTCATCCATTGAAAAGCTTTACTTTTTTTTCTCCTTGGAAAACTTGATTTACCATATTCCAGAGTCAACAATTATTGCTTCAAAATAACCAGCTATACTCATCTAAAATTCCAGCTGTAGCCCAGGAACTGAGAATTTATATGTGGCATGAGAACTCACTCTTATTATATTATATGATTTATATATAACTGAATAATTTCAGAATGCTTAACACTATAGCACACTAAGCTTTCTTTAATTCCAAGGCAATATTTTATGCTTATCAATAATCAGACTGGTTTTTTTTCCTCAAAAAGGAGAGGGCGGTGCACAAGAAGTACTCAAACTAGAAGGTAACGTGAAGAAAGGATCATCATGTTATACACATTCCATTCCTGACTGCCATTGGAAAGGATGTCTGACACAGGTTTGTTTCATAGATGCGCACTGAGCTCTTTCCTCCCTTTCTCCAGACTCTTTCTGCTGAGAATATCTGGACCAAAGAGATCATGATTTTATTATGGGATTGTGAGTCTATTTTAATATAAGCACCTTCTTTCACCCATCTCCACCTCCTTCCCAGGGTACGAAAGTGGCTGTAAAAAAAAACCTTTCCCACAGAACAACCTTCCTTTTTGAACACAGACATTTAGTGATCTGTTAATTACAGCAAACTTCCTCTCCAACACCTATGTCTCTCACCAGCTATTTGTAGAACTCAAAATAACCTTGGTCCAATATTTATTTAGCATCTCAGAACTGCACACCTCCTTCCTCTTCAGGCAGTGCCTTAGGAGGTTCACTGCAGACTACGGAAAGAAGCATTTAATTTCTGAGAAGAAAACCATCTCTGGGGCTCTTTCTGAGCATTGCACTGCCCCACCAGGAGCCACCAGGTGATGGACATGCAGGTGCTTGTCTGCCTCAAGGCAAAGATTACTCACACTTCCTTCCTGCCTGCTCTGTGTCAGGTGTGTTTGTGCCTCTGCACGACCACAAATTACTGCTGTAAAATTCTGCCCTCCCTGGATCTCAAGCACTCAGAATGACCATATGAATGCAATTCATTTTAATGATTGGTTCTGTTCTCTCACACTTGCAACCTATTATTCAGTAAATTAACTTTTCCTTTCCTCCCTTTCAAAAGAACCCCATGAACGGCCTTTCCCAGCACAGAATATGTAATTGATTCTTTTCCTTGGACCAATATATTGCCATGAGGTGATGGTTTACTCTTGTTGTACAGTCCAGTAATTAAAAGATAGTCCCAGGTGTGCAAAATATTAAAGTATTTGCTAGAAATAAGAATCTATTTGTCCATAGCGAGGTATATGGAGAGAAGTTACACTCTTAATGCAACTGAGAATCAAAGGTGCTATAAGTGGCCTGAAATAAGAGACAGAAAATATAGTGCCAAAACCTAGCAGACTCCCCAGCTTTTAATTTCTTTGATATTTTATACCAGAGCACAGCTTCTGACACTCTTTTCTTTCACTTTCCTTTTCTTTCTCTCAAAAAAATAATTTAGCAATCTTTTTTTCCACAGTTTTACATTATTTGAGAAAGCATATGTAAATGTATGGGAAATGAAAATAGCAGGCTGATGGGAATACTTTGTTAAAATTGTACATGAATAAAATATGGGAAATCATACTGTTATAAATGTCTTCATACATTAAGTTTTAGTATCAAGTAAATTTCCAGCCATACAAAACTGATCTCTGCATCTGTCTTTCCCCATACAAGTCACAGTTCACATTTGAACATTATATGTGCTTCATAATTGAAAGAAAATGCTATCAACCCTCAAAATTTTCCTCCAAATTAGTAAGTCAAAAGAATTTAATTCCTCTGGCATTAAAATATTTACCTCATGTATGAACAATGGAAACTATTAATATGTACATTTCCAGACTTATGCTGGAGCCTCTGTACATCACGGAAAAGCATGTTATAATCACAAACTTTCTTTATCTAATCATGCCATAACTATGTGGCTAAATAGATTACATTCATAATGAGGATTAGATGACCCAGTACCTTACAACATATATTATACACATTTTTTTCATATATAATTCACTGCATAATCACACAAACACTGAATTATTTCAATTTAAATTCTTAGTTTGAACTCATTGTAGTGTACAATTTAATCACCAGAATAGTCTGGTGAGAGATGAAGAAAATGGAAAATTCAAAGGTGAAAAAAGTACAAAAATATTTCTTCATAGATATACTACCTGTGGTGTTTGACATTCGCCAGCCCTGAAGTTAAATTTTATCTGCTGCTCAAACATAGAATCAGAGACTGCTTTAAGGTTGGAAAACACCTCTAAGGCCATTGAGCCCAATCATTAACCCAGCGCTGCCAAATCCCACTAAACCACATCCCTATGTGCCACATCTACACATGTTCTAAATCCCTCCAGTGCGCCTCCCTGGGCAGCCCATCCCAGTGCCTGACCACTTCTTCAGTGGGAAAATTTTCCCTAACATCCAATCTTAGCCTTCCCTGCACACCTTGAGGCCATTTCCTCCTGTCCTGTTTTTTGTTACCTTGGGAGAGGTCACCAGGCTTCACCTTGCTATAACCTCCTTTCAGGTAGTTTTAGAGCACAATGGGGCTCTGTGTCTGCCTTCCCTCCCTTTAAAACAGAGCCAGTTGGGGAACTTGAACTTCTCTGGAAACTACTGGGTTCCATTTCCAAAACTAAACTCAGGAATGGTTCAGCCTCCAGTTCCCTTTCATCAAGAACCACCAAATCTCACTGTAGTGCAGCTTCAAGCTGAGACACCCTCTCCCTTTGAATCAGGGCCTACCACACAAAGAAAACCAAATCCCACTGTGAACTGGTACTCAAAAATAGAAAGACAGCCAAGTCTAAGTCAATGGTGAATTTCAGAACCTCAAAATATGCATTTATAAAAGATTGGGAAGATTTCAGAAGTTAAGGTAACCAAATTGACATATTTCCATAAAGCAGGGCCAAAGATGAACAGTGAAAGGCATTTTATTCACTCTCAGCCATTTTCCACTCTTCTGACACACATCTAGCGTGTCCAGATTTTATTCAGGAGCTGTTCATGTGTGGTAACAACGATGATATCCTGGGAGATGGCTGGGAAATGCCTCCATATTCCTCTTTCACAGAATGATGAAAGAGCACAGCTAAATGGTGTGTTACCCTTTTTACATGCACTGGCATGAGCTATCCCTAGCATCAGGGGCCAGAAAACAACAGATAAATTGCAGTAAGACATTTCATTGATCTGTCAGAGAAAAACATGAGAGTTTAGAAATTGTTCTCAAGTGTCACAAGAACAAGTTGTTTCTTCCTACACATTTTACTAATCAGAGAGAAAGAAAGTTGCAAAACTGAAAAGTCTGTTAATGCCCAAGTGATAGACTGGGAGGGGGCTGGGAGAGCGGGCTTGTTTTTATTGTAGAGGCAAGAAGATACAAAATTCTTGCATTTGCTGCTGCCAGGTTCCAGGGGAGTTTTGAGCTAAAAGCAAGGTCTATGTGCTTACTGTGTGCTATGGAATTATCAACCATGTACAAACTCATTTTACAAAATTTAAAATCATAATATCTTAATCACAGAGACTGTGTCCTAACTGGGATCCAAATGCAGTTTTACCAACCCAGGTCTTTCTCCACAACAACAAAAAAGCCATCACAAGTTAGATAAAAATTTCCTGCAGAACTGAGGAGTAGGAAATGCAGGAGAAGAATTTAGATGACATGGCAATCAAAACACTCAACCTACTCCCCCAAATGTCTACATATCATGCTCCCAAACACTGCTATTTTGATTTCAGAAAGCTAAAAATAGTTGCCTGTATATACATTTGTGTTCTTTTAAATTACCTGATCTGCTAAGAAAATAAGATACTGTCTGTTGCTATTTTAGAATTCCTCACTAGAGATTGTTGTACAGAATATTTCAGAGGATTGTCTAAGAGTTCATCACCTGAGAGTTTCTATTAACAGCAAGGCAGAAAAAGAAGCTTAATTTTCTAATCAATTATGTTATAAAGTACTGCCTAAGTTAGTTATTTTAAAGAGTGTATAGCTATGACCCAAGCATAAAACTTTAATGAAATATAAGTTATAACAAACTGGTAACCACAGTGTCATAAAATATTCCCAACAATAAGGAATATGGACAAAAGAGTCTTTTTTTTTTTGTTTTCCAATTTAGCACTTTCAAACTCCATGGAAGACCTATAAGCCCCTTGCTGCCTTTCCAAGATTAATGTTAGTTTAGGGAAGATCAATGATTCCTTAGCCACCAGCTAAGGGAAAAAACTTTTCATTTTTATATCCCACTTGTCAATTTGTCACAGGTAAGAGTGAGTATGTATTTGGGTCCAATAGGCTCATAAATAAAGTGAGTAGTGACTAGAGCAATATACTGGGAACTGCTAAAAATGTTTTATTTTTATGCCAGTTTCTTCCCTCATTCCAATCGCAAAAATACCTCTGTAGGATCTATAAATTTCCAAAAGAAGATGTGCAAGACCTACAGCATGATGTGTCTCAGCTGTCATGCTTTGACACAAATTAACCTGGTACACAGCTTCCCAAATTTTTTTGGTGGATTTTAACATTCATTTGCCTTTGAAGAGGGTAATACAGTGAATTTACCTTGCTGTTTCTCACATAAAGAGGGAGCAACTTCTTCAGTTATTACAAAGCAATAATATGAGCAACGTGTAGATTTACTTTTAATTAATATTTCACAATACTTACATCAGAAGCATTTTGTGGTTTTTAAATATTGAAAGTGTGTTGTTGTCTGATGGCAGACAGCAATTCCTAACAATCACCCAGAAATGAACAAAATTCATAAAAGCAATCATGTAAGGGAAAAAAGACATGAAATACACAGGAAAAGGAGGAAAGAAAAAAATTTTTAAGAAAGAAATATATGTGGATAAGGCCTGATGACAGTTTGGACAGAACAGTTGAACAGAACAGTTTTTCAGTCACCTGAGATAGAGGTTAGGGAGCAGATATTGGAAGGAAGGAAGGAAGTGAACAAATGTGAGACAGGTCCTGATATCAATTGTATGATTAATTGCTCCCTTAAAAATTTCTTTGTGCTTTTCATGCTACATTTTAGGATCCAGCAAAAAAAAGGCTTTGATGATAAATAATATTTTTAAACAAATAAAACTTTTGCAGTAAGGTTTTTTTCCCCACAAAAGCATCAGAATAAAATCACAAATTCTCTTCATAAATTGAAATTTTAACAGTGATTCCTTAAAAAAATTAAAGCTAGATTTAATTTCCAGAGGATCTGTTGGAAGTATCAATTGAAGGCTTTCCAATATTTGCAAAAATGTATTTCTAAATTTTAAGTGCCTACCTTAGTCAACTGTAATTGTGCCGAACTTTTTTGCTACAATTTAATTATTCCCCAATTTCTATATATGGTGGGATGTAACTTGCTAAAATGTTTCAGTGCCATGTGTCTATGCAGTTGTATCACAATTTTGTAAACAAACAAAACCAAACAAAAACCCACAAATGACTGAGTTCCTCTAATGCAACACAAAGAACAAATATGGAAGATTTAGATTATTCATAACAGTCAAATATCAAACAGCGAAGAAAAAGGCCACTTCATTAATCTCTGAATGTAAGTCCTTTAAAGACCACTGATTAATAAAAATTCTAACTGTGTGTTCTTGAAAACTACAGCAATCATTACAAACAGACTAGGGACAAAGCTGGAAAAGAGAGGCAATTTTCTTCTAGTTGCTATTTTAATTCACTTTGAACTGCTGAAAAACGTTAGAAACCCACTAGAAATTAATGTCTAAAACACATAGATCTTGAACGATTTCACAGCTTGGCATCAGTCCAAATGAAACATATAAGCCAACTTCTGAAAAACCTAATACTGGAAAAGTATGGACTCTCTTTCCCACATGTGATTGTACAAACACATACGATTACATACAGCTATTATACTCCCTTTGTTTTGGTTCCATGTCTTACTGGAAGTCATCAAATATGCATTATTCCATACAAAATGAAGAAATAGGATATTGAACCTTGAGCACATGTAAACCTTCTGATAAACAGGAGCAGTTGAATCCAATTGGATACTGAGTTCAAGGATTTCAAACCATGAAACTTTTCTCCTTTCCAAACACTCATCTCTCTACTAGTTTGGGTAGCACTGCCTTAGGTGTCAGACTGCTACTCTTTGAATTTTACCTCTAGTACAAAAGGAAATTAAGAACAAAAGTGAGCTCTAAACCTTCCCTAATCCTTCAGGCCTACCTCAATACATTGCATATTAAGAAAGTAGTATCTTGTCTTTTGGTATGTAATTTCTTAGTCACTAACAAAGATGAAAATAAAGTCAAAATAAGTGAAAATAAGTCACATGAAAATAACTTTTCATGAAGGAGAACAGGAGGACTCTGAATGATCCTGAAATCTTGTGGAAAAGTCAACACCTGTTCCACAGGCAGGGATTTATTTCCCTTGAGAGACAACATTTACCCTTCTAGTCTTTTCAGTCATGTACAAAGCAAAACATGCTTAGCACTTCTTTCTGCATAAAAAACATCTTTACCAACTTCATATCTTTTTGTCTTAGAAAAAAAGTAATTTAGAATTTTTTAACTTAGATATCATCTGTGTACATTATTTCTTCATCCATATTATTTAGGATTTTTTTTACTGGGAAACATTGAAGAAATTAGTTATAAAGCAGAAACCTGCCATTTGCTCAAAAGGCTATTAAAGTCATGATGCTCATGATTCCATTGTGTTTTGTTCATAAAGCATCTCAGGCAAATAAATTTTTACAAAATAATCCACTTTTTTCAGCTGTATATGGGATTTCTGAGACAAAATAAAATAGAATAAATATTCTGTTCTATGGAATAACTGCAATGCAATATGTCACAGGATTCTGGGTGATAACTGTGGATACCTGAGCATTGCAATGTAAGTGAGAATTGGGAATCATCCATTTAAAGTGGGATAAAGAGATGTAGGATGTTCCAATACTCCTTAGAATCAAAAGCCAGTTCCACCTCTGGCTTCAGCAGGTTGTGGACAAGGCATGGGGCTGCAGCACTGCTGGCACTTTAGAGGACGCTTAGAGTATGTTTCTCCAAGGGAAAGATTCAAGGAGCAAGAATTGGAAGGATTGAATAAGAGAAGGCCACATCAGAATGGAGAAGAGACAAACAATTGACTGAAAGCATCCGGACAATTCCTGAAGTTCAGGAGCTTCTCAGGAACCTGAATTCACTGCATTATCTTGACATCCAAGCTGGGCGCCAGAATCTGTGGTTACTGAGGACCCCAGGACTCCACAACTCGAGCATTCCATGGCACTGTGACGCCACGGCCGGAGTCCAGGACTGTCTCTGAGCAACGAGAGAGCGTTGGTGCCAGCAGGAGGTGCTGCAGTGCAGGCGCAGCGACAGTTGAGAGGCACCTGCTGCAGCTGCTGCTGCTGCTGGCACTGCTGCTGCTGCTGGCGCTGCTGTTGGCAGTGTTCTGGGGTGGCTGAGCATCGGCATCTGCAGCTTGCCAGCTGCTGGGAGCTCAGAGCAGAGCCCACTGACCCAGTTTGGGGTCGCGGCTGAGGACCGACACGCAGAAGTGAAACTGCCCACGGACTGGGCAGAGCAGGTGTGCGGCAAGGAGGGAGGGCACAGGAATCCCCTGCCCAAGGCTGCCAAGGGAAGGGCTTTGGGAGGGCAAGGAAGCCTCAGCCTTACACGGAGCCCTTCAAGGAGCCAGCTGCCCGTGCTGAGCAGGGCTTCGTCAGGCCTTGGCTCAAGACAGGGGAGGCTCAGAAGTAGTGGGGGCGGCTGGAAAGCAGGGTGGTGGATTCCCTCTCCCCAGCGGCTTTGGGAACATGTGGGCAAGGTCTCCATGGTCTGCCTGCAGCCAGCTTGGAGGCTTTTCCTTTCCTCCTCCTGCTTGGGGCATTGGGCTTGGTTTCTTGTGTCACCTGCAATGCTGAACTTGTCTCTTCTCAAACCTGGCCTGTCATCTCTGCACCTTCCTCCCCTTCCTCCTCTCCACGTGCCCATGGAGCCTCTTTGGGCAGTTGCATTTGGAACTGGCAGCAACAGCCGTGCTCTGAGGAGCTCCTCTGGCCTGCAGCCTTTCTGCAGGGCTAGCAAGGACACCACAGCTTTTCTTGCAGTGGGGAGCTGCTTTCCTTTCTCTTCCTGAGGCAATATAGTCTCTTCCCTCCTTTCTCTCTCAAGGAAGGATCTGCCATGGGTGCAGGAATCCTCCGGACGTTCCTGGTGTTGATGGTCATTGTCAGCCTCAACCAGCCAGTCTGGCCCTCTGAAGAGAATAGAATTGTTCTCGTGAATGAGGAAGAAACCCTCCAGAGAATGAAGGTGCGGGAGGAGAGCCTTTGGCTGCAACAGCTGCACTTGGAGAAGGAAATTGCAGACCTAGAAGCCACACAGAAGGCTCCAGCTCCACCTGCATTGCACCTGGAGAGAAAGAACACCCAGAAGCAGAGCACCCAGGAGCACACCACAGCAGAACACACAGGGAAAGAAGACACTGACCCGGGGCACCCTGGGGAAGCCTGGAAAAGAGTTGTCATCCCAATAAACACCTTTGTGCTGCTCACGGCCATTTCCATCTCCCTGCGCAGAAGTATAAGAAATCTTTATTTAATTGTAAATGGACTGGTTCAATTCTCTTTGAAACTTCGTTCCATTAACAGAGACTTTGTACTTGAATAAGTTAAGTATTTCCTTTTTGTATTGATTGTTAAAAATAGCCCCTGTATTGATTGTTAGAAACACTCTCTGTATTGATTGTTAGAAATACTCAGTATAGATTTTAATACTCTGTATAGATTCTTAGAAATATTCTCTGTATTAATTGGCATACTCTGTGTTGATTGTTAGAAATACTCTGACGTGATTGTTATGCTCTCTGTATTGATAGAAATAGTCTCTGTATGGATTGCTAGAAATACTAGGCTTCTGGTAAGAAGATAGATTCAAACAATGGAATAAACTTAGAATCGTAGTCTTGCAATCAGATGACTTCCTCTTCTCTTTTACCTCTGGTATTTTCCTTGCACCGTGCGTTCCTGTTACAGGCCAAAATACAAACACCATAGAAATAGAGACCATGTGCGCAAAACACAGCTCGGGGTGTGCAAGGTCTGCACTCCTCTCAATGGACAGACATTGAGATGAGAAGGTTTCAGAAAGAGGCTGTGGACGTTTTGGCCAGCAAGCAGGGAAAAAAGCAGTTTAGCACAAGGTTTCCTTTAGCAAGAAGGGAGGCAGCCAGAGGAGTTTGTTTCAAGTGAAATCTGACACTGTCACCCAGTGCTGGTGGCAAAGGTGCTGAAGCTGAGAAAAACACCTCAACATACTAAACCTCAACCCAGTTTAGTGCTGATGACTGGACTTCAATGATGAGGACAAAAACCTTCCTAAACTGAACATTAAATCTCAAATCCATAGATGTTTGGGAAGGAAGGACAGTAAAAACATTTCACTCCTCACATGCATGAATGGATGCTGTAGTGCAGAGCGCACCCTGTGAGCTGCCAGGGTTTGGAGGGTGCACTGTGGAATGCAAGGAAACACTTCCCAGGCATGGCATAGTTTGTACATCTGTTCAAACTAATGGGAACTGGAGAGGATTCCTTCAAAGGCTGACTCCATCCCATTCCATAAGCAGTGCTCTGCCCAGGATTTATCAGTCAGGAACATGGACAACACCTGTGCCAGGGAAGCTGGGAAAGCAGGGAGTGGTGCCAGGATGGCCAGAGTGGGGCACCCAGACAAATCCCATCTTTCCGGGGCTCTGGGCTGAACACACACAGCTCCAAGAACGTGATGTGCTCTTCCCACAGAGCCTTCTGTGTAACTCTGGGTTATCACTGTCAGCTTTCTGCTTTATTTCAGATCAGAAAGATAAATGCAAGTTTTTTCTCTCCTTTTGCCCATCTTAGCTACACAGATGTGATGATGGGTCGCCATCTCTCCTTCTGTGCAGGTTCTGAACATAAGAAATACAATCTGGAAAATCAGGTGAAGGTTTAACTACAAATAAACCAAGATGAATAACTACAACCAACAAGAAAAGCCAAACTAACATCACATACATTTCAAACCCCTTTTCAAAGCACTCAGCCTATACTATCATTTTGTTCAAAAGCCTGCGCTTATTATTCGACTGTGGTTTTTTTCATAAAATGTCTCAGTCAAAAACATTTTCATTAAATAGTCCAGTCTTTTTTGGCTGGAATTGGGAATTCTGAGCCACCTCAGCCTAAAAAATACTTCTGTGGAACAACTGCAATGTAATAGTCCATAGGTTTCTAATCCATAATCATGGGGTTTGCTTTGTCCTTCAAAACCACCTCTGCACCCTGCATATTTTTTCTGTCTGGGGAGGATATAGCAGAGCATTTCATTTGTGTCTTTCATGCATACAAGGCTAGTGCTTTATATTCCTGACTATTTGCTATGCACAGAAGCCCTTTTTTCTCGTAAATAAAAAAACATCACTATTGGGTTCTGATGCTTTGATTTATTTGTTTGTTTTTCTTACCTTGAGGCAGTAAGGCTGAGAACAGCCGAGAGATGAAGGAGCAGTGGGGGCTGGACTAAATGATCCTTAGAGGTCTTTTCCAGCCCAAAATATTCTATGAGATTGGGACTCCTCCCTGAGAAGCACCAATCACCCACCTGCTGTTTGGACAACCTCTCCAGAGAAGTTTGCTCCCTTTTAATTTCTCACTTTCCATGTCAGGTGAGCTTTTAAGTTTGAAAACCTTGCCTAACAACTCTTTTAAATTTTATTTAGAATGGCAAATGAAAGCATCTGGGACATTTTTTACTTGACCAACATGTCTTACGGAATGTTAGATGGCACTGCCCCTCAAGATTTCTTTAAATTGCTTATGTATTTTATACCATGTACAGAACAATGTATATAAAATCCACCGTTATTCTAGCCAAGTATTTATCCTTGACAGATTGCACGGCATAGCACAGCTACAGGAAATAAGAAAAAGGTCATTAAAGGACACATTAGCTTCTGGAATGCAAAAAAACAAAAGAGGATGCAGCACACCCAATGTTTGTCTACAGCTATACTTTAACTGGCGAGTAGTAAAATAAAACCAGAGCCCAGCTGCAGAGCAAAACAGTTAGTGCTGAGGACCCAGTGTTCACTTACACATTTTGAAACTTTTAATTTGGACAAGCTGGGATCCGGTCCTGGGGGCTGCACACCCAGCGGCGGGTTGAAGTGCGTTAGACTTGTTACTAGAACATATTTTCCAGACAATATCATCCAAAAGTAATCCATGTCAAGCACTCTGAGACTGCTTCATATTATGAGCCAAAACTCAGCAGAGTACAGACAACTAGGAAATTCAAAAGCTGATCAAAAATCGGTACAGGAATAATACTCAAAGGCAGCAAAAAACCCAAAACAGGTTATTAGTCATTGCACCAAGAGATTCCAGAAGAAAATACAGAAGTACAAAATGGAAGCCCTGTGTGTAGCTTAGTACAAAGAAAATTATTCATCATTTAATCAAAGGAATGGATTGACAGAGGTTGAAAAGATTAGTGCTACAGCAATCATGTCATTTACTTTTCAAAAGCTCAATGTGGAATCATCAAATATGAAGTTTCTTCTTTCAAGGAACAAATTTACACAGCTGGACATCTAGAGCAAAATGCTGCTGATATAATGCAGGGACACTCAGGATAAGATGGAAAGATAAACAGTTTTCCTGCCTTATGCAAACATCTAAGATGTTACAGTAAAGCCAAGCTGAGACTTTTAAAAGCTGTTAAGCCTATGGCCACTTACATTCTCAAAACCAAAATAATTTGTTTAGAGTTCTCAGGAAAGGGAGGTTTAAGGACTTAAATTTTTGTTTAGAATAGGAAGAGGCCAGCTTTTGTACTGGAATATCCAGCTCCCCGTGAGCATTAGCCCCCAGCCTACTGTAAGTTTTGTGGGGTAAGGGAACATGGCATGACATCTTTTGTTTTGATCTGAAATTCTGCCTTACAAGAATGAATGGCTGCAGTGGCACCAAGCTTTGCTTGTTTGTTTGAAATGAATCAACACCTTTCTGGTCAAAACAGAAAATTCCTCTTCAGCTCCAGAGTTCGTGATGTGACAGTGAGAAGAAAAATTTCCAAACTAGAGCCTAATACAATTGCACCAGCCTGTTCCTTGGTGTTTGCTTATGGATAATACCTGTTACTGCTGCTAGACATTACTCCAGCCTGTGAAAAGGCTTATTTAGTAATCAGGAGGCAGAAATGTATCATCCTGGACACCAGTAAGTTAGCTAATTTAAAATACAAACATTAGCATAGAGACAGATTCCTAACAGCTTCCCCCAACAGATGGAGTTATTTAGTGACCGATTTGAAGTCTAATGCCTCCAAATCAGCCTCACCACTAGGCAGTCAACTAAGCCAGTGCCTAGAATACAGCAGTCAATTCAGAGTATCTGCAAAACTTCCAGCAAATCTGCTCCAGCTTTTCTGGCACCCTTAGCCCCTCACCGTACCCACGCACTGGGATTATCCATTACCTCCAGCCACAGCTCTAAAGATAAGGTTGAATCACCACATCATCCATTTTACCACTAAGCTCTGCTCTGTTTGTAAATGCCTCTGGAAGATAATCCTTATAATGTGGATTCAGAACTTTATAACAGAGAAAAGAGTCAAGGAATACAGCAGCATATCTTAGGTTTCTACTGAACAGTTAAACACTAAACAGAAAAATCTTTTAATCATGTTTTAGCTATGTAACCTTTCCTTTGGTCCCTTTTCAAAAAATCCATGCACAAGGACAATCTCAATGGTGTTCAAGCATATGTGGGTTCTTTAAACACACAAGAACATAAGCATTGTGTTCTTTAACAGAACAAAAGTTCTGCAAACAATGTTTTCATTTTTTTGTTCTTTTTTCTAAGGCATTTAAAAAATGCTTTTCATCTCTATCTCCCCAAAAGCATCAGTGCACTTTATTTACAAGATAAACTGACTTGATCTTATAATGTCTTGGTTCTCCTGTTTATGTGCAATGGCCATTGAATGAGTCCACAAGATGCAAGCTATACCAAATATTATATATTTTATATTCTGGAAAGTGAGAAGCGAACACATAAAGTCCAGGTAAGCAGACTTTTCAAAACTCAGAACAGTTACCCATCTGAAATGAAAAACTGGTAGCTCTTGAAAGCTGTGAAATTAAGAAGACATTTGCTGTGGTGAGCAATTACCTAGACCAGATAGGTCTACAAAATACACAATAAATTCCCATGAGGCTGCATAAATTGCTATTGTTCCAGGCAGTTCTCCTTTCATTACCAGCTCACTGGAGAGATGTTATTCCTCTTTGGAAAGAAACTAACCTAAAATCATGCATGCCAATGCTTTAATAACACAAAAAGAAGAAAGTAGACGCAAAACTCAGATTTACACATATGACATTCTCTAATAATTGCCATATTAAAGCAATTATTAAAGTTAATAAATAATAAAAAAGCAGCTGTTAAAGTTATTAAAGCGCTGATTTGATGATAATGCACTTGTGCCCAAACTTTGAGAAAATGATTTAAAATAACCTAAGATCCCTCTGGCTTGGCACTACAAAGGTCCAGCAGTGGCTTTAAAAGGTTCATGTAATTCTGAAGAGCAGGGAAAGTTTACACAACATTCCTTCCTGAAAGTGCGCCTCCCACCCCCCAAAATATAGAGGATTGGAAAAGTATCTTTGGATATGACAATCTTTCTTGATTATTAGATTTTAATGTATGAATTGAAAACTAAAGATTCCTACTGGGTATCTGTCGTGGGTTTGACCCTGGCTAAATGCCAGGCACCTACGACGTTTGCTCTCTATGCTCTCTCCTGCTGCAGCTATGCAGAGGAGAGAAAAAAAACTAACACACTGGATTTATGAGTTGAGACAAGACTACTGATAAAGAGGACGAACGATAGACAGGGCAAAAGCAGGCGGGAGACTTAAAGTTGCAAAAAAGGTGATTTATTAATCTAACAGAGTTGGAGGATAAATCAGAGGTAAAAATAAGCTCTCAAAACACTGTTTCTTCACTGACCCCCCTTCTGTCTTAAGGCACTGCTTCCCAGCTCACCCCCTCCCTCCTTTCCAACTAACCAACAACTCCCGGGCAGGGGCAGGGTGTGGGGTTTTCTTTTCTTAAATCAGTCTATCACAACTCTTTTACTGCAGACACTGTTTCTCTATTCGCCCCCTCTCTCTATTCAACTAACAGATCCGGGCCGGGACAAGGTATGTGGCTTTTTTTAGTCAGTCCAATGCTACAATTCTTCTGCTGCAAATGCTGTTTCTCTACTCACCCCCCTCCCTATTAAGGCTATTTCTCAGCTCACCCCCTCCCTCCTTCCTTCTAACCAACAGCTCCGGTGTGGGGGCAGGGTATGAGGGTTTCCTTTGGTCAGGGTCAGTCCATCAGGGAGAAGAATCCTCTACTTAGCCATGGGGGTCCCTCCCACAAGAGACAGTCCTCTGGGAACTTCTTTGGCGTGGGTCCAATCTCACGAGCAGCCCCGCCCGATTGCTGCAGTCCGAGATTCTCTCCAGGTTGCAGAATTCCAAGCTGAGGCCAGGCTGTTTCCATCCCGGGAGCAAGGCCTTTCTCTCTCCTGCAAGGCCTTTGCAACTCTCAGTCTCTGGGACTCCCACTGGATCACAGCTTCCTGCAGGCATCACCTGCTCCTCTGGCGTGGGCACCTCCCCACAGGCTGCGGGGAGTTCTCTGCATCCCCTGGGCTCCATGGGCTGCAGGGGGACCACCTGCTCCCCCATGGTCTTCACCACGGCTGGCAGAAGGTTTCAGCTCCGGCGCCTAGAGCATCTCCTCCCCCACCTTCTCCACTGACCTTGGTGCCTCCATGTTGTTCTCCCTCACATATTTTCACCTCCTCCTCCTCCTGCCCTGGCTAAAAAGAAGTGCATGCTCACATTGTTTTGATTTCTTCTTAAATATGTTTTCACAGAGGCGTAACTAACATCTCTAATCGGCCCAGGTTTGGCCAGCAGCATGTCCATCATCTTCAGAGCCATCAGAGATTGGCTCTGCTGGACATGGTGGAGAAATTTCCAGAATCTTTACTCAGGACATGCAGGAGCCATCTTTGTACCCCACCCTATTCACTGGCAAAAACTGGGCCAGGCAAAACTACCACAGTATCTTAATGAAATAAAAATAGACCAGGTTACTCAGGGCTCCATCCAACCTCTCCTTGAATTCCTTTGCCTACGTGTGCATATTTGCATTTGCATACACAGGCAAAGGAATAAGCAAACAGATAGCAAAAAATGAAGCTAAAATAATCAGCCATGTGATCAATAAACAGGGAAGCACTGCCGCACCAGAACAGGTGGACAGAGAAATTAAGTGCAGCTTATTCTTTGTAATAGAATATAAAGTGCATTATCTTTCCTAGGTTCCATTTTCAAAAATGCTTATTAATAATGCATCATTTAATTTAACAATGCCTTTTAGTAAGAAAAGAAAGGATAGTGATTACAGATTTAGTGCTCCTAGAATGTGCATGTAAGGAAAATGCTGAAATACCACATACAGCAAAGTGCTGCAGCTATTAATATAATCTCTGAAGGGTTACAGATTCTGTCTTTTAAGCAAAAATATCAGTGGCATTTGGAACTGTTTGTTTAAAACTACAAACTGACAGAATGGGGACATGAAAACATACGACAAAAGAGAATAGATGCAGTGAAGTTATACGCATCTACTTGCTATATTGATTTTTAAAATATATTCCTTGATGGACGCACTGTTCCCTGTTTTCACAAATTAGTTTTCTGTAAGGTGCTTGCTGTGATACAAAGAATGATAATTGGACTTATTTTTAACATAAAAAAGACACACTTTTATGTCTCTTCATAATGTGATGGTCTTTTTCTGATAAATTGTAGAGCTATCTCTCAGTTGTCAAAAGTACTTTAAAGTCTTCAAATATTAAAGTCATGAAACAAGGTAGTTTAAGCAAGTTTTGCATTCCCAAATTTCATTCAGCATGCCACAAAGTGAGAACATCCTACTAGTGAACCAGTGGAAAAATGATGGTCAAATAAATAAATGTCTGTTCTTGGACAGGGAAATAGCTCAATACCTGCTATTTACTAAGGTTACCACTTTAGGTAGTTCCTGAAATATGAAGTAAATTATGCCACAGAGATGGATTGTATCATCACAACATTCCCTTTCTTCCCAAATCCTAAAGCAGCTCGTGGAGGTGTGAGCTTGGTGTCACCAATAAATTGGACCATCACAAACTGTGAGCATTCACAAAGCAGCAGAAATGGAAAATTAAATTTCTCATAAACAGAATTATTTGACATTTCCTCTTTTCTCTCAGCTTATTTGCCTCTGCTGAAAGCAAGTTAATTCTTCCTACTCAGACACAACAAGGGTCAATATGTTGTGGTTTCTATTTAACTGTCAGCAAGAATAACTTAAGAAATTTGGAATCTTAAGACTCAAAGACAGAAGAACTAAGGTTCTGCCTTCTTATTGTGACCAAACCCCAATCAAACATGTATTTTAATGTAAACCTGCAGCTTGAGGTCACATTTCTTTTCTCCTGATGATCTTCCTTGTGATTACATTGGACAGTGACACACTGCACTGGTATTAACACTACAACAAACAGTGCCTGCAATCATTTAAGAAAGGGGTTTTTTAAAGATGCATTTTGCAATCATTTTTAGCACTCTTATTTTTCCTTTTTGGAGAGATTGCTTTTTGCCTCTAAGAACACTACCTCAAAACTCAGAATCTCAGAAGATCCCTTACTGCAGGATAGGTCTTTGAGAATTATCAGGGAAGCTGAGAGAATATGAAGCTGAGAAAAAGAGAATGCAGCTAAGGGCTATAACCATCTCACTCAAGCAAACACAAGTAAAAGCTGAGGCCAAGGAGAAAACGCCAATTGCAATTGTTTTAAAGGCCTAAGGAAGAAGTGATTTACAATAAAATGGTACAGAAACACTTCAAATAAATGTTAAAAATTCTTGATTTACAAATGGAAGGGACAAACACAGACTCCAAGCCATAAGACCAGTAAAAAGATTCAAAGAATTATCACTACTCTTGCCTTTGAAGACACCCACTGTTGTTTCAAGAAATCCTAGTTGATAACAAAATAATAAGAACAGCTCCAGCTGTCAGGTACCCTGTTTAATAGAGATCCTAGATTAAGGGGAAGCTGGAATGCAACAGAAATATCTATCAAACAGCAATTGATACCACCTAGGCATATCTCACTCCATTTTTTTGGCTGCTGTGCTGCAGATACTTGACAGCAAATGCATCTTGATCCCTGCTATTCTGTGTGTTGTACAAAATAATATCTCCCAGATTAATTGGCTTAATTTACTTGTTTACTACAATCTTCATCTGTAAAATGGGGTATCTGGATGAAATGTAATGGACTGTGAGATGTAAAAAGTCACATTGGATAAACCTAATGGTTCTTTCTGCTTCTGAACTAGAAAAGGAGGAATAATCTAATCAGTGCTGTTTACAGGGCTTACATAAGAATAGTTTGACAACACAGACTTATTTCAGACTACTAGGAAAATTACAGGTATTAAAGGTAAGGCAAAACCTAACAGTAAAGAGTACTATGAGTTTAGAAGTCCAAATGAGTACTAGAGCCTGTCAAACAGGCAGCACAGATACTGGCAGAATTGCCATCATCTGAAAGTAGGAAAACTTGTGTATAGCTCACCAACCAGTCTCTTCTTTCCCCTTTTTAACAGTCTCACCAGCACTTACATAAAACCTCTATTTGGCACCTTTTTTTAATTTTAGCAATCTCATCAATTTTCTTCCTGATTTCCTTTGACTAGTTCTTAGCAGCCAGTGGGGTGTAAACCAACAGAATGTCACTTTTCCCTTCTGTCCTCACATCACCCCACCTGGAGAATGTCTCTCAGGCACAAAATTTGTTTCTGCACATCCATAGAAGTGAGATAGACATGACAAGGATCTGCTGTGATGTAAATAAGGTATTCAGCCTATGCCTCAATAATTTATTTAAAACGATGGCAATATTTCTTCTATCCCAGTGGACTTCATATGCATATTCTATGAATATACATATTCTTTAAACATCTACTTTAATTTTCTTAAGCTCAATCATCATGTCGGAAACAAGGATGCAATTACAGAAAGTTAACATTTGGGTTAACTGAAGAAAAAATACCTTAATTAAGTACAACTTTTTTGAAGTAACAGACAGTACAAATTTTTTTCCGGAATTTCTGTGAGACTGTTTAAAAATTCATCAAAACACTTCCACAAAAAGTTGGGCTTTGAAATACATAATCAAACTCAGTGTTAGTATAGATTTCCCTGCCCATTTTGAGCCGGATTGCCTAAGGAACCACAGAAAATATGACCACCCTCTATGCCAGCCTCTTTCTTCCAGCCCTTCTATTTCCAAAACTGTTGACCAGTTTCCTTCAAAGACAGAAAAGCTTTTAAAAGGCTCAAAAATAACAGTATGTCCTCAAGTTGGAAAAAATGTTTTCTAGGTGTAGAACAGATATTAGTGCTGTAGACTGACTCACATCCTGAGATGCAAGTACCTTTTAGCTCTAGCTGTCTGTACCTGAAGTTTGTAGCATGAGTCTATCTTTGCCTCTGCTACCTTCTTATTTGTTTTGTTGGATATTTAACTGAAATTTTAAACATGTTCAGAAAAAAGCAACCCACTTCATGCATGGCAAAAATAACCCTTCATGAAAAAAGTACCGAAAACAAATTAAATTCTGAAGGACAAAAGCCCCAATCCTGTTTCCATAAATCAATATAGTGAAAAACTCTCTATATTGTAGATGAGCACTCATAAAGCATGCAGTTCAGTGGTCACACATTAGATTTTCTGTGCAGGAATATACTGAAGCAAACACTTGAAAGCAAGTGCAGCTGCCTTGGATATTTGATAAACAAGTTTCTTTAGCAGGAAAGGGGAAAGGTATATTTTAAATTGTAACTGACAGTTCCTTTACTTTGAAGGTGTTCTCAAAACTTGATCATTTAATTTTTACTGAGAAGAAAAACTACGAAATGATCTTTTAGAACCCTTTATCTGTTACATTTTCCATAAGTCTGCTGAAAACTCAACAATGGGAATAACCTATGGTTCAAATTGAAAGCTAACACAGAGAGAACTCTCCACGGTAATAGAGTGGAAGAACTGAAGAGGTTGATACTCTTACATTGTCCAACATTTAGCACAGCTGTAATGCTTAATAACCTGACGCAATTAATCACATCCACATTTTCAGAATTAGACTCCTGACTGTGTTCAGAGGTGCTTGGGTTTCACCTTTAATATTCACTAACTGCTAATTTTAAAAACTGTTTAACCTGTAAAAACTTAAAAATTATCTTTTGGTAGAAAATTGCATAAGCTGGATTTCTATATAATTCATGTTCCACTGCAGTTGGATTCCCACAGAAGCTGCCTGAAACTATTTAACAGGTGATGGTTTGCATTAGATTTGTCAGCTGCCTTCAGTGGGACAAAGGTGAAACAATGAAGATGAAAGGAAGATGGAAGAGGTACGGAGGAAAATCTCCTTCGGTTCTGACTTTCTCCTTGAATTCCATGCTTTAAGGGACCAAATCTTATGGAGGAAAAAAAGAGGAGAAAAGTAGGAAAAAACCCAAAACAACAACCACAGAAAACCCCGAACAACCAACAAGTTAATAAAATCTGTTTATCTTTAGCCACTTCTAATTCAACTTACTACACAGTTGTGTCCATTGGCACCCAGCAGCCTGCAAAGCCTGGAACTCATGGCCAGGGTGACATTGCTGTGTGACAAAGCTTTTTTATCCAACCAGACATTTCCACAGCATACTGGTTCAGGAGGAAGGCACTGCCAATCAGTTCAGAAAAGTTTCTCCAGACATAGCACTACTGACAAGAACACAGGGAAATTTTTTCACCCTCAGGAACTTGCCTGTGACTGGCAGCTGATGAAAGACTTTGTGAGAATTACTGAAGCAATGTGTACTCCATGTGGCAATCTGTCCCTTCGTGTTGTACTGAAATAAAATAAGCATTCGATATGTTTTCGCAGAACTTATTATATTTTATCTTTTTTTTTTCTTTTAAGCTTAGATTTTTTTAGCAACAGGCTTATGCAACTTCTCTGACAACAATCTTTAAGAGTAATATACTTCCATGTCCAAGGTCTTGAAGAGTAATACACTTCCATGTCCAAGGTCTTGAAGTGACAAAAAAATGAAGCAGTACTTTTTGTCACCTCCTGAAAACTCTATGCTTTGTGTTGGCAGAACAGCCCCAGGAAACAGTGCTGATGTACAAAAGGAGAGCATTTGTTCCAGGAACAAAGGGAAAGCAACAGTCCTGCAAGCTCCCTGCTCAGCTGAGCTATTCTCTGGGTACTATGCAGAAAAAAGCGACAGGGCTTTTCAGCAGCGTCTCAAATTACTAGTTTTCATTTGAAACAATGTCATCTATTTCTGTCACAGTGAGTCATTTACAGCTTCCACAGCCTGCCTCAGGCTACCTCCAGTCCTGAAGACCCTACCCAGGCAAACCAGGATTCTGTTTCAATAAGGACTTGATCATTCACCCTGAAGCACTGGGTCCCACTGCTGCAGCCCCTGTATATGGTTATTCCATGAAAAATACATTCTGCTGTACTAGACTATCTTACTGCCTACCATGAGTGAAGCTGCAGGTCTAGGCCATTTGTATTTTGCCTTGCCCTACTTCAAAAGATTTCAATCAGAACTTGAATATTGCCTTCTGATACGAACATGGAAAAATGCCTAAAGCTATCTGAATTAAATTTGGCACAAAACAGTGCTCTGAAAGTATTATTTAAGTACTTTTAGCCTACAGCAAGGGTTTTACAGCCAAGCAATAAACTCCCTAATAATAAGATGCCTAATAAAAGTGCTGACAGACCATTCACAGCTTCAGCAGTGCTCATTAAAATGCACTAGAATAGAACATTCTCAGGATGACGGATTTTCAGTGCCCAGGAACACCCGATACCTTGACAAACACGCGCATTTCTCAGCATGTGCACCACCAACTCACTCCTTCTCTCTGGACAGCTTGGAATTACATTACTTTCTGAAAAATAATGACTTTGGCACTGAATATTAATGATCTGTTTAACAACTAACATAAAATCATATCCTAGCTCTCTGGAAGTACATGCAACTTTAACCAATATTTCCATAAAAATTAACTTCAAAGGAATACTTTTACTGAAGGATTTCATAATGGATTACATTGCCTCAGGGCTTTATTTTTTCTGGGTGTCCTAACTCTTTTTTTTTCTTTTTTTTTCTTTTTTTTTTTTCATAAATCTGTTTAATTTTGAAAATAGGTCCACATGTTACAGGATTTCCCTTTAATCATACAAGCCATTCCTCTGAAACATCAGGAAAGGACATAAATATTGTTTTCTTTTAGAAAAGTCACATGTTCAAGCATCTAGGATACACGAGAGTTCTTCGGTACTTGCTCGCAGGAATAGCAAAATAGCATGCAGACTTGAATTAGTAAACACAAGGGCTGGGAGGATTTTAGTTCCTATAGAGGGGATTCCCAAAAAGCAGCAAACAGAAACCTCACAGATGTTCATGAGATTTTAAAAAATATTGTGAAATTATAAATTCATAGCATAATTTATGCTTTTTCTTAATGCTATTCCTCCTCAGAGCAGGGTTAACTTTAAGAATAAGTCAAGGATAACTTCAAGGATAAGTCAGCCTGTTTATGGGCTTGTCTCATTAAATTTTGTATTGGGCTGGAGGTGCCTTCCAATCCCAATTGTTCTGTGATTCTGTGAATTTTGAGTGTCTGAAGGAAGGAGGTGCTACATCCTCCTTTTGAAAAGCCTGTGGGAGATTCAGACCCATATTTTCCCCCTCAAACCACAGAGGTGCTCCTAATCCTCTTGAAAACATCTTTGCTATACATATAATCACAAAATCTTTACTGAGCTCCAGCGTAAGGGCTGAGCAAAGCAGTCACGCGAGAGAGCACTGGCCCAGTTATCCTCCTTGTTCCAGTGACTGTGAGCAGTTGGTGTGAATCACAATTTAATAAAATGCAAAACTGATGCTGAAGCAAGAACTGAAATCCCTGCCTAACTCCTGGAATCAGTTCCCACTGCAGCCATACCTAATCCCTTCATACTGATGTTATTCTGTGCAGAGCAGGACAGACCACAAAGGAAGTTCCACTGATTCCTTCAGTCACAAAGCCCTCCCAAGTAATGATTACCTTAAAAAAACAAATGGAATTTTGACACAAAGCCCTGCTGGCAGGACACTGTTCAGCAGAATGCTTAAATCCAATAACATGAAAGGTGCAAAGAACAAAAAAGAGTATTGACTAAAGAGCACAGCTAACATTTTACTACCTAGATCTTAACAGAGGTAAATGAATTATTTAATTCAAATGTATATAACAAAAAATATTTCTTGTTATAAATCTTTTCTGATTTAGAAAAAGTGGAGTTGTTTTTTTTTTAATTGTCTATAAAACATCTGTTTTCCAGCATGAAAACATGATTTGTCATAGCAATTATTGATGTCTACAGAGCCTCTAATGGGCCTGGCAGTCACAGAACCACACAATTTTCAACATCCATAATGCAGCCGCGGGCAATATTTCTGCTTTTACAAGGCACTCTAGCCTGAAGTACCAGGTTATTTGAAACATCATTTCTTAGTGGGAAATAGCTGTAACATGCAGGGATTCAAGTTGTCAGTTGTCAACTACTTTTTTTTTTTTCTTTAAGAACTGAGTGACGTGCACAACACATTTTAACCAAACGAAGCTTCTGTGTTGCCTAGGAATGGCTTCTAGAAGCCTGGACCCAATACTGTCCAATGCTCCTGCTACCACTGTTCTGTAGGTTAGAAAGTTCTCCATACATTAACTACTCCTCTTTTATGGTGACCTATCTTTTCAAGCTCTCTTATTTAGCTAGACCATGCATCAGATGAAAAAAATTAGAGAATGATTACAGAAAATTACAAAATGCTATTAACAGATATGCTACAGAATAGTCAGAGAAATTACACCCTGATACTGTGTCACAAAAGAGTCCAAGAATGCCAGTGGTCTCAGAAGAGATCTTCAGCCACAATTATGGGTTTTGTTGCCTTGAACATTTCTTCTCATAGTCTTAAATTCTTGGATGCTTCTAAGGTGTCCTATAGATATCTTATGTAGCCTTTGCCAATGTGTCCATGACAGTATTTTATGCCATTTCTCCGCTTTGTGAGAGAGTTCATAAATTCTGTCATTTCTAACTACTACACAATTCTTTGCCAGCAACCAGAATTTTTCTTGTATAAAAACCAAGTACCCAAAGATTTAACCCCTTATTACCCTATAAATTACTTTATTATAAACTTTAATTCCTCTTAGTGTATTTTCTAACAAACTTCCCACTTTTTTTCCCAGAACACCTTTGCCAGGAACAAACACGAGACTTCTGGTGGACTGTCTGCTTTTTGCAGCCTGATGTCTCAACCACAAGAGACTGAAAGTTCATTGGACTCAGATATGTGCTACAGCTGTCAATTGTTCTCTCGTTCAAGCAATTCATTCAGGTTTTACTTGCAGCCAGAATCACTGACTCAAGGTCAGAAATCTTTCTGTCACAGCTGAAAAATATCCAGGTGCACCTGAACACTATTAAAAGGGGATTTTTATGCCCTTTGAGAAAGTGGGTGATAAAGGAAACAAAAATTCAGGCTTCTTATTCATTCCATTAATACAGTTTGTTAAAATCTCCCACAGCAAGGGAACATCTCTGTTACTCACGTTAATCAAATTCTAAAAATGTAATTATTTAAATATATTTGCAACTGCAGTCCAACCACCTTTTCCTTTCATTACAAATTTTTGATCTTGAATGCACTTTTTGAGGCAGAGACCCACTTCTTTTGTTATAAAATGAAACAATAAGAAAACCCAAACCTGCGTCATACAATGAATCCCAGGAAGCTGCAATTTCTCTCTCATCGGCACATTTTACCATATGGAAAGGTCACAAAAAACAACTGCTTCATTTATCAGGCAAATTTCAAAACAGAAAAAAAAAAAAAAAAGCAGAATAAACAACCAAAGGGAAAAAACCCCAAAAACCAACAACAAAAAACAACTTGCGTCAATTCAGTTTCTAGTCTACGTACAGATAGACATTGTTCTGTCTGACTCAGTGTTTCAGAGCATCAGATAATAAACCAAAGTCACAGCACAAAATCTCTTTAACAGTCTAGTGAAAAAGGAGCTGTAAATTAGGATGCCTTAGGGATAGATAAAACTACAGCACAGTAAAGAAAGGCAGATGAGTGTGATGAGCTGATCAGGTTCACTTACAATTTTCCAAGACTGGACAGGCCCTCATTTTTACAGAGCTTAGGTTAAGGTTAGAGAAGAAAAGACCACAGAAACTTTGAGATGACCTGTCAAACTCCTAGGATGCATTGTATAGAAAATGAATAAAATCAGATCTTAACTATTATTAAAACTGTATGTATTAAAACATACAGGATTTTTGCAAATCTAATCTCTGATAGCTTGAGAGCCCCCTCCAGAACACTTTTTTCAGAGCTGTCACCATTTCAGAGGATCCAGAGACAAATGTCCATCATGGGACGTGGTAGTTGACAGACGAGAATACGGAAATTCCTCTGATACAATCACACAACAGCCTGTGGTCCCACAGAGGCAGGTATTTGTTACAAGCTCATTTTGACACTGAGATGTCTCCTCCACGATTATTCTGCTGCCAAATACACACCAGCTACTGTCTGATTACCAAAAAATTTCTGTTCCAGAATAATGCTCTATTCTCCAGCTACTAAAAGACCCTATCTTATCTCAACTGCAATGCACTTTGTATTTCAAGTGTCCTGTTTTGGGGACAGCATGAGTAAAGGCAGCAGGACTATGTAGGGTTACCATACCAACACAATGTCATATTTAGATTCACCCAAAATTTACCTCAGAATTTCTTATCATTCCTTTGTTGATCCACATACAATATGCTGAAGAATTATTGAATGGTGGATTTCTGCTGCACTTGCCAGATCAAAACCACCCCTCTTGAATGGCTTTCCTATTATTCTACTCACGAAAAAATGAAGCATTAATCCAGTTGAAATTAAAATCTCCTTCCAAATCCTAGGGTTTATACATAGGTACAGTTTTTAATATACTGAAGATTAAAAATGCAGGAACATAAGGATATCCCTGTTGGGATGTTTCCCTGACATCTTATTCGATGAAAGATATTGCAAAGTACACCCCTGCTTATTCCCTTAGTGTCTTTGCATGGACTTGTTGGACATGAATTGGAATCTGCCTCCACATCCTCCTTTGGCAATAAATCTCAGAATTCCAAGTGCTTTCTTCTCAGCCTGAAACCAAACTCCTAATAGTTTCATCAATGCACTGTAACTCAAACATTGCAGGGTAGGGAAATAACAACTCTGTATTCATTTTACCCATGACCTTCATGATTTCATGAACATTGATCATATCAAATTTCAGCCTTATTATCTCCTAGCTGCCTCTTTTCCCAGCCTGTCTCTTCCTTATAAAGTGACTGCTCTGTTACCATTAATCATTTTGACTCCCATACACAAATATATTGTGAAATTCATTCTCCACACAGACAGCCATAAATAATGCATGAGTTTCCTCAATACCTCTTGATCAAGACTCAACTTCACCGCTTGGTAAAAATGGAGATGAATTCTGTTAAACCTAGCCCTGATATTGTGGCAGGATTACATCACTGATTTCCCAGATAAGACATAACAAGAAGTATGACAGGACCATGCACAGGTCACGAGAACCCTAGAAATTGCATGTGTGATACAGACCTTTGCCACAGCTGTCAGCAGGAAAAATTTGAAGCTATCTTATGCCAAATGCCACCTGGTTCTTCCCTTTCTCACCAGACATTTGTTTGGGTAGTTCCCCAAATAAATCACCACCACATATAAGGAACTCGTATAGAAATAAAGGATATGCTGGTGTTAGGAAAGACAGTTCTATAGGCGAATACACATGCACACACTCCATTGTTTAATCAAGTGTTTCCTACTCTCCTTTTATTTCTTTTACTTCTTTCATGAGATTTCCCTCATTCAATGTCCTGAAGGAATCCAAAAGGGCAGTGGACACTTCTCAGAAGTACTTTTAACTGAGAATCGTTTCTATGCAGAAATGAGGTTAACAACAGTTCAAAGCATTTGCAAGATTAGAGCCCAGCTCCAGAAGGATTGATGCAAAAAAAGTCCCTGGTGCACAGGAGCTGTAAGGAAAGCAGCGCATCTCTGGAATCTTTGGTACTGGAATTTACAGGTTTGGAGTTTGCCTGTGCTTTAAGTGAAAAAGGCTTTAGACCTATTTTAAGTGCAGTACCGTATTATGTAAGACAGTGTCCCTGTACACTTTTTCCACATTTCAAGAGTGGGATGAACTTATCGCCACTATTTCACTGAAGAACAAATTTGGAAATCCTTGTCTTGTGGAATTTGAATCACAGCAGACCATCTTATTTTCTTTTTTTTTCTTAATATATATATATAATTTTCTCATTGCTTTACATAGCATAAACCTGACGAGTAGCTATGCCTCATTTCAAAACACATAAGGGATCATTTGAACTGCCAAAAAGAAAATGCAAAACATTACTTCCTTTCAGGTCTGTAAACTGTATTTTCCTAACCGTAGAGTTGCATTTTGGTTTGAGTCACAAAAGTCTTTGCAGAAATATATATATACACATGCACACACAAATTTGGAGTTTAGATTCAGATGAACACAGCAGTACTGATGGTGCTTAGGCAGGAGATCATGGCACCCATCTCTGAGAATGCCTCTTCAGAAACAGAAGCAGCACACACAGTTATGGTCACCATCCTGTAAGCAATGTCTCTATTTTGTAAGAAGCAATCACTGAAGACTAAAATGATAATGACACATGAAAGAAAAGGTTTTTGTGAAATAAAAAATGTTACCCAGAAACATGTGGAATATCAACTGAAGCAGCTATTTCCATTTTATTTTCATTTCAGATTACCTGTTAGTATATTCATGCTCACCAAAACCCCACCACCACAACTGGAAAAAGGAACTTGCCTACTTATAACCAGGAAAAGGTGCTTGTTCTCATGCACTTTAGAACTTTTCTTGCACAAATCCTGCTTGCAGGAATGAGTTTCCTACAAATCCTTTCCACCAAAAGATCAAATTGTCTAGTTTTATTCAAACAGAAGTCCCTCTGGTAATTCTACTTGATTAAGGACTGATTAAAGATTGCACGTAAACACCCAAAGGCTAAAATTTTCAAAACATGCAGAGAACTTAGATACTTTTTTCCATCAGTTTTAATCAATGAGCTGCTTTGAAAACCTCAGTCCAACTGTGTATTGGATTAATTCAGAAGACCCAGCTCCTGAAGCAATTCATAACTGAATCTAGAGGTTTAAACAATACCAAATAGATAAGGAACTGGCCTCAAGGGACAGGGCTTTCAGGAGTGTTTACTCATGCTCCTCATTGGATTTGATCATAGAATTTCCATTAATTTTAATGGAGCAGAGTTCACACAACATTTACTGTGCTTCTACAGTACTAGCTGATTTATAATGGCTATCTATCCCTTGTAGGGTACATCTTTTAACCTGTCATTTCAATCCACTCTTACTCTTGGTTCACAGCATTTTACAGGTTTACAGATCCATATATATTACAGTTTAAAATTGCTAATAGCAGGGCAGTATGAATCCCTGCTCAAGTATTGCCTCAAGCAGAGCTGGCTTTTGTGCAAAGCCATTGCTTTCACAACCCCACGCAGCCACCATGAACTGAACAACACCAATAATGTCTAAGAACATGACAACAGTTAGGTTTGGCAAGAGTTTTTTCTGGTGCCCCACAGAGTCACCTAAACCTGTGCTACCCTGGAAGCAGCACAGTACTTCAAGCCCTGATTTGAATTTATCATAATGTATTCTTTCATCCAACTGTGAGATAACACAAGTTAAACTAAGATTTCAGTTCCAAGTGTTACCATGGTAAACGAACAGCATGTCCTTCTTTCATTTTGCACCCCAGAGGCAAAATCTATTTAACCCAGTATCTTCAAGACCTGTTTTTTCCTGGCCTTCTAGGTTTCTATTGGTTAAATACCAGCAGAATCTCAGTCAGGGCTATCAAAAACTGAAGAAAACTTTGCAAAATTTGCTTCTCCAGAAAACATTATTGTACCATCTACAGAAATCTTTTATTCCAAGACGGGTGATAAGGGTTTGCATGCAAACTTTAGCACTTACACAATGAGTGGCAGCAAAGCATATCCCACCCAGCTGTTCATGAAAGACAAACCACCCTTCTCTAACCATCCAAATGTGGAGAACTGCAACCAGAATTCCTCACCACCAGCCCAAATGCACCCCAAGTGCAAACTGCTGCTCACATGGGGCTCACATGTTGTGCGTCATTTGTAGCTAATGTACTCACACACATCTGGGTGCTAGAGGCAGAGCTGCTGCAGGTGTTACTGAGAGATGTGCATTCATGCAGCTGTGGGAGAGGCACTTGTGGCACTTCTTTCCTGAGGTGCTCCCAGAATCATGGAACTGAGTTACAAAAAGCTGGCAAGTTGTACACAATGCTCCACTGAGAGCAACACACAAGCAAACCAAAAGACTAAGATAAATATTTCCACATTTTCTACCAGTCATAAACAGTTCTTGGGACAATCATGTTCTCTGCTTAAGATCTTGATGAACGTGATTACTATTAGGTATTTTTGCTTTTCAGATTGTGATTGCAGCTGGTATAATTATTTTTCTTTTTTTTTTTTTTCTTTTTTTTTTTTTTTTTTTGGTAATCATTACCTTGCACAGAGAAAATGAATTGGTTCTCTTACCTGAACATGTTAAAATCAGTCACTGGAGCACACTTCTGAATGAAGAACCCTTGAAGAAAAGTATTTTAAAAAAGATTTAAAAAAAGGTTATAGTAGTTAGATTACAATTCTAAGAAACAAAAAGTTTGAAAAGTTTCCTGTGAACTATTTAATATCTCTAAGCTCCATGACATCAGCTTCAACTCAACATTTTACAAGACCTGGCTCACTTGAGCACAATTTAAAATGAGCCTTTTCAGTGACTTCAGCATTTCTGGTCACTCATTTCATAGCAACTTAAGAGGCAAAACCACAAACTGTGGCCAAAAGTCTCTGAATAAGCCCTGAGATAGAGGCACAGAGATAAAAAAGTAATTTCAGCAGTGTACGTCCTAACATGCAGCATCATACATCCTTACAGATAGTTGTCAGAGTGACACAGAGCTTTACATCATTTAAAGACACTGCTGCCTTCTGGGTCTTTTGCTTTACACAGCTGAAGTAGCTCAAAGAAACATTCATTCATGCCCAGTTGCACCAAACATCCAGGAAGAACAGAAAAAGAGGCATTTTCTCATACCACCTTCTTTTCTAAACATTTGAGAAACCACTCTTGGCTAAAAATTATGTGTTTTCCAATGCAGTGGGCTTAATTTTTGTATCACTATCAGCGGTTTTAATTTCTTCCAGAAGCATTCTGATTTCAGTGCTTTTTATATCAGCAATTCAGTTTCAATACACATTTGTATCAACCTTGATTTGCCTAGTTTGAAATATCTGTATATCTCATCCAACTCTAGTCAGTGACAGAATAGCACAATTTCTTTTTGTCTACCCTACCCAATTTCTTAAGGAGTTTGTCTAAACAGCTGTTACACCATATTTATATATTAAGAATTATCTACTCCATCACCCTTTTCTTCCTCGTGCAATTGTACCACTTGTATTACTACTAAAGCAGTCTGTGGTTTCTCTTCACAAAGTTTATAGAGATACTCGAAGATGAAACTTGCAATTCTCATAAACTGCAAGTTTTTAGTGCTTCATTTTTGCAACCTGCGCATTCTAATAGCACATATTCCCTTTGTGTTTTGAGCTGAAAAGACAACATATTAAATCAAACTCTCAACTCTGGAATTTGATAATGTCCCCAAATCACTGTTTGTCCCGAACTGCTCCCTCCAAGCCAAACAAACCCCGCCTGGATGAAATAATTTTTCTTGTTTAGCCTGGGATAACAGAATCTATTACTCTGTACACTGCTGCCCTGACAGGCTTGCAGGAGCATTTTTGTGACAACTCCTAAAGTACTTGCAATGCAATACTTTACAAGAGGCTATTTCAGCTGTACTTGTGCTTCTGACATCCCTCTTAGCACCTAAGCATTCCCTGAAATTTTCTGAATATTTAATAGCAGGAAAAGGTTATTTGGTCCCAGGGATTTTAGAAAGTCTATATGTGAAAGGGAAGAATGAAAGCAGGTTATCTATGAGCAACTGGAAAATGGGAGCCTCAAGTTTTTCCCCCACTTATCATTTTCCTATTTGGGTTCAAGGATACAAGACACAGGATACTTCAATAATATTGTATTTACAAAGACAAGAGGTGATCTCTTTCAGTATATAAATATATGTGATTGATTTGTTAAAAAACAACAATCACCCATTAACAGTGGCTTTTTAACCAAAACCAGGACACATTAACAATCATAGATGACACAAAACCATAAAAGTTAAATCTTGTTAAATTCAAGGTGGTTAAGAACTCTTGCCTTGCCTTAAACACTTTCAAACTCTCTTTTAGCAGTAACTCTAAAGAATGGGTTCTTCATGCCACAGATATAAATGCATTTAAAAAAAAAAGAAATTAAGAATAGGTGGATTCAAATGCAGGGAAAACAGATTCAAATTAGGTTGTGAACACCTCATTCCAAGCACACCAGGAAAGCACTCTGAGAGAGACATGAAACCTATATACAGATTTTCTTCCACATTTGAAGCTGATCAAAGCTATCTGTACAAAGCTATATGTAAGCTTAGTGCCAGAAGATTAAACAACGTCCAGAACAAAAGGAAACACTTTTTCTCCTGAGTTGCTTTGTCTGACCAAAACATTATTTCATTAAGCCTTTTTTCATCTTCTAGTTCAATGACATCTTTTCCAGAGTAACTACCTGAAGCTGTGCGTGAAGAGACTGATGGCCTTTTTACAGCTCAGCAGCAAATCATGCATCTAAGACAGCTTTATGATTAGGTGTGAGGGAACAAGGAGGAGAGACAACTAATATATCCATATTTTAATATGGATCTGAGGTACCTAATGATAACAACATGTTGATTTGAACAGCTACTCACTTCAATCTTCTAATTTACTGGCTGATGGAAGAACTAATTTATTTTATGCAAAAATTCAAAGGAAAGTTCAAGAAGACAGCCTGAGAAGCATTCTATAAAAAGATACCTACTTTCAAATGATTGACGCTGCTGCAGCTATCTGCAAGGCATTTCCAACAGATATTGATTTTGTTGATGTAAGTGCAATTAATAGATAAATATTGCTTCACAGAGCACCCTGTTTACAGAATTTTCTATAAGACTAAGTAGAAAAAACTTTTTTGATCAAGTAAATTACTTAGGAACAAAGGTTGCTTTGGAAAAACTGAGAGAGTTTTTTTTTCCTATGTCTGCCTGTTAATGAAAACATGAAACTGATTAGTGAAATATGCATAAAGGAAATGCATTTTCAGGGAAAGTAAAGATGAGCAGAAACTTTTTTCTCCATAGAATTTGAGTTTATGTGGATGTCCCAGGGTATTTTCTGCCAAAGGGGTGGGAGGGGTGACACACACCGAGGTTATAACACTTCTATCAGAAATATGGCAACTCCAGAGCTCATAAGATCACAAATTTTTTCAGCAACTTCACTGCAGACAGAAAACATGGAGCACAAATAATCACTCCCTTTCATAGGAAAAGAGATAAATTTTAGTACTTTAAGAGATAAGGCCTAAAAAATGCAATTCCAAAAACTTATAGGAATATGTGACACAAAACAATGATTTTCCTTTTCTGTTTTTTTTTAACCTGTGCAGTGCAACATCCCTGCATTAGCATCATGTTTTTATAACCAGGCCCCACGCTAGGCCGCCTCCGCGTGAGGGGAGGCATTTCGCTGGAAATAGTTTAACTTCCCCAAGCTGAGCCTGTTTTGCCCATGACAGAAATGTGTAAATTCTCTCCCTTGTCCTTATTTTGACCCAGAAGCTTTTTCCCCACCTTTTCTCTCCCTGTTCTGCTGAGGAGGAGGGTGAGAGAGCAGCGGGCTGGAGGCCGAGCAGCAGGCCAGGGATGGCCTCCACAAACAGACTGCACTTGTGTTTCGGATAAAAGGGAGCCTCAGATCCATGGGAAGCAAAACAAGTTAACAGAAAGGAGCATAAATGCTACAAGAGTGGGAGAGCTCCCTACCTGTGTGACCCAAAATAACCTGAGCAGCCCACTGCTCTATTTAAGTATCCATCTCACACATTGCTGGAAACGCTGCTGTTCCAACATCAGGTCTTCCAAAAAACTTTAGGATTGTTTTTTTTTTGGTTGGTTGGTTTTTTTACAAAGGGCATGCTCTTCTTTGTCAGGAAGACTACAAAGTCGAGGCATCCAGGAGTAAAGAGAAGTATGAAACTCCTTCATGAACAAACTTCATTTTAACATCTGTACTATGTGTTTTAAAAATTGAAATTTAATCAGCACTCAGAACAATATGCTGAGAATTTGTGAGTGCTCTAGTTAAAGGCAGTCACTGACATTTTATTTATTCTGCTTTGTTTGTGAGTTTTCCCCCCACAAAAAGGGTACAGTCCAAGTATCTCCTTCTGTTCAGTTTGCTTACTTAAGACTGTTTCAACAATACTTTATGTAAGATTATAGTCATCATCTACATAACTACTCTTGATTGTTCCAAAGCACTTAACATTTGTCTTGCTTTAGAATTCAGTGCTAAAGCTCCCACTGATATTTCTCACAGCAGAGCTAGGACAGGGGCTAGCCAAGCTTTGAAATATCTGTCCTTACTTATCCAGAAGTTAATTTTCTGCCATAGTGTACAGCAAATAAAATTGACAAGAGAAATACCTGTTCTAAAGGATGAATTAATAACTCCATTGGCCCTGATTTACTTCCAGTGAGAGCAATCATTATCTGTCTCCTTCGAAAGGCAGCACCAAGTTGGGCAGGAGGAAGGAATGCCTCACGCACCTGTGTAAGTCTGGACACACAGACAGGAAACAGCCTCCAGAGCTGCCCTTTGGGGACAGCTTTAACGTGCACCCAAAGCCATTAAGAACAATTTGCAGTGCAAGTCACTGACCCTGAAAGTAAGGTCCATGATTAATTTTATTGCCAGTAACTGCATTTTAAAGTAATGTTATTATGAAATTAAAATGAGGCTACTTGTGCAAGTCTGAAGATCAGAATGCTGCCCAGAAGAGGCAATATTTTTCAGTTTTTCCTCACTATACATAACTCAGACAAAAAGACAATTCCTCTGAGGAAAAAAAGAAGAGTAATCCAGCCACCTTTATAGGCACAGCCTTTTATTAAAAATGTAAATTGAAACTCAACTGCCCATGTAACTTTTACCTCCCACTAGTAAAGTATCTGTTAAGCTTCTGTCTGATGGAATAAGCAAAAGGCTTGCTTCTCATTTACTGGGTGAGTGACTAGCAGTGTATACACTTTCAGTCATTATAATTGCAGTGTTGGGGGTTTTGCTATTGTTTTTCACTGTTTTGTTGTTGATTTTTTTTTAAACAATGCAGAATGATAGATATGTCAGACATGTTAGAGAGCAAGCTCTCTTAAAGTAATGCTTGCATGACCATTTCAAACTTAATTTTAATTAATTGACTATATTATACTTCCATAGAATGACAGCATGAATAAAACATAGAGTATTCTTCTCATGTAGTTCTTTAAAACAAAAATGTGATGCAGCAACAGAAGTGTCAAGTATCAAGAGTCATGCTCAAAGCTTGGGATATTCCTCTTAGAGGTAACATGGTGCTCAGGAGCTTATTCCTTATAAAATACAAACTCAAGGAATAAAGCACATCATCAGTTCTTTCATTTATGCATTTTGGCTTGAGGTTGTGCTGTCTCTGGGCAAAAATCATGTTTCATTCTGCCCAGACTGGCAAAATAGCATGAGCTTTTGTATTTGATTTGATGTTTTAATGGATAATTAATTCAGATCAGATGGTTTAAAGCAAGGAACACTTATTTCAGCGATGTACTTGGTCTGTTGACAAGACATTATTCTAGCTACAATTCCTTAGAAGAAAGCCTGCAATGCTGACACATAAAAAAAAAATCTGAATTTTCTGCCTACAGAGCTGCATTTTACCTTCCAGTTTTTAAATATTAGCTCTGAAGTGTTGTTACACAGATGAATATAATAGTCAAATTTATCACGAAACAAACTTTACAAACACAAAAAAACTTGAAGCATATTGTCATTTTGAAGATACTAGGAAAAACAAAATGCATTTTTGAAGAAAAATGTCTCATTTTTTATGAATTTTGTAAAGAATACAGTTACATAGCATTGGTTGGGGGTGGAAAAGCTGTGAAATGGATTTTTTTTTTGTTTTTATTCAATAACTCATAAATTGATGCTAGACGTACATTCTTTAAAGTGTGATCATAATGGTAGCAAAGATGTTTTGATTAAAGAGCTTGGGATCTACTCCACTGGAGATATGCAAAGCTAACACTCGCTGTATTGGACACTTCCCATGACAAGTTATTAGGACAGGGATAAAACACTGAGAAAAGGCAAAGCAACTCATTTGCAGTCAACTTCTTCTCTTTGCTAATATGCATCTGTGAAAGAAAAGAGCACAAAGGAGGAGGACAGACATTCAGACAGATCCTGCCTGTGAAAGTGCCCTGGGAAACAGACTCTCCTCATTGTCAGTAGAGTTCCTGCTACAAGAGAACTCTCCTCCCTGGCTGGCCTCCTCTAGATGAAAACGTGACTAGAAGCAGATAAATGTGTACAAATGGTGTTTGACATCACTGAATTCAAGTCATTCTCTGTAGAATATCAAGGAAGAAAAAAACCAAAAACTCATAGCGTTTATCCATTTTACAAGTAAGATGCTGTGACCTATTCAAACAATGAAACAAGAATAGAGAGGATAAATTGCCAGTTTTTCTATATGAAATAAATGTCAGCTTAGATTCAGAATCACTAATAGTCAATGCTGTAAGGGTGTTTCTTCAAATAACTAGAAGTTGCAAATCATGTAATAGAGTTTTTGAACTAAAAGTTTTTGAGATTCAGATGGAACTGAGTTTCCTTTATGCATCTAGCAGTATTTTAGTTATCAACTCTCTTTCTTCATACTGTCGAAGTGATTAGAATATGAGCACTACTTCAAGTTCAAAAGCAGCAGAAGGCTTTCTGAGATTTTTTTCCCACATTTGGAACTGTATCTTAACAGAACTCACTTGCCTCTAATACCTTCTAAACCCATGAAGTTTTTCACAGCACAGAAGGACTTTTGAATAAAAACTAGTTTTCAGAAAATAGTGAAATTGGAAAAAATTCATTGCAAACACACACAAAAAAGAGCCCTCCAAAAATTCATGGAAGCATATTCTTTTACCCTGTTATCCCAGCTAAACCCCCCAACAACATGATAAATATCAATTGTAGCTCCTTGAACATTCCTATAATATCTGATTTCATAGATTTTTCCCCCACTGCTTTTTCAGAAATGGCAAGCATCCTGAGCACAGTTTGGTTTACTTATTCAGATACATTCCTTCTACATTTAACAACTGCTATTTCAGAATATTTATCCAAGGACTACTGCAGAAGACAGATCATTCTGATTTCTCCTCCCTTCTGTCAGTAATGTTTTCATGAAATAGTTCTCTAAGACAAGCAGCGCAACATCGATGAGATTTTGCATTTGCTAGTTCTGCCTGCAGGAAAAGACATTGTATTAGAAAACATTCCCCATCAGTTAATGTTCTTGTGCCAAGAATGTCAATTATGATTCTAAAAGAGCATTTACAGTGTGTTACACTAAAACATGCAAAACCATCTCAAAGCCTTTTAAGGCTGATTTGTTTCCATTTAGCAGCTTCACTAGCATGCTGTCTGATGGGGTACAT
Source organism: Acanthiza pusilla (assembly GCA_036630365.1). NCBI lineage: Eukaryota > Metazoa > Chordata > Aves > Passeriformes > Acanthizidae > Acanthiza > Acanthiza pusilla. The sequence goes on from JAXCHO010000058.1 coordinate 3,757,437, forward strand.
TTTCCCTGGAAAAACAGGCTAATGGGTGTTCCTTAAATATATGCCCTATGCAAAAGACACCTCATGGAAAAAGGTGTAATGCAAAAGTCATTCCCTCCTGCCTCTTAGGAACGTGGAGCATCCTGTCTTTTATGCCTATACATCACATTTGCTATTTTTCACCCTCCTTTGTAATATATTTAAGAATGAATACATGGAAACAATGTCATGGGCTTTTCAACACTTACTAGAAAGAAGAGAGCTAAGCTTTCACAGGTAATAAAGCAAATAGCTTCAGACGTGTAAACTAACTCTCTTTCATCTATGCAAATACATTCAGCTATTCTTTCCAAAGCTTTGTGTTTCTACAAATGTACTGAGCTTCAAGTCTAAATCTCAGTTTGATGTCACTGTTTGTCACAACTTCTGTGCCAACAGTGCCTTAGTGCCAGTAGAGAAATTAAGAGAGCAAACTACAGCAGTGGCTGGGGCAGTCCTGGTTACGAATTTGTCCAGAAATTTGTCTCTGGTAACAGAGACAGAAGCAGTCCCATTTTCACAGAGGAACAGGAGGAAGAAGGTAGCCAAGAACTGTGAAAAAGAATTCCATTGCTATGGAAGCTGTGAGGATGGCAATACTGTCAATATTTTGCCTCTAAGGTTGAAGTTTGAATTCTGTCCTTCCCATCACGAAACAGCTGCACAGCTATCTAGGAGACAGCACCAGCAAATTAGGATGTTAGTCCCCACCAGCAGTTAAACTATCACAGGGGATTACATTGAAGACAGACAGGTTATTTTAAATTGACACTTAAGGTATGCTGTGCTCATCTGTTTTGGTTTTGAATCAAAACAGATTAGAAACATTCAAAGAATCTGTTAACAGCAATTTGGCTGCTCAGAGAGCAGAATCCAGCTCGGTAGCAGAAATGAAAAATTGTTCCAACTATAATTTGAACAAAATTCTGTAAGCCTTCAGAAATGGAAAATAAAAACTAACATGCTGAGTGGAAATTTTCCCAGTATCAATACTCTGAGCAAGGCAGTTTTACTGGAAAGTAAAATACTCAGGAGAAGAAAATTTCTGAAACAAATCTCTTAAGTCACTTTACTTAATGATGATAGGGGCCTCTCTGACATTCCAGGATTGTATCTTAGAAATTCCTCCTAAGGCTGGTCACTATAGATCAGGCTGATCATTAAGTGAGAGCAGGGTCACTCTTCTACTAAAGGCATTGTCAGAAAAAAATCTGCTAACTCTCTTTTAAATGCAGTACTAAAAAGAGCTATTCACGATGTGAAAGATAAGATCTAGTTGTCACTATTGCCCAAGTGGAATAATACTGAAGGATAATTCAGGTTAGAAAGGACCTCAGGAGGTCTCATAGAGTCAGGTCAGCTAAGAGATCAGATCAGGCTGCCCCGCACTTTATCGTGTTGGAACGCTAAAAACTCCAGGGATGGAGACTACACAACCTCCCCAAATATTCCATTTCACTAATTTCATAGAATGCTCATGAAGAAGTTGCATCCTTATGTCCCATGTCTGTACTCAAGGATTGTTCAGAATTCCAGCAGATAACTCACTCAGGAGCAGGATTGTTGCAGAGTTTTTGCAGAGTAGGCACTCTGCAACACAGGGCTAAATTCAGCCTTATTCTATAAGATATTGTCATTAGCATAAAGCAGACTTTAAATATCCTTTGTTCACAGTTCAAAATCTCTGCTCTGAGATGGAGTAAATTATCCAGGCATACTGTGAAGAACCAATTTCACAACTTATAGATCCTTTATGACAAGGGTACAGAAATTACAAATTTGTCCTAGGCTACACCTGACGCAAATGCATGGGTAGAAATGTTATTTACGTATTTAAAGTATGGAGTTCAAGAAAAGCATACCACCTCACAGGAGTCTTTCTTGCATCCTTTCTCAGCAATTTGTCTAAATTGAATAAATTTTCTCCTTTTATGTTTATGCTTTTCTCACAGAGCTTCTTTGATATAGAGGACACTGATGAGGATGGAAAATGTTACAGTTTTATTTGCTCGTTGTACAGAGAGGGAAAATGCTTTCAAGGCTTGTAACTACTATTCACATTTTACAAGGAAGGATTTTAAATCTTCAGAGAGATTACATGATTTCCCAAAGTCTCATACTGAGATAATGCTTGAAACAAGAATAGAACTACATTACTTCATCCAATATCCCCAGTTCTAACCTATCCCCTGATTTAATTAATCTCATCTAATATTAGATATTAAAAGTTAACAGGCTCAGAGAGTAATGACCAAGTTCCTGGAACAGAATGCAATGAAGATGACTTAATACACAGAAACCACTCCTGGATGAGGAAGGCTCTGAGGCAGGAGGGGTTGGGAGAGAAGGAGAGGACTCAGGTGAAGCACCATCAGTGTTTATATTCTTCCCTAGCCACCTCAGTCTGGACATTGCTGGACAACAAAGACCAGGTGAGATGATCTTTTTTATAATTTACCTTCAGTCTGTGTGCTAAGTAGCATAGAGAACTTGATAAATCACTAAATCACCAACGAAGGAGATAGGGGTATAGAAATAACACGATGGGAACATTTGGCTGGTGGAAGATTGAAAGAGGCCAACTGTTTTAAGGGTTTTGCCTCAGATTCCTAGACTTTTGAACCTACTATAACAACACACCAGTACCACCTAAAAATGCTTTCTCTCCTTTCTTTGTTATGTATACACAAGACTAAAGTGTTTTAGAAAATCTGATCTAATTGAGGAACCTCTGAGCAAAGAATAATGTTGACCAAAACTGGCACAAGTTGGCAATCTTACAGACAGGGCTGTATTGCACTGCTTGGTCACTTAATTTTCATAAAAGGGTTTTAGCCTTGCCTTTTATTTCCCAGGATCCTCAATGCAGTGGAGGTTTCTACCTAGATACAGAAGAATTCACTGAGGGACAGCTTTGGACAGTAAAGAAATAGCATCTTCATTCAGCAGCACTGGGAAAGCTTGGAGCCAAGAATGGCCCAGAATAACAAGTCCTTCAGGACAGGATTTGCATTTTAACAAGGGTGGGTGCAGTGGCTTTGCCTTCAGAGCAGACAGTTTTGGCCTCTGAGGAACAGGGTGTTTCTCTACAAGTCTGATTACATGGGGTTGCATGAATGTGCCAGGGATGGCAATGTTCTGCTGTTCAGGGAAATCAAGGGGCTACTAAATATTTAATGTGATTATTTTATGGTGTTTTAAATACAATATTCCAACAAATAGCCTGTCTGATCCTACTGGAAATGGGAGACGAAAGACATGAGAGGCTGCCTACATTATTCAGCTGTTGTGGAAGCTGCAATGAATTGTCAGAACACAAACAGTATTTACCTTCCTCCTAGCCCTTCTCTAATATCCAGTCTCAGCTCTACATTTGTTTAAGCTCCATGGCTTGGCTCTGATGACAGGCATATAACTCATAGAGATGGAAGAAGCCACACTGCTGGAGCAGACACAGTGCTGGCCTTTCCATGTGATGGTTAATTCTTATACTTGTGAGAGTCTTACTTGCTATTTTCTACTGTCTTAACCTATTGACCATAAAGAGCTTCCACATACAGATAAATCAGCTGATGCTTTAAGGGGGAGTTTGCTGCAATATTATTTTATAACAAAAAACTCTAGGTGCTAATATTACAGTTTAGCACTGAGGCTAATCAGTTAAGAAAGTGAGAAGGGAAGAAATAGCCTATAAGATACAGTACTAATTCTCACTGTAAAGTTCTTGTGTTTATTTTTAAAAAAATACACTGCACTTGTCTTCTACCCAGATACCGATCTACCCTCGGAACTGAAAAATACATTTTTGAGACATCTTATTTGATGTCTTACTGTCTATGTTATATATTCAGAGCAGGTAGTCTGAAGCAAAGAACAAAGGCTGTGTAATTTGAACTTTAACTCATACTTCACAGGTCGATGCCTCACTCAGCCTGCAAGAAAAAGCAATTATTGCACTTGAGCTAACAATATTATAAAAGGGGGCCAGTGACACATTATTTCGTTGGCAAAAGTATGCACAGTAAAAAAAAAAATTAAACCAAAAATAATTAATTTTCTTAAAAGCACCATAATTTCATCCCCCTGACTGGAGAACTGTTCCGAAGCATAAAGGAACACACTGACATGACATTAGCTGCTTGAAATCTTACCCTGAAGTAATGCTGAATGCAATTATGATTGAGCCTTTTTAAATTATTATTTAAATACCACATTTTTCACTCTATGTTGCTAATTAGATGCTTTCTTGACAAAAATTTTGAACAACGACAGCTTTGAAACAAAGAGGGTGATCTTTTCCTTAGTAATATTAATTTAAAGTAATCCTATCCACTTTTGGTAGCCTCTGTTTGTAACAGTGGCAGCTTTCATTCTTGGAAACAATTGCTGTGCCTTTTGGAACAGGTAAATTGCTCCAGCGAGTGACAAGTTAGTCCTCTTACTGCGAGACTGGAAGCTGTTCCTTCAATCAAAAGTAAGCTAGTTGGAAATAACAGATTTTATGCTTCACCAAGTTTGGTCTTGCCTGAATACAAGAGGACATTATCTCCCTGACTGCCACAGGCATGGAAAAAGGGAAAAAGGCCCTATGTGACTGATGTACAAAGCGCTTAGCCAGAACCTGCTGCTTAATGAGGGGGACAGGGAAAGGACACAAATGTCCTTTCAGCAGCCTGTGAGCGCTGTGGAGGCAACCACTCCAAAACACAGCACAGAATTTGGTTCCTGCTATAAGTAAGCGTCACCCAGATGTTCCCATGGCACATTCTTTCCCTTGAAGTCCTTGAATTGGAGCACATATTAGAAACATTTATGGACTGTGGAAATATTTGACCTGATGTAAGATGAGGAAAAAATTCTCACTTCCAACTCCCCAGCTTTCTCTCATTTTGCATTTTTACCTGTTAATCAAAGTGAGGATCAAAACACTTAATTGAAGCCTTTGAACAAAAATCAACTTGTAACCCAAGGCATTTGCTCATGCTTACCCAGGTCTGCCCCAGTCTCCCATAAAGCACTGCTCTATTTATCAGCACAGACTAATTAGCTTCGTGCGCTGTGTTCAGCTTTGAGCAAAGCAAAGAAGCTGGAGAACTGCTAGAGACACGCTACAGCAAATGGAAAAGCAGCTTGGGCAGTAATACAAATTCATCTACTGTGGGAAAAGAAAAGTTTAAGCCAGTAAATGCAGTATCAGACAGTGCTTGACCTTTGAAACTGTGTGTCAGCCTTGGTGGGAAAACAAATATTCCACTTGTCATTAACGGGCATCTCTTCTACATGTGAACAACAGGCTATTGTGCCACAGAGAAAAAGCAATGTCCTCAACATCTTACATTAATCCTCCTTTGGGGGAGTAGAGGGGGAAATGTGAGGTGGGGGCACACACGCACACACACAAAAAAAGCCCCCAAATATCAATACTGTAATTGTTTCCTTTAAATAAAATAAATAAATAAATTAAAATTTAAAAAAAAAAAGAAAGAAAAAAAAAGTAAAATCACAGTTATAGTAAAATAGTAAAATCAAAGTTTTAGATTCTAGGTTCCAGGAGACTCTAAAAGCAAGGGTCTTTGAAATATTTAAACTTGCTACATATGTATAATCATGTAAAAGTTGTGAGGTTGGAACAAGAATAGCTAGGAATTAAGCAAAGCAATGCAATAGCCTGGGCAAGAATAGCATGGAAAAGCTATCTAAAAACCAATACTGTCCTTCAATTTCTTCTCCTCCCAACTTCTAAATGTAATAATTTGCCGCTAATGACCAACATCACAAATGCTAATTTCATTTGCAATATTGTTCTGGAAGGTCAGAGACTGCACACAAATAGCTTAAGGTGAAATAGAATAAGAATGAGAATATTAATCCAACTCTAATACATCTGCTGAAGCGTCACTTAGACACTGAATTGACTCTTCTCTTTTCAGAGGACACCAAACACTATGCTGGTGTCAGGATAACTAATCACGTTTTATTATTAACATAGCATTTAAAAAAATCTTTTACCTGCATCTTGATAAGAAAACTACTTTAAAATTATATTAACAGATATGTCCCTGCTGTCTTATCACAGGAAATAAAGCCGTTTACTCCTGAAATCAAGCATAAAATGCAAGTGTCTCAAATGATTAGTTGGCTGTATATAAAATGGAGTGCATGTCTATTTATATTACTTGATAGGCTATATGTATGCACTGCAGAAGCCATATTAAGAAATAAAATATAATCAAATCAGAATGTGACAGCCCTTGAACAGATCTTATCTCACACTTCCTAACTGAGACAGGCCAATCTACTTAATCCAGAACAATCCAAAGTGAGTGTCTTTTTAGAGCCCTGTGAATCAGGTAAACTATGGATGACACCCTTGCAAGAGCACCATTTCTGCAATAAAACACATGGGAGAAATGAGCCTTATGTCCAGTTTTTACCACAGCTGCAAAGAAAGTAAGAGAGATAAAAATCTGCCTCAGTATACAGATGTTACTGAACACTTACTGTTCTGGTGTGTGTAACTACAGCTCCTGCAGCATTTTGTGTCAGGGGGTTCCTTGCCTGGCAATGTTCATTAAGAGACTTTATATCAAGGCACTGATGCTCTCCATCTGTTTTGAGCATATTGCCAGCGTAAATCAGCTTAAAGCAAGTTTATCCACCCCTCACAAGATTAGGAGAATCCTCATTTGGCACAAAAACATCATTTCTCATGTGGTCCATTTCCGGGGATGCAAAGCAACTTAGAAAGAAGGCAAACAGATGACTACAGAGTGCCCATGAGTTGCATTCTGCCCACAATTCTCTGGGAGCTGTAGGTCAGTGGATTTATACATTTCATCTCTCGGCAAAGATGATGTTAAAGTGCTTTTATTCTTTGTCCCCAGAAATCTGTCATATCTGAACTACTGCCCTCTGTGAAACTGAATTGTATAAGCCACCCATAAAAGAGAGGTCACTTGCAGAGTTTTTGTACCTATGTCTAATTTTTGCCCATTTGTAAATCTGGTTAAATTACACTAAACCACCACGCAGATCAAACCTGGCATAAAAATATAGCAACTAATAACGACTTTACTTTGAATCTGATGAATTAGAAGAATTCATTTTCTACCCTTTACCTTTTAGACTTTGTTGCTTGATTTTAAACTGAGATTTAAAGTAAAGCATGAAGAAAGAAAATCCACATGGAATTGTACACTTTCATTGATATCCACTGAAGAAACAACATAGCCCTCCAAGGAGTGCTGCAAAGGACACAGACTACACCTTCAACATCTGAGAGAAAGGATTCATATCCACTTTTAATGAAGACTTGGTTTTAAGATCTCTTTTCTTTCAGAAAAATATATTCGAATAAAATATTCCTGATACAAGCCTCTCAATTGGATTGGTGGATTGAGCATGCATGGTAGAAAGTAGTCCAAATACTTCTTTTCAGATTTCTCAATGTAAACATAGGTTTTATTTTCTAAATTATTACTTTGTAAGGAGGAAGAGGTCCTGTCCACTCCAATATTTCTGGAGCATATTAGGCTACAAATTCTTTTGATATATACAAAAGTAAACTGGAAAGATGTATTATTTCACTGAAGCTGGAAACAGCCACACTCACACAGAGCAGTGGTGGGTGTTCTATCTTCTCCCACTGCTGCAGAGACAGAAGACAAACCAGTCCACTTTCCAAACTTTCCAAAGTCTCCAGTCTACGTGGACACAAAAGGCAGTACTTGAGCCTGCACTTCTAACAGCCTGACCATGCCCTGTTTTACAAATAAGCTATTTGCCTCATCTCAAACAATATTAATTAAAGTCTCCAATATAGATTTTCCTTCAAAGAAAACCTTCGTGCATCTGCTACAGTACTGCTTACAGAATTTATACTTCAGACCTAGACCACAAAGCATGATAATATTTTTTTAAATCTAGTTCCTTTCTGTTTATCCTCCTTTTATTAGATTTTTTTAAAACCAATTTTGAATTATTTCTATTTGTACTGCTCAGGTTTGTATATTTATTAATAAGATCAATGTGACTAAGGTGATTAATAACCTACAACAATTCTCATCGCTGATAGAGGGAATGAACAGCAAGGCAGAGATTCAGCAAGAGGCATTCTCAGTTTCCATGTGCGGCCTCAGGTTGGAGTTTAAATCTTACTTAATCATTGAGATGTCTGTAGTGGGATAAATTCCATCGTAGGCAACAGTCTTCATTTTATCGGTCTTTTCTTTCTCTGCATATTTCTACATTTACTTTTTCCCCCCTTATCTCACCCTGTTTTCTGTAGAACATTTTGTGAAAGACCTCAGGGGGACTCTCTGCTTATACTCATGTCTGAACTAACCTTCAGTATATTAATAGCTTGAACAATGTTTTCATAAGTTGTGTATGTCCAGTGATACCCCATAAACAACACTGGGTCCTGCTATTCTGTTAGAATAAATCAGCAGAAGTTCCTTGTCTACAGAACTAAGCTGGCTTGAATTTTCAGTGCATTTGGCCAACTCTTTCTTTAGTGATACACAAAACTGAATCCAACTGCTGAAAGATGGAGCTGCATAAAATACAGTGACCGTGCAGAGATTCAATGCTTCTTAAACTTAGGATTGATGTAGTTTAAATCTCCAAGTTTAAGGTCTGAAAGGATCCCAAAGAATTCTGTGAAAATGTAGCTAGCCAAAAAAAAAAAAAAAGCAAACTCCACATAACTTTCTGCCAAAAGCTACACAAAACTTTGAGTTTAATACAAGGTCAAGTTAAAAATGTGATTTAGTGACTTTTTACCAACCTTCTTATCCTCTATCTCAGTTAAAAGAGAGGAAGGAAGACCAAGGACACAGAAAGCATCCATGATAAAAAAAAGCAGGGGACCACGTGGGGAACAGAGCCCTTGGCATCACACAACCATGATCCACTACACCTGGAAATACACAGAAGGATGAGGGATGGTAGCAGCTCTTCCCTGGGGATGATACCCAAGCAGAGTAATGGGGCAGGGTGGGTTGTTCTGTACCCACAGCAAAGGACTTGGCTAAGAAAGAGCCATCCAAAGCATAGGAGATATCAAACTTTTCAAATCCAAGACAAGTGCTGCAGCAAACAAGTTTAGAGGAAGTGACACCCACAGAAAGCCCTGGATTCCCACAATCTGTCCAGAATAGCAAATATTTCAGACTCGAGTGCCTCAGAGTAACAGCTCTGGCAAGCAAGTGGCCGGGTTTGTAACAGGCTCGGCTGAAGCCGCTGCCATTTCTCGCCGTTTGCATTCTCATTTGCAGGATTTTAACTCTTGTTGCTGTGACAAGCCCTGAGCCAGGAACCAGCATCAAAATTCACACGTACAGGGAGACCAAGCGGAGAACTGATGAAGGGGTGAGGTGGTGCTTGGATCCTGGTGATCCGTGAGCACAGACGGACCGGCAGCCCGGCTGTTTCACATTTCCCACCCTCCTTGTTTGCGCCGCTAACGTTTGTCACATCACAAGTAGTACCCTCGAAGCAAACTTCTGCTCTGAGATAATACTGGGTAGGATTCATTCCTGAGGGAGAAACTTATCGTCTTCTGTGCTTTCGTAATTTCTTCAGCAAGGCCAGAGTAAATCAAGGAGAAACGGGAGTTGTATTTTTAGATTAGAATAAATATGCCAGTTACAGTTCCCTTGGCCTGATTACACACACACACCCCCACACACCCTCCATCATATGAATAAACAGCTGTAAATAAAGATCTGCACTTTGAGGAAGCTGGACTTCAAGCCTTGAAGCACTCTATTTCCCTGAGCTTGGCAGGTAGCACACGGAGTTGTGGACTAGCAGCACAATATTTTTCAGGATCTGTGTGTCTCAGATCAGCAAATACAGAGGAGGATGAAACTAGGATGTACTGCAAAGAGGGTAGATAGAAAAACAAGTGAAAAATTGTAAAAGAAAACTTCTTGGGAAGAAATTTACAGAAATGGAAATAATATGCACTAGAATGGAAAGGAGAAAGTAAAATTTTGGGATTGTAAAAGTGCTTCAAAAACCTCAGTTAATATAAAGTGTCAGAGGATTTACAGAAGTGCTTTAAGAAACTATCTCTATGTTTTCTTCACTTTCCACTCCTTCCCAATTCATATTTCTGCTGATGTAACCCTCCCCTTGGCCACTAAAAGTGTTTTATTGGGCAATCTTTTCTTCATACTTATTTGATGGGTTAGATACCATAAAATTTCTACATATTATATTACATCTACTATCTACAAGTTCATATGTACGCACACCATATTGGGTAAAAACAATGTATGAAAAATCTATCATTTTGCATTATAGAAACAACTTTTCAGCTCATTTCTGAGTATGTCACTGATGAAACCAAATACAGACACACTTTATCGCTTCACTCAGCTCAATGATTTGTGTGAACAATTTCCTCTTTCTTTTTTTTTTAAACTCTGGATCTTTTCCATAAATAGTGGCTATTCAGAATACACAGGCTGAGGAATGTTGACAAATCTGCCATCAACTTATAGAAAAAAGGGACTGTTTCTTCATCTTTCTTGTTCTAACTCTTAACACTTCAATCTCAGACTTTTTTCAGCAGCTGATAATGATAGTGAACATACTTCACTATGAAGTCCTTAGCTGCAGTTTCTTCAAGGTTATTCACAGTGTTTTACTGAATCACCTTTAATACTAGTTGATTAGCGCAGTGTAAAATTGATTCCTGACAGATCCGTTTCTAAAATGGTCTGGGAAGCCATCACGGGCAAAAGGAACCCTCCTAGGGCAGGCTCCAATTAAAATCAAAACAATACAATCCTGGCCCCATACTTAAATGAAATTACATTTCAGCTTTACAAAAGCATGGATTGAAATTACATTTCAGCTTATAAAATAAAATGACTTTGCAGATCAGTTACTTACAATGGTTTCGTTCCTAAATACTGTGCCATTCCATGTTCTGCTGCTACCAAACTATCAATAAAATCCTCATCCCTTATAATTGAACTAAAACACGCTCTGCCTAAATGTGATTTTTTCACACCTTGTTCTCAAGCGGACTGCAAATCAAGTTATCTTAGAGCTCAGTTTGGGTTCAATCAAACCAAAACTTCAAGGACTGTATTTAAGCAGTACTGTGATTTAAAAGCTCATGGAGAAAGAGCATCAAAATCAGCTCTGGCATTTGCAATTCTCCTGACATTAAGGCTTGCAGACATGTGCAGGCCTAAAAGCTGCAGCATCATTTATTTAAACTCCAAAAGTGAAAATCTAAGCTTTCTTGTGAGAAAAATTTGATTCAATACGTTTTCTTCTAGTATGAATGGCAGCTTGAAAATAGATGTTATTCATGTTATTATACTGGAGCAAAACCAGTTCATTTCACTGGGCTTTTTGCAAGCTGAAGGTAATGGATAGATTATTTTTTCAGCAGAATGTGGACCTCTTCCCCACAAAGACTTGCAACAGGAAGGAAGCCCTCAGTGAGCATCCCACTCACGGGCAAATATGTCTAAGTAATTATATGTCATTCCTATATGCAAAGCCACAACAAAATAGCACCCAAAAAAAAGTCTTGGCAACTCTAATGCAGATGCAATCTCATTCTTCCTTACCAATAATTCAATGGCACAGAAGATGTTTTTCAGTAAGAAACAAGTCACCTCTGGAAACCTAGAAAACAAATGAAGGGGAAGGAAATACCCAACCACAGCAATAAGATTTGTGTGGGTTGGGGGGGGGGGGGTGTGTTAATTTCACAAGTGAATTTCCTTCATAGAAAGGAAAGCTCTTTAGAAAGCTCTTTACCCCAGTCCAAAAAAGACAAGGAAATCCTCTCCCTTAAAATCTGCCTACTCACTTTGTTTTCCACTTGTTATTCCCTTCATTTTTATGCTCGATTTGAGATTTTGTCCTGTACAAAGGAAGAGGCTGTTCCTGGCAGCAGCCTGTCTTCGAATTCTGCAGAGACTCAAACCCTTCCCGTCTTGTCATAGTAATGACAAAGCGTCACAGTTTGATGCTGATGGGAAGAGACAAATTCCATCTACAGAAATATAACTGGCTGCACTATTCCCAAAGAAACTTGGTGTGTGGGGTTTCTGCAGTGAGGCTTTGGTAGCAGGGGCTGAAGGGGTGACTTATGTGAGAGGGCAGCTTCTGCTGCCCCACTTTGGGCAAAGGCAGTTCCAGCTGGCTGCAAAATGGACAGCTGAATAAACACAACTTGAGCCCATTTTCCCAAGTTTCCTCCAAGGTCTGTATGCCTTTATACATTCTACACACATGAATAGGTATCTTCTGCATTTCAGAAGATTAAAACTCCAATATTTCAGGAAAGTTCTTTTCCTGATTAGGTGCTGTCAAGAGTCAGTGTGGTGCTAAGTGAAAAACAAGCCTTTGGAGTTTCAAACCGTTACCTCAGGAAAACTGTAGAAAGAAGAGTGACATCGATGAGAGTAGTGCAGATTTTCAAAGGAGAAAAAAGACCAGAGCCTAGCGCAATTTTATAAAAAATACATACACACACATAGTTCTTACCTCCTCACAAAATTGCGTATTTTCGTTCTCTTGAGCAGCAGGGATCACTAATGTGAGCATCCTTCCTACCACATGAGCATGAAATCAGCTCTGAGGAGGCAGTGACAGATGCATCATTAAAAATGTGAACTTGAGTGCTGGCCCCAAGCTGTCCCTGGGTTGTGGCACGGAGGTCTCCCATAATTAGTGATGAAGGAGCATTCAGATCACTTGGAGCACATCTGCAGCAAAGCAGGTGGGGGAATCAGTCACATCACTCCTACCAGCAGCTCTTCAAGGTCTCATATTTACAGCAAAACGCTGCCTCTGCACTGACAAAACAAAACAAACCCGCAAAGCCAACACACATGCACCACCGAGAAATCTAAAACACTGCATCCAGTTTGGAATTTCTGTTTTTTAAGGCTTTAAAAGACCATTCATGCCATGATTCTGCTGCACTGAAATCAGAGTTGAGGCATTGGGTTTCCTGAATCTTCCATGTATTGTGCATGAACACCCTTTTCACAAACAGTAACATTAAAATAAAAACCAAACCAAAAAACAGAAACAGAACAACTGGTAGTGATTGCAAAAGGTCTGTGAATGGAATTACCAGGTGAATTTCCAAATCAAAATGATGGTACCAAATCAAGTAAAAACAAAAGTATGTCAGGAATATCACAGGATTTTTTTTCCAGGGATGTAGGTAGTAGTGCTTAGTCTGGGGGAGGAGGCTGGCTGTTATTTTGTGTTAGTTTTTCTTACAAGGGACTTTTTATTCCTCAAGAAGATTACAGTCTGCTGAAACAGTTTCTTGTCTTATAGGTACAGTAACAACAAAGGCATCAGGATTCCTAACTGGCATAGGAAATGATTGAAGAAACAGTATCATATCTAGAAGTGCCAATTTTAATGAAGGCTTATCTCACCTCATCATCTTAATGACAGGTTATATAATTCTATGTCAAGCCCCTCAAAATGTTGCCTGGCGCTAAAAATATGCCTTAGCTATCGTTACCTTCCACATTTCAGGCAGTGATTTATATTCTCATGCTTTTTATTTAGCTGAGACTCAAGCATACCTGATTTCCTTTATATAAAACACAAGACCTTCTACCACCAGCAGATAGTTCCCTGGGCGCATGTTCTGGAATCAAACATTTGTTTGATTGTTTTGATTTGTTTCCTCTCGCCTCAGTCAGGTTTCAGGAATTGAGCTGCTTGTACTCCTACCCTGGGGGGATTAACTTAATGACTGGCTTTGTTCAATCTGTTTAGTGCATCCCAAAGTCAATGTGATACTGTGAGAGCTGTATGGGAGGGTAAGGAGAGGGGAAAAAGTCAACCATTTCACCAACAGCACACAAGTAGAGACTGTACAGAAACTTGCTGGACTGCCTGAAAGCTGTTTTATACTTGCTCAGCCTCTGTCTCCTGAAAATAATACCACAGATTCAGTCCCGCTCTTCTGTCATTGCACTTGCTCTTACTGAAATACAAATACACACATTGCTAACCATTTTCTTTGTATATCCAGATTTTTCTAGAAAAAACATCTTAAACTAAATCATCTCCTTCACCCCCCAATTTAATTAAACCCTTCAACTCTTCAGATAATGATTTACTTGATTACAGATCGAATATGGGGTCATAGAAGCCCAGAGAAGTTGACTTTAGTCCCGGGGTGGATTGTGGTGGCATCCCCACCACCACCACCTCGCCACGGGCTGAGAAATGCTCTTAAGCTTCTCGGAAGCACTGTCTGTTCCCAGAATCAGACCCAGATCCCAGGTGTCTAAAAAGCACTTGGTTTTTATCCAACAGCCTTGGAAACTCATTTACACCCTTGTAGTCCCTGCAGAACAGAACAGCACAGCACAAGTGCAGGAATGAGGCCAAGAAGTGGCCATGGACTGTAGGGGCACATTAAGACCACCAAAGATCCCCAAAGCCTCTGATCCATTTCCAGTGATGCCTAAAAGCAGACTGCCTGAAACAGAGGCCAAGACAAATCAGGATTTTAAAAGCAGACAAATGTATTCAAGGCCTTCAAAGGCCTTGAAGGTATATCCGGGCAAGCAAAGTCCCCTCTCGGGACTACACCCAAAATGGACAATTGTTGCTTTCAGTGAGGGGACCCTGGGTGTCCCGGTGTGCTGCAGCCTCCTTGGAGGAAGCGTCCCTTCAAGAACACCTTCTCCAGAGGCTTCAGCAACTCCCCAAAGCAACAGGATGATTTCAGCAAGTGATTTCAGCTGCTTGTGAGGTCAGCTCTTGCAGAATCACCCAAAGGGCGACTCGGGGACTGAGAAAGGAGGAGTGGGCGCCGTATGGCAGTTCCGGAAGATAACCTTTATTGTCAGCAGCTCTTGTGAAGGGAAGGCCAGGGACGGCAGTTGCACACTGCCCGAAGGCCAAGGCACAGGCTCTGTTATGGGAAGGCAGGGGGTGGGACAGGAGTCAGTTAGCCAATTGGGCACAAGACATTACCATAGAGAAGCAGGGCACACTGGGTAGTACACTGGGTGGTCACCATGACCAGAGGTGGGTTTATCTCTGAGTCTTTTTGCCCTCAGGCAAAGGCAATGCAGAGAGCTGAGTCAGCAGTCCATGGTTTTCCACTGACAATGGGTCATGAGCCCTTCATCTTTTATAAGTTCTGTTTCATTAGCATATCGGCTCCTAATTTTCCAATCACGCCTTTAGGTGATGTTAACCACCCCAGGCCCACTCCTGCGGTATCACAGTTGTTTATCTATTTGCATGTCTTAGGGTAATGAATATGTCCTTGAATCTGTATTCAGGGAGCTTTGTTTTGGTTAAAGGTGCTGGAACAGAGGTTTTTAGTGCTTTGTAAGAAGCACAGAACTACACCAAGTTAGAGATACATGAAGAGAAAAAAATCAGAAATTATTAAGGCATCACCAGAAAGGCCTGAAAGAGCAGGCTGGGGATGAGAATTAACTTGCACAGGAAGTGAGAAACCTGTCCACAAACAGATACCCCTGCCAAGCCTGGTGCCTCCAGGACCCTGGACATCTCCTCAACGACACCATCGCAGCTGGATGGATGCTAAAACCAGGACTGACCTCCCTTCAGCTGGATAGACACTGGAACCACCACTGATGATCTCTTTTCCTCTTTCTCTCTCCCCCTCTTTAATCTATCTCTTCCTTTTTCACTCCCCTTTTACCATTAATCCAAAACCCACTGCTGTGTGCTTGCATGGCAGGCCAGGGATTAATACACCAATTTCCATGCCAAGAATTACTATTCATTAGCACAATTTTCTAATTGTTTGTGGCTCCTCTGATTTTTGTCGTTCCTTTTGACTGCGAGCATTTATGAATCTTAGGTCTTTCCTTCCCTTTAAGGGTGGGTGGTCGCAGGGGTTCAGGAGCTTCACAGCTATTATCAAATGTACAGAATGTGGCTAGATGTTTCAAGGAATGGGAAAATGGGGTTTTCTGATCTTCCCCAATCCTTGTTTTTCATTCTAGTCAATGCAAAGGTACTATGAGAACTGTCTCTCTCTTTTACATCAGCCTGAGCTGGGGGGAAGAAGGGAAATAATGTGAAAAACCAAGAATAATGGAGAAAAGAACTAGACAAAACTTCCCATAGTAAGCACTTCCAAACTGCTGGAAGTATCCAGAACTCATATCCAGAGCTGAAACTGTTCTTACTGTATTTCTGAGACTTTAAAAGCAGAAGCAATAGCTCAGCTCCTAAGCCATTCTCAAGCATTAAGAATGTTTATTTCAGCTTTGTGCCAGAAGCTGGTCAGAATTAATAGCACTTTTTGCTCATGGCAATTTCTTTTTTATTTATTTTATTACTTTATGAGTAAATTTGTTCTTAATAATTTTCTCTGCAAGGAACAGGAAGACATTTATTTCCACAAGGAGCATTTTTCTTTCCTGGGGGTCCTAACAGTCACATTAAGGAAAAAAATAAGATAGAGAAAAAAGAATATAAAAAGTTTTAAAATAAGGATTTGTACTCTCCTCTCACTGTGAAATACCATCTTTTTTTTTTTTTTCTTGAGTACTGACAGCAAATTGCTTCTTTTAATTCCCAGGCATTTCAAGAACAGCATGAGACTTGCAAAGGCAAGAGAAAACAATACAGAATAAAAAGTACTGATTAACTTGTGGTGGCTCATTGAGTCAGAATGTGGTTCCCTACTGTGCTGTCTCTAAAAATCTTAAATCATCCTTCCCTCCCAGAAGCAAAAAGAATAATTTGATCTTTCAAGGTAACAAAGTTAATTCCTTTAATCCAAAGTAAAACTTTAGGGGTGGAGGATCTTGATAAATTGCATTTTTAATTATAAAATCTAATTAAAATGTCCAGCAATATATTACTAAACATGGGGGTTATTTTTCCTTTTCAAGACAATCTGACATAGCTATTTCTTACAAAATAGCCCAACAGGTTTATACTAAGAAAACATTTTCTACTTGGTCCTACTCCATTGCTTTACTACTGGCTCCAGTTTTAATTGCCAGAGTTAGAAAGTGTTACCATCAGGATCCTTGAAGCATTACCACAGAGAAACATTCCCTACCAGCTGGGAGCCCTCCTAGTTTTTTCAGTATCTATTGCTTTTTTTTACTAGAACTTGGTAAAATTTCCAGCCATTTCTTGAGATAATTATTACTTCCAAAAATTAAGGTATTATGGCTTGAATTATTTTATTACTAATATCATTAATCAGGGATGGACGAAACACTTAGAGAGAGTTCCATTACATTTTTCCCAGAGGCATTCCCATGCTTCTTTTTTCCTTTATTTTTCTTTGTTTCTTGATAACATATTACAAATTCCTACTTGGAAACCACCATTATGGTGTCTCCAAATCACTCTAATTGATACTTTTTCTTCCATAACTGTCCCAGTCTTTTTCTCAAATTTAGTCTTTCCTCACTACAAAATTTCTTCTCTTCATTCACTGAGGTTGTCTCTAATCTCTTCCAGGCATTTGAGTTTTGAGGAGTTTAAAGCCAGCTCCTTCCCTGTTTCTCTGGTAGATGCACATAATCTATCATTTTAGAACTTATGCTTTTGTCATTGCATCTCTTTAAATTCCCATTTGTTGCTCAAATCCTGTCCTTTCACATCCACCTGATTCCAAATCATTCAGCTGATGTATAAATTAATTCCTGAGGTTCTCTTTACATCCCCACGGGATGAATAAAGGAGAATGAAGCCAGAAAGAAGTAATAAAAGTTTCTCTGGGTGTCTCCAAACTTTCTTGCAAGTTAGAGAGATCCTTTAGAAGATATTTTTCCCTTTGCTATAGAGTTACAGAGTTCAGCAACCAAATCCTGCCATTTCCATGCTGTGGCTCTCCCTTGTATGTCACACATCATCTCTTAGTGTGTACCCAGCCTTACTCACAGCAGAATTCTTCACAAATAGGGGCCTTGAACCCAGGCTCTAAAATAACATAACACCAATTAGCCCAAACGTTGAAGAATGAAAGGAGTTTCTGAAGTTAGCTGTCATTAGCTATATAAGGAGAGAGAAATGGCAGACTTTTGTCTTGGGAATATGACATTAAAGCACAAAAATATTAAATTAAACATTGTTGTGCTTTGGTAAATGTCAATAACTACCTCAGTGGGAGAGTGACAGGCCTCTGGCAGAGGAATTCAGTATAAAAGAACAGATTTCAAAAAGGATCTGTTTTACTCTTTAAAAGGAGCTGTCAACACAAGTCACAAAGGATGACAGACAGAAATGAGATTAGGAACAGCTTCTTAAAAAACATGTCATCCTAGGAAATCAATAGGAAATAATTAACTAATAAATTATAGCGTCTGCTATTTTGGGATTCTGTGTTCTAATGAAAGCCTTCTTTCCTAATTTTGTTAAAGACAATTAAGATATTTAGCACTTTGGGAAGACACAGAAGCAACAATACTGCCCTGAGAAAACTTCCTATGTAAGCATATCTCAGAACTAAGGATCATCTCAAGGAAAAAGGCATTAATAACACTGTAGTCTTTACTATTATCAGGACACTCAGTTTGTGTTCTGTTCTGTGTTGGTGTCTGTACAAATATACAATATAATATATATATATATAAAAATATATGCCTATGTACATACATACATACATGTAGATAGATAGATAGATAGATAGATAGATAGATAGATAGATAGATAGATAGATAGATGGATCTCAGCAGTGGATACATGGGTTGTGCAATGTACTTTTAACCAGATCAAGTATCTTCTGTACAAGTAGCACTTCATAAAATAACCCAGAATGATAAGCAAAATTTATGCATCTAATTTTTTCCACTGGTTCAAATCAGAACTCAGAGTTAATCCCTTTAAGATACTGAAACCTCAACAGAACATCAGATTTCTGGACCTTGTTATCATCTTTCCAGGCTGTAAATCTACAGTGACATCCATAAATCTATAAAAGCTACTGAGCGTGAATCTAATAACCAAAAACTACATAATTAATTTCTAGCTTGTCATTTTACTCTGCATTTCCTCAAAGTCTGCTATGCCTAGCTTCCTACTCTAAACTGATTTTTGTAATCTATTGCTGGGGGTCATGAAGCAAAGACTACTTAACCAAAAATACTCTGAAGGTAAATACCTCATTAGTGCCTATAGTTGACCGCTATGGACCAGACACACCTGTGGTGTCACATATTTTTATAAAGCAGTGCTGTTCTGATCATGTGCAGATCAGAAACCAGCACAATGCAAGGACAGTTTCAGTCCCCCTAAACAGAAATCTCTTTTCTTCATCACTAGTTGTCAGTATTTGGTGCATATATTTACCCACCAAAACAGAGTACAAGCAGCCAGAAAAATAAACTTGAGAAAGATTCAGTGCGTGGATGCATCTAAGTTGTTCTAATTTACAAAAACCATTTACCACTTACTATTGTTTTCAATAACAACTTTTTTCATCTTATACTTGAGATACCAGATAATGTAATTGATTATTTTCATACCACTGAACCAAGACTGTTCTTGCAGTGATACTAAATTAGACCTTAATTTCTCAGATTAGCTGGCAGATCTTTGAAACATGCAAGCTGAAGATAAAGGATGTTTGAGGTAACACCCAAATGTTAGCTGTCACCCACCATCAGGTAAGAGCTACCAGGAAGAAAGTTCTGCCTATGTAAGGCATTTTGTGAGCACTAACTCGTTCACTTCATTTAAAATTACCTAAATGTTTTTTTGCTTTCATTAAGAGCACTGATTTATTGAGGGATTTTTTTCCTTTCATTGTTTTAGGAAGAAGTCCCATGATCATTTTCAGTGTGAGGTCTGTAGGGAGAAGTACAGCAGTGAGTGCAGCGCCATCAATATTACCAACCTATGCAGCTGCTTCTGTGTGCCACCACACAGAAGAGCAAATGGCCTTTTTATCCGGCTTACAGTTGAGCCGGGCTGCACATATAAATGTATTTTGCTTTTATTTCTTCAGGCTAGCAACTACAAAGGATGAACTGAGACAAACAAAAAGGGACAATCACTAGTGGTAGCCTGTTACATTACAAAATACATATCTCATACACAAGACCTCATAAAAGGAACGTCGCTAAATGCAAGAGATTGTCAGCTAAATAGCATTGTAATTGCTAATTTGGCAGACATATGGTTTTAATGAGGCTGGAAGAAAAATCCTTATCTACTGGTGTAGTTGAAAACTATGAGCTGAGAAACAATTACTTAATCTGAAATGAGATTTGTTACATAACTCCATATAAAGCCATTGCTAAAGGGTTTCTACTTCTTTACCCACTATTAGTTCTCTTACATCAGCCTTCTTAGGGAGCCCTTACAATAGAAAAATCATAATGTCAGGATAATTATCAAATGCCAAGGCTTTGGAAAATGTCCTGCTTCCTCAGATATAACCGATTTTAGTTTTAATTCTTGGGTTTGCTTCCTTTTCTCATGAACAATAATCTATTTGCTGAATGAAACCTTTCCTTGTCTTTTCAAATTCCAGAGAATTTTTGCTAATTACAGCATTCGTAATGCAGAGAAATGTGTTTTCATTCTCCAGACTAGAAGTTCAGCCTGGAAGAGGAGGAAACAGGAAAAGAGAAGGGGGGCAGAGGGGTTGAGTGAAACAAAGAAAAGGACGAAAAAATCCTCAGAGTGTAGGGCCAAGCAGAAGGCTCTGTGAGAAATACCTCCCCGCAGTGTGAATGCTGCACCCTGAGGATAAAATAAAGCTCTTGGATCCACACAAACTCCAAAAGCTTATGCTGACCCTCTTTGATCCAGATATCTGACAAAATCAGCAGCATCTCCCTTAAATGAAAGTAAATTTCTTTCAAATAATGGAACAATTCTGCTTCAACAGTTTATCTGCTTGGTGGATAAGGAACTGCCTGGATGCTCACAGTCACTGTTTAACATCTGTGCAGTCAATGTGGACAGGGGAATGGAGGGCACCCACACCAAGCTGTGTGCTGCAGTCAGCACACTGGAGGGATGGGATGCCATCCAGAGGGACACTGACAGGCTGGAGAGGCTTGGGAGAACTTCACGGAGTTCAGCAGAGCCAAAAGCAAGTGCTGCATGTAGGTTGGGGCAATCCCTAGCAGAGAATGGACTGAGAACAGCTCTGAGGAGGACTTGGGGGTGTTGTTGACGAGAAGCTCAACAGGACCTGGCAATGTGCACTCACAGCCCAGAAAGCCAAATGCATCCAAAGCACCATGGGCAGCAGGTCAAGGAAGGGGATTCTGCCCCTCTGCTCTGCTCTGCTCTGGTGAGATCCCACCTGGAGCCCTGTGCCCAGCTCTGGAACACCCAACATAAGCAGAATGTGAACCTGTTGGAGCAAGGCCTCAATGGTCAGGGAGCTGGAGCACCTCTCCTAAGAAGACAGAGAGAGAAATGGGCTTTGTCCAGCCTGGACAAGAAAAAGCTCCAGGAAGATCTCATTGAGGCCTCCCAGTACCTAAAGGGGGCCTAAAAAAGAGCTGGAGAGGGGCTTTTTACAAGGGCATGCAGTGATAGGACAAGGGGTAATTATTTAAACAGAAGAAGGTAGATTTAGATAAGATATTAAGAAGAAATTCTTTATGTGAATGCAAAAAGGAACATATGTCCTGGAGAAGCCCCGTCCCTGGAAATGTTCAAGGCCAAATGTTGGGGCCCTGAGCAACCTGTTTCAGTGAAAGATATCTCTGCCTAAGGGGGTTTGGAATCAGATGATCTTTAAGGCCATTTTATGATTCCATGAAATAAAACCTGGACCATTCTTTGTTTCCTTGAATATTAGGTCAGAGAAGTGTTACCCCTTTTAACAGTATAAGATGAAAAAAGATGAAATGTCCTTGCCAATAAAAATAACATCTTAAAACACTGGTGTCAATGACCTTTAAGCTGTCTCCTGATCTTTTAAGAAACCTTAAGAGAAGATGGAGAAATTATTGAAAGATTCAGTGGCTATGTTCCAAGGACGTTCAAATCTGAAGGCCAGTTAAATTATCTCAGGTGATCATTTTCATTATAGGCTATGAAGAGACTTTTTCATTGCTGTCCCTAACCCACATAAAAACACTCACAAAAAGATAAGGTCACAAAGCAAAAGTTTCTCCTGCCTGTTTTGACAGAGGACTAGAGTGCCAGGGCAATTAAAAAATGCTCCAGGACAGTAGAAGAGGATGTGCACAACCCTCTTCCCTGATAGAACACTGCCAGGGAAAAAAGATCAGCAGCAGGGCTTTGAACTTTGATGAGGCTCAGACAAGGTAATTTTTATATATTGCTGTGTGTGCTAGCAGAGAGGCACCAAAAGTTGGTTTCAGGCAATATCAAACTATAAAATCAACTTACAGAGGATAAAAAACAATTATACATTTCCTGCTGTCACCTAACACATGTAGACACGTGGCATAATCCTCTAACTCCTAAGCTCCGAGAGCTCTGCACAAGCAGCACAAATGTGTCATCTTTTTCTGTGATGACAAATTGGTGTTTAGCCAAATATCACTATCTTTTTGTTTTC
Organism: Acanthiza pusilla; assembly: GCA_036630365.1. Classification (NCBI taxonomy): domain Eukaryota; kingdom Metazoa; phylum Chordata; class Aves; order Passeriformes; family Acanthizidae; genus Acanthiza; species Acanthiza pusilla. Next base: position 3,779,971 of record JAXCHO010000058.1, read on the forward strand.
CTAAGTGCAGCCTTTTGCAGCAATCTTTTCAGAATTTCACCTTAATTTCAAGTAGTTTCTCCCATTTATTATGCTCATTTTGAGCTATAAGTCCAGAAATTTGCAAAAAGTATATTATATTGTACCTAGGACAGACCTCTGACTTCAGGTGTGCAATTTCATTAGAAGAACTAGAAAAGTACTAGATAGGATAGTTTGAATAATTCAATAGTTAGAATTCAGTAGCTGGAATGATTCACTAAATAAGTTAATAGTTAGAAGAACAATTCAAAAATTCCATAGTATGACCTAGAGTGAGAAACAGAAAAATGAAAAATCACTGGTTTTTTGATTTTCACATGGCACCCTGGACTGTGATTTTCTGACATATGATGGGTCCTCACTACAAAGAATTATATTGAAGAGAAAAAAACCCAAAACATCAGCAATAAAAACGAAACAGAAGGTAAAAAGGTAAGAAAAAAATGTAAAAGTACTCTTTTTAATATTTTTTTTAATATTGACGCTTCTAGCCATAGTTAGAAAAAATAAATAGAATGGCGTAAAGCCTTGGGAAAAAAAGAATTTTTTATATTAAAACGTAAATTAATGATGCTACAGAACCACAGGTATTGCAGTAGCTGTATCTCTCAGAAAATACTTTAAATGTCCTGCATATTTCTACTGTTACAAATGCACCTTATTTATAATGTTTGGAGGATTTTAATTGCATAGCTCCAGCTCAGTGCTTTCCTTGAACTTAAAAATTACAATTTTCTTGTATCTTTCCTTAAGTGTAACACAAGCCTAAAGGAAATGAACCATTGCTCTGGGTTCCTTCACCACGTGCAAGCATAACACAGTAACCACAACACGATTTTTGGAAAACATTTTGATACTCCTCCTAATTTCTGTACAGCAGCAATCTTGTCCCGCAGATGGATACTCCTGCTGAGGGAAATGGCAGGATAGCTCACCCCTCAGACTGAACCAGACAACCCCAGTGCCTGCCTCTTGGGGGTTGTTCAGCTCCAAATTTTATACCTTTTTCTCCCTTGCCAGAAAGCTGTCCTAAAGATTAGAGGGTAGGGACAAAAGCTAGCGGGAGGTGTCAGCTCAGTTTTTGTCAAGGTCTGTGGGTGGCTTTACCGCAGCCTCATCAAGCACAGCCTGAAGGAAGCTGTGCCCGCACTTCACAGCCAAAGCTGAGACTGCCATTCCACTGTCTTTACCCAAAACTAATTTCCTGCTTTGTTTCATTCAAGTTGATTTTGATTTTTCAAAGTTGAGGGGCCAATTTTCAGTGTGGCTCTTCAAAAGAATAAAAACTATCTCATACGCACATAACTGTTTTCTCATTTTCTCCATTGTTTTTCTCTGCTCTGATAAGAAAACTAATTAAAATAGCTGACTCCTTCAAAAAGAAGAACTGGAAAGTTCTGAATACAATGAACTCATCTAATTGCAAGCCTTGAAGTCAAAAATATTTTTCAAATGTATTAAAAGAGTGTGATGGTTGATTTTAGTTCTTAAGCCAACATAAAGCAGCCATAGATGCAGGATGGAAAATCTGAGTGGAACATCAGCACGGCCCTGAGCTTGTACAATATCATCCACTGAGCTAAAGAAAAACATGACTTGAGGGAGAAGGCAACATTTTCTGCTTTTCTAAGAAATATAGCAGCATAGTTAAAGAGCAAGGTGCCAAGCAAAGATGGCATAATACAGAGCTTTTAGAACATAAAAACCCAAGAAAAACAAAAGTTTAGACATACAGTTCAATTCTCTTCCTTTGTTCCACTGAAAAAAAATTCTTTATATGTCGTGCACTCTAAATATTAAAATGCTGCTTTAAAAAAAGTAGTTATTGAAAGGAAAACTTTCTGCAAGAAAGTCAGGGAACCTGTTGTGGCCTGTGCATGGTCTGTAACACACAATCACTAATGACTGGTGAGTGGTTCCATATTCTCCCCTAATTTTTAGCAAGCATCAAAGAAATTACCGAACTGAAAAAAAGAGATTAAACTAAAAATTAGCTTCATCCATCACTCTTTATGAGCCATGAAAAAAGTCTTCAGAGGGAATAAATCTTTGTGTGAGACGCTACTGCTGTTGAAAAGTTTCCGTGCTTGAAAAGCGTGAATACCTTAAAGCTTGTAAGCTGTTCTGTTGACATTTTGCTCTTTTGACTAAATTTCCTGTGCTGTTGTGTAAAATATGAAAAGGTGGTGAGTTGCTGTTGCATTTCAAAAGTACCTTTGCTGGATAAACACATTAGCAGTCTATTTAAATTCGTAGATATATTATTACTGGCCTGGAGCTCTTCTGAGCAGCAGTAATAAGCTTAAGAAGCATGTTTATTAGCACAGCTAACATACAGCAGTAATTAGCAATTACAGCACTCTCCTCAGGTTCAAAATGTTCTAGGAGTCTCAAGGAAAAGCGCAAAGAGGAGTTCGATCTTTTTCTTATTTGTGAAAGACATGACACACAAGATTAAACTGGGGTGTTTTACAAATATGAACTAAAACGATTTGCCAAGGCCACAGCTAGAATAGCCAGAACAGTGGGGTCTGAATTCAGGCTTCCTAATTTTCAGTTCCAGTGTCAAGAGTGATTTAAAAATAATTTTAAATAAATAAATAAATAAGCATTATTTTTCTTATCATCTTGACCAGAAACCTTCACGCATGCAGTTAAGCATTTTTCTTGGGTTAGGTGATCTATGAAGCTGGAAGTCATAGGGTATATTCTGAATATTTACCTGCATACAGAAACTTTATTCTCAGTGAAAAGTCACTTATTTCTGATCAACAGTGATTCTTGATAGAAAAGGCATCCTTAGAATTTATTTCTGTAGCTGTCAAAGCAGACAGACGAGTTTCCTAAGAAAAACCCAGCTAATTCTCCTTTCAGAAGAGCAATTCACACCTCATCCCCCTCGCTTTGCCGGAGCTTCATTGGGATGTGCTTAGCATAGTGAAATGGGCCGAATTCACAGCTTCAGTGCCTGCAGAGCCTGGCCTGTAACATCTTGTGCATCTCCAGCTCCAACTGAGGTCAGGAGCAGCCCAGATTCTTTCGAGTGTTGCTGAGCATCTGGTGGGGCTGTGCCCACTGAGAAGACTTTCACAGAACATCACCAGCCACAGTTTCTGCAGGACTGATATTGTTTGTGTGAAAGTCTTAGATGAATACCATCACATCCATGGAAACACTGAATTCAACTTTTCTCAGCTGAAACATGAGTTAGAAGGCTTTGGCCCCTGTCCAAACAAGAGCTCCACTGTTTGTACACTCTGTTAAATTCTTTCCCCTTGAGCACAAAGGAAAAGTTTGCAATAAAGACAAATATTTGTTTAATAAGGCTGCAAGATTAAACTCAATGAATTTTCTAAAAACAGGTGTGGGCTTTGGGTACTTAGGGAAGTGTGGAGATGCTCTTTATAAGAGGTTGTTTTGCATGAGGCTGTAAAATTAACTTTAGCCAAAGCAATTGAGTTTCTAACAGCATTTGGCTCCAAGGAATGCCTCATACACAAAAGCAGATGAAGAACCACTACAGCACTGCTCCTGGCTTGTTTAAAACCAAAATGAATGATAAAACATTCTGTGCCCCCGGCCTCTGCTCGGGATTTCCCAGGCTGGCACATCCAAGCACCAGCCACAGCCTAAGTCCTTCAGATGCTGCATGTCTGAAGGTTCTCAGGGTAGTGACACAACATAAATGCCGGACAAAGCCAGGCTGGGATTATGTATAAATCTCAAGGAAACCATTACTTTACTGGGATAACAATCTGGTTTTGTCAGTGCCCAAAATGAACTCTGCTCCTGAATTACATCTCTTGGCAGAAAAATGCCCCAAAGCAAAACTGCTGCTCACTTTACATCCTGATGGAAGAAATGTGCATGTGGACTAAGGGATGGCCATAAGAAAAGCATACTTGAAACACAAGTGTCTGAATAATCTTATTTTATTCAGCATTTTGAATCCACATTCTAGAATTAAATATCTGGCTGTGCACCAGGGTTTGCAGGTGATTGAGGTATTAGGGAAATACTCTGCTAAAAAAAATTATAAAATAATTTTTTTAAAAGGGTTCCTTTTTCACAAGCTACTGTAGTAAATTACAGATATTTACAGCAATTTATCCTCCCACCTTCTTTCAGCAACGAAGTTTGAATGGGGATGACAAACATATCCGAACAAAACCTCAGGAACTCTGGAGTCAGCGCTCGGTGACATTGTTTGCAACTGTTCCTCCCTTCATATACCAAGAGGCTTTGTGGTGATCCATTTCTGACATTCTCAGCAATAAAGAAGAAAGAAAAAGTTGCTGCCAGCAGCCCTTTGCAAACTTTCAATTGATGGCCAAGAATGATAAGAGGTGACCTCTAACTCTTGCTTTCTGACAGAGCTGCTCTGCACTTAGGAGGGGCGAGACTCATTCCTGTCAAGCACAAACGAGGAAGGATTGGAAAGGAGCAGGCTGCTCTGGATCGGCTTTAGAGTCCTTTCTGCCTTTCTGGGGCTGCTAAAGAGCTTGTGTTTGCCAGCACTTCCAGCCAAGAGGCGTTGTCTGAAGGGAGCACTGAAACCTGAGCCATCATTCCATGATGGAATTCCCCTGCACAAAACGAGTGGAGGGTCCTTTTGAGTTTAAGAGACTGAAGGTGGTCTATGGTAGAAAGCCAGGTCTGCCCAGGAATTTTGTTTCTCCCAAAATTTAACAGAGCAGCACTCTGACTGAGATGCTACAGGAAAGGGCAGTCGCACATTCGTCAAAATATAAGGAGTTAGTGGTTTTGCCACATTTTAATTCAGTAAATTCTGCCACAACCTGCAGTGCAATAAGAGAAGCAGATGGACAGAATTAATTACGGAAGAACTTCGCAAAAATAGTGGAATGAGATTTGCTAGGTGCCATTTTTCCATAAGACACTGGGAAATCCTTCAATTCCAGCATACTATTCCCTCATCATCTTCCCAAAGATGCTTCTAGTTTCACAGTAATAGACAATCAATTTTCCTAGCATTAAAACATTTTCATGAAAGGAGTAATACAACATAGTGTTTGAATCTTTTTGAGTGTGTCCTGGTGTAGATGTCACTGGCAATTGTTCTTTAATTAATAATTTTGCTTTTGTGCAACATTCAACAAGTGTCTTACGACCTAGCACAGACAAAGAGAGAAGGGGTAGAGAACAGTGACAGTGAAATCAGAAAAAGAAATAGAAGACAAAAAAAAAAGAAAAAGTCTGCTTTCCAGTAGAAATTTGTACTTTGTATCACATTATTTAGCTCGCTACAAGCCCTATAAAAAAAGAAATTATATCTTGTTCTTCACCAATAAACAGCAGAGAGAAGGGAAAACTTCTTATCATCAGTTCAGTCATACCAGAAGGCAGTAAAAATGGGGACCATGCTCTGCACAGGTATTTTTTGTTTCACAATGGTAAAAATTAGGCATAAAACTATAGAGTATGTGCCTAGCTCCAACAATGCATCTGCCACATAAACTTGGCTTCAGCTGTAGCAGAATAAATTAAAGAACAGAATGCTTGGAAAGCATCATCTCAGAAAATAAATCTGATCATAATAGAGTATTGTAGCTGTCTGCAAGAAAATAGAAATAACTCATCTGAATAGCTGACATTCTGGCAACAAAACGCAAAGCTTCTCAAAATTATTTGCTGCTTAGTTGATTTGTGGGTATTTAAAACATTTTCTGAAAATTATCCTTGTGCAACAAACTTTTTATCAATCCAGTTGATATAAATTAATATCTTAATTACTTTATTGATATATTTATTGAGATATTCATAAGAATAAAACCCCTCCCTGTTCATCAGTAATTTAACTTTTAATGTATGTGTGTTTTAATCTGGCCTCTTCTTATTTTCTGTAGCAACATAGTCTATGAACTTATATTGGAAAAGCAAATCCTGTAAGCTTCTGTTCCTTTAGCGTTAGTTCACTTGGTTCCACATCAGGTTTTGGTTTTAAATAAACGTCTCTTCAGAAAATCCAAGCAGCAAGAAATTACTTGTTTCACCAGACTTTTATAAGACAAGATTTTCCAGCCCATTGTATTAACACACTGAAGCTCAGTTTTCAGGATAAATGACAAGAAGAGAGAATAAAAATGCATGAGCTATCAAAATAGCATAACTCTGAAATGTGAAGGAGTTGAAATTCTGAAAACAAAATTTGGAGGTGGGTTTCCCATGAGCACAGGGCTGTGCTGGAGCAGCACACAGCTGAATGCAGGGGGAAAGGGAGCCATAAATAATAGATATAAATGGTAAATGGTGGATAAACCAAGGATGGTACACACTCAGTGTTGCTCCTGCTGAATTGACACACAAATGATGCTCACGTGAGGGAAAGACAACATAAAACCAGCACAGAAACAACAGGCTTAGGGCACTTAGGCAAAGTTCAGCCCAAGTTCAGCCAAAGTTCCCAAAACTAAACTAAAATCAATTCTGTCTTGTATAGAGACACTACTTTACTCCTAAGCCTCAGTCTATGAATTACAGGCAGTATAACACTTTCTTCCCCTTTCTTTTTTGCTGGCAATTTGCATTATAAAGTCTTCAAGCCAGTAAATGGTTCTTATCGTTCCAGTTGTTATTTTTTTCATGTGTCAACTTGAATAAGATTTTGAATCCAGATGCAATACATCTTCAAATGAAAGGGCTCTTCTCACCTCAGAGGACTCTGAATGAGATCCTCTTTCCTCAGAAAACCTCAAGCAACCACAAGAAACAGCAGGGAAGGGAATCGAGGAGACCAAAAGGAAAAAAGTCTCCTTCTCCCTCTTCTTATATGTTTATAAGCAACAACAAACCAACCAACCAACAAACCACAATTTTCCATGAGAAAAAATTCTCCAGACAAAGTTAATTCTACAAAAGCACTTCTGCATTATTGAAAATCTATGTAGCAAATTGATCTGACTGAAAAGATAAGTTTTCTAGGCTGAGGGACAAGGAGTGAGTCTCCTTCCTCCTCACATGAACAAACAAGTTTATTGTTTTACTCAACCGACTTGTCATTGCGAACGCGCACGGGGGAAGGCTTCAAAACCATTGAATGCATACAATTAACTGACATCCTCATTAACTTTTTTCTTTCCAGAAGAAACAGCTATTACTCCTCACTGCCTCATGCAGCATTCTAACAATTGCTGCATTTCATCAATTTTGGCTATTCAGAAACTTAGTCAATAACAAGCTGGGTTTAAAAAAAAACCTAGCAGAAATATTTTTAAAAGGTGTTCATGTTGTTCAAGTTCTTATGGTCATTCACCTGCAATAGAAAAAAAGTCTTTGTTCTTCTACATAATGCAGCTGGGCAAGCTCCTATCTAAGCACTAAAATTAACAATACAAGGACTCAGGCAGCACACACGGGAATGCAGGAGGAGAAGGTCACAAGATCATAAGAAAAGAACATCTGATGCTCCTAAATAAGACTTAGGATGCACAACTCTCTACTCAAGTTCTAGAATTCTTTTTCATTCCCATGATGAAAAATGCAATTTTTCCTCTTGGCACAAAGCACACAATTGGGACTACAATGAGTACAATTAAAAAGACTGCAAGATTCTGCTCTAGGTCACCCCCATGCCTCTTAGCACTGCAAAATCCTGGCAAAATTTGCTTTATATAGTTCTGTGCCTAAAAATTGGGTCTATTCTTCTACCTCTGAAATGAATCTCAATGGACAATAAGAGAGAAAGGAACCTCAATGACAATCTGAACCTCTTCACAGTAATAGGTGGTGGGAGTGAAAATGAAAGAGACCCAGGTGTAAGGAAACACTTCAGCATTTTACCAGTAAAGCAGTGGACCCCTCCAACCTCAATCACCCTGTGACCCCATGAAATGAATCATGATTCCACACCTGGTATTTTTTGGGTTTAGCCTCATTTGTGACCTCACACGTTTTTGACCTTACACCACACAAACATGGCATTCAAGAAAGAATAATTGGTTTCTTTGAGGGTTTTGGACTTACATCCTTGCTCCAGCTACCAGTGTGTTATACATTTCAACTTTTTCCTGCATTTGACACATGGATGCATTAAGAAAGATTAAAACAGAAATTATCAATTTGAAACATCTAATCCCATTGCAATAAGACCTAATTTTATCAAGACAGACCAGTTTGAAGTATATCTGTCCTTTTATTGCAACCACTACTGCGACTATAATTGTCCCAGTGCACTTTTAACTGCAACTATAACTGCAAGTCCTGAATGGATCTGAAGAGCCACAAAATAAAGGTAAAAAAGACCACAGAGTGGCTAAATGAAAACTGTGGGTTTGGTACTGCATAATGATAAAGGTAATAAAGAAGAAATTTGAATGAATTTAGAATTTTTGCTTTGAATCCAAATTGCTGTGTAGCCTGGCTTTGAAAGTCTCAGTATCTACATTCAGCATAAAAGGCTAAGCTTGGCATTCTGTCATGAGCTCGTCTTAGCCATCACTGGACAAAATCCAGCCCACCACATCTTTCCACTAGGCCACATTTAATCTTTTAAATCCTTGCCTCATTTACTTTACTTCCGACTTTCTCATTTGTGTTATTGTCCCACAGATGACAGCTTTGTGCACCACTCTTGATTTAAATCCAAGGCATGTTCCCTGATTTAGCTGCAAGGCACCACAGTAGACAGCAATTTGGTGGGAATACAGAACATGCTTATTTAATTACAGACAGTACCATAATGCATATGAATATGGACAAGAGAGCTAATCTGACATTGAACAAACAACAGGAAAGGAGAAGCCTGTGCATAATCTTCTGTTTTAAAGGCTATGAATAACAGGAGTTTAATTACATCATGTCATATCTGTATGCATGCAGGTCATCAACTAGGCTGCTCGAGACAGCACTTCTCCAGTTACATTAAAGATGTACTTTTATCACATGCAATAAAAGCAGTAGGTTGTCATCTTCCTCATGAAATGCCCCTGCCAAGGATAGATATTCTGGCTGGAGATTGTCACAGGTATTTTCTGACTAGAGTAGAAAGGAAAGGTAAAGGATTCGTAATTCCATTCCACATCTCAAACAAATTGCCTTTAATGTGTGCTTTTTGTCACCCCAGCACAATAATTTCCCTGTCTTTGCAACCAACATGTCCTTAATGCACTTCTACTTCTCTCTCTTTGGTTTTTTCCTAATCTCATTTTCTTCTGCAGCTTTCATTCTTTTTCTTCTACTTCCACTCTCCTTATGCAAGAACTATTAAACTTATCTCTCCAGGACATTCAGTACCTTCAAGTTAGCAGCTTACTATCAGTCCCTCCTACTCAAATCAGCCAGCATATATACATCCCTTATTTATTCCAGTTTCCACTCCCTCTGCTTCTCCAACTCTATCAACATTTTTAGAATTCCCATCAATTATAAGAATTTTTTGTCTATAAAGCCCAAAATTATCTCTAATGTAGACATGAGACTGCAATAGCATGGGAAACATCAGGGAAGCACATAAGGGATCAGCATTCTGAGATATTTTCTCTCGTGAGCACCTAGATTTCATTCCCTATTGACCATAATTTAAAGTCAGTGGGGTTTTTTAATTAAAACCACATTTACCTATGAAATTGGCTGTATTATCTATGGTTCCTGTAGAGCATGATATAAGGAAAAGGGAGAAACATACACCAAATAAAGCAGAACTTTTTCTTTAATTAATTCGTGCTTACAAATTTCAAAGTTCTTTTACATATCGACAATCCAGATGGCCTTGTAAATAAGTAAGAGTTTGGGATGCCATTTTTAGAAACAAGTTGTATGAAAGATGTAAAGTAGAAAGTGTACTGAGATGGGTGACATAATTTATTGACAATGCTGTGGAGAGGATCTTTTGTGATGCAAGTCACAGGCTAAACTACATTATTTCCAACATAGTTACTCTTTAATATTCTGGAATTTGATGGGAAGCCAGAGAAGGATAATGCCATCCAGGACTGGCAAGACTATTAAATACATGAGGAATATTAAGCATGAATGTATTTTTCCTAATTAAAATAAAATATTTATATGATATAGCTTTTTAATAAGGGAAATCTAATTTCTTTCTTTTTTCACACAGGCCACTGCACAGATGAGCTTCTCTTCCTGGAAGAACTATCAGAAGAAAAGGCTCCTATTATTTCTTACATAATAAAGAAGGTTTATGAGTTGATGATAATACTATGCAAAGAACCATCAGCAAGGCAAAGTTATTAGAGAGCATTTTACATGGGAGAAAAGAAAATGCCCCCCAAATCAAATGGAAGTTAGAACATTTTGGATGCTGATCCAAAGAGTTGCCTTCCAACAATCCACACATTTCACAAGGGCAGAATTTTCTTGATCTTGTTTAAAAAAAAAATCAGTCCGAAAATTACCTCAGCATACCTTCAGAGTTTTTTTTTAGACTGAGTTTGCTAAATCACAAACTGTGAGGTTCAAAATAGCTGCTACATAATTTGTTTTAACAATGTACAGAGCTTCTTATTTTGGTGATAAACCATAAGGGAGTCTGCATTTCAAATCTTTGAATGTCTCAGTTTCCAGGTTTCTTGTTTCTAGTGGAGCTGAACTTTTGGTTAACTTGCAAAGGCATTCATTACTTAAAGGGGGAGATTTAACCTATGGTGAAAATTGGCTGCTATGCCCTGAGAAACCACCAATTCTGTACATTTTTCAATAGCAAGGAAGCTCTCAGGCAGGAATGCTCAGGTGGTTTTTTGGAAACAGGTACAAGGAATGAGTTAATTATTTTTCCTTTCCCATTACAGACTTCTGTGGGTGCAATTGGGTACAGAAATCCCCAGGCCTGGGGAAAAGGGATTATTACTTTGATAAAGGATAATCACTTCTACAGAGACTGGCACAAGGGGATTGAATTCTCTGCTTGGTCATATGCACATCATCACAGGACACTACACTGTCTAAAGTGATGCTATGAATGTCTGAAATTATCACTTGGTGCCCTACATCTAACAATGCCAATGGACAGCAGTAACAAAAACAGAATGGTAATGTTAGCTATAACAGAACACAAGGATCAGAAGTATGTTTATCAGCTTGTTCTCTCTCCCTGTTTGTTTGGTTTTAACACACACAGACTTACTCTGGGGAGGGAGAAGGAAATTGAGACATAGCACAATGTCTGAGTAAAAGCCTTTCCATCAAGTATTTATTCAAAGGCATGAAAATTTAGTTCAAATACAGCTATTTTCTAATCAGTTATTTTTTGTTTGTTCTATAGTGTTAAAGTCTTGAACAATCAAAGGCTGTGGGAATGAACTTTGACCTGATTCAAGAGGCTGCATGAAAGATTTTGTTTGTCTGGGATAGTTTAGGTGGACGTCTGTTGAGTTATTCCTCAAGACAATAAATATTCTTCCTGGCTTTTTCCCTAATGAAATTTAAGAATCGTTTGGTTTATATAGTTGTGCTTGTAAATATATGCAATGGGTAACTTAAGGAGCTCAAAATCATTAATTTATAAAGGATATGAAAAAGCTTTTCCTCATTTCCTTTTTCCTTCAGCAATGCTGATCATAGGATCATAAAAAAGCCTGAACTGCTGATGTTTAAGGCAAATGAAACAACTGCATTCTATGTCACCTTTAACAAGGATTCTGTGTTATACAGGAGTCCTCTGTCAAATCAAAATCTCATTGACAACCTCAGTGCCCCTGCTCAAGGTGATGAACACATTGCGTGACTTATTACCAACATGTCTATTCAATTTTTATCCAACAGAAAACTGACTGAACTTTGGCAAGCATCTGGCACCAGTGAGAAGCAAAACTGTGACATTGCTCTTACTGAAATAGTGGAGAGATCTATTGGTAATTACAGCTTTTAGGGCCTTGAAGCATGAAGCACTTCTGTCGCTTCATACAAATTTTTACAGACAAAAAAAACCTGAGCCTTCTTTGGACTGAGAATAAGAGATGAATCTTAAGGGTACAGAGTGGTATTGGGAATCACACAGAAATCCAGACATCATCATTAACACTCAATGAAAGGACAAGCAGTCAGACAAAACAGAAAAAAAATGAAGATGTCTATTCAGATGCAACATATTTGCATCCATAGGAAATGGGTGCCCTATAGCACTGCAATTTTAGAAGGAACAATAAGATTTTTATTTTGGTTTTTTTTTTAAGTTTAGAACAAAGCCATAGTGGCAGGGCTGCAGTCACACAAACACAAAGGGTTAAGAGTGATATAAATTTACACTCCAGCCTCCTGATTTTCATGTTCACCATGCAGACCTATTTTCAACCTTTTTTTAAGCTAAGCCTGACATTTATAGAATGTGTAAATAAAAACAAATCAATACTACCTTGGATGTGTATCCCTTTTGCTATTTCAGCACTCTCAATCGTTCATTGAATCTATTATACTGTAAATGTTTTCAGAACAAAATATTTATTTTCTCTTCCAAGGACATAATAGCTTAATTCCAGAATATAAAGTTTCTAATAATCACCAAAAAAAAGTTAGCAACCATCATTGTAACACCTGTTGAATGTCCTAAATAAGCACTTATTGTGATTAGTATTACAATTGCCCTGAAACCTGTCCTTTAAAAATTTTTATGTTTCAGTTCTTCAGGCAATCCTTTATCTGCAAGTCTACCTGGAGATGCTTTTTCAAGAGTGTGTTGTCCCCAGATTCTCTTTATTCTTACCCCTAAAACAGGATTAAAGCTGAGCACCGGCCCTTGGCATGCCTTTTTTGGTTTTCATTGCCCATTGAACTGTAAACCTGATTCTCATTGATGTGTTTATGATATTTGCACTGCACATACAGATTTACCTGTGCCCACCTGCTTAATTTTCACACAGCATTTAAAGGACTGCACATTAATAATCTGTCATCTTTGTAGGATAATGTGTGTGGCTAGAAAAACACATTTTATGTGTCCCTTTGAAGGTATGGCAACAGTTTCAGGGAAGTAATATATGCACAGCTAGTTAGGGTTTATTTCCATCTTTCCATGTTCCAAACTAGACTAGTTATTTAATTAAAATAAAAAATCCACCCCATAAACAACCCACAGTTGTCTGGCAAATGAAAATGACCTGGCACAGAAGCACTGGGACTGATCTAACCATGTCCATGTTTGATATAATGCTTGCAAAATACAGCTTTTCTTATTCCAGACTGAACTCCAGTTACTATTTCCACACTGCTCATATTTTTATTCTGTTAAATTGAAAGGGGAAAAAAGAAAAAAAGAAGTATATGAAACTAGCTCTGAAATAATTTAAAAATAAATAAAGAAACCTCTAATACATTTTTATATCTGTCAAGCAAAGCCAATTAAAGTATCCCTGTGGTGAGCACAGCTTTAAAGTCTGAGTTTTCTCCTGGATTACACTGTGAGCTGCCTTCTCAGAATGATTCATCATAATCCTCATTATCTCCAGCTTCCACTTTCCCTGTGCTTGGCTGGGTTACCCCAGCAAATGGCCACTCATTTGCAAATAGTGCAAGTTATTTATACATTGCCATAAACAGATCATTTGTGGGTTTCCCAAACTCTAATGGGCCTCCCAAATCAAATGATGCTTCCTAGAGCAGTAAAAATCTATTTTTAACTCTATTTTCACTTTTATGAAGTCAGCCAGTTTTTCAATTAGTTTTCCCAGAAACAGCACTTTGCACTTTGGATCCCACAGTGCACTTCAGTATAAAATAAAATAAATGCATAATGATTGGAATGGATGGCTGCATTATTACAAAACCCTGCCCATTGGCCTTAAAATAAAAATGACAAACTTTCAGAGTTTGAAACCTCTTAAGTATGCCAGCAAAGATTTATACTTTTGGTAAAGTTAGTAAATTTCTATTGCATCTTAATAAAGATGTGACTGTTTTATTTTCTTCCTCTCCGTGTCAATAATCCTTTGTGCTTTCCATATTTACTGAAAACTTTATACTCCATCATTAGACCGTCATGCATAGCCCAAGAAAGAGCAGCTTCACTAAGTGTTAGAGAAAGCTGCAGGAAATTGGGAACAAAAGAGATTAAAAAATAGTTATAACACATGGAATTCTCCTTTATTATATTTTAGGGACCATCTATTAAGAAAAAGATAATTTTCATAAACTGTTAGTGTAGATGCATTGTATTATGCACCTATTGCAAAGTTTTCCAAAGCAGTGAAATAGATAACCTCTTACTAGACCTTAATAACCTTAAAGGTAATTCCCTCAGAGCTCCTCCCTTTCAGATCTCAAAATGCTAAAACTGCTGAACACACTTCCCCTCACCCCCACTACCTGCCCAACAGAACTCCTTCAATATCCAGATAATGTATATGTATCTATATATAAAATTAATTTTCTTCCACATCAAGGTTGGTGATTATATTTTATGAAGTATCAGGAGATGCTGATTACCTTCTGAAAGTGTTCTATGCGCCAGAACTGCACACTCATCCAGCTTGGGTTTTAATTTCTTAACACAACTCTGGTTTTGAATGAGGTGGCATTTAATAACATTTCCTGGAAAATGGCACTAACAAATGTTAATGCTTTTTTCCAATCAAAATGCCTGTTCACTTGAATGTAACAGCATGTATTTCCTTCAGTGCAGTAACTGTGCATAAAACTTTGGCATTGATGAATTCACAGCGTTTTTAACTATTATTAACTTTTTCCAGTTTTGAATAAAAGCTTCCTTTTCCTGAAGATAAAATTAGTTTATAATTTACAATGTTTGCTTAGCACAGTGCATGCAATTTCAGGCACTGATAAAGCTGGTAGTTTCTTTGCTGATGTATTTTCTTTGAAGTGCCTCAACAGAACTGATTATCAGTGCAGAAAGCATCTGTGTGCAGTACCAGTAAGTACATTGTCATGCCAACTAATGTAAAATATTATTTGCAAATATTTCAATATAAACAGCATTAATAAGACTCCTCATTAGAATTCAGATCAGGCGTAGGGTTCATGTTATTTGTTTAAGAAAAGCTATTTTAAATAAGACTATGGGAGAAACATTGTCTCATTAATCCCCTTTGGCTGATTAGTTTAAATGGTTCAAGTTAGATTTAGTTTGATCTTTCTGAAGAAACAGCTCTCTGTTCCTTAGTCTCTAGGATTTTTGGGGTGTTCCATGCACTCATAT
Source organism: Acanthiza pusilla (assembly GCA_036630365.1). Taxonomy (NCBI): domain Eukaryota; kingdom Metazoa; phylum Chordata; class Aves; order Passeriformes; family Acanthizidae; genus Acanthiza; species Acanthiza pusilla. The sequence goes on from JAXCHO010000058.1 coordinate 3,795,116, forward strand.
ATCTCTAGTCTGAATTTTCCCACACCCTTAGTACAGACACAGGACAGAACCTCAGAATTTCCACACTTTCAAGTCCATCTTCAGTAAGTGCCAGCACTCACTTCTCTACTTTCTCCTTCCCACCCTACACGGAATTTTCATAGTGGTCAAAAGGAAAATTTGCGCTTCAATTGAAGAACCCCTCAAAACTAATATAATCTTATCATTATATCACCAAACCAACCCAGAATTCTAGGAATGAACAGAAACATGGCTACATATTTTCAAAGCTGGCAAGGTGTCATCATGGACATGCAGTCTGACCCCTACATAGCATCGATACTAATCATTCTGATTAAGAAATTATATTCCCATTGAGAGGCCAGAAGGTTTTTCATGTGTAAAAGAAAGATTTCCTTCATTTGTTTTTTATCATCCTAACTTGTTATTTCAAAGGACATCCTTTTAAGCTCCTTCTCATGACAAAGTACACCACTAGCTAAAAAAATGCCAGCCAAAAAAACCCACAGACCAAAAAAGTTACAATATTTATAAGGAAATCTACTTTATATTCTGTCATAAATTCCTTGGCATCTATCACATATCATTTCACATCTCTGCAGCCTATTCACTCATTGAGGATATTGTTAGGGGTTTCTGTTGAATATGTCACAGGATGCCACAATTGCACTGCTCATCCAAAAGAAAAGCACAGAAAACAGCTTCTACTGGTTAACCAATCAATTTAGCGCTAATTTCAGGAAAGGAAACATTGAGCATGTGGAGATATTAAAACAAATATGTATTTTAAAATAGCTGACATAAGCTAGGGCAAATCAAAAAGAAACATCTCTGGCATGTGTTGAACAATGAGTAACACAAGGCAATACTATATGTCCCAGCAAACATATGCTCTCTGATGAGGAAATAATTATGGTGATGGCTACACAACACACCCCTGAATATCCTTTAACCAAAGAATCAGCGCTTCAGAAGCAAGGAGATGTGACAGCTGCTAGTCCTGGAGCAATTCAGCTGGAGCAATTCCATGGCTTTGGAAGAGTGGTGTGCTGCAAGGGGAGTCACCGAAACACAGGAGCTCACAAAAGGAGACAACGAGCAGGGCAATAAGTGGTGTGAAATCCAAGAGCCATTGCACGTTTTCACATGGCGCATTTTGAAGCTCGTGTGTGTGCACTGCACTAATGGCAACGTACCTGGAGGCAACGCCGAACTCAGAAATTCAGAGAAAAGTCAGAAACTCAGATGAGACAGATGTTGGTTTACAAAGTCATTGCTCCACTGCCTTAAGAGACAGCCAGGACACTGCACTCAACGTGGAACTAAACTTTAACAGCACCTGGACACTGCAACTGTCCCCGGTGGGAGATGGTGCTCTACAGCAGCCCTTCCGCGTCTGAGCACAAAGACAGTTCAGCCATGCCCTTGAAACCAAGGCTCAGCCCAATAAAATATTTGTTGTCTGTCACTGTTGATATACCTGAAGCAAGTGTTCACACATTTAGGGTTTTTTTCTCCCCTTCTTCCTTTGCTTTGTTTTTCTCCCCTTCTGGAGGCAATAACTGACTGCCTAATAACACTTCAGGTCAGCAATAAGGTGATTTTATTTAATTTTAAGCAACTTTGACTTGGACAAGTCAGTTTCAAGAACTTCCACAGTATCTGCAAAGGCTGGGATAACAACCACTTTAAATTGAAGGTAAGGAAAAATTTCTGCAACAAAAGGGTTGTCGAGCACTGGAAGAGACTGCCCTGGGCTGTGGTGGAGTCACCATCCCTGGGGGTATTTAAAAAATGTGCAGGAGTGGCACCTGGGGACATGGTTTAGTGGTGGCCTTGACAGTGCTGGATTAATGGCTGGACTTGAAGGTCTTAAAGGTCTTTTCCAACCTAAATTATACTGTGATTCTAGCAAATTAAAAGTAAAACATCTTTATTAGGCAAAATGAGTATGAGCTAGGAAGAGCACCTCAGCTTGTCCGTTTTGGAGCAGTTTAGTTACTGCACAACATGATACAGTAAATTACTCTAGTTGGCTCTGCCACCCTATACTGGAAAAATAATCTTTTGGCAGAAGGAGACACATAAAAACCTTAACAATATTTATTGCGTACGGCTTCTATCCGGAAAAAGAAATTGTTTTTGATAAATTTAATAAGTTATTGAAAAAAGTAATTAGAAATTTCCATTAAAAATGATCAATTTAAAACTCATTTGGATTCTAGCTGACAATAAGTTCATTTCTCTGGGTGAATTTTTTTTGTATGATTGAAAATATATTTCCATTAATTTCTCTCTGCCAATACTTTTCTCTGTTATTTCTCTCTGTTGCAGAGCAGTTAAGATGTCAACTATTTTGTGCTTCCTGGACAACAGGAGTGTCATTTCCTTTTATTTTTCAAGACTATGCAAATTCAAGTGATACAGAATCCACCTGAAAGCAGCTTTGAGAGATGCTCAGAGCAAGGAATGCAGAAGGAACACAAGTGTCCCACGAGACAGGTTTTCCCTGGCACAATGTAATTAATAATAACTTTCTGAACACAGAATAGTAATTTTTTATATCTCCCCCATATATGGATAGAGGGTTTCCACTACAAGAATCACTAGGACCAAGTTATAAAGAAAGATCATTACTTGACATGCTAGAAATTGGCTGACCACCTAATTTCTTCTGTTGTTCTTTTGGTTTAGTAACCTTGAAAAATAGCTTCTAGGCAGCAAAAGCTAATGACAGAATCCAACAAGCCTGGTCTTTATTCCCCTATAAATATGAGCATCTTTGTGTTTATTTCTACTCATACTTTAAGCCTGTAGGACACATCACCTGCTCTGCTTAGAAGAGATATCAGAACAGAGGAGAAATTCATGTTCTCTTTCTCCCTTCCTGAGAGAGACCCCAGTGGTTGGACAAAACTCTCTTCCCTGGTTTTACCTTCTTATTCAGCTCATCCAAAATAGGGAGAAGCTGCTTTGTCTCAGTTTTCTGCAGGGCTTTGGAAGTACAGCAGGAAGATTAAAGTTCTCTTGGAAGGGGAAAGAATTGACATATCATCCATGCAAAAGACATTATATTTTAACAATGGTGATTACCTACCAGAAGCACTTAATATTTCTGAATTACTTAAACCATTGTAATTCCTTTTCATGAGCTAAGGGCCCATCAACAAGTCAAGGACCAGGTGTGTTTATTATGCATTTTTATTTTTAGAGCACACACATATTTTAAGCAATATTTTTACAATAATACATAATTTCTGCACTGATAACACAAAATATTTTTAGGAATTAAGAAATATTTGACTGAATAACTCACAAAAAAATTGCTCATTATATGCTTCCATTTAATAACAGCACAACCTTTTTGAGCACTTTTGAACAGTACAAATTTGAAGAAGTTTCACTTAAATTAACTGTTCTTCAATATACTGCCATGAGGTAAAGGGTCACAGTACTTAAAAAGGAACCCCTCACACAGAGGGAAGAAACTTATTGATTGCATAGGTTTGAAATATTCTTTAAAGGTTTATGTCCTCCCTTCTGAGGCTGCAAAACACACAGAAATCTAACATCAAACTGAACACAAAACCAAATTTCCAACTCTTCATACAAAATGATCTTTAAAAACTGTAACGAAGCCTAAGTCAGTATTGAAGAGTTAATGATGTGTGTATGTACAAGGGATTTCACACTTTTCCTATGCATTTTGAAAACATTTGCAGGACCTGCAGTCATTACCCTACATGGGTGCTAAAGTAATTAAGAGCCAGAAATAGATGATTTTGGCTTTTTTGTTGCTGTGGTTTAAAAAAATAAGCCACAAACAAACAGTATCAGAGACAAAATCTGGTGCAAAATGTCAGCTAAATATTTTCCCCTGAAATATGACATTATTCTATATAAATAATGAGTCAAGGAGCACACAGAGCAGCACCTGAAATAAGTACACCATGTACAAAACTGAGTGTATTGCAGAGCATCAGTTGCAGACAGAACCTGATGTAGCTTAGGAAAAACAATGAAACGAAATGTAAAGTTTGTATTGTAGGGTTTGTAGGGGCTTTGTTTGGTCGATCTGTTGGTTTTTGAGCTTTTTTGGGGTGGTAGAAATAATTCAAAAGAAATAATTAGTGCTTTATTTTCAAGTGTAACTGGATTTTAAAAGTCATGGCTGAGTAACCCTCACGGACACAAGCCTGTGCAATTCACACTATCAGTGGTGAATTCTACAGGAGTTTTACATGGATAACACTTTCAGAACCGAGTTGTCTGGAAAAATGGGGGGAATTTTCCTCTCCAGTGTAGGATCAGACTAATCTTTGCTCTCCAAAACATGCTCCTGGAATGAGGTGAGTGGAAACCTCTGAACTGGAAACTCTCCAGTCCAAGAGAGAGCTGTCAGTATTGCATTCACACGTGCTCCAGTGAAATCCAGCATTTCCCAATCTCCTTTGTACACTGAATATAAGTCTGTCTTCCCAGAATTTTGAGCAATGGATGCCCTGAGATTTTTGGCGGGTTTTTTTTGCCATTATTTACATTACATTTTACAGCAAAGGCTACTTCTAGGCCCAAAGAGAAAATAAGCTGTCTTGCAGTGCAATGGAGAGGATTGTATCCCTGTGTATTTAACTGTTCCACAACAGCCACCCCAGACCCACACACAGCTTTCCACACCAAAATAAAACAAGTCCTTATTTCTCCCTCCTCTCACGTCTCCCTCTCTAGTCGCTGCACACAGCATGTGCTGCTCCTGGCTAATTGCCACTAGCAGTAATTCCCACATGAATCCCTCAGTAGGCATGCATGGCTTTTTTTCTCCAGTCTTCACATTATATTGAAATAAAGATTCAGCATAACACATCCAGCACAGGCCATTAAGCATTATTTCTATATGAAATAGAATGTAAACCATCTCCTACCCTTTCAACTAAAAATGTTACTTTAACAGTCTTTACTTCTGCCTGTGAATTAGCAAATCAACCTAAATTATTTGTAAATTATTTACAGTTTCAACTGCCTGACTCAAGAGAGAGGAATAGAATACTTGAATCAAAACAGGAATAAGAAATTCTAAGTTAATAATAGAAAGGGGATAATAATATTTCCCTCTCCCCCCAATGCCTTCATTTCTACGAGCTGCAGGAAAGCAGTGACATTCTTGTCATGAAAGACAGGAGATTTAAAAATATTTATTAAGGTCTACCAAGATAGCTGTGCCCAAATCTCTACATTTGCAGCCACAAGCAGGGTTTCTATTTCATAATATTTGCTAAATGTAACAGGGAAAAAAGTCACCCTGTTGAGGCTTTTTACTTCTTTTCCCTGAAGACAATTTCTCAGCATTACCTACGTTACATATTCTGGTTTTAAGCCATTCACAGCAGAGATAAATGAGTAGATGCTGAAGGACCCTGTCCATATCCCTTTAAATTTAGTGGAAAGCTTGCTGGAACTGTCAAGAGGGAAGGAAAAAACAATTTTATTTTTGAGAGATGGCTAGTAATCTTTTCTTCATGGATACGTCTATAGCCATCCAGGGCCTGATTGCTTTTTCTGTTTTCTCTTACTGAATTTCATGAGCCATTGATAATATATGAAGATTACAAAAGCAATGTATAGCAGATTCAGATGCAATAGTGCAGTATTTCAAACACCGGCCTGAGAAATCAAGAGATAGAGTTAAACCATGTTTATTACAAAGAAAATGACAAATTTTAACATACCATGTTTCACTTGTGATTTTATGCATTACTTTGATTTGAAGATATTCAGCATTCCCTTCTCTGCCTCATTTATTCAGCTGCTGATAATACACGGATTCAGCTTGCTAATGCAGCAAAAACAACCTTATCCCGGGAGGACATCAGCATGAGAATTAACCTTGAGTGGCAGAAGCTGATCTGTACTTACCAAGTACTAAAGAGTTTGACTTCCTTAGGAAATGCAGCTGTGAGGAGATAAGACAAGAGGGCTGGGCTAAATTCCCTCACCATCATATCTGAGCAAATGGTCTGAATGGTAAAGTTATTGTTTGTCTGTTCTAGTTGAAAACTTGAGAGGTTTTACTGTAGTTCTGTATGTATAGAACATACAGAACTTTAGCTGAAAAAGTAAAATATTAAAGTTGATGCAATATCTTTATATGGGAGAGAATATTATAAATACATTTAAATCACAATACTTTGTATAGATGGTTGGATAAGCCCTCACAGAAATTTGATAAGGCAGTCTAGATTTATACAAAAACTCTGAGGAGGTGAGAAATTGAAATAAGAATCAAGGACCTCCTCTTGCCACTCCAAGTCACAAAAGCTCGTGAAATCCTCTTTGCTCAGTGTTCCTTCTTACCAACTTTAACTCATTACAAATATCTGTTCTAATATATCACCAACTTCCTAAATAAAAAGCAGTGGTCATCTAAAAAGTAAATGTTACTTCCAGATTTGGATAAGAGAGCTTCTAAAGCTACTTTAAAATAGAATAAATAATTCCGAGAAGAAGAGCAAGCTAGCAACACAAACCAAGCAGAACACAGAGAATTACCAAAATGGACAAAAAGTGTGTTTTAGCAGTACAACAGAAAACCTGATCTTTTATGTGAAAAATCTTGCAAAAGAAAAAAAAATGAATAATGAACTTCCAAACATAAGTTATCTTTTTTTTTTTGTACCACATAATTGTGTCTTTTTCTTGATTCTGTGTAAATAGTGAGATAACATTTTCTTATCAAGTCCTAGAATATCCTACTTAAAATAATCAAGGGAAATCACACCATGTGGGTTCACAGCTCTACTCTTCAACTTGCAAAAAAAATCTCAAAATTCTCCTCAGAATACACTCTGTCTAAAGAAATAAATGTGCCACATTTGTATGGAAGAGTCATCCTGTTCAGCTGGAGGAACTCAAAGAGACTGAAAATTTCTTCCACTTCAACATAAAACCCCCATGACAAAAACCAAATTCTCTCTATAACTTGCTGCCATTCACCTCCAATTCAGAGTTTAAATAGGAATTAGGAATGCATGACAAATACCCTTAAACATTGACCATAAAAAATATTCAAATATGAAATACATGACGAAGAGTGAAAGGAAATGCTTTAGGACTGACCTTTAATTTCCTTTAATACAGCCCTGCTTCTTTGAATTTGCTGTGAAGGTACATCCACAATTGGGGGGGGGGGGGGGGGGGAAAGAAGAAGAAAGAAGAAGAAGAAGAAGAAGGAGAGAGAAGAAGAAAAAGAAAGAAGAAGAAGAAAGAAGGAAAAAGAAGAAGAAAGAAGAAGAAAAAGAAGAAGAAGAAGGGAAAAAAAAACCCAAACCATCCCCAGGGTACTTAAATACTCCTTGCACTGGGTGAGACAACCCACCCAGCCCACCTGAAGCTCATTAAACCATTCTGGTCTTTGCTAAAAAGCAAATAAAGCCCAGGAAGAGCATCCAGGGCCATTTCCCAAAATAGTTAATGGTAATGCCAGAATGGCTGCTCCCTTTCCCGTGAAATTTTTGTTTCTTGAAGTCTCTAATTTTACATTTTGTGCTATGCACTGGCAAAATGGGGCATGACATAGGAAGTGCTCAGCTGGCAGAAGAAAATTCATAATATTCTCTTCTTTACCTTGACTCATTGATTTTGACACTGGGTATTTTTTGTAGCCATTCTGTCTCTAACCTTTGGAAATAGCAAAACAATAAAAAAATTAGGTAATTACTCAGAATACAATCAAAACAATAATCCAGACCTTATGAGAAGAAAAGCACATACAACTGTATCAGTGAATTCTGAAGCAAAAAAATAAAATTTTTATATAACCAACATGGGGTGTGGTAGCTCATTCTGAATTTTGGTGCTAAAAGTTCAAGGATTGAAATGGCATCTGTCAATTAGAATGATTTGGTAATTAACAATAGCAAGTTATTAATATTCATTAGTAGCCAGACAGTAGCAGGTAGCTAGAAATTTGAGAACTTTAAGCTTATTTACTACAGGTTCTCTTTGACTAACAGGGTTTTTATTTCCCAGAAAATATAATTTATCTTACATTAAAATGGGAAGAGGAAAAGTTCCAAGTAGTATAGTTAAGAGAAAACAATGACTCTGTCTCTTGGGTGCCAATAGAGTGATCACCACCTCATGAACTGAAACCTGCTTTCATTTTCAGCCTATTCATGAGTGCTCAACTTTTATGTAAGTAATTACCAGAAGAATGCCAGGTAAAGGCTCTTTATTTATTTGGAGAAACACAAAAAAAGCATCTGAGCTACTACAGCAATTGGTGGAAGAGGCACAAGAATATTTTTAAAAGTACAGAACAACATAATAATGAAAGTTTGTTAAAAGAGAAGCAAATCCTAAAGCTTTACCAGAAAACAGCTCCTTGAAGAGAGTTAATGATCAGCTGAAATGACAAGTAAAAAGGTCTTCTAAGCTTTTACATTGTACACAAATCAGATATGAAAAGTCCTCAAGTGCTGTAAAAATTAAAGATTTTACATGAAAGACTTCTGGCTGTATTATTATGCTAGAAAATAGCGGTCAAGCATGGGAAATTCACTTCATATGTGAACAAGGGCAGGGCAGACCTGTCTCAAACTCTTGATATTTATCAGCAGTACTGACTGAACAGGCAGGACACACAACACTGTGCTGCACTATCATGAAGGTGTTCTTCAGGCACCTAGGCAAGACTGTATTTTGGGAGCTAAAAATTAATCCAGTCAATAACTCTTCAACAAATGAACTTGCCCATGAACACCATTTTAAAAAAATATATGCTTCATAAAGCTGTGTCATGGAACAAAAATGAAAATAATATGTTTGACATTAAAATAATTTCTCTTTTCATATGAGATGTGAGTGATATACTTGTATAGAACAGTTAATGTTTTGCTTTCAACCAATGATTGAAAGGGTATCATTTTTGGTAAATAATATTAACTCATAAAGAAATATTTCTAACTAATTTTTCACTCATGTTTTGAAATCTGATATTTTATGGAGCTTTAATTTCGTTCGCCAACATATTTAGAAGATAAAACCTTTATTGAGATAATTGCTTTTCTTTCCATGTAATTTCTATTGTTTGAAATGTTAAGGAGCCTGAAATGCATAAAACATGGAACCAAATGCCATTAAACACTACATAATGTGACAAGGGAAAAGGATCGCAGAAAATTGTTACCACTTGAAATAAACTCCATTAATAAGCACTTAATTTCTTTATTTAGAAAACAAAAACTCTCTAGACAGTAACAAAATAGCATTTTTAATGCTGTTAACTGTGGAAGCTCCAAGCTCCTGAGAGTTTTGAGCCACACAATTGCTGTTTTCTTCTCTCATGTCTCTGAAGCTTCTCTGGCACAAACACCGAACAAACTATAAAAGCATCACCAGTCTTTGTGACAGACTTTTTCTCTTTCTTGTTAGGGAAGAAGAGAGATTTATTTTACTGTCTGAAGATCAGAAAATGAGGAAACATTTTGATAGCTGAGGAAAACAAGTTTTGATACTGTATAGCCAGCATTGAAGTCACACTCCGAATTGACAGAAACTCCTTTGCACTTGACAGTTTTCATCACATTAGGGAAAAGAATCTCTCAGCAGTTTCAGATGTCGATTTTGATCTCACTTATACTGCTGGAAACTCAGAGTAATTCCAGTGAAATGTTTAATCCTGCCAGAACATCTTTATAGTGAAGTTATAATCCATATTTATTTTGGCCCGCGTCGTTCCACCCATTTGTACCGCTCCCTACCAAGGGATTCTTGATGGCAAGGGAATAACCAAGGGTTCAGAGATGGCTTTTGAAGAGAGAGAGAAAGAAAAAGGCAACACCAAGTTGAAGGGGAGTGGTGGGGAGAAGGGGATAAATGTCCGCAATGGGACACAGACACAAAAGACCTAAAACATCCCTACAGCACCCGCTCTAAAACAAGCAACAACCAAAAAATATCATCAGCTTTGCCATCTGGCAAACTCCAACAGCTTCCCTCCAAAGCTGGCACAGCTGCCTTCATTTTAACGTCAGGTGCTGGTCAATATTTAAAAAAAAATCTCTCCCAGATTAATCAAGGAGGATTTCTTCTTAAAATACCCTTCCAGGGAATCAGTGTGAAACATTAAAGGAATGCTTATACAGTGCAGCACATTCTGACATTTACTATGGGACTTGAGGGAAGATGACAGAGAAAAGAAAAATACGGTTTTAATCCCACATTTTTTCCTGTTAAAAGAGAGATTACTTAAATTATTATTTAAATTAGTATTTTATTAATCTGTCTTCATAGCAATGAATATTACAAGAAGAGCGATTTTTACTTCCACTTATACTATGACCTATATTGCTTGCACATGCACATTTTTTAAGAAACAGAACATCATAGTAATAGGAGGCAGAGGCATATTTGCATATTAAATACATATTATTTCATTGGCTTTGATAAGAAGATTTTTCTCACCCATTTTGGAAGCTAGGAGAATAGTTATGTGCAATATTAATAGCTGATTAGAGCTTTGTTCTGGACTTAAGGCTCTCCTGAAGCTTGTGCCAGGTATTTGGTTCAATTTTACGTCTCCCTGATGTGTTTTCTAAACAAAAGCCACTGGCACCAGCAGCTCTTTTTCAGATTAATTTTATTCCTTGGGTACATGGAGGAAAGTGCAGTTACTCAATAGTTTTGCCCATCAATTGCACTCCTCTTCTCTCATTCCCACCAGCAGAAGCAACTGGTAATTGTGATGATTAATCAGGGTGGCAGCATGGCTGTGAAATATGGCCATAATTCCATCTTCTAGGATGGGCATGAGAGATGCAGAGGCAAAACTGATGCATTTTTCATATATCAGAGCCTTGAGGAGTTTGTTTGGGGTTTTTCTTTCTTTTTCGAAAGTTACCTGAGGGGCAATGTAAAAAACCTGGGTTTTTGTCAATCAGCTTTTATATCTTTATGTACAATTTCTGAAGTTTAAAAAAAAAAAAGAAAAAGAAAAAAAAGTAAGTTTCTAATCAAAGCCCTTTCCTGTGGAAGGAAATTACCAAAATTGAAGAATGAAGAAGTGCAATAGAAATTTGTACTCATCTCAAATTCTCATGAGTCCTCCATGATTTTACAGGGATCAATAGGAAGGGGAAGAAATAGAAATAAATTGGTACAGACCAATAAGCAGGATACTCCAAGGAACTACTGCCTTTCCAAAGGAATTTCCCTTTCTCCTTTCTTCATCTTCCACTATCTCCAAGCCCTGGTACCCTCGTTGATTCAGAGTTTTGAGATGCTGCTAATGAGAATTTTATCAGTCTTAAGCATTTAATTGATTTTTACCTTCAGTATCATGCAGCACAGCCTCCACATGAGGGGAATTAAGAGCTGCCAGTTCCATATACTATTCCACTTATCTATTACAGTTCTTGCTCTTCTGCTTCACTCTTTTCACAGGGTGCATTTATTACTCTGTTCAGCACACAAAGCCTTTTCCCAGCTACATCAGCCAAAGCTAACAGAACAAATACTCTTTAAGTCCCCCAAAAGTCTTGTAGAACTGCAGGAATAATGGTGAGTCTCATTACGTGAAGATGAAAGAAGGAAGAACTAAAGGCTTGAACAATCAGTGTCTTGAGCCCAAACTATTCTGCTAAGACCCTGCAGGAGCCTTAGGTCCTTAATGGATGGGAGGAAATAAATTCATTCTGATACTTGCATTCATCATTCTGTATGAGATTTTAAGCCATTTTAGAATAAAAGTATGATCTCAATGCATGACAGGACTGTGACAGGTTTCTGTCCTCTCTTACAAGCCAGAATGTCACTGTGAATTGCTGCTCATAAAAAGTGTACAAACTTAAAGCTTTATCAAAAAGAAGGTGTTGGAAATTGAAATCCAAAATAATTTTATATCCACCAAAGATTCCTTGTTTATGGAATGCCTTGCCAAATACCCAGTGTGTGCACAGGTTTATTTCCCATAAATTTCATAAAGAAGACCCACCTGGCTCTCTAACAACCCTTAAATCTCGTTTCCACTGACGTGTTGCTATCAGATTAAAACCTGCGACGTACAAAGCAAAAAATATGAATATTAAAGCTTCCCTGGAACGCGGGAGCACTTTGCATAAGAAAGTAACCACACTAAATTAGAAGTGCTTTTTCATTTCAGCACTGCAGCGTGTTCTCAGGCAGACAGCTTGAAGAAGTCTGAAGTACTGTCCAAGAGAAATGAAGAGTCCAGTTAGCTGATATACTTTCATTAGAATCTAAATTTTCCTCTCAGTGAAAACCTTTGAACAACTCAATTAAATTCCTGCTGATCTGACACCTCGAGCTGGGTGTTGGGTCATTTTCAAACCATAGAAGCTAGGACAGAACTCACTGTACAGCAGACATGTACATCCTTTTTAGACGGGTGGAAAGATCACTTGGAAATAAGACGAGGCTGTATGTACAGACTGAGGTTTTGCCACAGGCATTCTGTGCTCTTTGGAGCTTTTAAGCAGTTTATTTTTATGGCAGACACATGGCAAATAGCACATTGCTGATTTAATTAATCCCATAAATAACCTTTGTAAAGCTGAGCACTGAGGCTACAAGAAGTGGCATTAATCACATATCTTTGTTCGAATGGTTACAAAAGTTTTTTGAGGCAGATTTTTGGTTAGAGTTTAATATGTAACTGAGCCTAAGAAGAATTTGTAGGTACACATTAATTAGACTATTACCTATATTGACTTACATAGCACATAGGCAACAGAGGCTAAACACCGTTTAGTCTAATGTATTTAAAATGCGATAGAATAAAACCAGAACATTATCCTATTTCTTGGGCACAGAGATATATAATGGCATTATCAAGGTATCTTAAAAAGAAGGAAAAAATACATACAAAATAAACATCAAATTGATAGCAATAATACATAAATATTTAACAGAAAAACTAAAATGCTTTTACACAAGTTGAGAAATAACTTTACAGGAATTTGTTCTTTTCAGAGCCAGTTCAACAGTTCTCAGTAGGGTAAGCAAAACTGAATTTTGCCAATTCAAAAATAAGAACCAGAATCACACTGTGCTTATCCCATAAAAGACAAAAGGCAGAGCCACACAAAGTTGGTTAATGAAAGAGGGGTCGAAGTGGCTCATAATAAAAAAAACCCTTTTAATTATTAATTTCATCTATTTCTCTTTGTCGTGCCTAGAAAGTCTCTATTTTTTGCTATGATTTGCAAGACTAATATTGACTGTGCTGTAGGATTGAGAGCCTCATACATCTCATCAGAAATTGTAGAATCTTTGTTGCAAACATACAAACACAGAAAGGTACAATGCACTAATTGAGAAGCCCAAAATGACTGGTTTTACATTTCTTGCATATAAAGTAAAAGAAAAGCAAATATTTCATTCTAGATGAATATTTCATTCTTAATGTACACCACTTACATTTTTAAGTCATCCCCTCATTTCTCTTTTACATACACAATCTCTTTCTATTTTAAGACTGCTCTTGAACCCTCAGTCATGAATCCACTTAAAATGTGCATGTTTTGACATAGTATAAAAATATAGCAGGGAAAAATGTTACTAAGCCTACTGTCAACTAAACTGAGCTGTCCTCTTCAGGATGTACATGGGAAGGATGAAATAGGGACATTTCATCATTTTAGAAAATTATAAGGAGATGCGTGTTTACTTCCGTGTGTCTCTCCCTTAAGAGAGACAATTATGCCAATGCTGACATAAATTCATCCAGAATCATGGAGAGGGTGGGACTCCCCGGAGATGTGGTTAAATTCAGGAATAACACAGGCATCCTCAGGCACAACGGATCATTCAGTATTTTTAAAGCAGTTTCATTGGCAGAACCTTGCAGAAAAGTGGAAAACAGCTGATAGTTAGAGATTGCACATCTTGTTCCTCATCTGGAAGTGGTTCACTTGACACACAGGACTTTCCAAGATTCTGTAGCATTCAGCCACTCAAATGTGGATCTTTAGCACAGTAAAGTATTAAATTTATTATTGTAAAATACCTCTAAGGGTATAGTAAACCTAAACATTTGGAAAGAGCAGATGTTTATTTTGTAGGTGTCACCCTGCAGGCAGAAGGACCAAATTCTGCTTCCAATTACATGAGAAGGAGTTGAAGCGGAGCTCGCACCAGCGAGACAGAGCTGAATTAGGACAGGTTCTAAGGGGTATGAAGTAGCAATTCTGGCTGGTGTAGGTGTAGCTGTCATATTTCAGAAGACATCATCTAAGTCTGCATCGAGGAAAAGCTGTGCTCTTGTGTTTCCAAACCTAAGCTCATGGGTGAAACACTGACAGGAGATGAAAACAAGCTTTAAAAGAAGAGTTTCTTTCTCTCCCTGAAACACATATGCTGTCTGTTTCTGGTAGCTAGAGCACTTTGAGGAGCATGCAGCAGACTCAACTAAATTGGCTGTTATGGGGCAGAAAAAAATCTGTTGAACAGAAAACATTTCTCCTCATGGTTTTCTAGACTTTGAAGCAGGAGCTGAACGGGGCTCCCATGCCTCATGCTTCCTCTGAAACTGCTTGGTGGACTAGATCAAAGCAATTCTAGAATAAAGAGTTCACTTGCCTACAGTTTGTAAGTGCAAATAGACAGGTCCCTGCGTATTTAATGCACAGATGACTGGACAGTGCTTAACAACAATATTCCACCATCAGACTAAAATAACAATTTTGCTCCTTTAACATTCCAAAATACTACAACTTAAAAAAAACCCATACTTTTCAGCCCTCCGGTTACCCCTCCTCACTCTGTAGTATTCTTAGACACTACATTTTTTAGAAAATCTTTAAAAGGCAAAACAAAGACGTGCTGTATGGGAGGTAAAGAAGTCTTGAGTTTGCTCTCCTATGACTATGTTCAATTAAAGAACACAGCAAGAAACTACAAAAATACCCCAAGGAAATTAGTCAGGTTGAGTTAGATCTGAATTATTTATAAATATTTCTAAATTGAATCTTTTCAATAATACCTTCCCTTGATTAGTGAAAAAATAATTACTCGCTGCGTTTATGGACCTTAATATTGCACTCTTTGCCCGTGGAGGTCAGTGCAATATTTAAAGAAAACTGTGGCCTAATTGCTTTCAAGAGGTCATACCAGGAAATTTAATCTCAGTGGTGTGCATCTTAGAAGTTTCTCATTGTTCCCCTACACTTTATTACATTCAGGAGACAAAATTACACCAAACATGGTTTTACAGAACGCTCAAAAAGTGTCATCCAGACCAGGCTCAGTGTGCAAAGTGACATCATGAGGTTTTTGTACCCATCTACCCAGACAGAAAGGACTACAAGGAGTCCAAAGGAATGGAAAGAATCCATGTCTGAGTTTTGTTTGCTGTGAATGTGAAGAGTTGGGAAGTCCATTTTAAACACATCATATCTCAGTCAAATAAACTGCCTCCATGTTAACTTCACCACGATTGGCACGGGGTGTTCAGACTTTCTCACTTCCAGCTAACCAGGGCTGGGAGGCACCTTCCAGAGAAAGAATACACTTTTCTTCCCCAGATCTCTCCAGGGAAGGCTGAAAAGTAGTGAGCTTGATGTAGCTGGACAGAAAGACAAATGTTTATTGGTTCACTTCAGAAAGTATCAGTGTATTCCAAAAGAGGTAACAGGCACTTATGAAGCCAAGGATCTTCTTGAAATGAAGTCCCAATCCAAAATATACTTTCAAGTATAATCTCAGTGTTCTTAGTTCTTAAGAAAATTATTTTTTTAATGTAAATTTGTCTTTCCTCTTAGATGAATGCACTTAACTAACTTGAAAGTAAAAGTAAATAAAAAGCTTAGAAAATTGAAAAGTTCTGATTTTCCAAAATGCAAGATACTAAGAGGAAGAAATATCCAGAAAATTGTTCATATCTGTGTACATATCTGTCTATATATAGGGACACACACATAGCTGGTGTTAAATTTCAGATGACATAAAGATTTGATTAGGTTTTTAAATTCAAAATTTGAAGAACACCTCCTACTCAATTTTCCCAAGAGTTATTTCTTGATACTCAGCTAACATGATTTGTTTTTTCAGCTTTTAATTCTCTTGTCTCTATTTTTCTATGTATTGCAGGACAGGAAGAAAACACTGTGGACAGTTTTGGCAGAACACTGGAAATGGAGAAATGAAAAGTTACTGTAAAACTCTTGAATGCTTAATCCTATGCTTTTGTGATAGCACATGAAGCCTTCAATAGTATTTTCTATTACCAAATTCCTTTTTTTAATTTCACACACACAAGATATTATTTGGCATGTGAATAGCCCCCTGTTGCTCTGAATTCATACCCTGGATAGATGAACAGATAAATCCCCGTCTCTCCTGCTCTTGCTGCTTACTGGGGACAGTTTTTAACAGCAGGTTACAAGGCAACAGCTCATCAGTCCATTAGGTAAGGTTATAGTTTCCAAACACAAGAAATCTTCCTTCTTGTATTAGCGCTATAATGCTTTCAAGTTTCCAACAAATTAATAACTTTCATTCTGCTATTTTTGGAAAAAAAAAAAAAGTAATCACAGGGGAACTTCACAAAAAAAAAAAAAAAAAGAAAAGAAAATGTAAAGAACAGCAAAAACTTCTTTACAGCTGAGTTTACAAAAGTTGTGACTCTTCTGTGGGGTGTGAGATGACTCTTGCTCAAATTCATTTCGTATTTAATGTCCCTGCTATGAACTTATTTCTTCCTCTTTCAGCAAACGTTGTTGCCGTGCTGCAACAAATCTCCCAAAGCCAGTCCTCTCCACGCTGCTCAATTTTACATGAAACACTGAAATATTCATTGGGACAAATAGGGAGCGTTGAAAACGAGTCTGTAGCTCTGAGGTTGGGGCATTGGGCTGGCAGGAGCAGCACCTGAGTGCCAACACCTTTTCCAAGGAATCTTTAAATATTTATCCAAAATTGAACAGCTGCAAAGAGAGAGACAGAGATATGTCTTCTGCCAAATGGGTTAGAACTAGAGATCACCTCCCAGAGGTGGTTTGAGGTAAATGTTTCTAGAATAAGTACGAGGGCTATTCAGCCAAATCCAGCAGCTGAAGGAGTTTTCTTCAGTGAAGCAGCACAGTAAACCCAACCCTGGAATTAATAAAATATTATTATAATAGTGATAACAATTACAGTACTGATTAAAGATTTTGGTTTAAATTCCATTCTATTATTTCTCTCTTATATAAGCTGGGTTGAGCATTTTTCTTTAACCATAAACCTAAATTTCTATATGTAAGCCATTCAATATTATGAAAAATCTAAAAAACCCAGTGACTGAATTTCTCATTTTGCCTGTTTATCTATCTTTCCTTTTACTATTACAGTAAAACAGATGGATTAATTTTTTAAAACAGATGGATTAATTTTTCCTCATTTTAAATATTGCTTCTTTTATTATCTTCCCAATTAAAATTTTAAGTCTTTGTTTCCAATAATGTGTCTTTTTCCTTTGAAACCCATGATCAAGGATAAATAAAATCATGTTGAGCTCTTGACCAGTGCTTGAAAATCTTTTGCACCCAAGTCAATATTCTGACAAATAAAGGTCAGGTGCGTCAGACACAAAATCATTTCTGTAAAATGATTTTGCAGTTGCTGACAGCTTCGGTTGTCTACATTTTTTTGGCAGGTCTGGACCAATTTAACCACATTTTCAGGAAGGTCCAAGAGGTTGTGTTCAAATTCTCTGGTTGTAGAACCATCCACAGACAGAAAGAGTAACAAAGTCTACTTCTCAGAACTCAGGAGAGAGTTTAGGAATCCCATCCCTAATTCATTTACCCAATCTCTTCTTGAACCCACTGCTACTTTTGATCTGCACAATCCAATTGAATTCACTGCCTGGGCTTTTGCTGGCATCTTCTTGTTCCATTGACCATGATCTCTTCAACACAAACTCTGTATTTCAGATAAATCACTTTGAAAGAGTATCTTTGAAGAATATTCCTTCAGCAACTCTGGTTCTGTTTTCTAATACTAAAATCAATATTAAACCTACCCACAAAGACTAAAATAATGCCTAATATTAAAATTCTCTCATTTGCCACAAAGATCTGAGGGAAGAAATTGAAAAACTAAACCTAGCCGAAAACAAGTTTGGGAAAATGAAATACAGATTAGCATAGCACAGCTTTAAACTAATTGAGGTAACGTGTACATTTATAGCATTGAAAATGGATGGCCGCATATACTTTACAGTTTACTGAGCCCTATCGATAAAAGCATCAACATTTTTCACCCAGACAAGGTTTCATGTTCCTGTTAAACAGCTGGCTAAGCACACTCCATCTTCCTTCCTGGGATGCAATCACAGCCATCAGCACAATCCCAAAGCGACACCTCTCCCTAAACGCCGACCCTGTACGACAGACAGCCTGTCCACTTGTTTGTTTTTCCATTTAAAGCAGGCAGCAGAAGCCTTGTCTGAGCAGCAAACATGCTGGAAACAATTTGTCAGCCTTCGCAATTTAACTCACTCCGCGGGCCTTTCGCCGTGCGCTTTGTGGAGCGGCGCATTCCGTCAATCCATCAACATCCGCCAGGTTTCACTGGCACGGAAAGCTGTTTGGGAAACCTGGATCACACAAAGCTCTGCTAACTCTCCTTATCGGGAATGAACATTGAAACTACGAACAGCTTTTCCCCTCATAGCTCTTCTTCCTCCTCACACTCCACCCCAAACTTACTTTCACACACACAGCCCTTTTTGCTCCTTTTGTCTTTAACTGATTTTCATGCAGAATGGGTGAAGTTGTGAAAGTTTCTACAAGTGCAGGGGATTTCAGGATGCCTTCTCTGTCCAGCTGCAGACAGAGGTTGCCTTTTTGTTGGTACCCAGTTCCTGACAAGCTAATTTAGAAGCAGGTGTTATACTGAAGCATTTTGTTTGCTGTTTTCCCCAGCATGAATTCACCCAGACTGAAGAAAACTGAAGGCTACTGAGCTACAAAAGCATAAGACATGAAAAAATTATTTTCCAGTAAAGATTCAAGAGAATTTTGTGATTAATCTCAGATTAAACAGCCACTCAGCACTACAGTCTTGGTGCAAATGAGTTATCTATCAGAGCAGAAGAAAAGGTGTTTTAGGTTAGTTTCTTTTGGTACATATAATGGAAAGTTTATGGGTAAAAATACTGATATTACATAAAAAAGGATCCTCAGACACTGGAAGATTTGATCTAAAATGCCTGCAAAAACCCAAACACCTGAGGCAGAATGGCCCTTCTAGGCCCAAGGCAGAGTCAAAAGCAGCACACAACCACTACAGACAAGACAATCAGTGTCATCCACAAAAAGGGTCGAGACGTGAAATCGATTTCCAATTGTTTGCAGGTAGAAACAACAGAGAAATTGGCACCACCTGCTCAGATAAATCACTGACTGCAGCAACTGAATGCTGCTGCAGCTCCAACTGTGCTATAAATCCCACACATTACCAAACCTCTGCTAGTTCTGATTAGAGACTAGAAAAGTCACAGACTGAGATGATAAAAAAGAAAGAGAAAGGATGTGCACAGGAAAATTATCCTTATTAGAGAATATGCAAACATTATAATGAGGTGAACTCACTGGAGCCAACATAGTTTAATCATGGGAAAAGGCCACTTGTTAATGGGTTAAAAATGTGGCAAGTCCTCAAATCCATTGCTAGATTTTACCAAGGGCAGAGAACTGAAAAAACTCAGTTTGACAGTGTCTTCTGAAGAACATCCCAGTACCAAAAAAGTGGAGCTAACCCAAGGTGTGAGACCTCTTAGACAAATTTTTACTGCTTTCATGGCATAGGCTTAAAGCTCTTTGAACAAGAGTTCTTAAAGTTGGGAATTCAGTCCTGGACATGTGTTTTGGGTTTGCATGGCAAGGTTTTGGTAGCAGAGGGGTACAGCGGTGGCATCTGTAAGAGGGTGCTTGATGCTTCCCCTGTACCCACACTGGAGCAGGCTGTTCCCAAAGCACTGTAAGTATTCCCCATGGAATAGCATTGTCTTTTCTAATGGCATTAGCCATTAGAAAAGACAAACATTTACTTATGCTGGCATCCTCCAAAAAAAAAAAAATCTAAGAGAAACATCGCAGTCCCTCAAAGGAGGAAAATGTTCATTACGCAGAGGCATTTTCTGCTGCTGAGAACACACGGCTGTGCAAAAAGAACCAAGCATCTGTCTAAGGCAAGGAAGCACAACCCACAGATAATGCCCAAGGAAATCACTAACACAGTTATATTTTAAATAAATAAATCAGGACATCTGTATCAGTGGCTGATGCACCACTATTTCCTTAAATGCGTAGCAGCCTCCGGCTTTCGAGTGTGGCTTTGGAGTTCTGTTCTTTAATATTCTTGAAGTATTTGTTCTTTAATTACACCAAGGATTGCATAGCTGTTGGAGAAGGTTTGTCCCTTGGGCATATGAAATATGATAAACCAAAATATCCTGGCCATCGGTCCTCAGTCCAGGGATCTTGGGAAGATACAGAAATCAATTTAAAACACATTGTATGCCTTCAGTGGTTTTCTTAAAGGAAAAGCACCTTACAATGAAGTATTTTCCAAAACTGAGCCTGTATATATATGACTGACACTGAGCCACAGTAGTTCACAAAATTTAAGCTCCAAAACAACTGCCAAGATTATTTAGCCAACCTTCACAAAAAGAAAGAGGCAAAAATCATTTAATGCATACAATTTTATATGTTTCTTTTAAATTATTATCTTTAGGAGATGTAGAACCCAGGAGAAAAAGAAAAAAATCTATTAAATATTGGGTTGTTTTTTTAGATGGAAGCATAGAAAGAACTATTATTTAGTGTAATTAATCTCTACTAATACTTGCATTATAATTGTAAAAAGTCAAACATACATAATTTTTCAAATACTGAGAGAACTATCATTATGCTGATGATCTTCATCTGCATTATTACAAAGCAATTGTTTCCTTAGGAAGAGCAGGAAAATTGTATCTGGGAAAACATTTCCAGTCCCGCAGCAGAGCAGTGGTTCATTTCCACCAGTGTAAAACCAGGTCAGAGATTCCATTAGCATAGGCAAAGCAGCCATGCATCATCACTTGGAGCTCAGGGACAGGGGAAACCTTCACCCTCTGCAATTCCATGAGCAGCATAATCTAATACGTGACTTTAGCAATTGCCTGATTCAGTTTTGTCAAGAATTTCCCGGTAGCTTGAACAAGGGCAGAAAAGGAAAAAACCTCAAATACTGAATTGTAAAAAAAGAATAAGAAAAAAAACTCAGGCGTTTAATGGAGAAAAGATACAATCAACACAAAATTAGTAAAACTGAGACACAGCAGCACCAAGCTAAGGCAAAATTGTGAAAGTTAGAAATTGTGTTCAATGCAATGTTGATGACATTTCTTAAGCTTTCTTCATTTATTATTTTTTCCCAGCAGCTAACCATTCTCATGGTGCAATAGTTTCTTGAGAGTCAAGATTTTAAAATGTTAGGCTTAAAACCAAAATCTATTATTACTAAACAGAGAAACAAAAACAATTAATAGAGTGACTTTGTATTTTGCATGTTTTGATTCCCCTCCCCGACTGCATTTTCACCTGTACTATTTTACCTGGAGAAATAAAACTCAACAATAAATATTTTTTCCTCAGGAAGTGCTTAGGGTGGCCTCTCCAGTTTAACAATCAGAGATTAGGAAAGCAAGACTAGTGTTCAGTGTTCCCTTTTCCCCCCAATGCTGATGGTGTGACAAGAGTGTGTTACCCAGAGTGTCTCAAAAGCAGCTCGTGAAGCCCAGGGAGCAAATACTGCACTGTCCCACCTAAACAAAAGGCCAGGAAGGCAAACCCAGCAATAACATAATTCACAGATACAATAAACCTAGCAGGGAATTTTTCTAACGATGTTAAATTGCTTTTCTGTCATAGAGCTGTGGAACATTGATTTTTTTTTCCCCCCTTGATCCTATGGAAATCTGGATCATAACTTCACACTGTTTATCTCCTCCAATAGCTTTGGAACACATTCCTCAGTTTTAACAAAATTTGACAGAGGGATATGGCCTCAGAGATACTACGTTCCCACAAGCTTTGTGACACTAAACAGATGGGAAGAGGAGAGAGATCTTTATGTTATCACATTACGTATTCCACGGAGAGAAAAGCTTCAGAACATACTTCTGCTTTTTTAAAACTCTGAGTATTTCCAGGAAAGAGAACTTATGCCCTACACAGAGAAAAAAACTTGAGACAAAGCATGCCAGCAGAGATAAATCACCCATACATAGGCAAAGAACTTCCTAATTCTGGTGTTGGTGAAGTTGACTTGTTAGGAAGGAGAGGCAGTGCTGGAGACTTCTTGTTTATTTGTTTTTTCCTACGTGTGTTTGGAGATTTCCCCGTTCCCTGCAAGTCTGGTGACTTCAGTGGTGGTGATAACACTGCAGGTTACAATTCACGGCTCATTGGTGCCGTCCCGCACCATCATTGTGTAAAGAGGTATCAGAACACGATTCTTTCTCATTTCAGATTAGGGAGGGGCAGTTTATGACTCCTGACTGTATACACTGATATCTTTTAAAGTGTTTTTCTTTAACACCATTGGGCTTCAGCAGCAAATGACTATTTTAGTGTTTACACTACACTTAAGAAAGTGTCAGCTTTGCATACCTTTGCCCTCCTTTTCCTGAGGTTACCGACTAGCAGCGCTAGTCACAATTTCTGTCAAGCTGTTCTAACGTGTGCTATTTTAAAGCAAACATGTAGGAGTCAATATCCCAATGGAGACCCTGAGGAGCAATGTGTTTCAGATACGTGTTTTTCCATGGCGGAGAATTATCTCATGACTATATAAGGAGTTCACACCTGACATTAGCTGCCTACTGCAATTTATTTTAAAATAATAAAATCATTAAATATTTCAGTTCTTAACCAACATTAGGCTATGGAAGGTTG
The DNA here is from genome assembly GCA_036630365.1 of Acanthiza pusilla. NCBI lineage: Eukaryota > Metazoa > Chordata > Aves > Passeriformes > Acanthizidae > Acanthiza > Acanthiza pusilla. The sequence goes on from JAXCHO010000058.1 coordinate 3,818,062, forward strand.
GAGGATGTGTATGACAAGGCCAGTATCCAGCTGAATCTCCTCAGGGTTACACAACCAGAGCTGGAGGGAACAAACTTTCCTAATTCCTTCTTTTCCTTTCCAAGTAGGCTGCATCCACTTTCTCTAACTTATCCCAGGTGTACAAAGATGCAAAATCCCCTTCTCCTCCTTAGCTGATCTTTGTTACATCTTTCTTGTCAACTGTAATGTCAAAGCAGCCTAACTAAAAATAAAAAACCCATTTTTTAAATTAAAAAATCTGCTTCTAAAAGAGAACTGAAATCTGCACTTACAAGTACTAATGTTCTTAAATTGAAATATATTTAAATTATAAGAAATAGTTTTCATGCATAGCCAGATAGTATTAAGATAAGACAGTATCTCAATTTTCTTTGTAGGCAAGATTAGAAGGGAGAAACACCTAGGACAATAAGCGATTTTGTTTAAAAAGACAGGGAAAATCAGGCACAGAAGTCTGTGTATAACTTGATTCTACTGAGTTAGAGTAAGAAATTTCAATATTGCTAAAGGCTTTTATATTGTACACAGGCACGTTATTCCCATACCTTCTGAGCATCTCCTTGTCTCTGAATATTAGGCCTGTACCTCAAATTTCTATTGTTCCCTGTGCTCCCAAAACTTTGGAAAAAAGTGCTGAAGTTCTTCAAATCCAATTTTATTTTCTCTTAGGTGTTGAAGTATATTTCATCCTTGAATCACCTGTTAGGGAAAAACTTCAACTAAGTTTTCTTTCTTGCCTTTCCATGCAAATGATAATTTAAAATGACAGATTCCAGAATAAAGATGGTGTTAAAAAAAACCTCATGGTCTTATGGTATACAGCCAGCTTTGCGGGTTGCAATTACGAGAGCTGGAAAACTGTAAACAAAAAGAATATTTTGAGTATTAAAAAAAATAAACTAAAAATTTTAAAAATCTGCATTTCCTAATGAATACCCTCAGGCAGCTACTACGAATATGCTTCTTATACTGTATACAAAATGATCTACCAAAGGAGAATGAGATGCACAAGCTAATTTTGAGCAGCCTAATCAAGATCCCATCCATGGTGCAAGTTTTGTGCCATCATGATACAGGAGCTCAAGTTTTCCTGCCCAAAAGTATCTCATTTGGGGAGACCATTTACAATCCCAAGTGTGAGGAATCTCTTCAATCCTACTGAGCGCCTCCTGTCCTTTCTGCTCATGGTGTATAACATCTCTGGCATTTGGAAAATCTCAACATAATTCATTTCTCTTTTGAAACGCAGAATCCTGAGCACTCAATACGTGGGAAGTGCACATGGGGAGCGAAACAAATGCGCCTCTCTCAGTCTGACGGTGAATCTTCCAGTTCTGCCTGGATATCTTGCTTCTACCAAGATTTAGGTCTTTCCCTTTTAACATTCAAGTTCCTGCACATCATTCCACCTGCTCTCCGCCCAAGGTTTTGCATACCAAAGATCCAGCAAGTCTCAGTCTCCCAACTTCTCTCCCAACTAAAGGCAAGTATTTGAAGGAGTTTCAGAAATGTTCTGAGCTGGGTAGTGTCTGCTCAGAATTAATGTTGTCTCAAAAGCAAGTGCAGCACTTCTACCAGCAGAAGACAAATTTGCTCTCTATTTTGAGCTTCAGATAAATCTTAAGCGCAGCTGAAGACATTCAGGACATCAAATGAGAGAACATACAGCACTTGCATAATATCTATCAGCATATGGATAGCAGAGGCTGCTTGGGTCACAAGGGTGGATCCTCGCAGAGAGAATGAGCACAGTTTGTTCAGGTTTTTAGGCTCCTTGAAAAGAAAAGATCTCTTTCAATTCCAGGACTACTTATTTTCCTGTGTGAAGTCCTGGCAGCATACCATTTTCTTAGAAGCTGCAGTTTGGAAAAGAGGCTTTTTTTCCACTAATGGGAAAATCTCAAAGGTTTTGTAAAGATTATATATGCACTTAAAAACAGAGAACATGGTTCCAAGTGCCTGAGCTGCCTCAATCTGAAGTGATTGTTTTTAGCTTTCACAAAACCAACTGGTAGGCATGGTTGTAATTTTTTTTTTCTTAAATCAGGTATCTCTTTCTGCTGGCTATATTTTTCTGAACCTTTTTCTTTTTCCTGTTCTGTTACAGTAAAAAAAAAAAAGCAACTGATTTCTCTATACACTGATTTATCTGTAAACACACTTACTGTTTCTCCTGAAACAGTAAATGTGGAAAACATGCTTCTTTGCTTTTCTAGACAATGTGTTTATCCCTATGTATTCTGAAAACATGCATTTGCACAGTTTTATGTTCTCCCTTAAAATCCGAATTTAGCCTCCTAATGGTCTAAGCAAAACAACCCATAAAAGAATCATTGGATCAGAGAGATCTGGAAGCCTGTACAGAAACACATCAAGAAACAGGCCACAAAAATAAGATAATCTTTGGGCAGGCAAGCCAGACAAAGAATTAAGGCAGATCTGGCCCTCGAAAGTACGCCAACTATCCAATTCAAAAATTTGAAAGGATATTACTGTTATAACATAAAGCTTATTCTGCATGGATTTGGAATAACACTTTTATTTTGTCTAATTCATTGTAAATATATGACTGCAGGAAAGCACTGTCCTCAAAAACGCATCCTCAAAATTAGTTATGGGTGTGTCCCATGCGAATGATCTGTGCTTCCAAATCCTTCAAGTAGCTGTCAAACTCTCATTTGAAATATTTGGATAACTATTGTTTTCCCGACTTTCCTAGCTGTCTCTGGGAACAGCACTTTTGTGGAGGAACAGGGTCTATAAATAAGCTGCAAATAAAAGAAAGAAGCAGGACTTCAGCTTCATGGAGGAGCCACAAATTTCCATTAAAAAGTACTTAAGGTGTTTCCTGTCTTGCTGTAATAACCTAGTACATCCCAAGTTGGTGGAGCCGTGTCTGACAATACATAGACATTTCTGCATGATGAATCTTTCTGTTTAAATAACTGTTCTGGTCATGAGGCACGCCGCAAGGTGAAACCTGGTGCTCCCCCTGCGGGACACCTCTCAGGTGATGGGGGTACTTCCCACACCACATCCCAGAGGGACACGGAGATCTTATAGGTCTGTGCCTGGAATTGGCATCCCATTTTTCCTGACTCCATCAATTCTGTGCACGTCCAGCCAGCTGTACCTGTTGGGTCGATGGCCCTGCTTCTTGGAAAAGCAGCATTTCTCAGAGGGGTGAGGATTCCTTTTAGGATTATGGACTAAATGAAAAGATGCTATGTGCCTTTTTCCTATTTCAGGCATGCATCTTACCATAAATGCATCAAATAGTTCCAGTTTACTGCAGAAACCTTTCTTCTTACAGGTGTGGATACTGCCCCTCCGAAAACCTCTTTTTATATGTGCACTCCACATGGTACAGCCTGACAGAGCTTTTCAAGCTGAGCTGAAATTATAAGGAAGAGCTCAGAAAAATCCCACTGTCTTACAAACTTACTGAGCTAAACTGCTGGCAGTCCTTGAGCTGCCCCTGCATGGTATGGGGACATGGGGGAGCTGAGATACCCTCCGCTACATATGGAATTAAAAGCATTTTACTGCACCATTCCTGCTGTTTAATTTTAAAGTGCTGAATTAAAGCTTAATAAACCCCTAATTAGGTTGCTTTGTCATAAATTATTCAAGAGACATTTCACATATTCCACAGTAAACTGAATTCCTTCAGTTCTTTGGCACACAAATGTCTCATTTCAAATATTTACAGAGGAACATGCCAGAAACCCAGTTCAAAGGAGTTTTGACAAATCAGAAAAGTTTTACTAAAATATAATCCCAAACATATGGTTTCTTTAGCTCATACAGTTTCTGAGCCCAGACTGAAATTGATAGCTAATGAAGAACGAAAAGAAAAAGCTACAAGTTTAATAAGAAAATTAAATACTCTGTGAAAAGACTAAGTTTCATTTCCACCAAGGCAGAAATTTATCTTGAGCTCCAGTGGAAGCAGGATTGGCTTCCAAATGGTGCCAGATTTCACTGACGCAGAGCTTGACATTACAGACACAATGAGGGAGATATAATATTCTACAGAAAATAGGATTTTAAATGTGCCTTCTATTTGCTACTCATTTTTAACAGTCACCTTGGATCCAAACCTAAGAAAGATCCCTTAAAACCCAAGATCTAAAAGAAGCAAACAAAGCAATCTCTGGTTTTAGAAGAAAGCTTTATAATATTTAAACTTCTGGTTACTTTTTTCTTTTTTTTCTTTTTTTTTTCCAGTGAGAAAAGTCAGGCCTCCTTAGCGTTAGCTGTTCTGGCAACACATTATTCCACTGCAAAGTTTTCCTCTTCACTCTGCCTTGCTGCTTCTTGCCCAACAGTACTTTCAACTCATTACTTAGTGTCAGAACACACAGCAACATGTGTCAAAACACATCTTCTGGAAAGAAATCTCTTATTTTCTTGCAGCATCAATTATGTGATGCTTCTGACAGTCAGACTTGAAGTTGATAACTGCACTGGATTAAAAACGTGTTCTTAATAAAAGTTCCTAATGATAGGGTCCCTATAAGCTTTTCAGCCTACCATGAAGTAAAATCTTTTTGTGGTTTGAAATCAGCAATGATTCAAACCCACACTGAAGAATTTTTCCCAAATTATAGTGTTTCACTTCATTCTACAAAAGCAAGGGGTCTGATGGTGGTGCAGCAGCAGAACAGCTACTTTATGATGGCTAAGAAAAAAGCACCTTTTTCCCCTTGCCCCATCACCAGCTGCACTCTGAGAAGCCAGCTCCTGGAGCAAGCTTTAATTCTCACATTATTTATTTCCTAACAGCAGGAGTCCTGTTCAATAATTTCTGTGAAGACTGAACGAAATACATGCCCAGAAATTTATATCTGCTGTTCCCAAAACCCAGCACGGTATTGCAGCTACATTTCTGAGCTGTTTGTTTGAGTCTTCCCCTCAGTCCTGAACTGGGACTAAAGATGATGCGTTTGCTAAAAAGAAACTGAAAAAACCACATACACAATGTATGTGAAGAGGCCCAAATCAGTTACTGGTAGCAAACAGAAACACTTGCAGCCATGTGCAGGTGAAAATATGTTATTAACAGGTACATGGTTTGTGAACAAACAATATTTGTGCCATGTTCCTGCACTATGGATATTTTATAGAAAAAAATTGCTACATTTAGATCACCTCTATTTTAGCATATCTTTTCTTTTATGAAATGTCTTGACTATTCAAGTTGGCAGCTGACTTTATGACTATAAAATTTGTTAAAAGTGTCTGACCTTTCTAGATGTCACTACAAACTTGTAAGCTCTGCTTTCAGTGAGCGGTTCAGATTGCCAGCCTAATTTCCATTTGTTCCATTTGTTCTGTCAGTTCATGGGTATTTTTATGAAATTTGGGAATTCAAAGACTCACATCAGAAAACAGCATTCAATTAACCCAGCAAAGCATACCACTGCTCCATTTTAGGATGCTTTTGTGTAAGACGTATTTTCGAGAAAACGGTTATAATAAATGAGGTTCTAGAGAGCCATGGAATCCTTTCAGTTGGCAGAGACCTCAAAGACCATCGAGTCCAACCAGTCACCCAGCAGTGCCAAGACCACCACTGAACGATGAACCATGTCCCCATCTACATGTCTTTTAAATACATCCAGAAATGGTGACTGCACACCCTGGGGACCATTTTCCAGGGCTTGATAACCCTTTTGCTGGAGAAGTTTTTCCTCATGTCCATAAAACTCCCTCTAACCTGTCCCCTGGATGCTCAGGGGTAAATGTTAATTAGGAAAACGTTATTAACTTTAGTCATACTTGGGCCAAATGCAGAAAAGACACTTTGAAATGTTGGTAAACAAGTTCTAGTCTCAGTAAGAAAACTTGCTTAACAATCTCATGGTTTTAGGTGAAGATATAAAATACCTTAGGGATGAAAATCAGATGTTTCTGGAGTTGCCTGAGCTGTCAGAGAAGCACCAATAACACAAGTCAGAGAGTCCACTTAACATCCAGTGCAGACTTGCCACAGAACACTGCTTAACGAGAGAGGCTGAAGTGGGAGAGGGAACTATCAGCTCTGACAGATTCCTGCCTGTTATGAAAAGGAAGACTTTTAGCAGAGAGGAGCAGGCACACACTATTCCCAAGGAGAGGGCAATATCCTGGTGAAGCAATTTTGGCAGGTGCCTGCCAAAGGAGAAGGGGTAAAAAATGCAATTTATAGGCTGCAGGTCTTCCTCCAGAGCTGCTGGGGACAGAACGTGGTCGCAACTGCATTAAGTTGATCCTGCCTTTTGCCTCAAACAGCTTCAGAGGAACTCGAGCCAAAGGAAGTCATAAACAGAACCCCAAACCAAGAAATCAAGGGAACTGTTCCCAAAGAGTTACACTCCATCTCAGCTACAGAGGTGTGAAATTAAGAGCAGTGTTCACATGGAGCTGGAGATCAGGATCTCTGATAAACAGAGTACGATTGAAAAGTACACTAAGACTGAAAAGTATTCATGAAGCAAATTATTCCACAGCGTCCACTAACAAGCAATTTAAATAAATAGCATATATTTAAAATATGTGACACATTCATCATTCTTCACATAGTTATCCTTTACCAGAGGGTTTGGGTGGGTTTCAATAAAGGGAACAAGCACAAAGCAGTTTGGCTGTATGCTTAAAAACATATTCTATCTTGTTGGTACTCCCTATGCAACCAAGACATTCAACTGAAAAACTCTCCAGTTTCTCTACAGCTCAGAAAAAATTTCTTCCTGAATGCAAGATGGGTTTTCCCTTGTAAAGCTTACTGCCAGAAGAAAGAATTCTTGGGCAATGCCTACTTATGGAGCGTTTATACTTTCGTGTATAAGTCCCACAGTCACAACACAGTTCCGTCTGAATGACAGTAAAACTCAGATACAGAAGAAATTGCACAGATTTTCAGCAGATATATCTACTTAATAACCTGTTACAACTTTGATATACAGTATCAATAAAAGCCTTAAAATAAAATGCAAATTACAACCTAACGGTAACAGATGAAGGCACAAGTTTAAGCACGCAAAAGACATTTCTGACACATAAGACAGGCAGCTACTCATTAATAACACAGAGCACTTTGCAGCCAAAAAAAGCCTTAAAAAGTCAGACTTTATGATCCTAGCATGAACCCTGGTTATACTGTCTCTTCGGTACCCTCCCTTCCCCGCTGGTTTTTCAGGTGTATCAGTTCAAAGCACTTTAACCACAGTAAATTGCAACAGGCATTAAAGAATTCTCTGAAGAGAAAATACCCTTCCTATAGGCATTTGCTATTGAGAATTTTTTCTCTTTTTATTTTCCTTTGACTTGCCTCTTACTGTCTTTTTCCCCTTCCTCTTGTTTCTGTTTATATGGTCACATAATTCCCCCAGTGAGGAAGAAAAAGAAAGAGTGCACTAGATGTGGAAAAGCAGGGTGTGCTAGTATTCGATAGGAGGGCAAAACAGGAAAAATTCTGAGATACAGGCAAGATGTTTCTGAAAATTACAGCTACGCTTGCAGCTACCACTCTCTCCCTTCTCACCTCCTGGCAAACTGATTTGGATCACGTGAAATTGAGCTTTGCGGTCTCCTTCCTGAAATACAACTTCAAGCTCTCCCTATTAACAATAGAGATCACAGCTATGAGAAAATAAAACCAGATATTGAATCTTAATAAGGAATAATTTGGCAGAAGCAAACTATTTGGGGGTCATCTGCATAAAATAAAATAGAGCAACTACCTAAATTTACCTTTATCATTAGACGAATTATGCCAGCAGTAAGTTTACTCATATTCATGGTGTCTGTATTACTTAACCATGCCAGTGGTGGAAGCTGCAGTGTGTATGAAGTATGTTACTTCATACCTCATTAAAACAAAATAGCTTCCAGCTACTGAAACTTACATTTGCATTATTCCCAAAATTGCATTCTATCATAATGACATTTGAAGGGAATTCAGAAAGAATTGCTATTGTTGGCATTAACTGCCTTCTCCTATAAAGGAGAGATTGCCACAAGCATAATTAATCTCAAAGTACCTCAGACAATATTTCACCCACTTACTGGTAGTATTAATGAGATCTGCTGCAGATGAAATTGCTAAAATTGGGAATAGCAAGTTCACAAAGCAATGTATTCTTGTGTTCCAGGAGATTTCAACAGGCTGAACAACAACGACCTCCAGAATATAATTATGCAAATATTTTATTCTTTTCATTTAGTTTAAGTTAACTCTATATTAAGCATGCTCTCAAGAGCGAGAAGTCGGATGTGAAATGTAATTTATTTTGTATTAATCTTGTTATCTTTGAATCTTTGTTTAATGATAAGAGACAGAATTATTTGACACTTGTTTGCCTTCTTTTAAATCTATTTACTTTTGTGTGAGGAAAAAAAGCAAGCTGTCTATCACCTTAACAGCAGAAGACACAATATTGGTGCGGTTTCATGTCACTTGGAAGTAGAATTGGCTATAAAGATAACTACTTCTCTGTCATCCAGGAAACTGGAAGCCAAAAAAAACAATGACTGGAGAGTTTCAAATAGATGGTGACAAAGGTAGTGAACAGAACAGAAAACAGTGGATCTTTTTCTGCTCAAGGGTTACTGACTCACCTGCTACATTTCAGTGGAGCTCACATCGAATTCTACAGTCACAGAAAATATGTCTGAAACAGGTCTTGAGAAGCTATTTAGTATTTCAGCCCCATTTCAAGGCAGATGTGTGTCGTATCCAAGGCCCTCTTAAACGGTATTTATCTAACCTGACTTTAAAACCTCTGACAATCAGGATTCAAAAATCTACTTTGCTGTTTTACCATTAAAAAGTTGTTAATAATTACATTCCTCTCTTTTGCTGTAATTTAAGTTTAGTAATTCTTGTTCTGTCAATCACATAGGAAACAAATTATGTCCTTCTGCTAAATCATTCCAGGTCATTAAGGCCTAAGATGTCTTATCTGGATTTCTAACCTTTTGTGGCTTTCTCCTTAGCTCTTTTCAGACAGGACATTTTTACTATTTTTTATATACACTTAGACAGACGTAACTGCTGAACTGCTGTGCAAAGCAGAGACACTATTTTACACATCATCTAGGCTACAGTCATTTTCAAATACAGCCCAGCATGGCTCCTGTTCCTCTTGCAATAATTTTAAAACATAGAGTCACATTCAATTTACAAACCACTGTAACACCAAAACCCTTTCCTGAAGAGCTGGGGCTAATCAATTTATTTTCCCATTCTTGTTTGTGGTATAGAACTCCCATTCACAGCATCTTGCAGATGTTATTCTTAAAACTAATACTAAAGTTATTTGTAAACATTATTTTTCTATTCAAATGCTTTCTCCATCTCATCTGTGCACCCCCTAACATCTATAATGAGAAAATATTTTTAACAAAGTTTCCAGTCTGCAAGCAAAAGAAACCACATGAAATAGGAGAGATTTGGACTTACAAATGAACAGGCCCAGGAACAGGAATCTGACCTCAGTTCCTCCCTCCAGCCACATAAGGATGAGCAACATTCCTTCTGTAGACACTTGATGTCATCTGAGAAAACAGGGATAAACAATCCATGTTTATTTTTAGGAACCTTTCTGATGTAGACAAAAATCTATACATACAAGAAAAGATTTATAAATTATATGCCATAAAATTATTATGTTTATATAATAAAGCACAAAATTACTGCAATGCCATCCGGATTGAGCAGAGGAAGAGACATTAAAGTTATGATGGAAATACACTGAGATTTTAAAATAATTCAAAAATATTCTGGTTGCAGCCTCAGGTCAAGGATTTGAATCAGGAAGCCTCATTGCTGCCAGACATTTTCACTCCACGTTTTGAGAGTGCTTTGAGTCTGTGTTCTGATTTCAGGAAAATGCTGCGTTGGGTTTGATGGTTTGAGCCCATTTCTGTATAGCTGACTGAGCATCATCAGTGTGACCACTGGACTAAAGTCTGCCCTGAATGAGTGTGATTTCAAGGGGCTTGCTTAGCAGAGATCCATACAAATAAAAGGAAAAGGGAATCAAGATTCAATGACTTTCCTGCTGTCAGAAGCAGCACAGAATTATAGAATGATTATCTGCCAAAGGCTGAACATATGAACACAACTGAGCTCCTAGTTTTCCTTCACAGTATGACAAAACCTAATGATCCTTCAGTGCCTTTCCTTTTTACTGTTATTTTTCCAATAAATAGTGTGAACTTGTTTCTTCTCACCCCCTAAGTAATCATTTATGACAATTTCTTTGGAACAACAAGCTGGTGTTATTTTTCCAGTTCCTCTGCAGGAGATGTACTGGAACACCTTTATCTCACTGAGTCATGTCCAAAAAAGTACAAAATTGAACAACCAGGGCACAAGAGCTTTCCAATTGTCTGAGGCATTTATTCTCTCAGGGAAGTTCTATAAGCTCACACGTCAAGTGTGACAGCAATGGCAAGATTTGTGGTGTTTGGAAACTTTTCACAAGGAAAGTTTTAAAGTTCAGGCATTTGCAGTGAGGCGGCTGTAACTGAGGTATTGTTAAATATTAAAGTGGTAAAAGAAAGAAAAAACAACTAAGGGAATCTCAGGTTAAAGCCAAGGCTCACTACTATTATATAAAACAATTTTCAACCTGCACATCTGTGGTGGGTTGGCACTGGCTGGCTGCCAGCACTCCCTCATTCTCCCTCCTCAACTGCAAGGGGGAAAGATAAGATGAGAAATCTTGTGGGTGAAGCTAAAGGTGGAGATATCACCTTGTAGTTATTCTCATGGGCAGAACTGACTTGGGGGAAATATAATGTATTGGCAATAGCACAAACAAGACAAAATTAAGATGAGACACCCTCCCCTTACTACTATGCACAGTCAAATCTGCTGGCATCCCCTAGGAGACGTTCTGACCAGTTAAAAGATGTTCTTCATTCTGCCACAAGGAAGAGCAGAAAGAATTATTTCTCTTCCTGGTCTTACAGATCAGACATTGCCTAAATGTTGTGCTGTTCCATAGGCACGGATTTAATTTTAAATGTGCTGGGCTGTGCTCACATAAAATGCATTTATTTCTGCCCCTGATTCTACACAAGGGCTCACCCTCCCCCCCTTAAAATGACTGCTATACAATAAAAAATGTCCACATACAAATCAGCCATGAAGGAATATGAAAATCACTTTCAGTGGATATAAATTTAACAGCAAAAGTGAGCCTTGTGCTCATTTCCCACAAGCAAGGGGGAAGGCTGAAGGAGTCACACGCTGTATTAAGGATACCGTAAGACCTGCATAAATTCCTGCTCTTCAGAGAATACTTCCCCAAAGCTTCCAGCAGCGGAGGAAGATGTGTCCCTTTCTTGTAAAAGCCATCCTGCAGTGGAGGGCAGCCCATTTCACCCTGGCCAGAACAAATGTGCCGGCGTATTTTGTGCGAGGTTCATCCCCACAGTGCAGGGACAGGAAATAGAGCTGGGAGATACAGGACAGCTCCTGTGATACTTATTTTCCTTAAATTATGGAAGTGTGGGGCAGAGCTGGGAATAACTATAGAGCTAACTAATAACTAAGGGCTGTGAATAACGACAGAGGACACTGCCCTTGGCAGGTAAACCTGTCAGTGATCAGTGGCTGGGCCAAGGTTTGCTGCTTGGATCCAACCATCAGTCCAGCTACATTTAAGGAGTTGAATTTCAGACAGCAGTGTTCCTTTTCTGGGGTACTGAACTCTAAAACAATCTTCATTGAAATGGAGCATGGCATAGAATGAAAGGAAAAATTAATTGTTACAGTAACTAACTAGGAAATCTCCTTTTCATAGACAGAGAGCTGAAAAATAGAACTGTATTTAAGAGCTGTGGTTAAACAAATCTTTCTCACAAAATTACCCATTAATTTTATTATTGCGTTTTATTGCATTATCTACAATTAAAGTACTGTGCTTAGATAAAGCAAAACAAGATGCTGAGCATATCTAAGGAAAGACGCCAACAGCCACAGGAATTCTGTCTTAATTAGGGTTTTGCTGTTGCACGGGTCACAAGGTATTACACTACTCACAGCCTACAAGTAGGAATTTAAAATGCTGGGATTAGCCAAAGACCGATATCTTCAGTTTTCTGTAGTATTAACTATGAGAAGACCAAAGTTATATTTATTTTTAAAAATTAAAACTTTGAGATTCTAAAGTGCATTTACAAACTGGTCTACCAAGACAGGAAAACACATAGAAGTCTTTAAGGATCAAAACCTACAGGAAGAATCTTTCATTTTTAATGGAAAAAATGCAAGTATATTTTATTCATCTTTTCCCAACTAAACAAATTGACTTAATCTATAGATAACATTATTTATAGTGGGGGTGAAACCAGATTTGCTTTCTGCTTCCTCCCCCTTTCCCCCATAAAAAAAGGACAAGCAAACAAAAATCATAATATCGATTTGGCAGAAATCCTGCTATGTTTTCATTTTTTGATCTAACACAAAATATTGTCTCTTATCTAGTATCACAGATTCCATGAAAAAGTATAACAATTCAAATCTTCAACTGAATATAATAGATAATCCACTCCACTGAGAGTAGAAAAATTTAATTTACTATATTGCAGGAAAGCAATATTTTCTCTTTTAAGGTCATATGATGCCCACAGGATGCTTACACTGAAGCAATGCAAAGTTGTACGAAGAACTCTACAGAGCTGAGCTTTTCCCTAGGGATTTTTCAGATGGATTTTGGCTTAGGGTGAGGGGCAAGTAGCCAATAAACAATAATCAGAGAAACTGTTTATCAAGTTTTCATACCAATACAAAGGAGAGAAAGTTGGCTACTCAGGTGAGGAATTAAGAACATATTGATAATAAATGTTTTTAATGATTATACATCCAGTAAAAAATAAAAGAGGAGCTATACTCAAAAAAGCTCTTTTTAATGCCTCTCTACTAGTCCTGGATCTGTGGTTTTTATTCAGAGGGGAGAGAGATACTGCAGAGATGAGCTCCAAACATCAGAATTAGTCTTTGGAGAAACTTTTCCTCACTGATAGGAAAAGCTACTCACACAAGCACCTTTAAACTGCTCATATCAATCAAAATAAGACAAAAGTTGCCAAAGAGTTACCATTCTTGCAAAAGACCCATATTTATCAGTTATAAGAAGGATATATAGCAAATATATAGTAAGCTACTCCTAAGATAAAGGAAAAATGTTTTTCTAGCTATGCCAAAATTCTAGCTGTTGTTTAACAAAATACAAATTTTGAAGGCCTGCACTAGCAAAAAAAAAAAAAAAAAAGTATTTGTAGAAAAACAGAAGCTATAAGCTAGAAACAAACAGCATACTGAGATTGGTAAGGAAGATGGGATAAATCCTCTAGGAAGAGGAAGGCAGAGAAGGCAGGAGAAAAAGCATCTGAGTTGAATGACATCCAGACACCCCATCCGTCCCTCATCTGCCTCCACACACCCTCTCTGCTCCAGAAGTCAGAGCCTGAGAAACCTCATGCCTTTAAGGCACCCTGCAGCTCTAGTTTTATTAGTGGATTATTCCTGGTCATCAATGGGCTGTGTTCTGTCCAGGGAGATAAGAGTCTGGAAAAGTTTCTCCCCTTGGAGGCTAAGCTGGAAAATCAATTTCCCTGAGTTCTAAGCAGGATGGTAGGAGCTGGAAGAGAAAGGAGATCCAGGATAATCTTTCCCTCCTGCGGTGGCTGCTGCAGCTTGGTTTTTACATGATTTGTGGCACACAGCCTGACCAGCAGGGATTTTATTCAATCCAATTGCTGAGTGCTGAAGCTGAGATCCAGTACCAAAATCTAAAACTCTGCGGGGCTTTCTCTCCACTCCTCGTGATGCACCTCATTTCTACTGATGTCTGTAGACAACTCAAGCTTTAAGAAAGGGGGGAAAGGTGGAATCAGATCCCCTAGTCACAGGAGATTCAGCTTTCTCTGCTGACTGTTCCAAGGGGCAAAAAAATCAGCAAAGCCTACATTATGACTGCTGAGAGGCATTTCCAAAAAAATCAACCCACAAATCACAAGGAGGAAAATTTAGCAAGAGGCTCTGAGGTAGGAAATAAGGCCTGAGAGGAATAACAAAGCCAAATAAGCACACAGAAAAATGAGGAGTAGTGAAAAGCAGCACAGTGACAGAACAAGGGATTCACGTTCTCCAAACTCACTGATCTTTTGCATGAAAGTAGTCACTGAACTCAAGGTTTCAAGGGCACCAGTCACAGACAACTCTAAAGTATGAGAGAACATCAGAAAATTAAGATCTTACTCTGAAACAAGCAGAAACTCATGATTCTATTTATTGTAAGTAAATTTATCTCAGCATTATTCTGCTGGATAACTCTTTTTTTTTTCTTGCTAAAAGTAGCAGCTTTTAACAAACAGGGAGTGCTCCCATGCACAGACACACAAATGAAGGCAGGCAGCTTTATTTGGAGCCTTTTCAGACTGGTTTGTACGCGTTCTGCCTGTTAACTTTGGCCGTGTTGATTTTACTCACACAGCAGGGATGTGGTCATTCATATTAACATCAGCACAGGGCAGGCCGGGGTGCAGGTCCTATTCAGAAAAGAGTGACAAGGGGACACTGTCATTCACATGAAAATGGCACTAAAATCTAAATATGTGATGAAAAATACTATCTAAACAGAAGCAACAGCACAGAATCCAGTCTGTAAGACAACAAAATACATGAAAATAGTCCACACTGTGTTCTTGCTCTCCCCTTTCTCCACCCCTGTGAAACAGCATTTTCTTGTGCCATGGCACAATATCACTTTTGCTACTGTCCTTAACACTGTTTTACCATCAATTACATATGTGCCATTATCACTGAGCAGAAATCTTGAATAATTGGCTTCCCTGTGCCTCCAAGGAGAAGAATAAAACCCCTTTCTTGCAACTGTACACAACTAAACTTTAAATTGCCTCCTCCTGCCAGCATTGCAGCTACAGCACCACCATCCATTGGCTGCTGTTTGAGGGGCCCTGCCATCTCCTTGTGGGAAGAGCTGCGTGTAATTATTTACTTTGCACAGGCCACTTTGGAGCGCTAGAACAGTGGGAAGAGTTTAGGTAACTGATCAGGCACTTTGTTTGAGCTCTGAAACAAAAAAACAGAGCTTCCTTCCCACCATCAATTTTCCTGATGGCCCTGTCTTCTTTCTGTGTTATCTCTTTCAGCCTTTTATGAGGAAAGCTTCAGTGAAAGATGTTTCACTTAAAGGTTTGCTGTCACTGCAAGACTATCTAAAAGAAAAGCATCACCTGGGACCAGTATAGAACCTAAAAATATTACTGGAGGCTTTTGGGTTGCTTCCTTTGTGAGTGGATACGGGGGAAAAATACGCACATCAAGACCTTTTTTTCCCCCTTTAATAATTCTGCCTAGTCTGACAAATATATTTCCACCCTGCATGGATATCAAATGAATATGATCCTATGATTGCAGCAGGCAGGCTTGGCTTGCAGCAACAAGGATGGCTTTAATAGACTCCTGACAGAATCCCTATTCATTTCTTCTCCCTTATTTGTGATAAAACATTTAGCTCTCCATCTCCATTAATCTGAAACTCGGAGCCATGCACATGAGGCAGCCCGTACAGCATTTCCATGTTTCTGGCTTTGCAGAGCAGTGGAACCCAGCGCAGCAGAGAATCTGAGCCTCCCCTGAAAGCTAAACGTGCTGCCTGGAGCTAAGTTGACATTTTGGCACACAATAGACTGTGCTAATGTTATCAAGAACACTTAATTGACCCAAAAAATCCTTTCTGTTGTGGTGAATGGCAAGATTTGGGGGGTATTTTTTTCATACACAGTAGTGGGAAAATGGAAGAAATAAGGGGTTTTTCTCTCTTTATTCCAATAGATATGGAAGGCAATAGGGTTGGAAATTATTTAAATGTTTAATAGCGTACTTTTAAAAAAATGTAGATATTTCTGAAGACATTAATTTTTTCACTCCTTCTTCCACAATACAAATTACTAAAATATTCAGATTTTTGCCCCAAGTAATTTGTGGAAGAGTAGAGATCTGGAACCTTGTTAAGCACTTCTGCTTCTCACATTTCAGTAAACTACCAGCCAAAATTAAACAACAATTATTTGAAATTACGCCTAAAAATCTTTCTGGCTCATTGGATTCCAGTGAGAAATTTTCACTGATCACTTCATCGCATTATTTCTTTTGACACAAAGGCTTCCAAGCAAGGCTGAGTAGGCAGCACCTCTGCTACCAACATTAAGTACCTTATGTTCTAAACCCTCAGTTTTTCAGACCTTCTGTGCACCAGCAAGGAACAGAAAGCACAGTTCGAAATTAATACATCAAAAAGAAACCAAAAGAGAAAAAGACATTTCTCCCCTTTGTGGATCACTTTTGTCAGATAATGTATTTAAGGTCACAGTGGACTGTTCACAGATGTTTCCCTATATTCAAGAGAGGACCAGAGAACTTCTCAGCAGACCCTTTGCCCTTTAAGATGGGTTTCTCCAGCTAAAACCATGCTCTGCAATCTCCCTTTCCGTCGCTCACAGCAGACAGCTTCAATTAGAAAAGCTGCTGAGATAAGGTCTCTGCTTCATGAGACTAACGAGTGCCTGAAGTGATGTACTGAACTAATGGATATTGAATACAGAATAGCTATTTGTTGCTTGAATTCCATCACCTCTTATTCCTTGGATGTGGTTTTCCAGCTGCAGTGGCTTTTAATGAAAAACTATTGATATGATAGAACTTTTAACTCTCTAAACACCCACCTTATTTATTTAAATGGAGGCTTTGTTTTATAGTATTATATTTGAGGAAGTTACTTTGAAATGTGGATTTTCAATTCAGATTATATTCATAAAAAAATCACTCAGAAAAAAAATTAAAATTTATTGCTGAAATAAAACTCTGCAGCGGGAGGATGATACCTCAATTTTTTTAAAAAGGGTATAAATAACATCAATGGTGAACACCCTGTCTAATGTTCCAGTGGCAAAAACAGCATTCTGTCATTCAGCATAAAGATAATGCCAGAGGAAATATTGGACATATGAGCCCACAGGGACAGGAAGAATCATGTTCAGTAGCAATTTTGAAATTACATTTTAAAACTGCAATTTCTACATTTCCCTTCAATCTGCTTGAGCAATAAATGCTGTCCCACCCAGGATAACTGTGGGATGACAGACGCAGCTGTTGAACTTCTGCTCTTACCTTAGGTCAAACCATTGGATCTCCCTGGCTAAGAACTTCAAAAGATAGCATTGGCTAATGAGCTGTTTTTGTTAATCTAAATGTGTGAACAGAGTAGTGACTCCTATAAACACATTCTAAAACCTCTGCCCTCAGCTCTTTACCTCCTGTCACGTTCTGTCTCCATGTGACCACTTTATGCCAATGCACCTGGGAATAAAAGGAGGGACTGAGCTCATCCAGGTTTTCCACCTGTGGGATTGTAAGGAAACTGCACAAGAGGAAGGAATAAAACTGCACAGGTCATCAGCTGGAAGTGTGCTAAGCCAGTGATGCCAACTAACACGCCAAAAATTAACTACTGTGTGATATTATCTTTGATTTAAGGTTTTGCTACCTCCAGCAATGAACAACCACAGGACACGAAAGCAAAAACCTCCAAAACTGTGAAATAAATTTTGAAAATATTTCATGCCTTTTTTTTAAAGTTCTGATTTCCAAACTATTTCCTGTAATGACAAAGTTAAAAATTTTTCTTTAAAAAAAGATCAGATGGAAGTTTGTTTCAGTTCAACTCTTTACAACTGGCCAACTGTTGGGGAGGAAGAAATAGAAAAGTTTTATAGAAATTATTGCCTGGAAAAATATACTAAGAATGTAGAAACCTTAGGAGAAATTGAAACAAAGACAAGTTCTAAGATACTAATCAGGAGGTAGCTGCAGGGAAAGATTATCAACCTATTGTTCTCACAACAGCTCCCCCGGGGTGGATCCAAGAGTGGAAAAACCAGTTTTGTAGAATCCAAACATGTAACAGCTATGGTAATGTAAGAACTCTCATAGGCTATATGGAAATGATGTAAAATTTGTATCTCCTCCCTGATTAGTTAGTAGAAATTAGCATATTCATCATGGAACCTGTTATCCGTGCCGGAGAGCAGATTTTCGCTCCCTTGTAACTTCCTTTCTCCTCTCTTGCAACTTCCCCTCCCCTTCCTACCTCACTTCCTGTGGGATCGCCATGGGGCTGCGAAAAGCAGCCACGTGGTCAGTCTCACTCTCCTACCTTCTCTCCCAAAATAAACCCGCATGCTTTGAAACCGACTGCAGAGAGTCCGTCTCCATCATTGCAGAGGAAATTTGTCGCATGATTTCCTACAGCCAACAATGGGGTCACCCTCAGGAACTGATGCCATCTTTACTCCTCCTACAAATGACAACAGATGTCTGGTGGATTTAACTTGCAATTGAAACTTATGAATTTATACATTTTAAATTTCATCTTTTGATAATTCCCTAAAAAGGATCTAAATATCCTGAGTAATTCTCCCTGAAACAGGAAGAAAAACATTGGGGTCTCTTTTCTAAGTTATCTTGGGAGCTGACAGAATTCAAGTCGCCTGTGAGGAACTCTAATTCTGAGGTTTGTTTTCAGTGATTTTTTAGAATCAGTGAAAGTTGTAATAAAGTTGAAATAAACTGCTGCCAAGCAGAAACTCTTGGTACAGACTGTGCAAAATTGCTTTCTATTTACAGAACTCTGCCACAGTGTGGAAACAGAACCTGACACAGCTGCCTGGCAAGTCTTTGCAATAGAAATGGTCCTCAAAAATGTTCCACAGGAAACACTTGAGCCTCCTGCATCCTTCTGCCTCCAGCTGAACATCTTTGTGCCCAGAGGTATGGTCTGATTCCTCAGGGACCAGGTGCAAGGGGGATCAGGCATTACTGCATGATACAGTCATGCAGAATTTCCAAAAACCTGAACTTCAGTGGCACAAGACAATTCTGAAATGTCTTCTGTAAGTGGAAGAAAAACAGTGATAGGGCTGGAAATGGCACTCATGTCCTTCAAATTTAAGCATCAATTAAAAACAGATCTGTCCACAGATGAATTAAAAATCCAAAGTATTTCATCATACGCAGTTTCGGGTATTCTTTTTTGTTGCATAAGCAGGAATTCTTTGAGTATAGCAACATACGATGTAAGAAATCACAGAAATTGGGTGGAGAGAGGCTGCCAAAATCTCAAGAGGAACAGGAGACTGAGCTAACTGCAATGATCAATCAAGCTAGAACTATTTTATTTATGCCTGGGCAAAACAATTAATCTGGGTGCTTCCTTAGTAACCCTCTATAGCACCCAGTGATATTATGAGGAAATTCCTGGGAACAGGAACGCACCTGAAAGAGGTCCCAGAAGCAGAGTGGCTCAGCAGCAAAAGATTCTAGTTTTCTCAAGCACAGAGAAAATGTTCTTGAGTGACCTCAGAAGAAAAGTAATGGTGATCTTTAATTGACCAAGCAAGGGTGGAAAAAATGGAGGCTGGTATTTATGCCGTGGGTGAGAAACTCACCGAAACAAAGCTGGTTTTGAGGTGTTTGTCAGTGCAGTTCTGACAGGGCTGTATAACTAAAATAGGGATGGTTCACACAGGCTCATCAAGCCAATTTATTACTACAGGAATCCCATATTGTGTCGAGAAGAAACACATATATCTCCTCACTACAGGAACTTGTTTGTACATAAATTTAATCTGGCATGACCACAAACCTGGGAAACCCTAATGAATCCAGGTGATGCCCCAGAACTGCTGTACAATTTCTTATGGATGTTGTAGGGCAGGAAGGGAGATTTCTACATCTCTATCATGAGTAGCTATATCCCCATCTGCTAAATCAGAGCCTTTAAATGCATGTTTATTTCAATATTCTCTGAAGTCTCTTTTCAATAGTTAGGATTTCTCAGCTGATATTCTCCCTGGATAGCTGAAATTTAAGTAAATCTAACAAGCTGAGCAAATATCTGAGGTCTGCCTGCCCTTTCTCTGGAAAAAGGATTTTTCATTCTGTGTGTCACTCACAAATCACTGCAGAGCTCACACAAAGTCAAACCCTAGGCTTATCACAGTGAAGGTGAAGCAGATTTGGTTTTGATTAGAAGTTAGATATAAACCCACCTTCAGTGCCCTGGGTTAATAACAGCAAAGTCACACATTCAAAAGTCATGAGATTATGGAGCACTTTTAACTTGTATTTGGATCCAAAATAATTCAAAGGATAAAGCAAATTACTGTATGGGATCACAGAGGGAAAATTAGGAAAGGAGTGCATAGTACCAGGAAAAATTCCCTGATTTAAATTATCCAATATCTGTACAAGATGCCACGTGCTCAGAAACCTACATAACTTGGTTGTCAAACACAAAAAGGAAAAAAATTAAACATTTCACAGTAGTTATTTCTATGATTGTATTGGATTGCTGCCAATGGATGTTCTTCCCTCTGTACACCCACAGGAGTAGTGGGTCACCAGTGCAGTCCCCAGCTTCGCCAGTACTTCCTTTCCAAGATTCTTATTATGAGAGAAGAGAAAATAATATTTTTAAAGAGTCTTATTAAATTTAAAGTGATCTTCATGATGTCTCAGGTGCATCTATAAAATTATTCTAAATTTCCCAATCATTTTCATATACACATAAGTTGTAACTTTTGTTCTTTTAATAGCACTGGTCTCTAAATCTAGTTACTCAACTTATGCAACTCAGCATGATTCCACTGAGAAACAGCTTGGAAGGAACTGAAATATTTTTCACAAAAAAAAAAAAAAAAAAAAAAAAAAAAAAAAAAAAAAAAAAAAGGTTTAATTGCAGAACATCCTAATTTATAAGCTAAGGAAAATCACATTGAGGAAATGTAAGAAAATAGTAATTAAAAAAAAAAATCAGAGCAAACCACAATTTTTACAAAATATTTCCATTCATTTCCAAACCAGCACCTCAGTATATTGAAAAATACATGTTTTGGCTTGTGGCAAAGAGCCAGAAATTATGGTCATATGGTATTCCTGATCCAGAGTGATAATAACAGGATGTTTTCCACCAAAATAAGAGGAAAAAAACAGCCACAAACTACTGACAGAACAAAGGCAAAAGAAATACAAAATAGTGTATGAGAAACTAGACAAATGAAAGTCTTCCAAATTGTTCTCATTTGTGTATGCATGCACATCTTTGCAATCATAATAAATGAATTATTTCAGAGAAATACACATATCACTGGACTGTATCTTAGTTACCAGCGTGAGAATTTATGAGCAGGGTGTCTCACACACGTAAGGAATGTGGTTTTCACTCACCAATAAAGGCAAAATCCATAACTGAACTGAGCTGCAGTATCCATCTTCTTAAGTAGTCTCTAAAACCTGCATTTTTAAATCAAAGAATGAAACTGTAGATTATAAAGAAACTGTTGCACCCTCACTGCCATGAAGCCATTTTCATTGGGAATACATTGTTCATAATGAATCATGGGGTTATGACAAGAAAGTGGCATTACAAAAAACAAGGAAAAAACACACAAAAAACCAAAAGCAATTGTTTCAATTTGCTTATAATCATACCTTATGCAGAAATTTACTGAATTTAGAAAGGAGAAAGCTGTGGAAAAACATAAACAACTTGGAAGTCATTATTGACCTGCAAGAAAACATTTTCTAAAAATAGTTAAAAGCTGTATCTCTTTCAATTAACTCAGAAGGGTTGAGCCATTAACAAGTTGTGTTCATTTTCTGAATGCCACATGATAGTATCCTTTATCTTAAAAATACAAACAGTCCCCCCCAGTATCCTACAGGAAGGTGGAAACAGAAGACAAAACCCATTTCATTTTGTCCCAGAATTTCATCTGTGTGACGAAGGCTGCAGAGGCCACAGCAAGAGCCATTTTTGCCTTTTTCAAGTTCCTTCACACTCAGCCCTTTCCCCATCCATCCTTCCTTCTGTCACATTAAACATTTAGGTTGCAATTATGGAAAACTGCTCCCTGAGACAGAGGTGGGGAGGAATAATGTATTGTAGAGCTGGAAGGGATGGCCCCGAGTGTGGTGACAGTGGACATTCCCTCACAGCTACAACAGAAAGCTTTCAGACGCCAGGAGCGTGGGGCAGCACAAATATCCAGGTGGAGGTAAATACTAAAGAGCATAAATTTCAGCTGAACTGTGGTTTTTAGGCATTTAAAGGCATCATATATATCTAACAGGAGGTGTAGAGTCCTTAAAGGAAGGCGGCTTAGCCTGGGTGTTAATTTACTGTGGGAATTCTCCACCCTTTGGAATGGTTCAGGGTGCCTTCCCATCTATTTCATGGGCAGGTTTAATTCTGGCAGTGTAAGATAGGTGGATGTCATCATGGCCACACTTCCCTTGAGATACGCCTGCAAAGGAAAAATTAGTGGATTATAAATATACTTGACAAAACATTTTTATTTGCGTCACTTAGCAGCTACCCTGAAATAACTGGGTTTAAGGACATTTTGATAGAACTATACTAATGGCAAGGTTGCAAGTTTTGGTTCTAGAAACACTGAAAAGATACATAACTGTTATCCTATATGATTTAACATTATTTTACTCCTTCAAAAAAATTCAAATGAATCTCATTAAAAATTTGCAGGGAAAAGTTTTCAATTACATCCCATTGTATTTTATCCTCTGTTCACTGTGTTCTTTGTTTAATATAAATCCATTTATTCAAGGTCCAGAAATACTACTGAAAAGGAGCATTTCAAATTATTTGGCCGTGCTTTCTAATTCTTTAACCATCAAATACAATATCTAAGTTCACTCACTGTTTTTAACCTTAATTGATTTTCTTCTTCGTTTTTCACTCTAATTTTTCAAAAGCTCCTCAAAAGAGGAGTCTAAAAGCATCAATCTTTCATATCTAATCACTAACATTCCTGAACTGTTGATATGCAGAAAAGATAGAAAAAAGAAAAAAGCGAACCCCCCCAGATACTCAGTTTATTGTCTTCCTAAGACAAACACAGTACAGAAGAAAATAGGAGAAAATGAAAGATTAGTTGCTCTGAGGGAAGAAATCAAAACCCTTGGATAATATAATTTTTGTTTCATTAATAATTCTAACCTAAAATTTATCTCAAAAACGCTTTTCCATTCATGGCTTGTCCTATTAACTTTCTTACTGTGAATTTTCTGCTAGATCCAAAGGAAATTTCCAAGGTTCTGGTGCGGTAATAAACACACAGAGGTGCTGACCTGAACAGCAGTGATATTTTTATGGAGGGGAGAGCAGGGACTTTCTAGCAGATGGGGGCTCCAAGACTGCTGCAATAATTTTGCCACATCCCCTTCTCTGAAAAGGGTACATCTGTACACAGGCAGCCATAAAAGTGCTAAGGGGGTAAATAAGGAGCTATTTAAATTTACCAATAGAGGAATCAAAATGCAGATTTTGATGTTCAGCGGGACAGATCTGCTTTTGGGCCGCCAATAGAGATTGAAATATACTTACACTTCATCATCACCTGCCCACTGCTTTCTCTGAGGCAGAAATTAAGAAGGCTTCCAAAAAGCATTTTTGTTCTTTGGAAAATGTTTAAGGCTCTGGTGACAGAACAATCAAGTATCGAAGTCAGGAATCGTTAGCACTGTCTAAAAAGTCCAAGTGAAAACACAAGTTCAGAATGTTAAGAGGCCTAATCATAAATTTCTTGAAGTAAAATTATATTTGACCCTAAAAGTATTCCTAGGAGATGAAACTAGAGTAGATTACTTTCTAACAAATTGCTAGTGGACGAGGCTTTTCAAGGCATTTATGTACATGAGTCTCCTCAAGTGAATAATCAACTTTACAAAGAAGCAAGCAAATCTTCATAAATATGCAAAAACAAGTGCTTGTATAGAATCAAAGTCCCACTTTGATAGTTATTAAATCATCACCCAAAAAAGAATGCTAGAAGGATACTAAAGTGGCAAATGTCAATCATATAAAAGTTACCCAGCCCCAGCATAAAGCCTGGTTTGATCCACTGTAATATTGTTATGGTCATGTTTTCCCACTGAATCATTGGCTAATTCCATTTACAGATTAATTGTTGTCATTGAGTAAGAGGCCATTAAGTGTTTTCAGTGGTTTTTTTTTTAGTAGCAAACAGCTCCATAATCGACTTAATAAACACTCTTCAAACTTTGATGATAAAATTTGCATTTACTCATGGGATATTCTAAGATACTTTTTGCAAATCCTAACGCAGTTTCACAGCTACCAGGAGGCAAGGGGATGGCATAACCGTTTTGCAAAGGGGGAGCTGACACCTGCCAGAGTTATGATCAAAAGCGCCTTTTAATTTGTGGATCCACTTTAAAGGCCTTCTATTAGATTTTCCAAAGTAATTCTTATAAAGTAAAACCATATTGAACATTTCCAGTGCTTCTGTTACTCCTAGGAATGTTTAGAAATCAGATCACTGAACCTCAAAGAGCACAATCAGAATGTTCTGATAACACAAATTTGTAATTTCTTAGCTAATAGCACTTCATGAGCTATCAAAAATATCCCATAAGAATGGGTTTTAATTTTTTTTGGGTTGACCTAGTTTTGTAAGCTTTGCTAGGCATCTGCTTTAAGCTAGGACTTGTTAAACTCTGTGGTCCTAAGTCATCCACTTCAAGTCATTCAGCGTCCTGGGACCTCTGGGATGTTACAGCAGCAGGACAGGGACCAGGGACAGGAGACTCTCCTGTCCCTCAATTCTCACCAGCTGGGACTGATTGAGGGAAACTCCTGCTCAGATTCTGCAGCTCCAGTCTCCAACATGTCCATACAGATGAAAAATCTCAGAAGATTGAAGCTGCTAACCTAACACACCTTTACTGCACATGTGCAAAGTGCAATTTTTTTTAAGCCTTATAAGTTGTTGTTAAATTTGGGGTGTTTTCAGCAGCTGTCACATTCCTGATTCCCGGCCAAATTTCAAACCCTGGTCCAAATTATTAACACACCAAATTTCTCTTCAACGCAATACCACTGATTTCTTGACCAGCGTTATTCTCAAAAATACAGTCATTTTACAGAAATTGTTATTTATTTTTAAGAAGACACCTTTGGAAAGGGGAAAAGAGCGTCTTGCCCATAAGCATCACCAGCAGTTACATCCATAATATATAGATGAACTATGTAGAGAAAGACTCAAACAGTGTCTTGAGCAAGGAATCCAGACGAGCCAAGACTGTGTTGTAAGGATTGTGGTGTTATTATTATCGAGTTACTACTGTGGGTTGTGCATCTGCTTCCACTTTGTTCTGATGAGGCTAATTGTATATGTTTTTGGTCCAATTTCCTCTTTTTCAGACTGTCTGATTAAGTACAAAAGAATTCCAGTTTTATGGCAGGGCTTAAAGAGGTTCATTAGTTTTTTACACGTCGGTAGTAAATCTGCTCACGCGTCACAGTTCTGAGGGGGAACAGAATCCCCAAGGCTGGTCCTGAATTCAGTCCCCTTCGCATCAGGGGAAGCTTCAAAGAACTTCACCAAACTAACACAATTAGAGACAAAATATTAGTTGATCTGCAAGTACCAATATTAAATATTTTTATTACTGAAGTTATAGCTCTATTTTTTCCCGGTTCAGGATTTAATGCAATCTCCAGCCAAGCAATGGAGCTGAGCCCTAAATGTCACAGAAGGCACAGACCCCAAGACAGATGAGGAGGTGGCAGAGCACCTTCTGGTCTTGCTTCTTCTTTTCACAACATATTCACGCTCACCACAGGTGGATAAAAGCATTGCTTTAATCCTAATTTTATGTTCTTTAGCTTAAAGGACCTCTAGTATGCCTCAATTTAATTTTTTTTTAAAATCAAAAAGTTACTGACATATAAATCTAAAACTCTTTCTTTCTTGGCAGTTCATAACTGGCAAATACTCCTAATCCTGTTTATTCATGATACACTGAAGTTGAAAATTTATCTTTGTGTTTATTATCACCACACTCACATCATGTTTTATTTTAGAAGTAAACAATGTGAGTGTATCATTTCACAGATCAAAAATAAAGTCAATAGGCATTTTTATTTTGAAAATAATGTTAATTAAAGCAGTTTACTACTGTTCAACAAAATAATAAAATTAATGGAAAATTCTGAAAGAGATTTATATTTAAACATAATTTTAGATTTTCTAATTGAGACCATCTTATATAAATATCTTTCCTCCCAGCTCTTGAAAAATTAGGACACAAGGTTATTTTAGGAAACTCGAGAATACATGACTGCTAGGTCTGCACACAGCGCCAGTGCTCTTGCAAATCAATAGAAATACAGGATGCAGCATCCTACATGGCCAGTAATCTAAAAAGCATGTTTTCAGACACCATAAATATTAACTTTGAAATTTATCTTGCAGTTATCTAACAATAACAGGTCTGAATTGTTCTACACTGCCATCAAATTGCACTTTTCGAGGGCTTTCATTTGCCCACATAGCTTCTGATGACTGTGATGGCACTTGTAGATCACCACCTGTCACTGTCATATGGTGATGTGATGCTAATAATAAACATTTTGCCTTCTGTACTGTTTGTTGAACTTGGTTATGGTTTATGACTTCCTGTTCTGGAACATTAAAAGTAGGTTTCAAAGAAAAAAATGTTATTAGTGTTGTAGTTGGAACATTGTTATTATTTCAATTCCAATCTGATGTTCCTTCAGCTCAACAGAGATGTTTCATTCCACTCAGGAGAAATGTAGACTCTTAAAAAAAAGCCATGCAACAATGGTGAAGAATCACCTTTACTAAGTGAGGAGGGAAGTAGGGGAAACTGCAAATTCTGTCTGCTCTTGCACTCTCTCCAACTCTAATTCAGTGTTTCTATGCAGCAATTTAAATACGAAATATTACTATCCCAATCCACATAGAGCTGCTAAAGACAATGTCCCTGCGGAAACAGAATTATCTAGAATAGCTGAGACTTAAATACAGAATTGAACACAAATAGTGTAAACATAACAAACCAATATGTTTAAGAATCTGTCCTTAAAAAAAAACCAAAAAATAAAAGGTATGCAACCAATTCAAAATTAAACAGACTTGTAAGTTTAGCAGAGATGTCTAAAAGATTAAATAGCATAAAATGTCAATACTTTCCTGTTGTCAATTCACAAGCTCATAAAAATAAAACTCTACCCTTTAAATTGTTGAAATATTCTAAATTGCATTTCAGGGGGTATTTCACACTTCCAACGGTTTCCAGTTAATTTTTACTAATAAATCTATTAAAAATAAAATAAGTGTAGACCTTAAAATGCTGCATTTAAAGGGAATTGGATGTCTAAATTTTCTAAATTGCTTTTGTAATAGTTTAAAGATCATTGCTTCTTTTCTGGTCATTTTGATTGTGATAAGGAATGTTCACTTTTTCTTTTGCAGGTGCCTTTCATTCAGTTAAAACTTAACTGAATTCTCCTCTGAGAATTTTCTGCCATTTCCCACCCTTAATGTGCTGGTAAAAGCATCCAGAAGCCCCACTGGCTCAGATCTGCCTGAAGTTCTCAGCCTCAGCTCACTCTGTGTTGGCTTTAGGGGTGAGAGACCCAAATTCAGCACAGCTCAGAGCTCTGAATCTAAAAATCAACGTGCACAGCATCAACAAAGACTCCAAAGCAGAATAGCCAGGTTTGGAAAGAAGAATATCCTAGAGAAGTAATTTCAAAACCTTAGAGG
Source organism: Acanthiza pusilla (assembly GCA_036630365.1). NCBI lineage: Eukaryota > Metazoa > Chordata > Aves > Passeriformes > Acanthizidae > Acanthiza > Acanthiza pusilla. The sequence continues at coordinate 3,845,782 of JAXCHO010000058.1, forward strand.
AGTAATTTTGAAGGAAGAGTTCAAAGGCTGATTGGAGGTTCAGAGTTAAACTACATGGAGACAGAAGCAGCAGGGGCAAACTCAGGTGTGGCAATTTTTAAGACAACACCATAATTCCTGTCTGTCTTACCCAATTATTCAAGCAATGAAATATCTCACAGTAATTTGGTGCAGTGAAAGAAATTTTCTACTGCCATATCCAACCCCCTGTGCTGAGCTGCACATCTCTTAGAAACCTCCAGGCTCTTTTGACAACTCATAAATAAGAAAAATGCATTACTTCCCTTAATTTGGGCAGCATTATCATCATATCATATCCATTCAAAAGTCTTTGTTTCACTTTTGACCCAGCCCAAGAACACCTTTTCCAATCCAGTTTCCAGCTCTGCAATTCTGGCACCTTTGTGCAATGAACAAATAGATTGAAAAAGAGAACTGGCCTAGCTATAGCAGCCCCAAACATGAAATAAGTAACACAACATGGGAATAAATCATCAGCGTGATGGAACAGGGTGGCTGGGAAATCTTGTTTCTACAATGAATGACAAACATGAAGCTGTTCCATGTAACTGATACATGATTCCACCATGAAGCTAAAAGAAAATGCTTAACCTGTTGCTGCAGGGGTTCTGAAAAGTCCTGTCAGAGCATGGAACACAGAGGACAAAATTAAAGGAGTAGGTCCTGAATGGATCCAAATTCATGCCCCGAGGCAAGCAAGCAGAGGTCTCCATAAGTGAGATTCCCACAATCACAGAATTCTGGAACCATTAAATTACAGCCCAGCATCCTTTGGCAAATGCAAGGCATCCCTAGAACTGCTTTCTTTCCAAAGAATATCCTACATTCCATACTTATACAGATATTTCTGTATCTGCAGGAGGTTTCAGAACACTTTATATTCTAATAAAATTTTCATTCATGGACATAATTAAGAATTAGTAGACTTAAGTCCTAATGATACATGTCATTCTGAGAAAATGATTTGAAAATTATACACAGGCTAAATTACAACTGTGGGAAATAATTGTTTTTTTTAAAAAATAAGGAAAATAGAAGACTTTCTGTGTATTTGCTCAGAAGAAATGTCTTGCATCTTTAATATACATTGCTTATGAAGCCCTCTGGGTTTGGAAATACTCTCCACATCTGCATTCCACTGTCATCCTTTGTGCTCTAGCATTTTTACAAGCTGCATCTGTAGGTAACTGCTTGGTTCGGACATCATGGAAAATCTCTGCATTTACATTTTCTCATTGCCATTTTGATGGTTCCCATTAAGTTGTTCAAGGCCCTGCTCTGAGTGACTTGCTCCTTGCCCCCTGCAAATAAATACAGTTAATTACATTCTCCATATTTCAATTTATACTTCTATTTTGTAAAGCATAAATCCAAGTCACGTCAGATTTGGATTGCAATCCAAAAATTAAAAAAAGTTCCAAAATACAAGGCATTTCTAGTGCCTAAGTTAATGTATCACTTACAGCAAGATATTAACAGAGGTACTATCAGCTCTGCTATACTTTTGACTAATCTGTGAAAAAAAGTTGTAGTGGTGGAATATCAACAAGGAATTCTGAAATACTTTATTCTGTGGTGATAGGATTCTCTGAAAGAACTTACTCACTGAATTAATAATTCATCAGATATTAAGAATATCAAACAGTTGGATTAATATGTGTTATCATTACTACAGGCTAAAATTTCCAACCCAAAAGTGTTAAAAAAATAAAAAGAATAAAGAATTTATATTGCTGTTGCTTTACACCATGAGATTGATCTGGCCAAATGTGGATATCTAAAATGTAAAAAAAAGTTCCACTTTAAAAAAAAAAAGCCTCCGTCTCAGCGCTTCCTTTTAAGTTCCATTAATAGGCAGCGGAGAAAAGGGAACACTTAAATTAACCATATCTTAAGAATGTTTTTTCCTTTCCTTATCTTTGAAGGGAGCTCGAGGCGACTGGCTCAGACGCAGATATCAGACACAGACATCGTAGACTTCAAAAGGGAGGTGAGAGAAAACACAGTCGGAGATCCTGTTCCAGAATTTGTCTTGGCAAGGTGAACAAGATTCTCGCGTTATACAAGTCTTCAAAAAGAACAGTTAGGTATCCACATTATGTTACAGAATTGAAATATCTCATGGCCTAGGCCTGGCAATGGAATCCTTGCCACGAGCTCCCACCACTGTGAGGTAAGTGGACCTCCAAAGCGGGCAAAACAGGCAAGATGTGTCTGAGCTTTACTCATTTTTCCCACTAAAATAACAAAGATGCTGAAAAATGACATGTCACCTTCTAAATCTGAAATGCTCATGCTGCAGCCAGCACAGGTGGTTAACATCCACCTACAGACCATCCCTTCCTCCAGCAGCGCTGCACTCAATCCGCTCCAGGGCTCCTGCAAATCAGGCTCCTCCTCACAGCGCAGCCTTGCTATGTCCCAGGCAGTTCTGGAGCTATTTATAACTGGGACATCCATAAAACATCAACCCAGGAGGCATTGGAAGTGCCAAGCGGAACAGCAGCCTGGCTGCTGCTGCTGCTGGAGCTCCGTGTCCCATCCCTTTGCCACACTCCCTCACCAGCAGGGCGTTTCTGGGGAAAACGGCCCTGATTTTTGCACACATCAGTTTGAGCTGCACTCTCCTTGTCTTTTCAACTGATGGCCAACAGCACATGGCACAGAGCTCTTTGTATAAAGGAAATTCACAATAATTGCTCTCTGGTCTTCTTTTGGACCTGCTCTTTCTCATTTTCACTCTGTTGATTGATTTCCATCCCTTTTTAACTAAAAGTTTAACCTGTGCTTATCCCAAACCTGGGTTAAACTCTTGTTTCTTGGCACTGCAGTGGAAAGGGGCAGCATCCTCTCCATCAGGATATGCCTGCCTGAACATCATATTTCACATTTATACTCTGCCTGGAAGTTGTCAGATATATTATGTTATGTCCAGTAAGTACTTTATAAACATCACCGTACTTTAGTGAGACCAGTCTCTTCCTGTGTGTCTGCATAAGGTGATACATCTCAGCAAATAAAATTTCTGATGGAAAGATTACTTCCATATCTGCTTTGTTTTCCTTATGATATTAGTTCTTGAAATATTGAATTTTTTACTTCATGTCTCCACACTACTTCAACCCTACTGATAGCACAGAGCAAATTTGACTCAAACATTTTACTCCTATCTTGAAATTAGCTTCCTCGAGGCAATTTCCACCTTTTTTTTTTAAATTTAAATACACCTAGGCAATTTTGCTTTTCATCTGGATAAGTTGAAAGGAGGATTTTTGTATCACTGCTGATTTGAAGCCTATAACACCAATTGTCATAAATTCATGTCATAAAGACAGCAGAAGTGTAGCTTCTGTTTCCAGATGTCAGTCAGAATATCTCCCCCCAGCTTCGATTTATACAGGTAGCATCAAAACACAGCACATTTTCTCCACTCAAGATTTAAGGCATAAAATTTCCTCTGAGACAGCTCCATACCTGGTATAAGTTTACTTTAGTGTTGAACCATATTTGTGGCATGCACATTTTTTGGATTTTTTTAAGAAATTGGCTTAAGCTCTGGGCTAACAGAAAGATTTAAAAACTTGTCACTGCTATATTTTTTTTTTTTTTTTTTTACTGGTGTATACCAAAACACTTCAACTTTTTATTTCTTACATGGAAATTACTGACCAGTGTTTCCTATTTTATTACATTTGAATTAAGGACATCCAATCTAACACAAGCCACTACTGGAGGAGCAGTTATGTTACCAATACCTATCAATAAGGGTGGCTGTCCCTCAAGGTTCATTCTAGTGGCTTTGCAAATGACACTTAAGGTTTGCTCTGAATCCTCCTTAGCTTGGAGAATTTCTTGAAAGAATTTCCAAAGTGCCCAACTTTCTGCACAGATCAGAAATCACCACAAAAATCTCAATTTTTTTCAGAATCTGCAGAGAAGGAATATTGCATTAAATTGATTATAGTGCAACAAATCAATTTATTTTTTAAAGAAAAAATCTGGGTTTCGATATCTGTTTTTTCCTCAACCTTAAAATTTAAGCAAAACATGATAATAAAATTTGCAATAAAATTTGTCAAACACAGGTCTGAAATCTTGATTTCTGATTTTAGAAGGCTATGGCTGTAAGAAACCCATCTGCAGTACCCAGCTAATTAAGGCCTTGAATTCCAACTAATCAGGAATCACCTGAAACAGGGGCAGTTTGGGACTGAACATGAAAATTTCCAGCCATTTTGGCCTGTGTTTATTTTTAAAACATTCACTGGCTTTTTTATTCCTTTAAAATTCATCGGGAAAGGCAACATAATTTCCTATCAGTTGTCAAAAATTCTTTCATCCAGGAAGTAAAGTAGCATGACTACTAATGGTCCAAACTAAAATAACACATAATGTCCATGTTTTATGCTGATTTAATGCCAGGAGTTGCAGTTAAAATTGATTCATAGCCTGACAACAGTTCCAAAAATCACAGCTCAGACTGGGAGTATAAATGCTACTCTGAGACCCTAATTGTGTGGGTAGGAGTTACAAACCTGTCTCTCTGATATCAGGCAACTTTCCCAATGTCAGATAAGATATTATATCTCTTTTCTCTTTTTTTGTAAATGGCACCTAAGTACTTTGTGATTCTGCTAATTGGGGGGGGGAAGAAGAAGAAAGAAAAGGAGCTTTTCAGTTTTACCTTCCCCCTTTTTTGGGGAATATAGCCAATTTCGAAGCGATAAGCTTCAGTTGCCTCAAAATTTCACTTCTCATGGACAAATAATCTCTCAGAATGTTTCTGTTTTGCTGTCAAATTTTGTTTGTGCACTGATTCCACGCTGCTAAGAATTAGCAGTCTGCAGCGTGCCAGAACACGTGTGTTGAACCGTCAGTTTCAATCATTAACTGATAATTAGAGTAATTTCACAGGGGCAGGAGAGATACCAGAACTGCGTTAGGAGCTGGGAGGGAGCAGAAAGAAGGGAAGATGATAGAATTAATATGTGTTTGTACAGGTCTTTCTCTAAAGACAACAAGATTTTTTTCTTTCCTTACAGCACACAAATACTCAAGTGAATCTCTCAAATACATGAATATGGTGATTCCTCAGTGCTTTAACTAATTTATGCACAAACTGCAGCACTGCTTCAGCTCGTGCACGCACCAAAAAAAATACCATATTATTGCACTGCTGATATTGAAGGGGGCTCAAAAAGGATTAGATAAATTCATGAAGAAGAGATCTCATCCCTCAGTGGCTATTAAGCATGAATATTCAGAGCCACTAAAGTGATGTATTATTTGGAAGAGAGCACAGCACTTGGTATTTTCTGTCTTTCTTACACTCCTTATCTCCTTTTTTTTGGTAACAGTGTGACACAGGACACAGCAAGTGTCCTTTGGGGTCAATCTCCTTGAGGTTTAGACCTGTTCCAAAGGACATGATTCATTTACAACTGCCAGCTTAAAAGTGCATCTTCATAATGGAATACATTCCATTGGGCTTTATCTTCATTTTTTACATCAGCTCCATAAGTAAACAATAATTACTGTCACAAGTATAACTCTTCAAAAGCATTTAGGAGCTGATCTGCATAGATATTAAGCCTTTTGAAAGGACTGAACTCATCAAAATCTGGAATATCTGTTGAATTTTAGTTGATATTTGCCGAGTGGCAGAGGGGTTTTATAGAGTAGCTTTACCTGGCAGCCAGGCTGGGCCAAACACACTCAGCCTCCAACAGAAACAGCACAAACCATGCACTGTGCATTAATAATCGTAATTTATGCACCAGACTTAGTACAAAAATGCCACATTTTCCATTCCCAAGCGCCTCTGAGGTAAGCAAGAAAATTTAATTCCTGTTCCTATAACGCTACTTCCATTACAGCTGAATTCATTGAATGAGTTGAATCCTGTAGCAGTGTGTTCTTACTCTGGTGATTTCGCTACTGATATTTAGATAACAGATACATAATGCTTAGATAATAGAGATCTAATACTTAGATAATTTCTTAGATAATACTTAGGAGGACTGTGCACATTTGCACCCAAATGTCTGGTCCTCTGCAACAACCTCTTTAGAAATTGTGGTGTGGTTCAGACCATCATTTTTTCAATCTGATTCACAGCACAGGATTTTTCTGCAGATTCAAAAGCCTTTGTTTGCAGGGGTATTTCTCAGCTCTTGATACCATGTGCAAATTAGCATCCATTTTACAACCTCTCTGCTAATTGTTATTTGCTAAAGGATTAGCACTCAGTGTCAGTGTAGTTATTATATGAATATTCATTAGGATTTCATACATAACACCCTCACTATTTGCAGCTTAATCTCTTTATTTTGTGATGTTCCTGCTTTATCCATCTGTGAAGTAGCTGCCATTCTCACAAGCACATAACTATCTGTGTCTTAGTCAGAAAATCCATTTTGTTGCTTGTGGTGGTCTGCCTCTCACTGCCTCAGCCCTCCAGGCTGGTGCTGCCTCTTTGGGGGGAGGAGTCCTGTCGTGGGAGGACCTTGGGGTTTGAGCCTCTGACCCCACCCCTGGTTGGGAAAGGCATGTTCAGGGCTCAGGATCCACCCATCCTTCCAGACCCTTCTGGAACATTAGTTCTGTAATTGGTCAGTTTGAATTGTACTCCACCTTCTTATGTAATGATTGGTTTTGTACGCTTGTCCCCTCCCTCTCTCTCTTTCCCTATTGGTCATCGCTTTCCATACTTAACCGGCTGTACCCTGCAGTTGGTGCCTCCTTTTTCCCTGCACCCTTCGTAGGTGCAGGGGAGACGGTCAGGCCCTCTTCCCCTGCTCTCCCTCCCGATCACCAGCAACCCTTACCCATAATAAAGGAGAGCTTGGGGGCGAACGACTCCCACAGCCTTTTGCCTCCTTGCATCATTTTTCCATCGACACACGACGCATGCTTAATTTACAACAGTTGCTATCCCTAGCTGATTTTCTGCAGGTGCCAATATAAATTACGGCCCTCACAGCTTCTCACACATTTTTTCCAAAGGTACTTCTGGTGACCTCAGTAATGCAGAAGGAACTTTGAAACAATGGGAGAAAGAAGTGTTTGCGTGGAGTTTTGAGGCCACTATCAAAGCACTCAAACAGATTGGCCTTTAAAGGCCTAAAAAGATTTAAAGATTTTAAAATATTTAAAGCACAGGTGCCAAAAATGCCCCTGCCAGGATGCACCAGGCAGTCATATTGGATGGAACCAGCACCTTTTCCAGGGGTGATCAGGTCCTCAGATGGTATGGGGATTTCATAAAACACAAGAACAAGTACAAATTTGGAATATTTCCAACATTGTCGTGTAATAATAGAAGTAAAATAGAAGTAAAACATGCATGTTTTACTGTCCCCTGTTATACCTGAAAAGCAACAGCAACCCAAATCTAGAGTACTCCATGATATTGAGATCCTTGATTTGGCACACATATTATTAACAGACTCCTCAAATAAGAGTAATTTCAAATTTTATCTCGAATTTCTATTTATTTTCAAATATTGTTTCATGGAACATCTTTTATTAAATGTTTATTTCCTAAGATTTAGGCCTATGTGTTTTTGCCTTTTCCTTAGCCATTCCCTTTTTTTTTTCCTATTAATAAACTTCGCTATTAACAATGTTTTTTCTTCCAGTAGCTTTAGGAGTTTACTCTTCCCTAGTCATCTGGGGGTTTTCTATAGATATTCTTATAATTTTTTTAATGTTTTCTTCCTATCTCTGTTCCAAAAATCTCTCAGAAAACCTGATGTGTTGATACAAATATTAATAAATATCATTTCATATTTTTACCATTCTTATCATGAATAAACAACAACACAATTGGGGAAAGATGAGCACATCTGGTAACAGAGAAGATTGATGTAGTAGAAATGCTACTGATCTAAAAATTAACAGATATTTAGTATATGCTGCTCCACATAGATGGAGAAGCCCACTATTCAAGAATAAATCTATCCAAACCTGTCTAGGTTGAAACCATGTATCTGACTACTGTAATTCATGGCTGCACAAAGCATTAATTCTACTCAGCCACCAAATACCATCAAAGGCACAGTAAGCAATATTTTCAGCCCATATCTTTACAGCAAACAGCTAGGTTTTTACATAACAAAATCCTGCAATATAATTTCTGTATGATTTTAACTAGCAAAAAGAAATCCTAGCTGATGCTACAGCTTGCAAATAATATAATGAACTTTTTCAAAACTTCTGAAGTTATTTTCAAAGCTATAAAAGCAACATTGCCTCTGTCTTAATTCATAAGCCACTCCTTGAAACAGTTTTGATGTGTGGTTTCCTGTGCCTTTTGAACTGGATCATGACTATAACAAGTATTTTTTCCTGTGTCTACCTGGCAGCCCCACAGCTTCAGGAGTGGAAGGTGAGAGCCCTAAGTATGGCTTATGCTCTGAGTGTTTTGTTATCTGGTAATCACAGACTTAGAGAACTATCTCTACCATGCAATGCTGTCTTTTAAAAACCACAGGAAATCACTGCAGAAAATCCATCAAGGAGCTGAGAAAATTGCAATGCATGATACGAGCTGCTGTAGATGGCCTTAAGAACTTTTCTCTAGAAAAACAACAGTTCTTTCTTAATTCAACAAGTCGGTCATCTAATTAGTACGGCAAAAAAATACAAGATACAGTTCTTGTGTAAAATACACAATTGTGTGTCAAAGAATATGTACATTATAGGAACACTATGCACTATAATCTCATGGCATGTGCAAACATTTTCTTTCAAATTCATAATTTTTTCATCATTTTCCGTCTTTTTTTTATCACTGAGGATAAAACGTCTTGTAAAAAGAGAATATATATTCAAATGTGTTATAGAAAGATGAAAATACATACTCTTCTAGCCTAATAAATTGTTTAGTTATTCACCTAATCTGAATGCCAGGGAAAATTTGCCATGGCAAAGAAGAGGATTAGTGCCAGAGGTGAAATAGAGGAAGGAAGCTGAGTCAACAAATGAAAATATGTGAGATTCTTCACGGAAGAGAAAGGATAGAGCGGATCAGCTGCAGGACACACTGAGACACAGACCTGCATAAATGCTGCTATCACTCCATTGTGGTGACCATTTAGAATGCTTCCTATCTCCATCTGACTTAAGGAATCGTGTTGAGAAATAACAGGAAAACACAAGGAAGGAGCCTGAGGGGTTTGAGTAAGGAGCAGGAATGCATCCTGGTAAATAAGTCAGGAAGCTCTGTTGGGGCAAAAGTGTCTCCTGTTTGATCACTTTTGCTTTCAGCATAAAAATTTGGTCATTATTTGTGGCTAAATAGGGTCACACCACACAATGGCATGGAGCCAACTACATATTTCTAAGCCAAGCTAGAAGAGGACCACGAACACCTACAGAGCTGTGAAGTCAGATGGAAGAATTTAGGTCAATTTAAATGATTTGAAACTTGCTTAAGCAGCAGTAAATTAAGCAAGAAAAAAGGCTTCAGTTCCTCTTATCTGCATTTTTGGAAACTCCGGAGTCATATTTTCAACTTTCCTCAGTAGTCAATTAAGCCTGAAAGATAAATTATTTTAAAAATGAAAGCTGAGACTCTTACATCACTAAGTGCCTCTGGCAAGTAAAGAATTATTGCTAGACTCACAAAAAAAAAAATTCCTAAAGAGTCATTTTATATGAAATCACAAGCGATGTGAGACTTCTATTAATCCCATTCACAGACTCAACTGTATTCCTATCCTTCCAAAAGGCACAGTTTTCTAGAGGGTAATTATTTGGAAAGATAAAAAAGTCTCACTGATATTTTCAAGACAATTTTCATTACCATGTAGTACTTATTTTATCTATCTAGTGGCACATCACAAAACTGTTTTATTTACTATCTCAACTGATGTGAGAATCCTAAACAGTATTTTAGCAGTACTGAAGAACAGAAAAGTGACAAATGGTAATTTATTCATCCAAGTTATAGCAAGACATCAGAAAAAATGAAAAGTATGAAATTCAACAAACAGTTGTCCACTTAATTATGTGTATTTCCTGAATTTCCTAATAAGAAAAAAATCCAGAACTGCAATAGGGAAAAAAGATTTGGAAAACAGTAAGCCCAAGAAGAAGAAACCCAAATGGGGATGTGACAGGGTGACAAAAATAGAGCTGAGGAACCTACGGACAGCTCTGTGAGTGGGGTGAGAGCACAAATCTGCAAGGTTCTGTAACCCGCTCCAGATGATGCAATTGCTCAGTAGCTCTCAAAAATGGGCTGTTCACATATTTTAAAAAAAAAAAAAAAAAAAAGTGAAAAGGTGAAAAAGGACCAACCACAGAAAGCTTAAACATAAATCTTTACAGAAATGTTAAGATTAGATACTGACCAAGCAACAACTGAGCTAAGGGGGACTGGAGCTGTCCAGAAATATTTGATGAGCTAACCACTTAGGAATAAGGGGAATTGTTTAGTGTGATACCTAGGGCTATAACAGCAAAAAATGGCATGAAATTAAGAGGGAAGATTTAGGCCAGATATCAGCAAAACATTGCAGCAGAGTTATTGTACTCTGAAATAATCTCCCAAGGGGTGCAGCCGAAACCCCATTGTATGGGAAATTGAAAACTAGCTCAAATTAGAGCTAAAAACTTCAATGCAGCAAACAATACTGCCTCCATGGAATGATAGCCTGGATTGATTTAATAGCTTTTTTTCCAATTTCTATTCTATTCCATCCTGGAATGCACAATGTAAGACAGTTTAAGAGGAAGGATGCTTTTCTTAACAAAAGACACTGTTTTAGCTAAGTGTGCTGAAGTTTAAATATCTACTGCTCCACCAGCCATTTCTACAGTATCTGAATATGCTGTATGGACAAGGATTTTTTTTTAAAATGATCCTGGCCTTCAAATTTTGTTTGATCTCCCATTTTAATAGCTGAAGCAGATCAATTGAAACTCCACCTGAAGAGGTGATTAGGAACACTCACAGTACACAGCAGCACATCAAGACCAGAACAACATCACTGCCAGTTTGAAAGATGGATGCCAAGATTATCACACAAAGGCTAAAAACCCTTTGAAAGAGTGGTGGATTGTAGCAGTTCTGCACTTTTCAAACCTACCTGCTCACAAACAATTTGCCCAAAACAGCTTGAATTATGTTTGTATTTTCTTTCCCATCATGCACTTGCTTTTTCTGCAATCCATCACTTTGTATCTGTGCAGAGCTCCCAGGTGACCACGCGAGTGATAAATCCATGTGGAAAACAGGGGCACAATCCTTCCTCAGCAAGCACAAGTCATGGTTGGATTGTTGGATGTGGTTTTTCCTGACCCAGCCTAGAGCATTTCACTAAGCACGAAATGAGAAGCAGCAATGAGACTCGGCACACGCAGAACTTTTCATACATATACATGTCCCTGATAATACAGTTTCCTACTACTGTTCACATTTGCCTTCTCTTCGATATTTTCTGCAGCACTGCCTGTGGTCAAACTCTAGTGCGACTGCAACATGATGAGATACAGGCAAATTTCAGAAATTGCTATTTTGCACTATGCATGAGCAACTGGAAAGATACGCAAACAGGCACCTTCATCAAAGTGTATAAGAAGTACCTCACTTCCTTTTGCTGATGGATCAAAGGACCTTTTGTATAATCTAATGACTGATTGAGTCCTCATAGTAGCTGCAATGCAAAGGAATTAAACTACATCTCCCTAAGAACAGAACACTGTCTCTATTGATAGCTAGCCTATCAATAACTGGTAGGGTTATAAGCAGTACCCCAGAAAAACTGAAGTGGATCAAACTTTTTTTTAATAGCTACTTGAATTAATCTAGAGGAACATCCTGATAGTACACAGGGATGTACAGAAGTGCATAGTGTGTGCCTATTTTAAACTAAAATTCAGTATGAAAAAACCCACCTGTAACATTTCCCTTAAATTTTAATTGGTTTTGCTGTTCAGAATTCAAACCCTTTCAAGAGATGCACTAAGTTGCAAATTTTGTACTTCATGTATGTTTTAATATTTCCCTAACGACATCCAGGATGTGCTATAGGCAGGAGATGTTACAGTGCCAGGGGTGAAATTCTGGGCACATTTCCCATGTGGGGCAGCCTGGAGCAGCATTAGAAGCCAGGGAATATTACACCAATATCAAGGCCTCAGCTCACATCAGCCACTTGCTGGAAAGCCACAAAAGCTGTGCAGACTTGCACCCCCAGTTTCCTAGGGAACTTTGCTGTGTCACCCTGGCTGCTGCAAGCTGTCCTGGAAATATGCAGCTGCTAAAAGCATTTTTCAGGTGATGAACTGTGACTCCAAAGTCCTCATCATGTCTGGAAACATTAGGGATCTCATGGGGAATGTTCATGACACTCATCCCAAGTGGTTACTGCCACCTATCAAATGCATTTAAATAATCTGGTGCAAATATGTGGTGCAAGGGCTGGTATAAGGTTAATATCAATTTCTTGAAATCACTCACTCAAGAAAGTCTTGCAGTTCTCCTGCACTAAAGGTGAGTTTTCACTGTCTCCAGTTTGAGGATCCAGAGAGATCTGGCACCAGCCTTGGGACATAGGAAGATGATTACATTCTATTTGGCCTCCGGAAAGTGAATCCCATCATCTTCACAGGAAGTGAGAAAACTTAAATGCATGGAAACTGCTGACGCTTGCAAGAGTTTGCAGAACAGTTGTTTTCTGTTTTAAATAGAAAAAACCACAGGAAGTCTGCATCCAGCAGGTAAACAACCAATTTTCAGAGCAATTATGCTTTTGTATATGTATAGCAGCTTTCACCCAAAACAGAGCTCAAATTAACATGGTTGCATAGATTTAACACAGATACAATTTCAAGTGTCTTTAACCAGGAATTTCGGACTAGATTTCTATCTGAATGAGAAAATTCCTAATAAATTTTTGATGGACACAAGCAGGAAAAATTTTGTTTTTCTGGAATATCTAAAGTACAGGAATTGCCACACTAGAGCATTCCACCACCTTGTGGAAAAAAGTGAGTGCCCCTCACAGATCAAGGCTTGCAGTAGATAATTCTCAACTCTTACTTTCAGACAATTATTATTATGGCCTACCCCTCCCCATAATAGGATTTGCAAAGAAAGAAGACTAATTACTTTAATTAAAAAGCATGTAATTTAGAAGGATTTGAGGAAGCATTAACACTGCCCACTTTTGATATTGATACACATATAAAAACATGCAGCTCTATGTTGCTAATACTGTATATTTATCACATTTAGTCCCAGTGACACCTTTGGGTTCCTATAGTAACCTGAGCACTCCTAAAGATAATAGGCTACCTTGCCAGGACCAAACCTCACATCACTTTTTCTGTTGTTAAAGAGTGTGGCACCCTCAGCACAGGGTCTGCATACCTTTATTCACAGAATCACAGGATGGCTGAGGATGGATGAGACCTCTAGAGTCACCTTGTCCAACCCCTGCTCAAGCAGGGCCACGTAAAACCCATTTCTTAGGACCACATCCAGTTGGTTTTTGAATATCTTCAAGGAGAAACACTCCACACCCGCTCTGACCACCTGGGTCAGTGTCTGGCTGCCCTCAAAGGAAAATAAGGGTATTTTTTTTTTCTTCTTATGTTTAAACAGAACCCCCTGCATTTCCTTTCCTGCCCATTGCTTCTCAACCTGTCACCAGTCACTGCTGAGAATAATCAGAAAAAAAAACCCAAAACACATTCACAGGGGATTTCAGTGCCAGTCAAAAAAGGTGTCTATGGAGTTTTCATTCTCCTACAACTCAGTGATTCCTAATTGCTTTGTCTCTGCTTCTCCCAGCTACAGCTCTGAAAGCTCAGCCTGACTTGTCTTTCCTTGAGCTCCCCTCTTCAAGTCCAATGCAGGGAGTCAAAGCAAAGTTATGGAAGTATGGAGCAGAGAGCATGAGAAAGATGTGTTTCCCCATTCCCATTTCCCAGTAAGCTGTGTCTCCTGCCAGTTTCATTAGTCTTAAATTCAGGGATTTTGGCAAATTAATCACCAAGCTCCGCTAAAGCAGATGTGAATAAGAAAATGGTCTCTAAAAAAACCCCCCAAAACCAACAAAACAAAAACAGAGACTCCACCACTCACCCCTACCTGGCAAGTGCATTATGAAAAAATAATTATGTGCTCAAACTTTACTATAGTATAGACCAGAAAGGCACGTCAAGAAGACAATGTGAGTGGGACTAATTTAACCAAACTAAACATGATTTTCACTGCTTCCCTAGAAAAACTGCTCAAAGTAAGGCAGAAGTAGTAATGGGCTGTAATTCTTTAAGCACACCTCTGTACATAGGAATTCCAATCCACTGGAATTCCAAGTGTGACAGAACATCTGCCCTCACCATGGAGGCACCTGCCAGCAGCATTTGGCATATTTGTTATCAGAGATATTTGATATCAAAAAAGAAAGAAACCTGTCTCACAAGAGCGTCACAAGGTGATGGAGGAAAAGCATTATCCCCATGTTTGCTTCAATCATATTTCCACCCCAATTAAACCTTCCTAAATATGCTGGGGAATCTCAAAACAGTGATTTCCCTGTGGAGCTCCCACTGCCATTTCTGGGAGTCGGGATGATAAATCCCTTCTCACTGCTCTGAAAGTTCCCCAGCATGTTGGAGGCATGTGTCAAAGTCAGGAGAGCTCTCCTAATGAGACCTACTCCCTTTGATGTTTCTTCTGGGTAGCGGTTCTGGCACTGAATGAATATTTTACATGCCTTATGCAAAAAAGTCAAACAGTTTTCTCCTTTGATAGCCATACATCTTACTTGAAAGGCCTTAACTTCTAAATATTGGGGATGAAAGGTGATTCTTTTGTGTCTTTTTTTGCCATTGAGAAGTAATGCTTTTTTTATTAAAAATGAATAAGGTTTCACATTTTGTAACCTTGGTATACTCAGCCAACCAATGACGTGGGGGTTAGAAATCAATACACACAGTTAAGCAGTGTTAATGTAGTGGACAGCTCATTTCTCAATTAAAAGTATTTTAAAACCAACCACATTCATTTTCACCTAGCCATTTGAAAAAGCCGATGGAGAAATTATCTGGAATCTTAAGGACATTAACCAGAGATTCTGCTGAGCCAGACTTCTGCATGCAAAGTTCAATTGCCATCTCTGATTTTAGTGTCCTTAGGTACAGTGTTCGCAGTTCACAGCAAACAGTAAAATGGAAAGAGAGAGAGAGAACATCAGGCACTCATTTTCAGTAATGCTAATTGACTTCCTCAGGATGCACTTGCAAAGGAAAATATTCTGCCTCTTTTGTGCAATTAGTGAGACATCAGAAAGTCATAGCAAGGAAAAGGGTCGAATACATGTAAATTTAAAATCCCCAAAGAGAAGAAAAATAATTTCTCCTATTGCTGTTTTTGCCGCATATTTGCCAACCTTCCCTTAGTTTTAGGAAAGAATGAGAGCCCCTGAAGTTTTGAGATGATCATTTAAGATCTCTTTGCTGATCCAAAAGGGTCCATGCCTTTGCTCATTCAAGAAAGTTCAGAACTTGAAGAACTCATCAGGTCAGAGTGCACCTCAGAAAAGTCCTAAGCAGGTTCAGGGTATGCTAATACAGAAAGCAAAATCCCAAAATTCAGAAAGCACACAATAGAGCTCATCTGGGGAAGATATTCAGAGAGGTTTTCAAAGTACAAAAAACAGATTTAGCTCTCTCTGATCCTCTAGCTCTAGGGACAAATCTTTCCCAGCCACAGACCCAGAGCCCCTGGAGACACAGCTAACAGAATGGCACATCAGAGTAACAGCATCAGGAGCTTCTGACTCCTGTCCAGCTGTGTCTGCATCAGCAAATCATACCCCGAGCCTGGCTTCTGCTCACAAACACAACCACCGAGCTCCAGAGGGTTTAATCAAATGGCACAGGCTGGCTATGACCTGCTGCTTTATACTGAGAGCTCCTGGAAACTGTACCAAAACCCCTGTGCTGAGACAAAGGCTGCCTGAGGAAATGGAAACCCATTATGGTGATTTCCTTGCACTTTTTGTTCTGCTTTTCTGTAGGGCAGAGGTCCCAGAGAAGGTTTCTTTGCTCACTTTTCCTGTGCAGGTGCAAGGACAGTGTCACTACAGAACATACAGGAGGGCTTTTTCCAGTCTCATAGATAAATCTCACAAGAAGATTTCCACAGCTGCAGCTGGACACCAGAAAAACTGAAAATAAGAGCTGGCCTCATGGTTTGTCATGGGTTTTTATCTAATCTCACCCCACCAGGTCACTGGTGAAGACCAAAATTCCTCAAAGCACAGTCAAGGACACAACTGCTGCTGCTGCTCAGTCACAAATTTGTTTGAAGAGCCTGAGGCTCATTCATTCCTGCTGATTTTATTTCAGACATTACACTCACAGGGTTACACCAAACACAGGAGCTCACTGAGACTCTTCGTAGATTTTGGAAAGAACAGTGAAAGGTATAGAAGATTATGATTTTGATTTTCAATTATGAGGTGAATTCTTGAATGTCTAAGTAGCCAGCACTGACAAGATGATTATGAAAAATAGGTTTTAATGTGTGGTGTAGTCTCTGAGTGTGTTTTGGGTCATATGTGGCAGACTAGCAAAGGAGAAAATTGTTCTCCTTCATCATTCTGACAGATATTGTAAGATACACCTTCCAATGTTCTGGGTACATCTCATTAAGTGTCATTACCTACATAAGCAACCTTCTGTGCTCCATTCCCCATCCCTAAGCTCAGGCTCAGTGTCCCACCACTCCTGCCCACCTAACGAGGAGGAGCAAATGATCCAGAGCACATTTAATGCCTTCCTCTCCTGCAGAATCAAGACTGCTCACAAAAACCAGCACTTACATTTGACAGATTTCCAGCAATACACAGCACTGCCAATTAAAAAAAAAAAAAAAATTAAAAAATTGAGTGCTCAACGGAAACAACAATAGAAGGTTAATATATAAAGCAACTGGAGTCTGACAAGAACACAGGAGTTCCAAATTAAACAGAATTTTAAAATAAAGTCTGTGTCATCTGACATCTGGAGCAAGAAACTTAAACATTGCAGCACCAGTGCAGTGCAATCACAACACTGAGGTACTGAGTAATAATGAATTTTTGCACACTTGAACAGCAGGAAATAACAAAAGAATGGAAGACATTCCCTGAATGGTGTCACAACTCTTGCCTTGGATTCTAACACATTTCAAGTCATTAGAAACTGAAATTAAATTTAAAAAACCATCTTACACGCAGCCCCATGCAGAGCCAAATTTTGGCACAATTGCTTGATGGCACATTTAGAAGAAATTAGTTTTAAATGAGAGTAACTGGGATTTCTTTGCATCACAATATCTATAGTGGGAAATCCCCTTACCCTAGCTGACCCTCCAATATTGTACCAAAAGCCCTGGGCCTCCTCAGTGTGTTTTAGGCATAACAAACACCAAACTATAAAACAAATGGATGGCACAATGAAACTCAAGAGCTACATAACGAAAACACTGTGAATTTCAGTATACATAAAATGGGAAAAAAACCAAAAAAAACTGTGGTTGTCAGCATACATTTTATTTGCCACTTGTTCCCTCCTTTCAGCTGTCCATTGTGATGCAGATTATAAATACATCATCTGTTATTTTTCCCCCAAAGATTAAGATTCGTTCAATACACAAACACCTGCTGAAGAAAAATTCTGCCCTAGCAATTAACGTTTGGCAACAATTTACTCAACTAATTTATTCAACAATGGCATTTAGCTCAAAACAGAGCATTCAGCTCAACCTGAAATCCATTAAAATTATTGTATTGTGATGAGCATCAAGAAGACAGTAGGTTTAAAAAAAAACAGCCTGAGACAAAGCTGCAAACACCAAGAGATAATATGCATGAAGTAGAACTGCTTGTCAGAACGGAGACTTTTCCTACTGAAACCAGCAACCTTCATTAGGATGAATATCATCATGGAAAAAAGGTGCTAGGCTAGAGAATCACGAAACTGCAGTAAAAATAAGTTAAATTGTTTTAATCTGCAACCTCTGATCATGTCAGCCTGTGGGCATACAGGTGAGTGAAGAACACTCACATTTGAAATACCTCTCCCTATGTTTTAATAGTTTCTTTTGTCAGCCTTTGCCTTGTTTGTCTGAGAGGACCTAAATGATTTCACGACCCTGTCCTGGTTTAGGCCAGCCAGCAGCCGAGCCCCAGGCAGCCACTCACTCACTGCCCCTCCAGCAGGAGCAGGGGGAGAAAAGCAGAGAAGGCCTTGGCTCTGTGTGAGCCCTGATCAGCAATAACAAAAACATCTCTGTGCTATCAACCCTGTGTTCAGCACAAACCCAAAACACAGCCCCGTTCCAGCCACTAAAGAGAAAATTAACTCTACCCCAGCTGAAACCAGCAGAGCATCCCAGTCCATGGCATGAGTACACCACTAAATGATGCACAGAAATATTCCATAAAAGAAGCCCTAACTACAGCGCCATGCTAACAGACTGCTCCAGGACCCTATTTACTAAAGAGTGCTAATTTCCTTCACTTCTCTTACTTACTGAGCAGAAAGGAACCCTGTGGAGCAAATATCAAAAAAGCTCTTGGATCCCCCTTTTTTAATCTCATTTGATTTACATCCATTCTTGCGTCTTCTCTTAAGGTTTAAGGTTATTTAGACAATAAACTGACTTTCTGCAGTCCTATCACAATGTTATGAAATAGGTTTAAAACACTGAACTGCTTTTTTGTCATAGCAGGATCTTCTTCCAAAGAAAGAAAAACATCTCTAATCTAGTGAGCTAAGGAGGAAAACAACATTCTATTCCTCTGAAGTAGATAATTGATTGGATAAATTAAGCCAACGAGGTAAAATTGCCTGCAGACAGAAAGCAAATTCAGACCCAAAATCCTCCCTGATTCTCCAAGACCTAAAGCACACAAAGTCTAAGGCCGTGAGAGTGACATGATCTTATTTCTAGAGTAAAGGGCTCAGCCTGGTGGACAAGAGGAGAGCAGTGGATGCTGCTGACCAGGTAAATGGACACTGAACTGGACTGGTCACTGGACACACTGTGTGTCCAAAGGGTTGTGACCTGGGGCACAGTGTCCAGCTGGAAACCAGGCATCAGTGGGGTCCTCCGTGGGATCAGTTCTGGGGATGCTGCTTCTTGACATCTTCATTAATGGCCCGGGCAGTACACTTTGGAAGGTGTTTTGCCTGGGTACAAAGTGTTTTTCTGCTATTCTCTTTGAAAAAAAAAAAAAAAAATCAAAAAAAGAAGAGAAAGAGAAAAAAAAAAAGAGAGACTGAATGGGCAACGAGAGTTTTAGAAGAAGGAAGCTCTGACATAAGAAAATCTCCTATTCTTCAAGCACAGCTATGTACAACAAAATTTCTAACTCTTCTAAAATTTAAAATCTCTTATCATTATTACTGCATTTAGATCTTTTTTCAGTAAAAAGTTTAAAACATCACACATATCTAAATTTTCATTCGCAATTTACAACCACGTTATACTGTAAATCAACTTCAAACACATTCATTTCAATTTTGCCTAAAAAGGATTTTAGTTGTTAGCAAATGCACTTAACTCAGGAAAAATCCCATTTATGCTAAATTTTTTTTACTGGTTTAACTAAACTAATTTAAAATCCTACTATTCATGAAACTGGAACAATTCTGAATGCCTGCGACATAATCTGGGTGCCAAAATCTCATATAATCTAAGGGAAGGCAACTCCTAAGCGACTCTGCACCTTTGGCAACTTTCTCTCAAACCCCAGCTACACTTCCAATATGTGCACTCTGGATCGAGACTGGAAAAATGGATAGGATAGTGCTTCCTCTTTGTAGCCTGCTAAAAAATTGTTGAGCCACCTAAATGCAGGATTTAATCAGAGTTGTACCTTGGACACTCTGCCTCTGGGTGAGAATAGCTTTCAGAAAATCGCCAAAACAGTATTTATGAAACCCTTTGCTAAAGGAAGCTGTTCCCTTAGTTCACCTTGCTGCAGATAAGGACAAGGTCACACACTTTAGTCCTCAAATGCTTTTTTCAGCCTGTTTATTTTGACACAGCAGTTATCAGGCTGGTTTTGGATTATGGCCTAGTCAATCTCTGCTGAACCAGAGCATTGGGTTCTTCTTCAACCTCACTCCATCCTCCCAAATCCTTACAGCAAATCCTTACCACAGCATGCACAAAGTTCCTACCACCGAGCATAGTTAGTCAGAGTCAGCAAACGTAAAATAATCCCTCTAATCAACCAAACAGAAGAATTTTGTCTTTACACCACGTTTCTCTTATGCAGCCAGTTCTCAGTATTTTCACACGAGGTCACCACTTTAAACACAGAATATAAATTATAAATTTATATAAATATAAATATGGGTGTGTGACTGAGCGTGAGTTACCTGAAGGGGAGATTTGAATAGAGCTGCTCTGAGTTCTTTCCAGTTATTTCAGTCATGGTTGCTGCCCCTCTGAAAGCTCTCACAATTACCTACTTCCACTGGTTCCCACGCCTTCAGCAGCTTCCCAGTATTTTGGGTTAGCTCCCACCAGGTGAAGGCAGACATCCCAAGCAGCCTCACGAGGCATAGGCAGGATAAATGTCTTTAAGCCTAAATACCCCACTCTGGCGTTGCAGCTGATGATCACCTGCACCCATTTTAATCAAGCATAAAGGCCTCTGCAGCACCCATTAGGGCTAATGATGTTGGCAGGATCAGCACAAAAGAGCTCAGACTCAGCGCTGCTGGGACAGATGTCAGGCACCTCACAAGTACCTCAAGGTAATACAAAAGTGGCAATTAGCTGTTACTTCAATAGCAAGGCTTCGCTTTCTTGGCTGTGAAAAGCATGAGTTTGCACAGAGTGCAACAATTTTCCATTCTGAATCTGATTTTTAAAAGTACTTTACAGCTCCTGCAGAGATCGATCATTAAGCCACAATGCCTTTAACAGATTGTGTAATGATTAAAGCTTTAAGAAAATACCAAAAAACTCATTTGCCCTTTTGAGAAACCTCTTGAAAAATACAGAAACTTCCCTATTATCACTCAGATGAAACAGAGTCCTAAAATTATCATGCACAAAAAAAAAGAAAAAGCAGAAAGAAAACCAAACCTCAAGTGGGAAAAAATACATTATACTTTGATAAGCAGAAGGATGTTTGCACATGATTATGAGTGACCTGGTTCATGTCCTTACCATGCCATTTGCCTACATCATATGCCTTAGGTGTCAGATTGCATGGGGAGGGTCTTTTTTTCTCTCCTGCCCGCAAAATCTGGCCCAAAGATACCTTTTTCCATAACTTCTTTTCCTCCACAAGTGGAACATCCCCAAGAAAAAGTCTGGTTTCAACAATTCAAACAATTCTGAAAAAAAATAAGTTTCATAGAAAATAATAATTCCTGAGCAGTTCTAGCAATGTGTGACATAAAAAGAAACGCAGACACAGACCGAGAGCCTTACTACAGAATCTTCCAGGGAAAGATGGTTTCCCTGTTACAATGGGCAGGGGCCAAGGCTGTGGAACACAGGGAATGCAGAGAGAACTTCTACCACGGTAGATAGGTGTTTACAGGCAAGCAATTGCTAAAGACATGTTTAAAGCATGTGCAAAAGGAAAAAAAATAAACTGATGCCCTTAAAAAGGTTTTATTTCAACTTGTTTCGAAAAATTAACAAAACCATGCAAAAACATGAGGTTTTTTGAAGTCATTATATAGCTAAAGAATTTGATTCAGATTAGTCTGTGGTGTGAAGAGTGCATCAACCTGACTCACAATTTGAATATCAGTAAAAGTAGTTTTGTTGTAAAACCACAGCTTTCATTGCCTCATTTTTAAATAACCCCTCGAGTTCTTTTTGGACTCCAATATTTCCTCCAGGACCTGGCTGTGTGAGAGAGAGTTCCCTGACTGTCCCTGATGACAGCAAGATGCCTCTTCCAGAAAAACACTTGGCAATGTGAGGTTCCCACAACTGCCCCAGTTGCTCTTTAGCTACATCTGTACCAATAAATTAAAAATACTCCAAGCAGTTCTCCATCACTGGGGCCAAAACCTGTGGAATGGTCCACAAAGAAATCAGTAAATCTCCAGCACTCTTTAATTTACTGACTTAAAACTACAGGGGCAGCTTTTTCATATTATTGAATTATTTGAAGTGCCACATGAACAAGTCAGTGTCACAGTTTGCTGGAGCACACACATAAAGCAACGGTGCATTTTACAGTTTGATAAATTTCTGTGGTTCAGCCTTATTGCTAGGTAAAACTTAAATTAATGTATTTTTTCAAAACCACAGATTTACAAAAACAGGACAAAGCTGCAATAATACCAACATAGCATAAAAATTATTTCTTAGAGATTGATTCAGCTTCTCAAATGGCTCCTAGGGTAAGACAAATATCTTCTACAACATACCCTTGAGTATTCTGGGAGTTAAATACAGCTTGATCCTGTGTGACAGACCCTTGGTGTCATCTTCAACATCCACGATATCTCACAGTCAGTCTACAGTTCATAAGTATTCTCAAAATTCCCCCCAAAAAATGAATTTCATTTCCCATAAAGAAGACACAAATGAGAGATAACAGGAGGAAAGTCTTTGTTTTACAGCTAATATACTTTAACCATGTATAATGGTTTAAGTATCTTAGGTGTAAAATGCAGAAGTGGGAAATTTCCTCCTCCTGCTGTTGCTGATGCACTGAGGATGGTGGAGTTGCTCTGATATAACTTGCCCTGAAACTTCTTTCCATCCTTTTCCATTCCTTGCCTTGAATTATTTTTAAATGTGCTCTGAGCTACAGCAAACATAAATTCCTTTTCCCAGGAGAACCCTGAGAGCTTGCAGAGCTGTCACTTATTTCACAGGATTCGTTAATTGTTTGTTTAGTCTAGGGGGAAGAAGATTTTTATAACACTTTGGTTTAAAGAAGGGTTCCGGGAGCAGGATTTCTTATTACAGCAGTGGCTGTATCACAGCTTATTGTACTTCTTATCACCTCCTTTGATAAAAGAAAATAGCTTATTTTAGAATAAACTGTCAGTGCCATTGAATAGAACCATAATCGCTGCTTCAGGGTTTGCGGAGGCTCCAGAGATCAGCGGGAATATTTTTCATTGTCACAAGCTGGTATTAATGCAGCATTTTATTTGAGAATGTCAATGCCCAGAAGACAAAAGACACTCAGCTCCCTGGGGAGGAGGGGAAAGTTGCAGACTGGTGTCTGTTGTGCATCGAGCTCTTCACACTCCACATGGAACTGTTCGGAGCGGGAGCCATCGAACCGAGCGCATCCAAACCTGTGCTTGAACCTGCATCTTGTGGCGCGAGAGGAACAAACTTTGCTGCAACACTGTATCCATACCAGCTCAAAACATTCCTTCAGATTTGGGCCTGCCTTCCCTTACAAACCCATCCTGAGCGAGGGAAGAGCCTAGCTGGTGTCCTCTAGCTGATGGAGATTTGTTCCTACTGAAAGGTTTGCAGAGCCCACGCACAAAACCAAGCCCCAGTGGCAGGAGAAAATGAAGAAAAAGTCCTCTGCAGGGGAGAAATTTAACATCTGTGAGGATTGTTGCACTCCTGCTGCTTTAATCACTGCCAGAGCTGGCTTCCCTGCTCTGCCCAGCCTATAAAAGAGAAATCCTCATTACCTATTAAAGAGTCATTTTCTTGTATAAACAGATTACTTGGGATGCATATTGATAGTTTTATTTGTCTCTGGTGGAGAAGACAGGATGTTTAAATGTCCAGAAAATATGTTCTACACACCTGCCTTCTTGCAATAGTTAACAAAATAGAAATTGGAATAATTACCAGTGCAGGTATCTCCACTCTTCCTCACCAATAGGTTTTTCAGACCTGGGAAATGTTTTATGATCTGTAAGGCAAGAGATGGCTGAATTGAACCACTGGCTGGATTTAAAAAGGTAATCACTTGCAAAATCCTAACAGACAAAAAAAAATTCTTATGTTTTGGGTTTTTTTAAAGTCATAATACATTTATTTATTCACTTAATGCATCATTAACACACAGCTTCATCACCTGAACATTCAAATGTACAAGAAGCAGCAGTGCCTCATAACCACTGCAAACAAAAGCCAATGTTACTCCGAAAAAGAAATGGGCTTTGATTTTTGTTGAATTATAAAATCACTTCCTTTTTTTTTTTCTTTTGAAACCATACCAGAAACACATTTATCTAACTTTGGAAGCCAATAGACTTAGCCTGCATGAGGGAAAAATCTGTTTAAGGGTTGTTAGTCTTCCTCAGAAGAAAATGGAAACAAATAATATGGTTTTAGACCAATTTACTGTTGATGGGAATATTGGAATTCCTTGTATTCCCTCCCGTGAGTTACACAGCCTTCGAGCAAATTACATCGTGTTCAGCACAGTCTCAGATTGGGAATTACAAACAATACAACAAAAGCCTCCAGCTGGCAGGCATATTATGGTAAATATAATTTGCAGTAGATTACATGTTTCTAAAATTGTATTATTTTTAGCTAAAGAATGAAGTGTGGGAATTTTTTTTTTCCATTTTCCTTATTTTTATAGAGTCTGACAAAAGTCAAATAAATGTTTTGCTGAGCCAAATACATGTCTATAAAATGGTGACAAGTAATTATCTCCATCCGTGTCTTAGAGAAATAACGCATTTGCTATTTGTGGCATTTCCGGCCACAAACAAAATTTCTCAATATTTAACCACGGTATGTCAGCCGCATTCATTGACCAGGTATTTTCTGGGCAGCTCCCTGAGAGGATCATTGTTCTTTTTCTTTTCTATGAACTGCCAGGTTGGAATAGCATTCATAGCTTTTGACAGACACCTTGCAAAATAAAATCAGTGTTTGCAGGAAGTAGATAGAGCCCAACTTGCAAGTGACTGAGGAGTCTTGTTCTATATCTGGTCTTCAACTTAGGGGCTGAAAGTATAAGGAATTCACTCCTTTAACAAGACAGTTTAAGCTCTAAAGATTGAGACCCTATTAATATGTTTACTTCCATGATTCAGAACAAATTAACAAAAACAATAAATTAGCAAAAAGCCCCAAATAAATTTTTAAAAATAACAAAAAAAAACCAAAAAAATGAAAAAAAAAATAAAAAAGGACATTTTTGACAGCTGAGAGTATAAGAGTCATAGCATTTTTAGTATCCAGAGGAAGTTACTATTTTCAGCCAACAAATATTTCCCACCAGGTTCAGTGCATCTGTTGTAAGTAATGAGGACCAAGAAAACAAGGCAGGGATTGCAGTCCAGGACTGGCACTCTGCTTGCACCTGCTGTGATACCGGGAACGGACAGAAAACATCTTCAATATCTTTTTTTAGGTGTGATTGACAAGTTTAATTTATTTGATGTACTCCTTAGTTGTAGGAATAGCAATAATGCAACAGAAGGATGGTGCAGAGTTGCCGTGGCAACAAAGCACTCAAAGTCAAGGCTCGAAACATGAAGGGATACAGAGAGAGAATTCTCTGTTGGCGTGGGAGAATGAGAAGTTTTACAACAAAAGGCAAATTGCAGCAATATAATACAACACTCACCTGTGACACTGGTAATATCCAGAATATATGACTCTGAACGTCCCCCTTCACAACTCCCAATTTGTGAATGCTGATAGCAGCCAGCAAATCGTGGAAAACACAGGAGTTAACAGCCTAAATCCGTATGATAAACCAGGACATCAGTATCCATGCCTGTGGCTTGCTGCTTGAAACAATGAAACCTAGAGGAAAACAGATTTTCCCATTTCCCTGTCATCCCTCTTGCCACACACTCCATGCCCTTACACAGGGGAACATGTGGATCCACCCTATTTTCTTCCTAAGGTTGTGATACACAGTTCTCAATGCGCTCTTTCCAAAGAGAGCAATATCCAGGACAGATGGATGCAACAGCTTCCATTTTCATTAGCTTCGTAATCACTGGAAAGTGCCAGAAAAACATACTGTATTTTGAGCAAGAAAATTTTCATGGGCAATATTTTTAGGCCCCACGGGAAGTATTTCCTTGTAGCAGGCACTTCCTTTGCTTCCTTCATTGGGAAATCAAACGTTAACCAGAAATGCTAAGCTGTGCATACTAATGGCTGAGAAATAATTGAAATACAGTACAGTTGCAACAGTATAAACTGCTAGGGACTCAGCCATCTGGAAATATTGAAATCCCTCCATGTTTCATTAGTTTGAGTATTTCTGTGGTGTTGCGTGGCTGCACAGAAGGGAGGGAGCCAAACCTGCCCAGCATGCACATCCCACCCGGGCTTCCCAAAGCACCCCAGACACGGTGACGCCGTGCAGGAGAAAAGTGACACTGCTTCAGGGGAGGAAAAGGACTGACATTTTCCAGCCACCAGCACTGCTCCAGTGAGGCCAATCGCTGGCAGAGGACGAGAGGAAATGTCACATCAGGTGGCAGTCAGCTCATGTGCACCTTTGTAGGCCAGATGGGAAGGAAAAAGATTTTAATTCAATACTTCTTCCGGAGTTCCATTGTGTCTCACTGCACCTGCAATTTGCAACAGAAAGCAGTTCCTTTTTTACTGTTTATGTCTTCTTTGGAACTTTGGAATCATTTACTCATGGCATAAAAGAAACAATCACAACCGTGACTTACAATGTAATTATTTGTGCTGTAGAATTTGCTCCCATTATAAAACATCTGCCCTGCTTTTAAGCATGATCATACCTTTGTTTCTGGAGTGCTTTATATAGTTTATGTAATACTAAAGTTTAAGAGATCTTCTGCCACTTTGCACAGGGCTTTACGATGAGCAATAATAATACCATTATATTTCCTCCATATATCTTTTCACCAGGACTGAAATTAGATCAATACTGTAAACTCCAGCCTGCTGCATCTCTCAGTTTAATGACTTCAACAAGCTGCATTAATCACTCACAGTCATATTGATAGCATCAGGCAGCCTTGAAATGTCTCTTGATATTTAGCTACTCCCATTTTGGAGGGCTGTGGAGCTCATTCTGTAGCAACCATGGCAAAAGTGTCCTTTCCAGGAGTCCCCCAGGCACAACAACTCAGTAAATCCAATAACTCTATAGGCTGTACACGCTATTAATTTCTTATATTCGTCCCCATTCAAGGGCTCTGTATCAGCTTTACACCATTGAGTTCTACAATTATCCTACATGACCACCACACCCTTTTCTGTATGTGAGAAGGTTGGGTACAGCACCCTGAGATGTCTTCACCCTGACATCGTTGAGCAAGACACCTAAAACAAAGGGGTTTGCATATGTGGAATGATAAGTGGCCCATGTGTTCCTGTGCAGAAGCAGAATAAAGCAGAATCAAGCACAGAATCTCAGTTGCCAGAGCCCAGACTTCCTCCCTCAGACTGAGCCACTTCATCCACTTCTTCATCCAACCCAAGCACAGCATTTGCTTTAGCAAGACAACTTTGTAAAACATAAGTAGCACAAATCTGCTGCTGAAGACATTTCTGCTTATCCTACCTTATTATTTTAAATCTCAATCCAGACTTAATGCTGTGCATTTCAATATCCATTTTGTCATCTGTTCCAATAGAACTTCTTAACAAAGTTCATTGGAAGACCAATTTTATTCTTCTAGTGGTCACCAGCCCATCTTCTCCAAAGGAAGTAAAAAGTAAGCAGTTACTGAAATTATTTGTGTGCTACCCAATGGCTCTATTTGTCCTTCTGTCTGTTTTCATTAAAAGCATGGGGAAAAAATAATAGAAGCATAAATATTTGCAGTCAAACTTTATTAAAAGCAGAACTTGCTAAAAATTAAACTTGACTTTGTGGTAACTGATGGAAAGGCCTAATTGTATTAAGACTAAAACATTTGTTAACAAAATAATTAATAAAGAAATAAAGGTGCTGCTTTCTAATTAAAGGTAAAACAACAAAGCAAATATCTGGTTTTATGTCAACACAACCTCTACACACTTTTCAATGTTCCATAATATATTAATGCATATATGCACTTAGTTTATTCTCTACAATGAAACAGTGTTAAGGTACCACTTTTTTTTCAATTGCTGATAACTAATTGCTCTTCATAGCAAATCCTTCCTTTGGAGTTTCAGTCAGATTTTAAGGTAATTACACACCTCAAATAAAAATTATCTGTCAAAACACCTATAATTCTTTTCAGAATTTGAGTGGGAACTTACCTGTAAAAAGGGCTTTAAAGAAACATTTGATTCGCTAGCTTTAGTAAACTTCCTATGGTCTGTCAGTTTAAGTGAAAAATAAGTGTCATTTTTAAAAAAGCTTCTATTTAATTAAATCAACTTTTCTATTAAATTTCTTTTAAGTTAAATTTCTATTTGCATGCCTATGGCTGGACAAATTCCAAGTAAATAAAATTAAGAAAAAAAGTTACCTAATGAAAACAAAAACGAAGGCTCTGAATAAATGCATATAAAGCCCCCGAAATCAGCATTGTCCTAAAAAAAAGCACAACTCTGCATTTGAAATAGACTTTTAAAAATTCTGTGCATTGAGAAATAACCTTTACTTAGAGGAAAAAAGGATGAAGTTATGACGCTTAACCAAGAGTTCCAGCAAACCTTAAAGAGGAGCAGCAGTCTGTGCTTGGGTCTGGAGAGCAAGACCCTGAAGCCCCTGGCCTGGACTGCCAAGCAGCCATTCAAATAAAGTGCAGAAAGCACCTTTTTCTTATTGCAGTGCAGCAAACCTGGGAGGGAATTATTTTCTCCTTTCATTTGGCTCTGACTGAAGTGCTTTCAGGAGCCCACAACACTTCTGGCGGTGCTGCATTTTCTCCTTACTACAAAGCTTTGGTTGCAGAGGCACAGGCAGGAGGTGGTTCCTTTGAAAAGAAATAGCATTTTCCTGGAAATAAAATAAAAGAGGGGTGGAGGGGAGACACATCATGTGAGGATGTGGAAAACCTGGCTCTACAGAACGCTTGAAATACAGCCAAGCTGGGACTGAAAACATTGCTTTTCCATTCCCAGTCTTGGGGAAGTCCACCAGCTCCCAGGAACACGAGCTGCAGTTGAATGACAAACAAATTCCATCGTGCTAAGACATTCCTGCAGTATGGTGTCCCTGCTGGAGCCACTGCAGCTCCCCCAGCTGCCAAAACCAGGCACAAGGACACAAATCCAGCTGCTGGATAAGGGAGGGACCCGATCACAATTCCGTCACCTCCATGCTCCTGAGAGAGCCATAATTGGCACTTGAGTTGAAGCATTTGCGAGATCCTTTCCTCTCTTCCACTTGCTTAACTTGGAAATTAAAAGAAGCTATTGATAGCAATTCATATGCACCAGAATGGCTGCAAGAGGAACTTGAGCATGTTAAATCGCAAGCCATAATTCTGTGACAGCTTAACTGAATGTAATCACAAAATTTAAAAATATAAGATTGGGTAAAAGGACAAGAGGACAAAGTCAGAACAAAATAGGCGTTAATAAAAAATTATTAAAACATATTAGGGTTAGGGCTGGGTTACGGTTAGGGTAGGGTTAGGGCTGGGTTAGGGTTGGGGGGGTTAGGGTTAGAGTTAGGGTTAGGGTTGGGGTGGGGGGGGTTAGAGTTACGGTTAGGGTTGGGGGGGTTAGGGTTAGGGTATGGGAATTTAAAAGTGCCTGAGACAATTTCTACATGTAGACATGCACATTACAAACAAATCTCTGTGCTTGAGTTTAATTCAAAATCTGTACAAGAGCCTAGCACGCTTCTCATTTCCATACTAGATCGAATGCCACTTTGATGGGAATTACATACCCTCAAATGGACAAAAGACTGAATTTTATTGCCTGGACTTCTCTTTATGTTAAATGACTTCTTCACACCAGTAAAAAAGCATCTGCTTCTCCTACTGTCCCTTTCTGCGGAAGGTCCATATCAAGAGCTAAGTACGTATTTCCAGTTTGCTCGTGCTCCATAACCCCATTATTTTAGGGAGGGTGTTTTCCTTCTTCTCTTCAATTGCAATTTGAAAATATGTCTCGCCTATATCTCTTCTCTTTTCAGCTTTAAATCAATTTTAGCAGCCTGAGGGAAATGCGGATACTTGGTGCAAATATGAAGGTATTGGAAAAAGGCTGAAAAAACATACTGGAGCCAGCCAAATACTTGAAGAGAGGGAAGAAAAGGAAGGATACCAAAAGCAGAAAGGATAAGATGTGTACATATATTGCACGTACAGTTCAGATAAAGATAAAAACCCATGTTATATATAAGAAGCCCTGTGCTATTTTCTGCTAAACAGAAATCTGGCAATTGGCATTCAATGGCACAAATCTCTTTTCCAGGAGCAATGCTAACCCTTAAAATCTCAGGCATCTGAGAGACTCCACAAATCCCTATTAAGCGACAACAGCAGAACAAACTGAGTCTTTTTAATTTTGTATGAATAAACTTATTTAAATTGCTGATTCTCTCCTTCACCAATGCATGTTCCCACACATTACTTGTTGTGCTTAAACCCTATGATTCTCAGATGGCAAATTAAGGGTTGGGAGATTCCTTATATTTCACCACAATTCATCTCACTTTCCTGCTCAGTTCATAAAAGCAAGAGGGAAAGGGACATTTCACCTACTGCCTCTTGCTTATTCTGGTCCAAATGAAAAATGAAACAGACTAAAATGCATTCTGGAGCACCATGCAGAAGAGCTTGCTTTTGCCTCCAGTGACTGAATGAGATGGAAAATATCAACAGCAAACACACTCTTATCTGAGATTTGATATTACCCACATGGCACCACTGGTCAGTAGTTAATTTGAGTGAAATAAACTTCATTTTTCTGCCATCTTTAGACAGAAAAAATATCTGAAGGTAAAATCCTTATCTGTGGGGGTTCTTTCCATTCTTACAGTAAGCAGCCAGTAGTTCTTTTACTTGGTATAAAAGAGAATTTACCCGCTTGCTCACCTCAGCCTTTATTTCCAACTTTCCTCACGTAGCTGCTCCCTTACCTGCCGTGATTGCAATTGGGATCATAAAACAGCAGAGCAAAGAACTTATGCAAGGGAATCTATTGCCAGCAGCAACAACAGACACTCACCAACACCACCAGTGAAACTAATCACATTAACCCTAATCATTACAGCTGACAATGAGCACAGCTGTGAGCCAAATTGATCTCACAGGGGTGCCCACAATGGCATTGTCCCAGCTGGCGCCTCACAGAGCGCGGGAAGCAGGGGGCAGGACACGTGGGAAGTCACTTTGCATCCAAGCTGGCATGAAAAGGATAAAATACTGTCTCCTGAGTGATGTTTGCATAAACTGAAGGAAAAGAAAACCCTCAGCAAAAGCCCTGAGGTCTCCCGAAGGAAGGGCCTGTCCAGCCTGGCTGCACAGGGTCAATAAACAGCATTAAGCTCTTTTTCCATATCTCGGATGAGAATCTTGTTCCAAAATGTTGTGTCTGGCACAGGGGCCTCCATTTCATCCCTTTCCACAGAAGCTGAATGATCTGCTGTCTGGAGATGGGCTCTCCACAGCCTGGGCACATTTCCACAGCACTTGTTCTTCTCTGCAATCGAGATATTGATTTGTGAAATACCTTCATATCTTGCAGAGCTGATTTTCCACAGGCTACAGCTTCTCTGAAAGATTAGCATGGCACAAAGTGGAATCAGAGGGTGGATCTGCATTAGCATTTAATTTGGGTGAGGAACAGGCACTTGAAACAAACCTCCTAATGGCCTCAGCTCCCACTGCTCTTTGGGGAACACAAGGTCTGAACCCCTGAGTACGAACTGAATAAAAACATATTTTTCAAACCTTCCGTACTAAACATTGTGGTCTATGTTTGTTGTTACTGCTTTTTTGCAGCTTTTCACTTAAGTAACTCAGAAATACTAAAAAACACCCGCGAAGGAATTATGTAACATATTCAATTGAACAAAAGGTCCTCTTCAGGTCAGTATTGCAATGAATTTTATTCTATTTAATTTTAGACCTTCTTTACAAGGTACCAAAAGTGCACTGGTGGGTGGAAAGCCAAACAATGAAGGAACAGGTTCTGCTGAATTAATTCATTTATAATTTTGGAACAGCAGGTCATAATAAAATTTTAAGCAGATTACAATGTATATCCTTGTTATACACTTTAAATGCTCCTTTACCTAGGCAAGCAGCTATTTCAGCCGAAATTTTGCAGAATTCTTATCAATAAATTGTAATACAGAGTTGCTAAAAAAGACCATTTCAGGGATGACCGTTTCCAGCATTTAAATAATCCCTACAGGAGATGGCTGGGTCTAAAGGACACAGATTTTTTTTGTCTTCTGGAAGAGAAGAGTGGTAAGAAGAGAGACCAAAAAATGCAGTCAGGGCAGAGGCAGATTATCAGTAGCAAGTTCTGGAGGCAGAGGGGACAACTCAGGAACTGACAGGAAGATGAGATAAAGCATTAGACGTTTCAAACAAGGACAGAAGAATGCAAACATGCTTTTGCAGGGCAAGAGAGGTCTATTTTTACCCTGCTTTTTCCACGCTGGGAGATTCCATGATGGAAAAGAAAATAGCACTGGAACAGAAAATGATCGTGACCTCCACAACGAAGCTGACCTCTGCTAGAGAATGTGTCAGTGTGATGAGGGAAATGAAGAATCTTAATGAGAGGAGAGGAAATGCAGTAGTCCCACTCCCTGATGGAGTGGGCTCCCCCCAGGAGATCAGCCAGAAAAAGCAGCATTTTGCAACTTTATTTGAGTTCATCTTGGTTTATCTTTGAAACAAAAAGCAAAACTATTCAGAGAGAGACACAATCTATTCGCGAAGTTTTTTTCCCTTCACATTTTCCTCTGACAAGTTAAAACTACACCAAACCCTGGCAGCTGTAGGATAGTTCTGGGGCAGAGGGGTCTGAGGAGCCTGGGCAAAAGGCCGGGGACAGGGAGGTGGCTACCAGTGGCCACCCTCAGATCCCTTTCTGGGCTACGGACAACTGCTGGCAATCCCAGACACAAATAAATCCCTTCCCCTCAGAAAAGTAACCACAAAATTCCCACATGGACGGGTTGTCCCACACATGGCCTGAAGGTGCATACAGACACAGTTTTTGTCAACATTACCATTCTTTTCACTTTCATCCATTGTTTCCTTTTGCTATGTCTCTTTCACAGGCAGGGAAGCAAATCTAAAAATAAATCCCTTTTTTCTTTGAAAAAAGTTACTCACTGGTAGCCCTTTTTAATCTTCTCCCTTTGTTCCCAGTCAGCTGCTCTTCTAACACAACCTGGATTTGATAAAGGAAAGCTGAAAATGGAGGGTAAAACTGTTTTTTTCTGAAAAAGCATCTTTCATAGAAAAGCTACAGAAATTATTAGATTTCAGATGCTCTATCCATATGAAATTTGGAGATGATTGTCCTGAACAATGGCTGCTTTTTAGGCTCCTGAACTCACTGGGGTTTTTGGGTTTTCAGAGGTTTTTTTTAAGTAGGGTGTGCATTTTCATGCAATTTGAAATTTGATCAGGTGAAGAGTACTAGCCCATTGCTTTGCCTTCCCACACCCTACTTTCTATGCTACTTATGCATTTCTCTTTTGGGCCTCCATGTGATCTTATTTCATAAATGGAGCCTCTTTATAGAATCACAGAATCATTTAGGTTGGAAAAGACCTTTGAGATGATCAAGTCCAATGATTTTTGTCTACGACAGAAACAGGAAATTTAAAAACTGCCCAAATCATACTGTGTTCGCTGCAGTGCAGGGGTAACAAACCAGCAGAGGACAGCTCTGCTCACAGCATTATTCCACCCCCAGCTCTGAGGCTCAGGAAATCCAAAGATCTCCATCAAGCACTGCTGGTTCTCCCACACCCTAATATTCTGTAAGGACAGGAGTGAGAAGCAGAGCTCTGCAGCATTTCTTTCTCTTTTTTCCCCTTTTTTTTTTGCACTCAGAATCTTCTCTGAAGTGCAGAAAATAGCACATGAACTTTAACTTCATCTTTGTAATATGACAAAGATGTATTTATACACTACGAGAATGGCACGTACAGAAGTGCTGCAGCCAGGCATGAACCAGAGGAGCTTTGGATTCCCTTCCAAACTGCACAGAGGTCAAAGCAAGCCCAACACCTCAGCGGGAGAGAAACACTTGATCCTGCTTAGCCACCTCTGTGTCAGTGGCACACAGAACAATTCAACCTTTCCATTCTCCATTTGAACTTCTCTCTGAACCTTCAGCAGATTCAGTGGTGTGCCCGGGTGGTAGTTATTTTCACTTCAAGGCATGCCAGCTAATGGAAGCAAATGCCCTTCTACAAGCTGTGGTGGTGATTTGCAAACTCCCAGTGTATCTGTTACTCAAGCAGCGCATTCACCTCGTTCAGAGCCTCACATCCTGACAGTCCAGACAGGTGAGTCCTTTAGACAAAGCCATACAAAGAAGTGCTCTCGTGGTTGGAAGCTGCTGTCTGGAAAGGTTCTTTTTCATGCAATTTAGCCTCCAGCTGTGCTTGGAACCTTGTGGTGGGTGCTGAATATAATCCCCTGCTTGGCAGAACCAGGCTGCACTCAGCAGCAGTAACACAGACGTAGAAAATACAGTGCAGCAGGTCACACCTTCTCTAGCCAATTGAGCAGATAAAATACACACTGGTATCCAATGGGGCCTTAACTGATGAGCCACTTGGAGCATAAACTCCACAGCTCAGGTTTTTATGACTATTGAACACCAAGTTTTGGTGAGATGACTCTCACATACAATACACACCATGATGATTTTGGCTTGCAAGGTTTTCACAGTGTCCTGTTTCCCACAGGAAGACTGGCCAGCAGTGCCAGTCTGCTCTTCTTCTGAAAACTAATGACTTTGCCTCTTCTTATAAGCCAAGCACTGCTTATGTACATATCCATGAAAAATATTAAAAGTCCAAGTGCCATAATGTACCACCAAATCCATTTTGTCTAACTTCAGGTGCCAAAATGTTTTAGCCAGATGCCTTTTATTCTTGTTGAAAAGTTAACTGGCATAGAGAGTGAGTATTGTAAGGCTTCAGTGGGATGAACCCAGAGCCTACAGACAGGCTTAGGATGGCCCAAAAAAAGGGAAAATAACTTCTGTACCTCCTGAGTTCTCCCAGTTTGATGCCAACATGACCCCCGGATGGAAAATAGGTAGTGCCACACGAAAAACTCAGTCCTGTGGTACAAAGACACAATGTCCTACAATAAATAGATTAGCAGGGACAGGCCACAGCATCCTTGACAATCAGAGATTCAAAAGTTCTGCACAGATACATCAATTCCGTGGGAGCTCAGGGCCACTCAGAATTCTCACCAACAGAAGGAAGGAAATTCTTTTTTCTGCAAGCTGCTCCTTACTCCCAGCCCTAGAACGGTGTGAGTCGTGGGCTCTACTGAAAACCATTTCTCACAAATTTTGCTGTTCTCAGCTCTGGGGAGTCACAAACAGCTCTGGGAAACAGAGGAGGGGCTCTGCACTGTGTAAACAGAATTGTTAACCAAGTTCCATAACCAATTTCCAATTGCAGAACCCCACCCACCTTTCTGTACCTGCCATCACATTAAATCTGACAATAATTGAGTTGAACAGATGTGTAAATCAGGGGAGAATCTGACCTGCCAGATCTCTATTATTAGTGATGCTAAAAAACTCAACATTCAGCCACTGGCTGGAATCTGCATTTCTGCCTATTAGAGAAACAAAGTCTTTCGCTTTTAATGCTGTCCAAATTTTGAATTGGAATAAATGGGAGGGGGGGGAACCCCCATAGTCCCTAAATTCTCATTTTATACCACCAAATGCAAGTACACATATAGCAAATCTGGGAAGAGAGGGGAAATATCAACTAAGCCTGGGCATACAATGTGAGCAAACACTGTTAAGAAGATTCTCAGCAGAAGCCATTATTCAAAGATTGCATTAGCACTCAAAAAGCAGGAGTGGATATCTTGCACATCCTGGTTTTATTCATAATTAATGATGTCTCCTTATCTAGACAAAAAACATTCAAATCACATTTTCAGCACTAGGAAAAAGGTGTTACCTTTCTCAGAAACAGCAATTTGAACAATTTCTGGCATTTCAGAAATGCTGCTTTATCACACGGTGTATATGGCGTTCAAATGACCAGCTTTGCTCAACACTTGTGAATCACTTTGTGATAACCAGGCAGGAAGGAGCTGAGGGCATGGCTGTCCCTCGCTCCAGCAGGACACTCTGTGAGCTCCCGAGCCAGCACAGTAGGACTGCTACCTCTGGGAGCCACAGCTATCCCAAACCTCATTTTTTCCCACTCAACAGAAAAAACACGCGTGGTTCTTGTTTGTAGAGAAGACAAGGCATGCATTTTCAACGCTCTCCCCACTGCAAAAGCCAAAATATATTCCTATTGTTGGAAAATTGGGGCATTTTTGTCCCCACCCGCACTGCCTCTCAGTATCTCTCACCCATGGCACCTTCCTAGCTGTGCTCCAAAGCCAACCTAGCATGGAGAGTCAGCAAATCCCATCACTGCATGGAATAAATCCAATAAATCCAGCCTACATGAGTCTGGTGCAATCGCTATTAATGTCAGTCACAGCTACCTCAGGTATTTGCATAATTGAAGCCACACCAGGGACTGAAATCCCAAAGGAGGCATGATCTGTGTCTCCCATCCAGACGCTGAAAATTACACCATTCTATTTTGAGCCCACGTACCTAAATCTCCCACGGGATTTAGGGCAATCAGTTTTGAAGAGCAATAAAGTGGCTGGTAAATAACTGCAGACTACAAAATCTGAAAAAAAATCTGAGAAAGGAAAATTTGCTAAAGTTAAATCCAATTCAGTTGTTGAGATTCCCTAAGTTCAGTTCAGCTTTTAGACAATAGATAGACAGGAAAATCAAAACCATTAACCGCAAAGGTCTTCAGTACAGAAGTCCTTAATCTGGTTGAATGACTGATTTTTATCTGAAAAGCTCCTACATAGAGTATTTCTCTGTGATTAATAAGTAATTACCATGCATTGTTATCAATAAGAGTGTCTTATGATGCAGAGCATAAATGTATTAAGCTCACAGACAATGGCCTGAGTCATGAAGCCCTTTACAATGATTTCACATGAATTATTGTTCCAAGTTCCCTTCAAAGCAGTTGGCCATGCCTAGAATTGCAGTTTTTCTTGCTTTAGATATCTTAATTGGAGAAAAGAGGCAGAACAGAAACCATCCAAAAGACTAAAAATCAAATTCAGATTTATTCATCCACTTGTTTTGTTCTAACACACTGTGAAAATACAGTGTCAGGGGCATATTAGTTGGAATAGAGCTGATAAATTATCTACGATCCTGTCCAATTCCTTAATTGACAAGAAACAGCTGCATTAAAATATACTTCCCTTACCTGTTGGTTTGGGGTCCTTCAATAATGCTTCTTCTTGTACTGCATGTTTTATGAAATAAACACCTTCGTGCAGATCTTCAAATATGGTTTTTTTAGTGCTGAAGAGGAACCCCAAGAGTTGTGATTGACATTTCACCTCCTGCAGTCCAGAAACTTTATTCTACAGGAAAAGTGCTTATTCCTATTTTTGCACTTTTAAACAACAACTATTTAAATTATTAATGGCACTTTTCTCTGTTATTTAAGTTTAATAATTATTATTCTCCAGTGCTTGAGTACAACAGCTTTTATTCTTGAGACTGGTGGAATTATAAATGGGTGGATTCACTTTAAAATTTTGCCTTTTAGTTCCCCAAAGCTTCAATAATTCCAGAGCTGAATAACAAATCATCATTTTAACAGATGCCCTCAGTAGTTTATCCCAGACATAATCATTAATGCAGCCACAGTGACAAGGTAAGACCAGAAAATCAGCTCTTCAGTCATCTGTAAGGGAATTAAAAATGCTTTCCTTGAGCTGTGATACTCATGAATTTGCTTACCTTCTTGCATTTTAGTGGATAGAATTTCCTTGTGCTTTGTTTTCTTTCAATAATTTATGTATTCCTTAGAGCACAGAAAATATCAGGGCCTGTGATCAAGTCAGATCATGTCACACTCAATAAAATATGACTCAGAATTCTTGCCAATTCCTGAAATATCTTTAATCTTTAATTTGCAATTTAAGATTAACATCCAAAAGAGAAGCCATTGAAAAGGAGTGCCACTAAGAAAATATCAGCTCTCTGAAAACAGAGATTTATTAATGCCACATAGAACTTTTAAAGCAAATCTTCAAAATTAGATACGTAAGTAATACACAGAAATGTTGGTTTCTGAAAAAGGAGGAAAGTATTTGCAAAGCAAAGCAGAGATAAAGAGGTTTTGATGTAGTGCAGACATCTGCCTGTGCAACAGGAGAATGTTACCTTTAAATAATATATAGACACTGTGTAAATGCACTTTAGTTATTAGCATTTTAGAGGAGACTGTGGTTGAAATCAGTTCTCATTACATGTTATCACAGTATTTTAGAGAATTCCTTTAATGGATGTTTAAATGTGGACATGCGGTGGGTTTTGTCACGCACAAATACATAAAATAAACTACAGAAAAATACTGTTGTTTTTATTAAGTTCTAAGTAATAAATTTAAAGCAAGAATAACAGTGTGTTCTTTCTTGACTTCTCCCAAAACCTGCTGTGACCATTTCTACCTCAGCTATATAAATACAATTACCTTCCTCTTTGAAGGCAGACACATGAAAAAAAAAAACTATTACATTTTAAAAACTAAGAACAAAGCAGACCACACTTACTTACACAGTACAATGGTTTACTGTTTCATTTCTTTCCCTGGCATAAATTAATTACTTGGCACTGGACGCCAGAGTTAGGCCTTTTATTTATTTTGAGAACACTCCCAAATGGTCAAAGTCCCAATTCACTGCAGGTCGTGCCCTGTTGAGTTAGTGCTCCACTAATAGAAATATTTCTCGTTAAAACAAAGCAAGGATGGACTAAGTGATCATATGAAGCCACCCTCTCCAAACCTCTCCATCCTGTCAAACTGGGATAGAAATAATACCAAAAATAAATTCTTTCATGAGAAATTTGCTCCTTTCTGCTTGCCAGAGGCACTGCCTTTTTGAAGACCTTTCTATCCAATATTTCAATAGTTCTTCAAAACATGCACGTAAATGTTGAGCTGAGGGAGTTTAAAAATCAACTCAGATCATAAAAAAAATCATGGTTTGGTTTCCTCCTGCTCACACAGGCTGGGCTGTGGCATTTCCATGTTCACATACACACGTGTCTGTGTGTTCTACCCAAGGCTGCATAAAAGAGTCAAACACATCACACGTCCTTCCTCAGGAGGTCCTAGCTGGGCTCACCAGTGGGAGGCAAAGATGAGAGTTTTCCACACAACTCCTGGTTTCAGCAAAGAAATCAGCATTGTTCCATACACAGCTATCAGGAAATCCCAGCATCCATTACCCCACGTGTGCATTCACTCTGGAGGCCCAAAGCAGAAACCTAGCACATCCCACCTCACAGGACAGCTCCAGAGGAAGATTCCCACAAATTAATATCTTCCCTGCTTAAAATCACACATTTGAGTATAATCTCCTTGGATCAGTGCTAAAATTAGAGCATTTTCCCCCCCACAGTCGCACGGAGAAAACTT
Organism: Acanthiza pusilla; assembly: GCA_036630365.1. Taxonomy (NCBI): domain Eukaryota; kingdom Metazoa; phylum Chordata; class Aves; order Passeriformes; family Acanthizidae; genus Acanthiza; species Acanthiza pusilla. Next base: position 3,885,384 of record JAXCHO010000058.1, read on the forward strand.
ATTGCTGGCCCAGAGCACAAACAGCACCAAGGGCAAACCAACCCAGGGCTGCAGCCACTGCCAAAAACACAAGGAGCTGGAAAAATAACTCCTTGGCCAGGAGAAGTAGGAACGTTTCCCACCTTTGACAAGGTGGGAGAGTAGTGCTGATCAGCTTGCTGTATGGCAGTATACATATACTTATTTATATATGTGTGTGTGTGTGTGTGTGTATTTATTTATACATATTTTTATATATATATATATAAAAATATAGGGTGTAGATGGTTCCAAAATGAAGAGGAAGGGGGGATAAAAGTGATGTGCAAACAATTAATGCATCTGTGGCAAAGTCTCAAGTAACTGGGCTGATTCGCCTTCTGCCACTTAATTAGAACACTCTGTTCAGTGCATGCTGTGTCCCCAGTAAGCAATGCCTCCAAAGCAAATTGAAAGAAGCATAATAAATCTTGCTTTTTCTTTTTTTTACCACCAGACATACAAATCTCTCTCTGTACCAAATATATATATGTGTAGGGGAGAGAGAGAAGATAAAAAAATAAAGTTGCAGGAGAAAAACAGCAACAGCCATCGTGTTCATTTTTTATCTCTCTGAGAAATTAGCTTTGCAGGGCTGTAGAGCTGATGACAGCCTGCACAAGGACAGAGTTTGGTGAATAATTCAGACACAGTAATTTTTAGATATATCTCACAATTTCGGCATTGTGCAGACCAGTTAATTGTACTTGCATGTATGAGAAAAAAGCAGCAAAATGTAAACCAATTCATGTAAAAGTTTGAATGCACATCCATGAAAAATGGCAATATATCTATTTATTCACGTCAATAATTTCATAACAATTATAATGCATTCCAGCACTAAAGATAAATTGTCTGCCTACTCTGTCTTGTCTTTTTTTTTCCCCTGCATTTGACTCAAGTGGGAGCCAGCTGTAACACCTGAGTGCTTTTTCTTACAGGTCATAAATGCAATAACAAGAGCTTTGGGCTTCTCAGCATCAGTATCCTTGTGCTTTTCAAAATGGCCACACTGTAAAAGATGGTGTTCACCCAGCAAGGGAGAAAAAATGTTGCTGTATTAAGGCAGAATGGTTTACAAAAGCAATGAGAGACTTAAAGTGATGCACAGCTTGTGTTTATAAAAATTCATAAGCATTTCAAGTGCATTCCTAAAGGAATCGTGTAGATGCTGCAACAAATTATTATATAATATAATTAAACACAAAAACCTGGAATAGCAAAATAGCATTAAGGGACAAATTTTCATTGCTGTAGCAGTGGCAGATTGCAAGCAAAGATCCCATTAGAGGTAATGGGAGCTGAAGTTATAATCCACTGCACAGTGTCAAAAATAATATCCCTGTGGCTTTGGCTTAAACTGGCAGAGTTAAGGCAGCAACCTGATTTCTAAATCTCCCCACTGTGTGCAGACAGGAACCCTCACAATGGCCCTCTTTCTCTTCTCCCCGCCAAACATATCTTTTTTTAAAAAATCCCATTTGAGCACAAAGGAGGCAGGGAGGATCAAACAGGTCATATATGATCGTGCATTTCCTTTGCTTTTGTTGGTGTGATCAAGCTTTTCCTTCATTTTAGCATGGCTAACACTTAGAGCAAAGTGCTACCACTGAGACTTCTGATGCTTCTCACTCTGTAACCCTGGACAAATCACCTCTGGACTGGTGTGGACAGGCTGCTAGCAAGGTGAAATCAGCTGCCCCCCTCTCTAAAATCACCCTTCCCCTCTTGCAGGCACAAATTGCACCAGCCTGTGGCCACGCACACCACAAGCATCCCTCGGTGCTGTGGCTGGCAGCTGCATTTCTCACACACAATTTGTCCTGCGGGGCCACTTTGTACCTCTCAAGATCCTGTTACCTGCTGTCACAGGTTTCGCTGGACAGGTTTTGCTGTCACTGAAGCCCTCTTAGAGTCCTGTCAGTTTTAACAGACTGGATGCCCAAACAGAAATATTGCAGCTCAGCTCCAACCCAAACCTGTGGGCTTGGGCTGTTCCCCCATCCTTTGCTGAGACCTGCTGACTCTGAAATGCTGGAGTAAAAACAATGCCCACATGGAATCTGGACAAATGCGCAGAGGGTTTTTATCAGTTTTCATAATTTCTAAGTGTTTCAGAATAACATGTTTGCGTGACTGCTGGAAAAGAGCTTCACCCGTGCTGGGAGAGGAGCTGGGCTTCCATTCCTGTGGCTGTGCTCTTTACAAACCCACAGGTGACACCAAAGAGGGGGAAGTTTGAAGGCAGAGCAGCCATTCAGTGGGAACTCAACAAGCTGCAGGTAAAACCATCAAAAAATAAATTCATGAAGTCCACAAAAGACAGATGTAAAGCCTGGAATGTGGGCTGGACCAGTCCTGTGAATCCTTTCGGGGAGGGGACAGCAGCTCTGCAGAGCTGGGCAGCAGCTCTGCAGAAAATAACCTCAGGGTCCTGATGGATGAGTATTGATCCCTCACTTGGAACCCCCAGCCTAAATTTCTGTATTGTTCTCCCTTCCTACAAGCTCAAAGCAAAGCTATCTTATCCATATAATGCATTATCTGTTCTTCTTCTCCATGCAAAGGTGGCAGGGAATTAATCCTGTTTTATGTCACGGAAAACAGACACGTACAGACATCTGCAAACTCCTGCCTGGCTCAGCAGCAGCTCTGATGGCACCAACCACACAGCGAATCAGTGGCAGAAGCAGAATTTGAAAGCAAGAATTACTGGCTTCCAGTTCTACCCATTATCCATTCAGCCATGAAGATTTTCCATGAAAAGCTTGTCTTGCCTGGGACTGCTGTCGTGATGTGTTTTAACAGCGCTGAGCACAACAGCTTTCTGGCCTACAGCTGATAATTCTTGGCATTACCGTGATGCAGATTATGGTAATTATTAATAATGTGCTGGGGCAGGAATAAATTATGTGTAATGCACAAAATTATTTTGGTGCAGAGCAGTGAGCTCTAACACAACAGAAAAAATAACTTCTGGCAGAGTATGTGTAATAAAGTAATAATTGTCACACAAGTGATAACCACTTCGACAAAGGGTTTTTCAGGAAAGATCTGGCTTTTTCATGAATGTTTGTACAGGATTTAGCACTATCCATTATCCAGCCTGCTGCATACTATTATGGGCCAAAAAATCTTTTTAAAAGTAAATAGAGAAGACATTAATACAGCATTTGAGAGGTATAAAGACCTTTTCTCCAATACAGAGAGACAAAAAGGTGAGCAATATTCATACAGTAGGGGAAAAGGTTTGCTCTATCTACACCTCTTCTTCTTTTCTGACCACCTTGACAAAAAAAAAAAAATTGAAAACTGAGTAACTAGAAGGAAGATTTCTGAATCAATATTCAATAAAATTATTTAACTCTGTTTTCAGTGGAAAGCATTTTCGCATTTGGCATTCTATTCAAGCCACTTTTATCCTCCTAATTGCAAGCATCAGTGTGAACAATAGGACAATAAAAGGTCTTAAAGGTACTGTCTTGGCTTCAGCCATTCTGTCATTTCTAAAATTTCATGGACCTTCTTGTCCAGCAGATTCAAAAGCTCCCTCAAAAACAGCTCTATGTGACCCAGGCTTATCTCCCAGGGAGAATACCAGGAATCCACCAAACCTGGTAATTCTCTGTAGTGAAAGGGTCAAGTACAAAGTCGTATTTTACTTGAACTTTGTTCTCTCCTGGGAAAAAAAAAAAAGGGTTTCAGATGAACTGCAAAAAGGCAAAAAGGAAGAAAAACCCCACAGTAACCTGTGTACCAAGTCAAGAGGCAAAGTCTATAAATATCAGCCTGAAAGGATGAGAGGATTCTGTGATCTTTTCAAAGAGGCCTGGGATGACTATTCCACTTTCTGCATTGCTCCTGCCACCAACTGTCTGTTAATTGTTTGATTGTCCTCTGCTGTTGCCTTTGGAAATATCTCTTAATACTTTCTATGCTTAATCTTAAAAGACACAGATATGAATTACAAATGAAACAGTACAAAGAGGACTTGATAGCAGAAGCTGAACAAAATCAATGCTTATATAAATAACATATAATACCTCCCTTAAAAGGTTTGAATCCTGCCTCCAGTGCAGCAAATGGCAGAACAAGGAATTTCATCCCTCTTTTTGGTACAGCTCCATCAATGTGCTTCAGAGACAAGCAAGAAATCTCAGTAATAAAACTGTATAAACCCCATGATCCTTGGGATGGCACCTGCCAGAAGAGGGGCAATAATTACTGATTACTGGGGCCTCAGTGTCTACGATCACATGACAACAAGGGTGACCCCCATTTCACAGAGACAATGGGAAAGAAAATAATTTGACTCTATTTTAAGCATCTCTTCAGCATTATCCACCATAGTATCATTGAAGACCCTAGATTCTAAAACTGAAAGTCTTCACAGACAACCATTATTCCCCTGGGTCATTTATACACAGGGCAACATTTGTCACACATCCTTCAGAGTACGCAGAAAATACGGGCTCCCCTCTCCATATTCAAATGTAGATCTTAATATGTATGAGCACAGCACCCACCCAGAAAGAACATTAATCCCTTGGGTCTTTAAAATGAAGAGCACTTTTCTAGCAATGGCTTGGAACAGCTAAAATCATGAAAACATGTTCAGAACTGGTTTAAGTAACTAGTTTTGTCACCAAACAAAATTGCTGTTTCATCTTTTAATTCAGCATAGATCTGCTGTGAAATTAATAATTTATTATCTCCATTAAGCAGAAAGAAGCCATAGAAACTGCACATTTTGATAAAGTCCTAACAATGGTACATTTAGAGCTACATCATTGGTATTGCAGCAGTTCATTCCTAACTCAATTTATGTTTCAACAAATATCCATTTCTTTTGGGTTTTTTTTTTTAGAATTCTCTTATTTTTAGATAAATCTAGAATGGATGATGGTAACTCTGTTCCCTGGAATTTTTAATAACACATAATATTAAGTGCCTTGAAATGTTTGCATATCTGAGAGGAAACAAAACAGGACCTTCAAAGAGTTAAAAATGTATTTGATTCTTACCCGTTATATATTCTTGAACATGGTATTGTAGTTATCAATAATAAATACTGTGATATCAAAGTCAAGGTGTGCTAGACACTGCACAAACACAGAGACTACAAGAACTGCCAATATGAGCAGGCAAATTAGCACATGGAGAGGGAAATGTGTAATGTGATTTCTCCCCTATCTCATTATCATTATTAGAATTATAATTATCAAAGCCTGTGGCTTTCTTGATCCAGTGAAATACAATGTAATTTGTGTTTAGGCTACTGAAAATCAACCTGACAGTAACAAGCAACACTTGTTTGGCACAGCCCAGTGCCCAACCTCCTATATTTTGTTATTTTAAAAGCATCAGGAAGCAGAAGACAGTATCACTAAACCTCACTGTTCTTGGCATCACTAAAGCAAAGGGAGACAGGCAGCGAGACAATAAATATTAAATTAAACAGCAGAGATTCATTCTCTACACTCAAACAGTTCCTTCTAAAAATGAAACTGTCAGATTTGACTATAAATGTTTGTTTATTATTGATCTTTTGGGACCTGCAGTTGTTATGAAGTACTAGAGATTACAAACTCCCTATGTTTTGGAAATCAGGCATTCAGCATTCTGATAGCTGAAGACAGGGGAAATAATTCTTCTCTTTAAAAATAATACTTATTTTATAACTCTCCTTTTGTCAAAGCTTCATTTAAAGTTTTTAGTCTCTCTTGTATTGAAAAAAAAATAGTTCTGACTGTGAAGGAAACTCTCTCAGTGGAAGGTAGCTTATAAATTAATACACAAACTTGAGGAAACCTCTTGCAGTACAGGAGGGCAATCTAGAAATAATTTAAGGAAACACAGATTAAAGAAGACCAGGGAAAAGACCTTCTCAAAATCCGAGAAAAATTAAGCATTAGAACAAGCAATTTGGGCGCATCTACACAGAAAACAGGGCTGTGACAGGGGCACTGGGACCTCCCAGTTCATCTGCTGGGCTGTGCAGAGCTGCTTGTTCCAAGGCACGCCGGGTTTCTAAAGGCCTATCAGGACACTGCTGTCATACATCACACATGGAAAGCTGGAACAGAAATTAAGCAAGGTGCACAGCTCCACGTGTTCCAGCACTGCTCATAAACCTCTCTGCAAACCGAGGCTGAGTCGGTTTCTAAGGAACTTCCTTGGCACCCACAATCCCTCCAGGGAACGATGAACTTTGGATAGGAGAGACCAGGATAGCACTGCCGGATGGAGGGAAAACTGTGAATCAGAGACATTCCCACTGCAAGGGCTTGAACCATTCTGCAGAGTAGGCTGGAGATGGAAAAGTGGTCTCCCATCACAGCTACACACTAGCAGCCCCCTCTGAAAATTAACCAGGAAATAAAGGTATTCATCCTCTTTCAATCCAAGGTGATCCTCACAAAATTCAAATGGAGTGGCCTCAGATCCCACTGAGTCCAGAAACACTGCTTGGGAAGGAAATCAGACCAGGAAAGGCTGTGGTTCATTCCCAACACTTGAACAGCACTTCAGCCCCAGTGTCAAAGGCAGAGCCACCGCCAGACAGGCAAGGACCCTGTGACCCTGGGGTCACAGCCCAGGAACGCTCACAAAAACCATCTGTGGCCCACAGGGCAGTGGATATAATGCTCCTCAGGATGTCAACTGGACCTCAGTTCTCCTCAGGAAGAAGAGAGCTGTGCTGTAAGGAAAGGAGGATGACAATGGCTGTATTCTCTATTTTCACGTACATTATTCCCATTCAGCTGAAACGACAGCAAAGGCTGTGTGTGCAAAGGCTGCAGTAGAGTGAAATATGCAGCACAGGGCAGGAATTTTGTCTCTTTCCTATTTGTCATCTTTTTCTGCAGACTTACAGATAGTGTTTTTCCGGATGGGCACCAGATGCCATCCCATCCTTTGCTTTTGATTCCTGTAAATTCCTATTAGGTTAAATTCTGATTTAGTAACTTGGCGTGCTGTGAAATGACTATAGATTCCAGCTCTAGCCAGGCAAGAAGCCAAGGTAACTGCACTGTGAGAGGGATGGGCCCTGGCTCCGCTCTTGAAAATTTAACACATTTTAACAATTGATTTCCAAATGAAACATGCCTGTGTCACATCAGAACAGAGCAGTATTAGATTTCCTCCATGCTTTGTGCCGCTGATTTCAGTTGCCTCATTTGATCCTAATTGCACTAAAAGAAAAAGACAATTGGCTTCTCACACTAAATATACTCAAATTAAAAAAAAAAAAAAAAAAAGGAAACTGCTTAAAATGCATCTAGCACCAACCTGGGAGTCAGCACAAGCACCACAGAGTAACTGCAGTGTGAATGAAGCACTAAAGAGCACAGAAACTCATATTGATTATACCTGCAGATTCAAAGTCATCTCTGAGTGTCATATTCCCAGGCACAAGAGATGTAAAAGTTTGCCACAACTGCAGCAGAACTGGTCCAAGAAGCCTCAAACAGCCCAGCCATGGCACAGGACAAACCAGAGCCCTGCTCATCTCTGGATGTTTAGGAGCATCTTACAATAAAGCTCAGCAATGTGCTCCAAATCCGAATCAAAATTCCCATATTCCAAGGCTATTCCTACCATACTGCTGTTTCAAAAAGCAAGATAATATCTTTCTTATCCTGGGCAGGTCTTCCTCATCCAGCCCCTGCTTGAGGGAAGAGATCAAGCAAACAGGGACCTCTCCCATCCTCATGCCTCCAAATCACACAGCTCCCACTGCCTCCTCAGCTTTCCTTTGTTTCCAAACACATCCATGACTTGCTGCGGACTGGGTATTCCCAGAAAAGAAAACACAACATTAACTATGTAAATTTCTTCTTTCCTGGAAAGACTTCATTACAAGTGCTATGTTCTTTCCTGTGAGAAGTAACAACCTTAAAATACATTTCCCCCTAGTGTATCTCATTATAACTGAAGAAATCACCAGCTTGTTTGCTTTGATCTTCATAACAGCTGTAAATTCTAAATATTGCATTAATTGTATAGGCAGACACCGTGTACAATTGTGTGTATTTCAATCTTTTTTCTATTACCCAACCAATTGTCATAGTAATTTTTAAAAAAGCTTTATAACAAAGATCTTTGGGTACTTTAGCCTGAAATGACAAAGAAGTTAGATTAATAACTGTAAATCAGGATAAACTGTGGCTGCAGTAATATTTATTAAATTTTGCAGAACTATTAAGGCAAAAGTTACTGGAATGTAGTATCACATGAAGCTCATATACACTGATAAAAATCATATTAAAATAATATATGAGCAGTAGAACACAGAACGATGAAGGTCAAAGAAATAATATTCACTTAGATACATCTTAATGAGAATGAAACCTTGAATAATGGTATCTATAGTTTAGCAGTTCTTGTGTCTTGCTTTGTATCACACTTCTGGTGCCATTTAGGAGCCATATCATCAAATAATTCAAAAGTAAATTTTAGATACTACATAAAAGATTTGACCAAACTTCACAAAAGATACCTTTCTAAGGACACCGTATAAATAATACTACAAGGCTTTCTAAATAAGGCTTATTTAACTTGATATTTTTCTGCAGTGCTGAAACCAAAAATATATTGGGGTTTTAAAAGAATATAAAAGAAAATGTCTATATCCAGACGTATATCTACTTTAACTTCATAAATTAAATATAAAACAAAAACAAAATCTCATATAGTGAAAAACATACTGATTTCTAATATAAAGCAGCATAGATTACTTAAACCATCTAAGTAGCTCTTAAAGCTGATTTTATTAGACATTTCATATTAAATGTGGGATTTATACTATTGTGCAGCGGGGTTTTTTCCCCCTAGAAAAAGATGGTTTCAGAAAAGGATATTTTCTAAAGAGTGCAATTACATAAAAATTTAAATCATTTTACCATGTTTACAATAAATGAAAATTTATGAGTACAAAGTCTGACCTGAACCTTTCTGCTGCCAATAAAAACATTCCCACTCACTTCAAAAGCAATAGAATATTTGGACTGACCATCTAAGTTGGTTCTAAAGTTTAATTTATTAAAAAACAAAGTAGCAAAGGACCACCAATGTTGCACAACATGCTTGCAGAGTTGTCATCACTAGAAATGGTACAAAAAGTCGTTTCTTATTATAGAAAATACAGAATTATTTAGGTGGGATGAGACCACCAGAGGCCACCTCATCATCTGCCTGCTCAGAGCATGGAGAGCCCAGGGCAGACCAAATCTTTCAACATTGAACGCATCACAAGATCAAACAGAAGATTTATGCGTGCTGTGCAGCACTAGAGAAAAGCAAAAGTGATTCTAATTTTGCCAATTAGATGCAACCAGCAGAGATTCTGAGCATTATTTGAGTAATATTTTCTCCATCCCTGCAAACTGCAGAGCTGTTAACAGCCATAAATTAATTGACCATCCATTTTTTAAAGCCCAGACATCATTTCCCATGCCATAAAATCCACAGCAGCAATGGACGTGTGCTGATCCATATTATTTCTATTCAGAGAGGGAAAAACTACATGAGATCCAGACAAGGCTAACAAACCAGGGATGTTACAAATGAAGTGTCCTTATTCTTTTGTCCTAATTCCAAAGGCAGATTACTACTTAAAGCCAAAGGACTTGGATTTCCACAGTACCTGGTGAAAGCAAGATTTCCCCTGTAGCAACTATCAATCCTTTCCCACCAAAGCACGGCAATTCAGCAAATGTCATGATCAGCAATTTAACCAAATTATTTATCAGCAATTATTTATCCTTTCCTATCAGCAAAGCCCACAGTCACTATTTTATGAAGTATTCACTATACACAAACATGCACACAAGTGTCTGACCAGCTGTGCAGAAACACAGCTTCCAACAAATCCATTTGTGTTTGGAGAGAGATGTTCCAGTTTTCTGGGGTATGCAGAGCAACAGGATGCAGCAGGGCAGCAGCTTAAAGGTTAGATTTGCAAGGAAAACTCCACGGCAGACATTTTCCAAGCCAGCTAGGAAAATGGACATCCATTTTGCCTTCATTTTAGAGGTAATTTGCCATCCAGGATTTTTCTTCCTTCTGCATCTCTAGAATTCTACACTCATAAAATCTCTGCTTACAGGCTTGGAAATAAGACTCTCCTCCCTTTTCTTTGTTGCAAAGTTATCAAGGGCCTCTTTGTTCCTGTATTGTGTGGTTCATTAAAAAAGGAGAACTTTCATTTTCCCTATAATGGAAATTGTGCCTTCAGAAACTACACATATCCCTGAAACAGCCCTGTGTGGAATCTGTTGATATCAGATACGTATTTCCCTCAGAAACACCCTGACAATGAAAGAGAAATAGCTTTTCATAAAAGAAACTAAAAGAACTTGAAAAGTAATACAAAACACAATAAAAGAATTTATTTCTAGCGGTGCTTTTCTGAAGTATCTATCCTTTTGGAGACGTGGCACAGTTTCCTAAAGGGTTTGTATTAAAAACACACTTTAAAAACACACAGCAGGTTCCTTTAGGGATTCTATCAGACTTCACTTCTAACTGATTCTCCAGAAGTGTAGACTTGAAAAGAAAAAATCCCCCTACACTGAACACTGATGTCAGGTACCAGATGAGATCCTCCACTCCAGCACTCTACTCATGCTGCACCTGAAGAGGATTCACTGGGCAGAATTCCTCAGCTCCACTGCTAGAAAAAATTAATCTCTGCCCTCACCACACCCCATCTCGACCAATATTGAGGGAGCTGGGTGTAAAATGCATTTGCATGTCAGGAAGGTGTATTTTTAAGAGCCTGCTAATGCTGCACATGCTTGCTTGGACACACCACCTCCATTTTCATTCAGCATGATAAAACTGGAACCTTTCCACTGCCCTGTTTTCACCACACAATAATCCCTTCTATTTCCAAAGTTTCTTATCCTTCCTGTGAACCTTTATCTCAGAAGCAGGCTGAAGCACCAGGCTCTGCTAATAGGGACAAAGTCCCCAGTGAATCCTTGTCTGGTTTAATTTTTATTTTCAGACCACTTCTTCTGCAACATATACTAATTAATTAATTTCCACATTTACTTACCAAACTCTATTTCCACAACGAGTGAACCTCCGCTGTGACTTCTCTGCCTTTCTCTAGCATGCACTCACTCTTTCTCAGCCTGTCAGAAGTTCTGCCACCTATCAGAGCAGCTGGAATTTCAACCACATCACATCTTTGACCTGTCCTTCTACTGATAAAAGGCAACTTAAGCCTTGCCTTCTTCTTCTCAGCATCTCAGCAGTCACCCCCTGAAAGGCTTTCCCATACTGTACCCTGGACTCAGTCAAATTCCACTTTGCGCAAGCTTCTCCTCAAATTCCACTTTCTCATTCAAAAACTTACTTCAGTATTAGGAAAGGTCAAAAATATAAAAGGTTAAAATATCTATTTGCCACCCCCACTCAGATTAATTTATTATTTCAGCTCAGAATATGAATTGGGGGAAATTATCTAAACTGGCACTTGAGTAATTTCATGATTATACCAGAGGTGTTTTCTCTCAGCTTTAGGTAAGAGATTTTTCCTTCTACTAGAATATTCAAGCTTTGTCTGAGCCCTCACTTTTTTTCTGCAATAATCTTCAGCAGACAAATCAAGCAAGGTATTTCTCAAATTGTCTTTCCTGGAGTGCATCATTCCATTATTATTTCTCATGTCCCTAACACAGATGGGGGTGATATTTGCACATATTCACTCTTGGATACCTTACCTCAGTACTCTTCTATCCATCTGTGTGCAAAGCCCCATGGTTGCACAGAGTAGGATTGCAGATCATCGGGAAGGGCTGGAAGGAGGCACTTCCCCTCTGTCCATGGACACTAAATCAGATTTCAGTTCAGTGCCATGCCATAATCAAGAGAGACATCTGCTGGCAATAAAAGCAAAGGGCACAGTCACAAACCACTATCAAAGCACGACACCTTTAACCGTGTGAATTTATACTTATCCATGAAAACGAACCATTCAGGGCTAATTAGAAGCACCCAATCCACTGAAATCACACATTTGTTTTCATTACACCCACTCCCAGGTGCATCCTGTTTCATTTGTGATGTATTTCCTCTATTTTTGTTGGATATGGCTTGCTGCTTTATGCTGCTTCACAGATGTGGTCAGTGGGATGGATGCAGCTTAATACAAGAGGTGTTTATTTACTAAAAGGATCACACATCTGCTTTAAAGCTGGAATATGTGCTCTGAGGGCAAGGTATTTTACAGACAGCAGTCCTATAATTTTAGCAAATGACTGAGACGATGCCATCCATTAACTAATTAGTACCTAGCAATTAATTGTAAACAATCATGCTTTGATGACACCTTAACTAACATCACCCACAGCAATGGCACTGGCACCAGAGGATGTGTGGCACAGCTCCAGGGGGATGAGAATCCTGACAGCCTTCCAGTGCTGGAGCCCTTTCACTGTAATCGGGACAAAGATTATTTTTGGACAACTTTCATGTGAGCTATAAAGGAAAAAACCTTTTTAGCCTCAAAATGACTCTTAGCCATCAGCCTTGTTAGCTTGGTTTGGTTTGGCCTGTGGCTTAATATTCATATTTTGAACTTTATCAAGAGCCAAGGAGGAAAATGTGCTGCAGGTGTCCAGCAGGGCATTCCAAATAAACAGCAAGGGACACAATTACCCACTGCCACTGCTTTGCTGCTGGTGCAGCTGCCTCACAGCTGATTCTATCCCCTTTTTAAATTTTCCACCCTTCTTTTCCCGACTATCAAGCAATGCCTTTCAGCTCAGGGGGGAGCCCATTGTGCAAGGTGTGAGATGGCATCCATAAGCAACATTTGCTGTTCCCTCTCCTGGACTTAGTCTTAAGTCTTAGGAAAACCTGTGACTAGACTTCCCATTTTCTTTTGGAGTACACCAGGTTGCACATAATACCTGATTTTTAGGAAGCAGCACTATGGAGGCGTGCCTTATCCTCCTAAAAGGACACTTATTCACAAGGTCCTCCTTGTGTCCTGCCCTCTAAGTCGTTTTCACAATTACCTCCTCTCTTGTTTTTGTGAGTGTGTGGCAGTAGCCAGCAAGTCTTCACTGTATTTTCCCTCCTTCTACCCCCAAACACGTGCCTAAATTAGATGACCTGCTCACATTTCTGCTATGATTTAGTACTGAAAGTAAACAAGAGCAGAGGTGGCCTAGGATTAATTGAAAGCTCATCTTTCATTGTACCAGGGCATTGAATTATTGTTCAAATGAGTCAACTACAGTGACAGGAAAACAATTTTCCAAGAGGCAGCAGAAAATTTACAGTAACACACCTGCTTAAAAAGTAAAAAGCCTTAGAAATACTAATGTTTCAAGGAAAATATATTTTAGCAGAGGAAAGTTAAACAATCAATCAACATACACCAGTTGCTATTCCTGTTTATGAGCTATATATTTTTCTTGTACACTTTAATAAAGCAGCCTTAATAGGCTTGAAAGAAAATGCTACTTTTCTCATAATTCCTGTTCATCAATTCATGGCACCAGCAAGAGTGAGCAAAGGCACATTGCTCTGAAATACTCAAATGACATTTGTGCTCTGAATCAGCTACGCTGTGTGATGAAAATGACTCTTAATGAAACTCCTTGTACCATTATAATACAGTTTCAACTGCAATCACTGTGCTTTTATGTTTGGCACGAGGCAGTCTCCATTATTCTCAGTTAATGTAAGTAGCACAGATTGCACTTGCTGATATTTCACATTCCTTGATAGGAAGGGCTGAAGAGACTCACAAGTGAATCAGAGACCACTCACATTCCACTGATCTTATAATTAGAAACTATCCAACTATCCAGTATCTCCAAACTGCAGCAATTCTAATCCTGAGGATAATCAGGATAAACTATCTTTTTACAGTAATTATTGCAAAGTGTGGAAAAAACCTCATTTTACATGCCAATAATACTTACACTGTTCTGAAAAAAAACACTACATGGTGGTGACCCTTAAAGATGTAGTAAGCTTTTAGCACAATGCTTAGTCCCTAATTATAGTGTAAACTATTAAAGAACAAATCTTACAGACCCATGAAAAGGCTTTTTGTTAATAACTATTTGAATTAAGTTACAAGCATATGTATATTCACAGTGAAATCCATATGAATTTTGGAGCCACAGAACCTCCCAAATAAATATTGAGACCTATAGACCACACCACCATCTGAAAATGCACAGATTTATGACAGTGTCAATTCCCAGCACACAAAGAAAAATAATTGGTTGACATGCAGATTCTCTCCCAACATCCCTCAATTCAAGACAGGAAAAAACAAAATATGCAACCCATTTGAATATTGCTAAGTAAACTTTATTATTGTCAGTGCTAGTAGTGCTTATTGAGCCAAGATTAAATGGTTCTACCATAGGAGTTTCAGAAGGTGTTGGGAGTGTGGCATAATCACAGCCAGGAGCAGGATGTGAGTCTGCCTTCAGGACTATTCATGAGTTCTATTATTTCCAAGCTGGCATGGATTGGGATCTCTTTAATTTTTTATGTGGCGAACTGTGCCTTTTTTGAGCAACCTCACCTGCTGTGATGACTCATTTCAGCAGCACTGAACCCACATCTCTTGTCTAAAGCTCAGTGGAATTCAGCTTTCTCATTTCACAGGAGGTCTCATTATTTCCTTTAAATTGCCGAGTACACAACTAAAACAATGTAGTCTCCTGAAAAGAGACAGACTACGAAAACTTACATTTCAGAAACGAGGTCATCCTAGAGATATATTTGGCAACAACCATCAGGGTTTGACAAAGTTTCATGTTTAAAGAAAAAGCACCCATCATTAACTCAGATGCAAACACAACCAACCAAAGTATTTACCTGCACAATTAATGTGCAGACATTACTCTGCTCTATCAAAATAATCTCATTTCTTCCCCATCACCCTACACATACTCACACAGAGGATGAAGTGCATAAAACCAAGGAATTTCAAATTAAATTTTCAGAGAGCCTGCAGGTAGATCAGTTTTTAATGCTGCTTTTATTCCATGTATGCGCCCTGCTCCACTTTGTCTCCCAAAGCAACCAGATTCCCATTCCCAACACTGCATAGAAGAACAGGACATAATGGCAAAGAGGAAAAAAAACCCTCAAAACATAAAAAGGTTCCCCAGTTACCAGACTTGAATGTCTTTAAGCAGCATCTGTCTTCCAGAAAGCTTCTTGTTTCTTACCTCCCATTGTGTTCTTCAAATAAGGCAGGCATTTTGGACTCCGTAGTACAGAAATCATCAGAGAGAGGCTGAGTCATGGTTCCCCTGCCAAAATCTCCAAATTTTGTGATTGAACACACCATAAACACTATAAGACTGAAACAACACTGGAAAATAGTACGATTTACGCTTTCTGGGTAAGACAGGGTATCTTCTTCAGATCCTAAAGATAGCATAGACTTACCTGAAGAGAAAATTAAAAATTCATTTCTTACACAGCTAGTGCATTTTTGCATTTCTGTTAATCAGCCCAAATTTTTATTTCAGGCACTAAGTCTCTGGCTAATTTTGTATTTCAATTGAAAATTCATCTCTCAAAAACTTTTCAATTAGCACCTCTTTCAAGTTGTATAATTGTTAATTAGTTGCTCTCTGTTAATTTCAAGTTTGCTGGCAAAGTGCTTTGAGACTTTATAAATAGCCCACACTCCTTGGCTTGCATTACTGTAATGTGACACACGTAGCAGGCCAGACACACACATCAGGGAAGGGAGTGGCATCCTTCTGAAATCAATTTCACTGAGAAATCCTACAGGTTATAAACTGAAACCAGGATGAACCCAGGAAAAATAATTACGTTTTATTCATAGCACATAATGTAGGTCATTGTGGTGGCTTGGCCCTGGCTGGACATCAGGTGTCCACCAAAGCCACTCTGTCACTCCCCTCCTCAGCTGGGCAGGGCAGAGAAGATGTGACAGAAGGCTCATGGGTTGAGATGAGGGCAGGGAGAGATCCCTCACCAGTGACTGTCATGGGCAAAACAGACTTCACTGTGGGAAAAAATAATATTTGGCTCAGCTTTGGCCACCTTGGAGCCCACCGGCTCCATCAGAGATGGGAGAAGCTTCCAGCACCTTCTTCCAGCAGCTTCTCCCACAAGCCCCCTGCAGCCCCCCACTACCAAAACCTTGCCACAGAAATGCAATACATTCGTTAAAATTATTACAATGTCTATTATACACTGCAGTAGAAGTCACATGTCTAAACAGGGATTGGTTTGAACACCACCAACATTTTTTCGAACAGAAACAAGTGACACATTAGAGGCAGTAAAATAGTTCAGACACGTAGAGGGGACTCCTCTACTTCTCATTAAGAAACAGCACCACAAATACGACAAATGTGAGAGGGAACAAGCACAAGGAGCAGGAAGGAGCAAGGGGAACAGGAGGGTCACAGCTCACTGCCTGCAAACACAGGCTTTGGGAGCATAGCACAGCAGCTCCCCTGGAGATTTTTAGAAACTTTTCCCCTAGAAAGGAGAAAATACAGCATTTTTTATTGTAGAATCTGAATGACAGGCAATAAAGGCTGAGAATTTGGGAGCTGAAAGTGGGAAGTTGCTATAAGATACGTTATCAGATCAACTAGGAACTACAACATAATGAAATCAACTAAAAAGGAGAGGAGAAAAAAGACAACTGAGATAAAAAGGTACCAATAAGCTAAAGAGCTAAACTAAAAAGAAGAGATGGCAGAATATCCATGCTGGAAGATCAACATAACTCTCAGCTGTGTGCAACAATGTGATTTATTAGTACACATTGTAAATAAGACATCAGATACAAATTCTTGCTGTAATTTTTCATGATACACCAGTGATGAAAATCTGTTGGCTTTGGGTTTTTTTAATTGATGTTTAAAATTATCATAAAATTGGAAGAGCTGTAGCATTTGAGGCTTTCACAGATACTTAGAGCAATCTGTAAAAACATTAATTCACACACACAGTCAACACTTATGAGTATCAGCAGTTATTGTCACTAACACAGCAGACTAACCACTACTGCCACTAACATGAGAATATTTTAGCTTCCTTCAGACTTCATAACTTCAATTCACCATCCTTAACTTCTCTCCACAGAAAAGTCTTTTGAAAAGCTTTAAAGTATGTGTATAGAGAAGCAGCAGCTGGGATACTGTCACTTCATCCTTTGCTAGATAAGTAAAAGATTTGCTTCTCCAAAATGAACACTCTCATAAGCACTTGAAATATCAGCATTTAAACACACAGAGATGAATGTGCTAAATGTGACAAACTGTGACACAGTAACAAGTGTGTGTTTGCCTCCCTCTGCCGGATCACATCTCTGTAGCTATTGGCACTACTGAGACTGCTGGCGAAAAAACACACATCTTTTGTCTCAAAACTCTGAGTATTGTATCGTTTACAGACAGCCTGTCTATATGCAGAACCCAGGATTAAATGTTCCCCATTTTGGTAACAAATTGTCAATGACAAAGGTGAGGGCAGGTGTCTGACCCGTGTGTTAACACTGTATAAATAAGGCAAACCTATCTCTGCTAAAAGCAGAGGTTTGTTTTCTCACATCTCATAGCATGACAGTCTTGACGCGCAGGAACGAACTGTCTGAAATTCAACAAATGCCAAAAGGTTCCATTTACAAAATATGCAACCTGTACTGGGATTACACTGGTACTGGAAGTTTAATTATGTAGGCACACTGCATGTAACACAATATGCATCAACTCTAAGTCAGAGCACACTCCCTTAACAGGGCACATTAAAATAAAATACTGAGTGAGTCCTGCCACTATTTTTCTGTCCCTACCACATTTCAGGGCACTGACTGTCACTCTGGAGACAGCTAGCATCTGTAGATCTGCTGAGTTTCAAAACATTCACATCAGTATTGGCTCATAGCACAAAGCATTGCAGTTAAAAGTACACAGACGTTCTGCTTCTAGAAAATCTTTTCTTTTTATTCAAGGGAATGCATTAAAAATGAGATTTACTCCAGAGCACACAGCAGTGCCTTAGGGGCTGGGTACTGTTGAACTCCACTCCAGGCTGCACTGGTAGTGCAGTGGGCTTTTCACCTCCTTTTAAGTGAATTTGCTGATCTTGACTAACCTCCACAGCCCCTGTAGTCATCAATCCCTTATCAACAGCACTGGTACGGCACCTCACTTACTAGACTTGTCTAGAATACCTCAAATCAGCTTAAATACATCCCAAAAGTCCTGCTGCTGGAAGCCTGGGAGAGCCTTTTTGGCCTGTTCTGAGCGCCACAGAAGAGGAGGGGTGTAACATTTAAAGGAAAGAGATAAGGCTAAAGAAATAGTCACCAATCAGTATTAATGACAAGTCTCATCCTCAAATACAAACAAAATAAAACAAAACAAAAAACAAACAAAAAAACCCCCAAACCAAACCAAACAAAAACAAAAACCAAAACAAAACAAAAAAAAAAAAAAAAAAAAAAAAAAAAAAAAAAAAAGGAAAATTCTGAGGACTAGGAGAGCATCTATCCCCACCCTTCAAAACTCCCACAACCTTGTAATTCTGAACACCTGATATGCAGAGCAATTAGCTATCCATGAGCAACCACCTGAAGACGATTTTTTTTCCCTGTTTTCATCACCAGCATCCTTCCCTCATCAGTATCTGGCTTATTTCACATACAGCCTGAAGACAAACTGTTAAAAGTTAAAATTTTTAGGACAGCACCTTTGGCACTTCTTTTAACCCATGCTGCTTCCAGAGTCTGGCGCACCCTTTGAAACAGCAAAAATAAATCTGCCGAGTGAAACACCTCACCTTCCACGGGAAAACTGGGAAGACGCATGAAGAGGGCCCGGGGGAGAGGTCGGGGAGCGGCGAGACGAGGGAGGGAAAGGACGAGAGGAGGATGCCGAGCCCAGCCCGGGCTGCTCTCGCGGCCGGAGCGCCTCGGGGAAAACGAAGGGGCTGCCTCGGGACTCCTCGGGGACAACGGCGAGGGCTGCCCCGGGACCCCTCGGGGACAACGGCGAGGGCTGTCCCGGGACCCCTCGGGGACAACGGCGGGAACTGCCCCGGGACCTCTCGGGGACAACCGCCAGTCTCGGCCGGGCCGTGCCGGGGCGCCGCGGGGACAACGGCCGGCAGCGGCCGCGCTGACTGTGCGCCATGACCGTGCAACGCCCGTCGTGGCCGCCGCTGTACTTCCCGCACTTCCACGGCACCGAGCCCGTGCCGCGGCCGGCCGCCGGCGCCTGGGCGCCGCTGGCCGCGCTGTGCTGGCCGTGGCAGCCGCTGCCGGCCGCGGCAGGGCCGCCCCGCTACGCCGCGCTGCCCGCTCCCGTGGTCCCGGAGCCGCCGCGCCTCTGCTGCCCGCCCGCCGCGCCGCGGGCCGGGGACGTGGCGCGGCGACCCCCGGAGCTTGCGCAGCTGCAGCTGCAGGAGGAGATGTGCGAGCTGGGCATCCGCCTTAAGGAGCTGGAGCTGGCGGCGCTCGTCGGCGACGGCTTCGACGCCAGGCAGTGTGCGTGGCCGTGCCGCCCGAGCGCTGCGCGGGGCGGTGGAGGGGCGGGCGCACGGCCCCGGCAGCGCCCGGCACAGCGGGACCGCGGCGGGGCCCCCCGGCGGGGAGCCCTGAGCGGGATGTGCGTGGGGCGGGTTGGGTGTCTCCGTCCCGCAGCGCCCTAGAGCCAGCCCGGGGACACGGCCGGGGCAGCGCAGGTGCGTGCGGGAGCACGGGGGCGCAGGGAGAAAAGCCATTGTCCCGTGTCATCTAGCCCGGTCACTGCTCATGGCTCAGGGCACGCACTAGAGAAATCATCAGAACTACGCGTGTAGTTAGTGCTGCACAGAGGAACAAAACCCCCAAAGTCATTGAGTGTCAACAAAAAAATATCGCGGGCACAGATGAAGTGCGAGGGAGTTTGTACGTGTGAAATGCATGGGCTAGTAATGAGTCCGTGCGGTTGTACATCAGCATTGATGTAAAATAAAGGGCACTGACGGGCGCAGGTAGTTGGAGGCATAAAAAAGTCCCAAAACCAAAATACACACCCCCAAAAAAATCAAACAAACCACGCCACAAGAAACAACCTACCAACAAAAAAAAAAAAAAACAGTTAAATTACAAATGAACCTAGAGTTCCAGTAGTGAGGCCAACAACAGTAAGGATAGGACAAGGATATGATGCTCATCATTTCCTGCAAGCCCACAGGCTTGTGCCAGTCAGGAAACTTTCAGGAGAGCAAAGGTTACAGGAACACAGGAAAAATGGCCATCGGATATATGCATTCAAAGGAAGATCTCGAAGAAATTCTGATTGGTAGTTTGTATATATTTTTCCCTTCATTATAGCAATACTCAGATATTTGCTAGCTAAGGCATTGCAAGGATTATTAGTTCACTTAATACATTATTTGATTCACTTTAAAATATTGTAAGTTATTAATGACATAATTAATGACAAATTATGTTTCATTCCTGTTTAGATAAAATCCTGAAGGCACTGGAAGAAAAGAAGATACAAAGCATGAAAGCAATGCAGAACCTGAAGTAATGGCCACCAACATGTTGAGGATTATTCCAGATGGATATTCTGTCACTGCATCACTATGGAGTATTTTAATGGGTCTTCAATATTGGATTTCGGCTTACTACATGCTGTTCTCCTACCAAATTAATAATATAGCATATTGTTGACTATTTTTGGTGTATTATTTGTCTGGAACTAGTTACTGAAAACACCACAGTGCATTTTAACTTTTTTTTTCTCCAATTACTGTGTGCAGACAGGAAGTATATAATACTTTTGTCAAAAACACTAAGAAATTAACACTGCTCTTGTCAGGATTCCCAGCAGTCCCTATCTGTAGGTCATTTACCATTCAAAAAATGATGCCACACATGGCATGGAGAATAACACCACAAAGTAACAAACAGGCTCATCAGACTGATAAAACAATACCAATTATTTTTTCCTATTCTATTTCCAGAGCAGTAGGTGGCAGCATGAAATAGTAAAGTTACTGACCCTGAAGCTGCGATATTTTGACAAACAGCTTGATTTTTAAGAGAAATATTTCAATCTCTGTTTTTTTAAGCTGTGCTCAAGTTGCTCAACTGTGAAATATTTTAACACAACACAATATCAAAATTTATTTCCTCTTACTGCTTATTATCGCATTCACCATTATACTGCCTCAGTCTTTCCAGCCAGATTTTGAACTACTGTAAACAGAGTTTATATTTTTTTTTAAAGTCTGCTTTATAGCGCCCATTTGTCAATCATCAAACTATAGTAATCACATTTTAATGTGATTACAAGTGAACACCAGAACACTATGGGAATCTGGGCTGCAGTGTTTCACTGCTCCCTCTGCAGAATGAGGATAAAAAAATATCTCAAAGGTAGTTTTGAGGCTAAACCAGAAATGGTTCATTGCTGTGAAAATGTGAATGGTTACACTGAAATTGTTGATTAGTAGGAAAATGAGAATTGTGTTAGCGACCAAACTAAAAACCAGAAAGCAAATTTAGATTGGACAAAAAGGGTCAATACATGGAGGCCTTCAAAGGCTTTGTGCGGAAGTGAGAGCTTTAAAATCAAGTTAGGCAGCAAAGGAACTATCTTCATTTTCCCAAATCTCCAGATCAATTTTGTTCTTAAAGCACTTAAGTTTTCCAAGGTTATTGCAAGGTCCTACAAAGGTTTCCACTACATGGGCTTCCTAGCAACTACTACTCAGCTTTTAGCAAGTCTTTCACTTTACATCCAGCTCTCATCAGCCATTATTCATTCAGGCTTTCTAGTCTTAAACAGAGCTGCTTTTCATGCCACGCAGTTTGAATACTTTCCATCTGTTATTCTGTTTTTCATATGGCCTTTATGTTAAAGCAACTCTTGATTAAGACTGGGTGATAATGCAAGGAATAAGGTCAGTTAATATGTAATCTCAGAGTTGCCTAGGGACACACATCCACTGAAAAAATCATCTGGACCATGGCATTTAGCAGAAGGGATATCCTTATCCAGCACCACACACAGCGCTGCTCCATCAGGATGCTTTGGTCAAAGCTCTTCCCCTAGGGAAAAACAGGCTATTAATACATAATGGCACATATGCTGATTTTCATTTGTGCCTAAACATTTAACTTTACTTTTCAGCTCTGTTTCCACCCGACTTTGTTAAATCCAGTAATTTGCTCTTGTCTGAAGGCTTATGGTTTCATCTCCAAGCTTGATCTATCCTTTCTTTTGTAAAAATTAAGCCATGTGTTAGACAAAATAGAACAGCATTCTTACTGCATTTTCTTTTATTCACAAAGAATGTGTCATCCATTTTTTTAATTGTTTCTGTTCTCTTAGATTGCTCAAGGGAGACTAAAGTTGACATTTAGATGCTGGCTCAGTTCAGATCTCTTTCATGTAACTGCATTGTGACCCAAGAAATCTACCCCTATTGCATTCAAGTAAGAAATTTTAGGCTACAAATAGGCAGAGATCTCAAAACATCAGTAGGCTGCTCCCATTTCCAATTCTAAACAAAGCAAGCTTCTCAAAAAGCAATGTCACACCTTCAGAGCCAGCCTGAGGGCGGAGCAGCAGAAGAGCCCCGTCTGCACCTGCAGTGATGCTCAGGTGCTCCCCAAGGAGTGCCCTGAGGTGCCTCACTTCTGAAACCTCAAATGGCCTTGGCTGCTTTATGGTGGGAAAAATGAGATACAAAGCCATTCAAAAACAAGAATGCATTTAAACTGTAAATTATTTCATACCAAACAGTTGGGTCCATTAAATTTCAGACTGCTGTGTTTGAGTTTGCCACATTAAAACTCTCCAAATAGATATTCAGCCTTATTACAATGGATCATTAGAATTTAAATTAATCTTCATGTCAAGCTGCCTTAATTAGCTCAGGGACAGATTACAAAGGAAATCCAAAGGCAGTAAGCCATCATAAAATGATTTTTCTCTTTTCAGCAGCATATGTTGCATTTTAGATTCACCTGCCTGGAAATTCAGAGCTAACATCTCAACATAAAGTAAAGAAATTGAGCAGCACTTAACTCTGAGAAACTTGTCCCCTTTTGTTTGTTTGGCAGGAAGACTTTCTTAAGGTCACTGACATCTAGGTATTGAATCAAGGAGTTGCCAATCAGGAAGCATTCCATAAGTGGTGCATTTGTCTTTTCTAAGGAAACGTATAATTATTAATAACACAAGCCAGTTGTTTTCTGTTGCTCACTAAAAACAGACATTTGTGAAATAGGCTCAGATTTTGGTGTAAATTGAGGAAAACCAGAACAACCCCTTAAGGCAATTTAAATACAGTCACAGCACATATATTAAATATATAAATACATACTTATATTTAAAAAATTGTATCTTAACTATGCCATCTGTCTAGAACCTTAGTAGTGATACGTACACTAGGAAATTCATTTATCCTCTATTTTTGGAAGATCCTTTCCTGCCTCTCCTCTGAAACTATAGAGGCCTTGTAGTAAAAGGAGCTTTTTATTCTAAATTTCTTGCGTCACAATTTACACAAAAGCAGTCCTGCCAAAAGTCCATAGCTCCATTTTCCTCTTACTTCAGACCAACAGCGTGAAACTTAGGCCTGAGTAAATTATATTAAAAACCACAATAACTGAATTATAGAGGAAGGCATAGAGGATGTTAAGGTGAGAACAAAAGCTCACAAGGGAAACACAGAATCACAAGATGCCCAACACCTTTCCACAGGGGGAATGCCACCACTGAAATGCACGGTTTAGCCTTGTGGAGTTCCTAAAACTCCTTTCTTGTCCTTTGGATGAGCACCAGGATTCCTACAAAGCCCAGGAGCTCCAAGCAAAACAAGGCTCCTGCTTTAGGGCAGCTGATCTAAAGAAGAGGACACAGCCGGAACAACCAATAAGTAGCAACACAGATTTTAAGACATGTTTTATTTAATGTGCAAAATTGCCAAGAAAAACACATGTACAACTTCAGCTAAGCTATAGCCACTAACATGGAAGGAACTATTCTATGTACTCGTAAGCTTTATTTCTATTATCACCCTATGGCTCAGAGTAAAAACAGTAATTTGGTAATGACCCAGAACATTTTAAATGCCTCCTTTTCAGTCATATGCAAAGTTCTACCATCAGCATGGTTTTACATACCAGTTCTTGGAGATTTTCCTTCTGATTGCATAGTATAAAATTTTAATTATTTATTTTCATATTCATTCAATTTAATCCCTAGGCTTAGTTTTCAATTTGCTCTCAATTTTGCAGCTTCAGAAAATTAATTTTCCCACTTACAGCTGAAACACTCATAAATTTTGAGCAAGTTTCACAGACACAGCCATTACAGTTTAGTTGAATCAAGCTGTGAACACCAAAGATAACATGAATATTTGTAATCATGCAGAGCTAGTCCTTTCCGTAATTCAAAGACGTAAGAAAAGTTCATTTCCTTGGAAAGTGAGATCTGTTGCCTGGGAAGTGAGAAGATTTATTGATATAAATTCTGTAAATCTCTGTAAAAAAGTGTAGAGGCTGTTACTGGAAAGGCTTCCTGGGACATCATGGAACATTATCAAGAGGTGGTTTTCTTCCTTGTAAATTCACATCTATTTAAATGCTACCATAGGAATAGGTAATTTATAGTCCTGAAAAATTACCAAAGCTCCATGAAGTAATAAATAGTGCTTCTTACTAAAGGATCCACTTGCAGTCCAGGTGTTTCAGCAGGGCAGTGAGGAGGAGAGACAGTCCCTTCACCCTGCTGTACAGATGGGACACTGAGGCACAATCACGTCTTGGACCAACCCAAAATCCTGAAGAAGAGCAAACTGATCTCCAATCTCCCAATTTCCAGCCACCCATGACCTGGCAGCATCCTTCCTCTCTTGGCACAGTTTTAAGATACTTGTGATGGCTAATTCACTGGGGGATCACTGGCTCAGTCCTGTTCTCCTTGAAGGGAGCAGGTGTTTTGCCAGTAACTTCAGTGGAAAATGTTACCTACAGTTGTATTTTGCATTAATAGAACATGCAAAGTAGAACACGGGCTGAAGGCAGGCAATGCCACGGCTGTTTAAAATTCCTGTCATGTGTTGGTTACTGCTTCTGCCACACCAGCAGCCTATTAGCGAGGTAAAGAGTGCACAATGTAAAACTCAAATTCAGAATGCACAGCAATGGCAGGAAAGACATTAAATGGAAATAAAAAGTCAAAAATCATCGGAGCATCTGTGCTGGAGAAACATGTTTTCTAACGGGACCCAAGGAACGGCCCAGAATGGACCCCTTTGTTGGGCCTGAGCTGTTTCTGCTGGGTTTCTAAATCCTACATCAACATTTAAGCCTTGGTAAGATGGGTTCTGTCGTGTTTTCCAAAATTTTTGGCTTCACTCTCATTTTTTTTCCTATCAAATATGACCTTGAATACAGCTTGCAGAAGTCAACAGCAACATTAAATGGAAAAGCCTTTCCAGTCTCTTTGTCACGGAAAGAAATACTAAAATTTGTTTGGTGTAGGATGAAGTGTTTGGGTTTTTTCCTTATTGCAGTGTGGAAAGTATTAGATAATGACAGGGATAAAGAAGAAACTTCAGGTTTACTTCCATCCACATCTCCTTGCCAGGTACACAAGACCTTAACTGATGCCAGCGTGTGTTGTGCCAGTGTGTGTTGTCAAAAGACACTGCTTTACAAAGCACAGAAATGCACTGAGCTGTAGCAAAGAGGGAATACTTTGGAAGAGAAATTCACCTGCTCTCTAAATATTTTACTCAGTGGAGTCACCTTTCTTTGTGATTTACAAACCTTTGCACCCATTATTGCCCAGAAGATAAATGTGCGTTTATAAAGTTACAAAATTATTTACAGAATGCAATATAGTTTTAACCTGCTCCTTGGGTATGAGTCGAGTGTGGAAAATTCATGAAGTCAGGCACTTCTTAAAACAATAATTATTTTTAACAAATGAAAAAAAACAAACAAATTCCTGAAACACCTCCTCATGACATTTGTAATTATTTTCAAGACATCTGCTATACACTTGACCACCTGACTACTTAAAGCCCATTTCTCATCTTTCATGAGCTTTATAACAGAACAGCTCTGAGATTTATCTCTTATTTACTGCCTTGGTACACCTTAAGGAGCCTAAAATGAATGGGGATAAATTGATGGACAAATAGAACCAGATTTGAAAAAATATTTTTTGACTCACACAGATATATATATGCACATGAGTACGATACAATACTCATAAGAATACGGTCTTAAGGTGATTTTAAAAGCATTAAATATTATATGATTTGGGAGCATTACAATTATTTTTAAAATCAGTACCTAAAACACCTTTCTGCCACATCACTTTGGTGGTTGCAGTTTTTATGCCTGTTGGTATTAAGGGTAACCCAAAGGGCAAATGTGTTACATAGGGCAATTTATCCATCTCAGAACCCCACAGAAATCCCTGGCTCATCTCCCATGTCTCATACATAGCCCAAACAAAAAGTTTCCTGAATAACAGGAGTCACCAGATGTGGAGTTTTCTGATTGCTTTTCACTTTTGGGGCACAGCAAAACAATTCTGATCAAGGACGTGCAATGCAGTTATTCTCAGTTGAGATTCTGCTGTATTAACCAGCCTTGCCTTTATGACTTGACCATCTTGAAAGTTTCTTTTAAAGAGCAAGTCAGTACGTAATTTATTTACTGACCTATATAAATCTCACTTCCACAAGTTGAGTTTTGCATTATTTATTTGTGAAAGGCAAAAGTTCCAAAAAAAAGCATTTTTAAAGAGTACTGTAATCCTTAAAAATGAAAAAAACCAAAAAAACAAAAAAAAAAAAACCAAAAAACCCAAAACTTTGAATTATTTTGATAAACAAAAAAAAAAAAAAAAAACCAAAACCTGTTACTCAGTCCTGGAGATAAAACTTAACCCATTAAAAGAAAGTTCACTGTTTGGAGCTGCTCAGATGTGCACAGGATGAACAGGGACAGCACAATGTCCTGTGACATTAAAGTGACTCCTGTGAGCTCAGAAAACTTGCTGCTTTCAAGCTCCCACAGACTACTAGGAGCTGGCAGTTAGCTCTTATATTGGCAAGGCAGGGTTAAAAAACATAAAAAACCCATACATTAAAATGTGATTAATTCTTTTAACAGTCAGACATCTTCAAATGTAATGGAAACTGTGGTCAGCTTGGTGTATATCAACCCTTAAAATAATTCTGCCATTCAACCCAATGTTGCTTTTTCCACCTGCCTCTCATTTTTACCTTACACTTCTTATGTGTCTTATCTTTTCAAAGAGAGTCTGAAAAATAAATTATCACTGCTTAAGAGAATATCCTCATTTTTATATGTAGGATTTGCATGCACTTCTACCAAGTTCTACCCATAATATTATGACATAAAAATATTACTCATATTTCTAGACTGAGTGCTAGGGCTTCTCTCAGATCCAGATAATATGTCAAGAAATGACTGCCAACAAGTCAATAAATGACTATCAATAAGTTCCCTCTTATGCTTTTAGAGTTGCTGTTCTACAGATGCTGATAAATGTCATTCATAGTTTACCCACTGAAAGTGCTCAGTACTCACATACCAAGACGTAATTTCATGTTGTTTCATTTGCAACTGTTTCTATGGATGATTTACAGATCTGAAGACAAACAATGGTCAGAACATCAACATTTTGTGTACACAGAAAACAGCATTTTCACCTAAACATTGAACATATCTAAAGAAAGTTGTCATTAAGTAGAAAAGCCTAAATTACTACTTTTTTCTCAGTAAAAATGGCATGGATAGATCTGGATGAAGTTATAACTTTAAACACAAATGTTTTCTTATTTGAAATCAGTATTGAAAAACTATACTGTAATTGTAGCCATACAAAATGTTTATTATATTACAAATTTTTGTACACTATATTTTCACTTTATCATTGCTTTGTGCTCAGACAGTATAAATATTACAGCATGATTTTTCTTTCCCAGGAATGTCCTTGCTGTCTTGATATAATCTTACTTTATACTTAAAAAAAAATACAGAAACATATTACAAACAGGATAAAAAGGCATTATGAATGAAGAATGTAAGATGGTTTTCTGAATAAAGTGCACCACAATGGTTTCAGAGTGATGGTTCAGGAAATATTCTATAGACTGCACATCATCCATAATAATACCAAACAAAATTAATTTTGAAACTCTTAACAGGTCTTCCTCAGAAGTATGAAGAGTACTTTGTTTAACTTTACTGAAATGGTTTTTCTTTATAGAAGGCTATTTAAATGTTTTTGTTTGGAGTTTTTCTGTTTTCTACACACATCCAAACCCTGGACATCCCTGTATTCTCCAAAATTTTTAATTTCCAGCATGGCAAGATGTAAGATTCATCGTGTAAGATATATGAGATTTTACCCTCATACATTTTTCAACAGAACTATTAAACTGCTAAAATTTAAGAATGGGAACAGACTTAAAAACAGAGCTAAGAGTCCAAAAGATGCTGTTTAGAACTGGCATGGCCTGCTTCCTGTGCCTTTTTTGGGAATACATCGTGACATTGCCCTTCCCAGCTCTATGGCCTCCACATGCCCATCCATGGGATGGGAGCTGCTCCCACACTTTCAGCCCAGGATAACTCTGTAAAACTGGAGTCTAAGATAGAGAAATTTATTACACTCCCATTGCATAGAAGGGCCCATTTACTCACAAAATTTCGCTGGGCTACATAGAATGATCATTTAAAACATCGACATAAAAAGTGATGCAAGATGTGGCTGACAGGACTTGGTGTAGCCTTCGATTCCCAGGTTAGGTCAAGCCAGCTGTGAATCAGCTTAGGCTACATAAAAGTCAGCTGCTCTTCCATTTTGTCTGCACTAATGTTACAGTGATCCAAATGACTGAAAAATAAGCAGAATGCTGTTCAGGGGGGTCCACTGAAATTTGTTGGTGTAGGCGAAGCCCAATAGACAGACTCAGCCTTGCCCTCAGTGAGTGAAACTCCCAAACTCCCACTGAAGCCAACCAGAACAAGTCTTTCTGAGGCACACTGAGTTTGGCCCAGGATTTTTCAGTTGTTATTCTAAAGTGTGATGCTCTTAGGCAGCTGTTAATTCAACACAATTTGCCTGTGTTGTATTACACTGATAAAATCAGTATTATCTGGCTGACAGGTAACTGAGACAGCAGTCGGTCTTCACTAGACTTGTACTTATATGAAAGATTGAGTTTCTTTGGTTGTTTGGTATCCAAGTCACCCAAATGTATGTTTGTGTACTCCAGATACAGCACGTTTACATTGATCATTAAAATTACATGGGGTTTTTTCTTTCTTTCTTTCTTCCTTTTTTTTCTTTTTCCACTTAGTTTATGGAAATTTTCTGACTATAGCAGACTAGTCACTTATATAAATATACAGCACATATATACATAGAAATTACAAAAATACATTTTATTTATATCTGATTTTAAATAATAAAAATGAAATTTCACATTTATTGAAAGATTAACTAGCATTCCAAAGGCTTCTGCAATATTTAAGGTAGTGGAGCAGAAGATGTCTGTATATTCTAGGACAATTATGCATCACAGTCTCAGGGTTTATAATATAATTATTAGGGGAAAAAATAGCTCTGCTTTAAAAGTTTGTGCTTCATCAATTTCTTCTTCTATCCCCTATTCTAGTCTTCTCTCTCCTTCTCTCAATTTACTGATGGCCAAAAAGCTAAACCAAGTTCCCTTTCTCACATCAGTTAAGACCAAAGAAACTCAGGGAAATGAAATGATCCGACAAAATAGTAACTGAGGATAACTAAACAACCTACTGAAATGAAGGACATTACCTTTACCTCCAGCTGACATCAAACACACCCAACACAACAAATTTTTCAATGACTTCAGTTCCTGAAGCTGATTGCTGAAGGAACTGAAAACAATTGTTCATGGTCTCCAACTAGTTTGTACAACTGCAAAATATTAACCACTGTCCCATCCAACTGGTTTGGTTTTCTTTTGGGATTGGATTCATACCACAATGCAGTGTAACAATCAGTGACCTTTATCTTGCACGATATAAAGTCAACAATATTTCTGGCAATGCTCTCTTTTTCACAGAACATTAGTATTTTTGTTAATCCATGTAACTGTTAACTTATTTACATGTTAGTATAGTAATTAGGTCCTCTACATTCAGAACTTCCTGGGTGAGGATTCACCGTGCCAGCGTAATCAAAATCAACCACAGCTTCAGGTAGCACTTTCTGGCATCATTTTAGTAGATAGCATTGTTAAAGAAAGAGAAAAAAGCACTGTGTTGAACAGAGGTTTTCTTGTCCAAGCAGGTGTATTCATTTTTCCAGGTTGGAAGGATTTAAAGGTCTCAGGTTTACCAGCTTCACATGCATTCAGAGAGAAAAGCCTGATTATAGAGCAAAGACAAATAACCTTTTTTTCATTTCTCTTGGAAGCTTTTAGCACCAATATCCTTTGTTGGCTCTTCATGCATTGTATTTTGTCACGCTGAAAATAATCTCCTCCATAACTCATCAGTGGCACCGAGGGACAAGGTGGCCACAAATTATCAAAATGTCATTCACCTTCTTCACAGTCCTCTCTTCTTTTACTTCCTTGTACTGTTAATAGGATGAAGAGACTCAGAGCTATTTACAGAACTTTTATTTGTATTACTTAATCATGTTGAATTCTTTTGGTTTGAGTACAGTCTCTGGAATGAAAAGGCTGAATGACTCCGCACTGCTGAAATCAGCATCCCTTACACAAAGTCCCACAGCAAACAATTAACGTGGCCACTGCCACGCTGACCGTGGCCTTCAGCAAACCGCAGTCTGCGGGCTTTTTCTTCTTTAATCAAAGTTTTGGCATGCAGAAGTTATTTTCAACAGGTCTACCTTTGGGCCTGCAAATGAAACTTCATGTGGTGCAGACATGTTCAGCAGCATCTCTAGTGATCGTGGGTCATAATACAAGAGTTCAGTGACAAACAATCGCATATGGTTGATCTCATCCACACGAAACAGTTTCCTGGCAGCTTTTCCTTAGCTGGAAAGCAGAATCACGTATCTTCAGAGTCCTGTTGCTCTGCTTTAAGTCATTTCAAAGAATCGGCTTTTCGGACAGATTAAAATGCCATCGCTTTGGCACAATTCACAGAAAAGTTTGTCGCTGAAAATTAAAGGAGTTGCTTTCTTGGCTACCCCAGGTTGCAAGATACAAACACTGCTCACAGAAGACATTAGACCTGGAACTCAAACATATCTGTTTGCTTCTTGGCCAGCTTGGCCACCTCTTCTCTTATTGCCTTGACAAGGGCAGCCGTGGAGATGTTGGTGAGCGGCGCGTCAGAGGGGTCGTTCTCCGTCAGGCTCTGCTGGGAAGCGGCCGTGGATGCCAGGGGAGCCTGCTCCAGGCTGGGATGCAATCCCTGCTGGCTGTACTGCCGAGGCAGGCGGGACGGGGAGTTGTGTTGGTAGCGGGGCCTCGGGTAAGCCTCTATGTAGCCGGGGAGGGGAACCTGTGGAGAATTGCAAATACACAAAATTACACAGAAGGATCGATCCATGGTGCCAGGTACCGCAAACCTCCCTGGGGCACAGTCAGATGTGACAGGGAGGACCAAATGAAGGGAATGCAAACCTCAGAATTCCAAGCTTCTTACAAATGTCTCTCCTGGCATGTGCCATTTATCCACATGTCAACGTCCCAGCTGTTTTCTACCAGGAAAAACACGGCATGTCCTCATTTGTTGTCACCTCAAAAAGTCCAGGGGAAAAGGTTTCTCTGCAAGTGTGCTCTCTGCTTACCAAACACTTTGGTTTCAAACAGACAGTATGGCTACCTTTCAGGGCACCAAAAAGCAAAGAACAGAAAAGCAGAGTTTCCTGATTTGCAGCCACTGTCTAATGCAAGTCAGCCAAGTCTCTGGTCTCACTGCCCCTAGCAGAAACTCACCGGATCCAGACAACAGGGGTAAGCTCAGGTGTGCCAGCCTGGAAACTCGAGAGTGAAAGGGATGTTTGACTGCTCAGAAGCTCAGGATTTCTGGCCATGTTGAACAGAATTACATGAGGGATTCATAATTTTTGTAACTTCACTGATTTCAGCCCCATGCTACACCAGCTAAAACTAAAATAATAATTTAGGCCCTTTAGTCATAGTGAGAGATTAAATTTCTTTCCCAAATCCATTAACCACGACACCAGTCTTCATAGCACTCAGGAGACTTTAACGCATCAAATTAAAAATTGTAGCTATGATTTTCAAAAGTCTACCAAGCAGGGATCTAAAGCCCTTAGTTTTGAAGAAGGCTTTATGTTTGAAGCCTGACCATTAGGATTTACATATCCTCTACGCAGCCTTGGGTATTCATCAAATGCTGGAGAGAATGCCAGGTGTGTTCCATATGGTGTGATGAGACAAATATATGAAGCAGGTATGACATGAAAGCGATCATTAGATGCAGGCACCTCTGTTTAGTTTAAAATAGGCTCTTCAAAGGATGATTTTACTAGAACAACATATGAACGCGCCACTAGAGGCCACCAGGTTACTGTTTTCACTAAGCAGCAGCCAGCGATTTGGAAAATAAGGGTTTTATCAGATACAGTTACCAGGCCCCACAAAGCTTAGTGTTTCAGTACTTACCATTTACCTCAGAGAATAACATATTTCAGTAATTGAGCTTATAAAATAATTCTTTGTTGTAAAATCTGTTTTCTCTACTGCCTTGTTTACAGTCTAGGTTAGTAGAAATGCATGAAAAGTAAAGAATCTTAAGCCTCTGTTCTTAACAATTGTAAGAAGATCTTGGAAGTGTGATCAAGCTATAACCTAGAAGCTCACAAACCAGAGCACATCCAGAAATTCAAACCCTATTATTACCGAGAAAACCTGAATGTTACTTTAGATCTCTATACTTTTCACTTTTATTCAGGCTTTCTGACTGTGTTATGTCGCTAGTGCTATTACCAGTTCCTCTGGTAATGATTTTCAAATAAAGACAATTTCTTGACAGATTTGCACTCATTGGGAGATGCAAATTCATCATAGAAACTGCAGTGGTTTCTACATTTTTACCCCTTCTGCAAAGCCCCCGGAGGGCTGACAATCTGAGTAACAAGGAGTTGTTAAAGCTCTGCCATGGGTAAGTGAAGTTAAAAGGGACATTTGTTTCCTCTGAATTCTATATTGCCGTGGTTATTTTTCAGGCAGATTCTCCCATCCCTCTACATTCCTTTGCATAGGGTGAACCAGCACTAAACTGTTCTTCCCCCCTCTTTCCCTCTATTTCCACGGGGCAACAGTCAAGAGTAGAGATACAAAAGGGAAAATGAAGGGAAGACAAGTAAAATTTCCTTATTTTGTTTGTGCCTTTCTTCCCTCTTAAAGTTTAAAATCATTGCTAAGATACAACAGGCCTCCTAGATTTAAAATGTTGGAAGGGTTAAAGACACACAAAACAAATAAACAAGCACCAAAACAACAGCAAAGGAGAATAAAGTTTTTTGTGCTTTAAAAGACAGCTCTGAGAAGAAAATTTATACCACAGCATCACAAGCCTTCCGGTGTCAGAGACACATCAGCAGGCGTACTCAGCTTGCAAATGAACAGTTTTTTTTTTCTGACAGTTCAGCCTTCAAATTCAGACTTGCATCTCAAAGTCATACTGAATTCTTTTCCTCACAGGCATCAGGAGCAGTAATAAAGACTTAACAACAAATAGCTGCCCCCAGGAACATTTATATAACTGTGTTGTCTCTTGCTTAGCTGCTCAAAGCCAACTTAGATTTCAACTGCAATTCATTAAAATGTTCTGTTGATGATTTGCACAGGGAAATAGAATCTATCTCCCAGGTTTTTTAGCCAGAGTGGTTCTGCATAAATACCAGATGTGAGCTCAAGCAGAAGAATTGATCTTTTTTTCCCTAGTGGAAAAAAACCTCTACATTTGAGAAATTGTTTCAAACATGATAAACTGCTGCAATTCATTTTCAGATGTTTCAACTTCAATTCTTTGGAATGTAGGTTTACTTTGGGCTAAAAATTACATCCATTCCAGTCTAGGATTGTACAATTAATTATTTAATTTATGATCTTTCACTCCAGCCTTCAGGAGGGCTTGAAACACTGCACAGCAGGGCTGCAGCAGTGCTGTGAGCTAAGATTTGGGAGCCAAGCTATCTTGAGAGAAGCCCCCAGGAGGGAAAGATGCTCTCCCGACTTTCAAACAGCACAAGGCCACCTTAAGAGGCAGCATCACCTTCTCCTGACACGTGTCTATCCAAATACTTTACTTTTCTTCGGAAAGAAAAATGACATCTAATCCAAAAACCTTAAATGGCTGGTGAATGATTCCCCCCTCTAAAGACCTTGCTCACAATTCATGTTATGAATAACTGAAGTATCTATGCCCTCTCTTATGGCTTTCCACCACTAGAGATGAATCCCATTCAAGGAAAAATTATCCTCATCAGATTCTGTGCAGACCAGTGAAGAATTGCTTCAAACCTCTCCTGTGCAAAGCACAGAAAGCACAGGTAGTTAGAAAAGGAAAGGTGCTTACAGAGTCTGCCCACTGCCCCGGCAACTCGTTCTCCCCAGCATAGGGCATCCAGGCCTGGTTCCTGTACGCAGTGGGTGGAGTTGGGATAAAATAGCCTGTGAAGCCAGGTCGGTTTGCTGGAATGGCAAACACTGCTGGTACCGTGTTTCCTGGTAAAGAAAAAAAGAGTAGACATCATTAATAGCTGAGATTTTCAGTTGTAAATCAGAAAATAGTGCTTATGAAACATGGGCTCCATGGTAGCTTGTTGGGTTTTTAATTAGGTTTTTTTTTCTTTTGACCCACCATCTGACTAGAGCATCTTCGTAATGCTGGGAAATACTGGAGAAGGCAAGATTTGCATTATAAACATGTCTAGCTTTCAGGTAAAGAATCCACAGGATTTGATCCTTCCACCAAATGATCTTCATCAAAACTTAGAATCATTGGAAAAAAGGCCCTTTTTTCCTTTACATTTGCTTCCTTGTATTCAGTTTTTAGCTGTTATTACCAAGGGTTCCAGTGTAATGCACCTTTCTTTTCACAACTTACCCAGTCTTTCTTAATATCTCTTCGTAAAAGACCTACAAAAATGAGTGACTGATATGTTTAACAGGCTGTACTCTGAACAATTCCAACATAAAACTTCAGTGTTTCAGCAAAAAACACCAATGCTCATTTCCTTTCCCAGGAGCATAATCTATGATTGCCATAAATTATGCAGCTACAACTTAAATTAGTGTTTCCAGGAGAATTTGTTGATTCCAAACCTGGTTTATCAACTCTTGATCAAGATGCATGCATAGGAATATCCAGGAAGCCTCCTATGAAAATCCCACTATCACACTCCAATTTGTGTGGAAGGAGCCAGCCATCCTGGAATAAGTTTCAGCCAAATTTCTGGGAATGGTTACATCAGCTTCCAGGTAGGGTTTATTCCTGAGGCTCAGAGATGCAGAGAACAATGTGGTTCTTGCTGCAGCTGCAGGGATTATCCACAGGCTACAGCTGGGCTGTCTGGAAGAGCAGCATCCTAATGTGTGCATTTCCCGTGAGATTTGCCATCATAACTCCAGGTATTTGCCAAGTTTAGAACAGAATACAAGCAACTTTCTTGCCCAGTTAAGTCTTCCTTCCTTCTAGTGTCTATTTACATGCAAAGACAGACTCCTGCAGTGAACCACCACCACCACACCAAGGGCATGAAATCCTCATCCCTAAACCCTGCATGGAAGAGCTGCATATCATCTTTATTAGTTATTAGGTTTTTTGTTTATTCAGTTATACTGCATGGACATGTATTTTATTTTTCATATTAACAGAATATAGCAAAAATAACATCATTTGCATGAAAGCAGATGAGGCAGTAAACCCTTTCAGAACACAATAAAATACAACTCAAACTTTTTCACTGAGGAATGGAAGCACAGTAACTTTACACAGGTGGGTAGACTCTCTGTACTAGAATCAATGCAGAGAAAATACAATTTCTCCCCCTTCCAACTGCACATCATTTGAATATTGTTACTAATTGTTCTCAGTAGCTATGACACCACTATGCTGACAAAATCACAAGACGTGGGTCTTCCCCCGAAAATTCATACGGAGTATAATTGAATTAGCATCAATTACTGGCTGCTTCAAATATCTGTCCCCCAGAATGTCATTTACAGCCCTGGCAGGTTTTTGCTCCTGAACAATCTGTGGGAGGGTTATGCTGCCTACTCTGACAGGTGCTGGGTCACAGAGAAAAAGAGACTCCACCAGGGACATCCATCCCCAAAGCAGCCTCCACAAACCTAGAGATGTGCAGTTTCTCAATGACCTCCCACACTGTCCCAGGCCAGCAGTGCTATGGATGCAATCAGGGCATGAGAAGAGGAGAAAAATATGGTCTGTAGCCCATTTTTCTCCAGAGCAGAAACACACCACCTCTATCCCTGTTCCTCCAGCCCCATGGTTTGGAAGGAGGTAGGCTAAGAGAAGATGTGTGGACAATCCCTTTTCTTTCCAGATCATAAACAGCCCAAGGGTTGCTATTGTAAAGGAGTTAGCAAGGCTGGAAATAAACATTCTTCAGACAAGTACAGAGGAGAAAGTGCTGGCCCTGAACATGACACATGGCTTTTACATCAAAACACTCTTTTAATTTAACCACAGCAAAAGGAGCTACTATTCAAGATGAATATTCAATTGGCTGATGTAATAACTTATCCTAACTTATTATTGCAACATCCTTATCTTAGAGCTGATTTTGGGCTGCATGAGAGTAACATCAGGCCATTACATTCCCAATCAGCGATGTCTCTTCATGTATTGAGGCAATAAAAACTTATTTTCATATCAGAACATTAGAAACCTTGTACCACAGCTGCAGATTTCTCAATGTCGTTGTCTTTCCTTGCCTGTGTTACAGCCTTTTGTAGCACCTCTCATATATGACAGTTTCCTCCAGCTACTCCCAGAATTATTCTGGCAAACTCCACATAACACACGAAGGTCACTTTGTCTCTTCTGAACTGCAGCCACTCTCCAGTAGTAGCACAACACACAGCAATAAAATCTCCCCATCACTGGAACCAATTAAAAAGTATATCCCACAGATACATTACTGCACACATAAAGAAAGAGGTCTTGGTTGCGTGGCATATTTTATAGCTTGCAAAATTTTAAAATGGAAGGGGTGAGCATTGGCTTTTTTCAGGTACTGCACCATTTGCAGAAGGTATGACAATAAGTGAGAGTAGAATGGATCCTTCAAACCTACTGTATTTAATTAATTAGCAACACATTTGCATAGCCACATTATTATTCTCAGTAGATGATGTCAAAGACAATGCAGATAACTCTCTATTATTTCTGACAAAGCTAAGAAAGAATTTTTTTCTGGCAGATTAACAGAGCAATGTCTAACAAACTTACAAATTTCAAAGCTTTTAACTAATGTAAAATTCTTTTGAGTTTTATAAGCTCTTTTCCGTAACTCTTCAGGAAAATGTATTTTGCCAATAAGGAGCTATATAAGGATTTTTCCAGCTACATGTAATCCAGATACCATCAAAACAGTATATCAGTTTAATCTCATTATTAAATTAATCAGTTTATAAATACAATTCATATCAAAAGGACTAGGAACTGCCTAGCCCTATAAAACTGGGACTTTCAGACCCAAAACAAGTTCTGCACCTGGGCAGAAACTATATTCTCCAGAACAGGAGGGGTGGAGAGCTAACAGATTACCTTTGAGTATGCAAAAGCACCACTGCCTTATGTTTTGAAGGAAAGGGGCCACGTACCTTCCACTTGCCCTCCTCAGTAGCCCACTGCTGTGACAAGAGTAGGGGTGAAGTTTCTCAAGAGGAAATAGGGAGTCATAAAACTCTTCCCACAGACAGGCTGGAAAACCTCAGTTTCTCACATGCTATTTTTCACATCCACATGTTTTTCTCCCCTTTCCTGACACACCAAGCAGAGCTCAGCCTCCTTCGGCAGTACAACTTACTCCATTGTTCATCCTCTGTTTCCAAGCACTTGGACTGATATTCCCGACTGATAAAATATTGGAAGGATCCAACTAATTTCTCCCCTCAGACCCCTGTTAGCTGTCCCTCCCACTTTGCTTGGTTTGTAATGCACGGTGCAACATGAACAGGTCACACAGCACGCCCAGCACTGCAACTTATTTTGCTACCAAAACCCTCTATACCCTCCCTAAAAATTCTGCTGGGTTTTGTGGTACAGATGAACAATTTTACTGGGTTTTATTAATTCAAAGTCCTGATTAGTGAGCCAGCAGAATGCCAAACTTGAGCAAAGAACACCTGGGATATTACTGATGGATCTTACCTTCAGAAAAGGCCATTTCCTGGTGCTTCTGCAGGATGAGCATTTTACAAAGCAGCTGATGCTGCATTTACAAAGGGGCGGGCAATCCTTTGTAGGTCTCCTTCAATTGCACCAGGAAAAACCCCACCTAATACAGTCTTTCTCCAAATAATGATCCATATTTGCTATATCCCATATGTTCATTTACATAAAAAACAATTTTTAAGACTCTCAAAGGTGCAAGTTGGGTCTGCATTATTTTATCACCTGAGTGAAAAGCTGACTGATCGAGTGGACCAACAGACATGGGAGCTCTCGAACCTGGCGCAAAAGCTGTCTGATCGTGATGCTGGGCCTGATCTGCTCCACTGGACTCAGGTATTCTCACTTTGCTGCCAATATCTGATGTAGACCTGTATGTTAAGAAAGAAAAAAAAAACAGAAACGTTTGTCATTCTGGCCTACAGATGAAATTCATAGCCACATACATGCCTATCAGCTACAGTGGAACCAGCCAGCTAGGGGCAAGCTATCCAACTTTGTTCTGGCATGACACAAGTCTGGAGAACAGCTGGAGAACAGCAAGTCTGGAGAAGTTTGTAATCAACCCCTTTAGCCTGGCTGCTATTTTACCAAAGCACGTGATTATCATTGTATAGAGCCTTTGCCTGCTGCTCCAAACAAATGCCTGTGAAATACAATGCTAAAACCAGACCTTTGCCATAATTCCCCAGAGCTTTACCATAATTCCCCAGAACTTTGCCAATATTCCCCAGAGCTTTGCCATAATTCCCCAGCACAGCCCACAGACAGTGCATATGACACGGCATCATATAGAGGAGACTACTATAGCACATAAGAGCAGCTGCAGCTGGAAAGGGCTAACATCTGTGGAAATGGTGTGTCTCAGGTGCTTTAGAGTTAAAATATAATGGACGAACAAGAATATGGCAGCATTCAATATGCCTGTACACTGAATATTTCAAGACCATAAGCAGCCACTTGGAAATGTTTCCCTTGGCCTCGGTGCTCCCAACAGCTCTCCACAGTCCTGTGGTGCCTCAGATTGCAGCTGGGGCTGGGCAGTGCCCACCCCAGCACTGAGGGCTAAAGGAGTTCCATCACCACAGAAGTGCAGAAATTCCTTGAAATGCATTTTACGGAGTGCCTTCCTCTGAGGAGGGGGTGAAATGCACGCCCTGAGCTAAGGCAGACAGGCTTTGACACCTGTTTGGCTTCAGAAATGCACGAATATCTGAGATATCTGAGATATCTGAGAGCTGGGCTGATACCCCCAGACCTTACAAGAAGCACCTTGCAATTCATCCCTCTCTTGCTGCAAGCCCTTACAATACAAGAAAGCAGGAGAATGATGGTGTGAATTATCTGCCTCAATCCAATACACCACTATATGAACCAAGGCAAAGAATGCTTTAAAGGAAACAAGAGCCTGCATTTCCTGATTTTATTGACGCCGAGTAGCTAATAAAAGAGAAAATTCATGGTTATTTCTTTTTGTGTTAAAATGAAATAAAACCAACACGTTTCTAATTTTGTGAATGTATCTTTTTAAGTGCCTTGGAAGTGCCTACAGGGTTTGCCCCAGTTCTTGTTACAACAGCAGGGTTGAGAGACCATACCTAAAATAAAATAACAGATAAATACCTCCTGAGAGAGGCAACAGCCACAGGGCCCGTTCTGGGAGGGACAGGAGGGGGAGGAGAACCCATTACCATCTCGGGAAGCTGAGAAAATCTATAAGCCTGTAACAGAGAAAAATACATATTTTCTGAAACACCAGTAGATCTCAGTCAAATTGAAAAACAGAAGAAAATCAGAAATTAAATACCTGCCCCATGTGCCAGTCAGCAGGAAGCTAACTTTTTGTGGCATCAATAGTAATTGTATTTATTTGAGAATTTACAGTGCTTCGGTGATTTTAGAATGTGGAGGAAAACCTGAACAAATGAGCTCAGAGACAAGATGAAGTCTAATTAAAATAAAATGTATTAAGCACTGTCTCGGTAACATTTATAACCTGCTGGCAAAGCAGATCTGTTGTGATTATGTGAGTCTCAACAGCTGCTTTGGATCATGGGAAAAAGACCTGAGTATTTTCACTTTCCCCAGAAAAAAAAAAGTACTTTAAAGATTCAAAAGCCATCCTCAGAGCAGCGTGTATTGCGGTGAAGCCACCTGTGAGAAATCCATATTTCAACCTCTTCCTTTTAGCCTTCAGGAGATGAAAAGGAAATTCTTCACAAAACCCCCAAGTTCTGTAACTTTCCAACATGGCAACAAAGGCCTCAAACAGTTCTGAAAAGGTAGACTGATACAGTGGAATGCCAGACCCAACCCACAAAATCACAAAATAAAGCTATTTGCCCATAGTAATTGTGAATTTCATCACCAATACATGTGAAGGAGGAGAAATTATGTGCATGAAACCCACGGCACACAAGAAATGACATGTAGGACAAAATTTTCCTCCTAAATCCTTTGCACTGCTATAGATTAGAGGCCATAATTTTTCCAAATATTCTTAGAGACAGAGGAATGATATCTCACTAGGTGCTTCACTGACTCCTTTCTTCAACACATTATGGGTGGGGGTTTTGCTTTCCTATTGGTTTTTGGTTTAATGTTTGGTTGTGCTTTTTTTTTTTTTAAATTACAGTTTTCATTATGATGCTTCAGAGCAATGCAGAGGATTAAAGATAAAATCAGAACAATTACGAATACCAAATTTTGGGAAGGCTGACCACAATCGAGACAGTGGCATTTTGACATAAAAACGGAGTCCAATGGTCCTCTAAACAAGAAGTATCTGATTTTGCCAGAGAAGCTCCTCCACAAAGAGCAGAGAAAGTTAAAAACACATTACCATGGGATGAGTCACACTCTATCTCCTGCCCGGAGAAAGAGCCTACAGGATTTACATGATTATTTCAGACTTGCCACCTACATTTAGGTTTGAATTTGGCAATATTAATCCCACACTACATGTCAGAAAACACTGTCTTTCAGTAATCATCTTTTGAAATTACACATTTAGACAGTATTCCAAATGCCTTCATTCCCAAATACCTGCAAAACTGGGTTAACAAAGAGGAAAGGTAACGTATCAAACACTGATTTTGTTGTGTCTCCGAGGGAAAAGCAATACAGACCAAGCATCTTTCTCTGTCCTCTCACTGCCACCCCTTTTAAAGCCGGTTAGAAACCCCCAAAGGCCTGTCTTTCTTCTTTCTAATTTCTTCTTTCATGCCACCTACAAAGTCTCCTAATATTTACTTTCACTGTGCTACCATGATATTTAAAGACTATCTACATTTAAGTGGGGAAAAACAAAAAATCTAAA
The DNA here is from genome assembly GCA_036630365.1 of Acanthiza pusilla. Taxonomy (NCBI): domain Eukaryota; kingdom Metazoa; phylum Chordata; class Aves; order Passeriformes; family Acanthizidae; genus Acanthiza; species Acanthiza pusilla. The sequence goes on from JAXCHO010000058.1 coordinate 3,927,176, forward strand.
AAGACATTGATACGTTTCTTACCCAGGGGTTGGAAATACTGATTTTTAATGAAAGCACTGTAAGGAAAAAAAAATGCTATTTGTTTCAAAGAAAACCTCAATTACCCTTCTCCTAATCGTGCTGGATGTGCAATGGTCTGCAGTGCCTCTCCTACATCTCAAACGCTGGCAGTGCTCTCGCAGGCTGACTGAGACTTTCATCCCACATCTTGCTCTCAGCACACATTTGTGCCGAGTACGAAATCCTTTTTATTGCCCTTGTTTTAAAGGAGCAGAACAGGAGATAAATGTTTCGGGGTGCAAAGTGACTCCAGACACTGTTTAGCAGGGTAAGCAGAGACTCAGAGGTAGATCTGGGTTTTATCTTACGTGTTGTGCTTTGGAATACGGACATCAAAGGAGGAATTTTAAGGGATCACAGTTCACAAATAGCCTGCAACTTGCACTGGAAATTTCGGGGGAAAAATGTAAAATAGAAAATCTAAGCCTTTATTTTGCTGCTTACACAGGAGATGAACTATTTTGAGTGGGCGGCGATATTTTGCTAATGGCTGGGCAGAGAGAATCCTGTTTAAGGGGAAAATCCTGTAAAACGATCTGCTACAGCACACGGAGGAACAATCTGTCCAGAGGGGACAGGAGTCAGCCCTTGTCGCCTTGAGCTGCCACACACACCAATATGGTTGAGAGAGGGAAATCCAGTGAAATTTCTAGAATTTCTTCAGTGGGTTGGGGCATCAGTGTTTTCCTGCAGGCAACATATAAATGGGAAAAAAAGTGTTCAGAAGCTAAACAAAACCGAAGTTTTACTACAGAGGGCTGGTTTAGATTTTTATGAGCCCTTAGGTTCTTGGCCAGCTGGCATGATTGTAGATTTAAAGTCACTTCACTGCTGTGAGTCCAGTCAGAGAAAAAAAAGAAAAAAGGAAAAACACAACCCATCTGATTTCACAGATTTACCTACTTTTACTCTTCAAAGTGTATTCATCCTTTTAAAAAGACCTCTTGTTCTTTTGCAAAAAAAAACAAAAAAAAACCAAAACCAAGCAAATTAATAAAAAGACAAAAAAACCCCAAACCCCCCCCCAAAAAAAAAAACAAACAAAAAAAAAAAAAAAAAAAAAAACCATAAAACACTTGAGAAGGAAAACATTCTCCATGGGTTCCAAACTCTATTTTGTTGTAAAATGAGTACTTGTGTAATACAAAGGCTATTACAATCACTAGCAGAAGTAATCCCACTTGAGATCCAGGACAGACTGCACAGGTACCAGAGCGCAGATCCCGTGCCACCCTTTCAGGAAGAAATGCCAGCAAAGGAGCCTGTTGTGACTAAAACACTGACAATTTAAAAAGCAAACCAAGGAAGAATTTGAAAAAGTTGCAAGTGCAGTTTAGCAGAGACACCTCAGCCATTGGGCCCAGGACAATGAACCCTCTGGAGGGTACAGTCCAGCCACCAGCAGACACCTGCACCATTGCCAAGCCTAAGGTACCACCTGTCAGGATGAAGGAAAGAAAAGATAAATTGTAGAATGGTTTGGGTTGGAATGGACCTTAAAGATTATAAGTCTAGCTCTTCTGACTTGGGCAGGGACACCTTCCACTAGACCAGGTTGCTCAGAGCTCTGCCCAGCCTGGCCCTGAACACTTCCAGGGATGGAGCGTCCCCAGCTTCTCTGGGCAACCTGTGCCAGGGCATCGCCACCTTCACAGGGAAGAATTCCTTGCCCATATCTAATCTAGATCTGCCCTCTGTCAGTTTAAAGCCATCCTGTGCTGTCCTATCACTACCTGCCCTTTTAAAAAGTCCCTCTCCAGCTTTCTTGCAGCTCCTTTAGGCACTGGAAGTTGCTCTAAGGTCTCCCTGGAGCCATTTCTTCTCCAGGCAGAACAATCCCAACTCTCTCAGCCCATGTCCATAGGCCAGCACACAATAACTATAGGCTAGAGCAGAAACTTTGCAGTTAATTTTAAGGCTACATTTCCGTAGTTGCAATATTTAAATATTTTTACCATCTCCCACTTACAGATTGGTCTTGGATGGAAGTGTTCTATGTTGCCTTCTAATTACGGAAATATCCATCTCCTTACATCTCAACAAAGGAATTAAAAGGCCGCTGTCTACGTTTACTCACTGAATGATTTAACTTATTTGATTACTAAATTTCATTCCAGGAATAATGTAAACCTATTGATTTGGCTTTGCCTTTGTCTTGTTTCATACTAAGCAGCTGCTGTTGAAAGTGGCTGAATTTTGGCAAAACACTCCCACTTTGCCTTTGCTAAATGAAGGGGAGCCCTGAGGACGTGGATACTTTACCAGTCACTCAGGCTGTAGGTGCTGCTCATCAGTGCCTGTTTATGGTGCTGGGTCTCACCTTGGGACCCAGAGCTCTGTTACTCGCACTCCTCTTTCCAGAGCCCTGGAGAGGAGAGATGGGAACTGCTCCAGCCTTGTCATGCAGAGGGTTTTCTCCCCTGGCCTCAGCTCTCTGCCTGACTCAGCTGAGCAGATTTCCAAACCAAGGCACAGAGCTGGTGGCTGGGCTTATGTCCCATGCTCAGCTCTTCATCCTCCAATCACAGCACACCAGCTGCATGCCAAGGGCTCGGCCAAGAGTTACTCATCACGTTTTTGGAGGATCCAGAACAACAGGGAGAGTTTGCATCTCGCTGGCTTTCCTCTGCCAGGAGAAGACGTGAGCCCCATGTGGAGGAGTCCTGTGCACAGAAAAACCCAACCAAGCAAAGAAAAACCACACAGAAGGCCTCAAAAGGGGGAAGAAAATGGAAAAGGAAGAAGAAAATGTGTGCATGCTCTGGAGAGATACAGAAATCTTTGATGGTGGGACTAACCAAGAAGTTGACTACAAAAAGTTAAAGATCCACAGGTTGGAGGACACCCAAAGAAACACACAGATCTGAAGAGTGGTTCTGGACCCTTCTGCACTTGACCCATCTAAGCAGGAAAAATGCTCTTGAATTTTCAAAGATGAAATTTTCATTTTCAAAATGCTCAGTACTTTGAATTGTAACTGCATTGTTGATGTTGAATTTTAATTACCACTAAGAATTTAATTTTAAGAAAGAGCAGAAATAACTAATGCTTGGTTTGCAGAGGTAACAAACATCCCAGTGCACAGGTACCTCTCATCCCCAAAGCTGGGAATATTTGCAATTACAACCCTCCATCCCCATGAGAATAAACCAGAAAATGGGTGATTAAAGTACAGTGCATATTCATGAAACTGATATGCAGAAAACTATGAATTGCCAGCCCTTATCCAAAGCCCAGCAGTCTATGCCTATCCTAATCTGTGGCAATCAACTATCTGCAGGGAATTTAACACTGTCTTTAGAATGTCAGAAAGATAAGCAAATGCTTAAAAGTCCCAAACACACAGATGATTTAGGAGAGTAATAAGTCTTAGAAAGAAAACAGGGAATCATTCACCAAAAAAGTATGGTTATTACATTTTTTAAAAATCTCTCACCATATAGTATTTTTAATTTCATTTTAGAAAGATTCTTTGAAGTGTTGAGGTAATTTGACTCCCCATTAGCTGTCTCTTAAGCTTTTAATCGAATTCTAACCATAAAATATGATTATATGCTGTACAAATTTCATCAGTTTCAAAGTGACAGAAATAACCTTCAGCATGATTTAAATAGCACCAACCTGAACCTTTGCAGGCAGTACAACTAGCTTTCAAATATGATCAGAATAGTTCAGAAGCAGCATCCCTTAATGTATTTTTTATTGTCACGGAAGGAAGTCATGATAATGGCTATTTTGAACTAAGGACATTTTTCTGCATTATCCTCTTATTCTAGCCAGAGTAAGGGACTCAATTTGAAATACATTCTTTAAAAAAAAAAAAAAAATCTGACCAAAAAAAGTCTTAAAATGAACAACTTTTCACACTGGTATTATTAGATGGGCTATTTCTTACTTGAAAGAAATCTGTTCTGGTTTAGATTTGTATCTGACATATAAAAAAATCTGTGGTTGAGTTTCATGTTACTATTTGTGGGAATTCAGGGCCAGTTTCACACATGAGGGTGTGCACAGTGTTGGTGTGACTGCTGTCTAGACACCTACAAAACTCCATTAACAATTTCCACCCGTGGGTTTCAGTTCCTAATTCATGCATTACTTCCGTGAGGTAAGGACATGTTAACTGCTACTTGAGGCTAGAAGATGAAGGATAAAGTGAATTATAAGGTCAATCAAGAGACCTGTGGAATTAAATCTTCTCTAGAGTCCCAAGCCAATGGCTGTAAGTGCAAGATTGTCAACACCAGCCCACATTTCAGGTTGCCCTTCAGTGACAAACGTCTCCAGGGATGCACAAGTGTTGGTGTTCCACACCCAGCTGCCAACATGGTTATCCCATAAAACCACATTGCTCCCTAATATGCATTCGCCGAACAGAAGGAGACACTCAAACAAGATTTGGATCTGTTGAACAGCCTATTCTTTCAATTCTTAGCACAATTCAGACAAGACAGCCTTGGCTGCTAAAAGAGATGCCGAGTCTTTCGTGGTGTGTGTGTGTGTGTATGGTTCAGCCATCCTCCCATCCTATAGATACACACCACACTACACACCCTTATTTACAGTGAGCACCTGGTTTTAAGCACGTAAATGGCACCACTTTAAAAACAAACGTGGCTCAGAGTAGAAACAGCTTTCTGATGCTGCAGACCACCAAAGAGAAGCTGCACTTACGGGCCTGGGCAAGCTGTACTGGTACATCTCTGGTCTGTAGGTGGGCACCCACTGCACACCCGCCCGCGGCCGGCTCATGGTGCCGGGGGCACTGGTCACCACCTCGGAGTAGGGCAGGTGTGGGGCCGAGCCGTAGGCATCCTGCCTGGCCTGGCCCCCGTGGCCAGCGGAGGCCAGGCTGAAGGCTTCCTCCAGCAGCATGTGCATCTGCTGCCGGACCTCGTCGATGGAGGGCTGCGAGCTCAGCGTCGACGTCTCCGAGTGGCCCTTGGCCTGGCGGGAGCGGCTGTAATTCCGGGGCTCGTTGACGCGGTCGACGTTTGTTTCTTCTATAAGTTCAGGCTCAGTCTGTTGGGAGGAATAAAAGTGAGTGTAAAAAGCTGCAAAGACAACGTTTGTGCTGTGGCATATACAAAGTCAGGAATTGTGACAACGCAGATGCGTGACAAATATTGGAAAGAAATTATATGATGCAAGGGAGTATAATAGCCTTTTATGTTCTACATTGTTTGCTGGGATAAGTAGCAGGGACACTCGAGCAGATTAAATCGTCAGTGACTCACTTAAAAACAATTAGAATTAATGTCTGAATCCTTGTCTTAGTTGTGGTATCAATGGGAGTGCAACTGTGCCAGGAAGAGTATGGTTCCCTAAATAGCACCATCACTATGAAGGACCCCTTACAAGGGACAGCTTATTTCAGCAAGAGAGACTGAAATTCCTTTGTTCATGCTCTCACATTAAGATTTCTGAAGAATTAAAGTTTAGGAGTTTTTCTGAACTCCCTAACAGTGACACCACAAGCTCAGTCCTGCCCCTGGCAGAGAACACCCCCGGCCCAGCTCAGGGGTCTTACCCAGCCCCAAACAGGAGTGACACAGATATTTATGCAAAGTTAACATCTCTGGAACGGGGGATGGAACACATACTCCAATGAGCAGATAGTGCTTGGGCAGCTTAACTTCATGGCTTACTCCTAGGGTGTTCCTTCTGTACAGATAAGTACAAACAGAAATCAGCTCACTGATTTTTTTTGCTGTAACTCAGTGACAGAAAACAATCTGCACATTGTAAGGAGTTGAGAATGAAATACCACACTTCATCCGTATTTTGTAAGATCAGTTTTACAGCCCAGGGTTCTGAAAACATATGTTTTAAACTAGGAACTGATGCCTTATAGTTCTTTAAATATCTGAGAAATGCATTGACTATGCCAGGATAACTGGGATGAGCAATAGGATATGTGCCTCCTTCTATATATAGTGTGTGGTTAGAACTGTGCTAGTGTTTAAAATAGCCATAAATAAAAGAATACAACAGGATGTTCTTATTAAAAATTCCAGCACTGTCCTGATCATTTGAGCGTCCTGTAGCTCCCAGTGTGGCATATTTTTTTGCCATTTAATAGTGCTTTTCTACACCTGAATAGACAAGCAGTTGTGCCCCCAAGATTTGGCAAGCTATAGGACAATCACAATACATATTTCCGCCTTTTCAGAGGGAAATGTCAAATTGGTTTTCTTCTTCTGTTATCAGCCACTCAGAAAAGAGTTACATTGCTAGTGAAAAATGATAATAAATCTAAGTAAAATACTAATTTGCTTTCTCTGCATTAAGTATAGTATTTAATGAAAATACAGCAGCAAAAAAAATTAAGATAAAAATGAATCATTTGCATATTAGAATTTAACCATAATTTATACAGCTATGGTTGTACAGTATATGATCCAAATGCAAAACCACAAATCCAAATTCAGGCTTCCTAAATGGTATGCGCATCAGATTGAGGGAGGGAGAATGTAACTCCATAACATTATCTAAAATGAAAAAATAATTGTAGGAAATCTTGAACTGAATACTTTCCCTCAATTTTATTCCTTCATTTTGATTCCATTGTTGTTTGTGTTGCTACAATAAATAAAAATCAGGCTCATTTTAGAAGCCTGACTGTAAAATGCAATGGTAGTTTGTATAAGTGCAGCCAAAGAGCCTGTGAAATCATAATGTCCTGACTGGATGATTAATAACCACAGCTCTTCTATTTGCTCATGCCTGTAAAAATGTGAGTGGAATCCCACAGCATACCTATTAGTACCCAATGCTGAAATAAATCAGGTTTTCTACTACAACCCACTGGTGAAGCCATTAGACCTCCACAGAATGTTTAGAATATATCACATTTATACAAGATGCATATTAGCAGCCAACATTAAGGCAGCTTTGATTTATCAATATAAAAGCTGACATGAAGATTTTGGAGGAGAGTAATAATCATTTCTTTTCCTCATATTTTAAAATGTATTTCAATTCATCCTATCACTTTCTGAGGTATGCCATTTGCTATCCTATCAACTGAAACAAGCAGGTATCATAAATAGAGGCCACTATACATCAGTGCAACCATTACAAAAAAACCTTACACAGTTATTGCTTTATAGAAGGAACTAGAGTTACATGCAGAAGGCAAAAAAAACCCCTGCAGTGAGAACAGACTTTATGCACCTCTTCAGTAATTCTGCTGCTACAGCTATACCAGTAAAATTCTTTATGTGAACATTAATCTATAAGCTTTTGGATGCATTGTATTAATTTAGGGATATCAACAAAATTAATACTGAAATACTGGATACCGATCTCTTATCCATGTGTAATAAGGTCATTTTCTTCCTTTTACACCAAAACAAGCCTAAATATTTTCTGCTCAGCAGTCTAGAAGTCCTAGAGTCTTTCATTATGGCATTTACTCTATGCAAAGCTGTTCATGAACATGTTGAAAATAATAAACATGTTAATAAAGTCTCCTTAATCTAATTCCGAGGTGAAGGTGATAATGGCAAACCCTGTTGGGATTCTTTAAAATAGAAAGCTAGGTAGCGTTCAATAATAATTCATTTATAAAAGACACTATAAAGGCAAATAATATACTGAAAACATCAAACAGTAGAACATACACTCCAAAATAATACAAAAAGTTACATATTTCGTATGGATAAATATAGAATATTATATCATTATCCTCATATCCTTACCAGTTTTTAGCTCTGAGAAACAGAACCATGATTCAGAGAAGCATCACAAAAATAATTACAGAGAATTAAATATTTTTAGAAAAGTATGAATGAAATATTTTAGAAAATTGTTATTGAAGGGAAACCTTAAGGTTGTGCACATGAGTGTAACAATTCTTAAGGAGTTTTCTTAGAGAATCTGGGAGATCTCAATCTCTTTTCTTTAAGAATAAAAACATTATTATTGTTGGGAAGATACACCTCAACACAACCTGGGTGTACTGGTAACAGCTCAAAAAAACCCTCATTTTTTGTGCTGGAAGAAAATCTCATGACATGAAGGCAATACAGACTGATTCATAAATTTAATTATTTGGCACATTTGCACAAAATGCAAACTTCGCTATTCTTTGGCAGGACTTGCTGCTAAATAACATGCTGGGAGGGAGGGGCTAGCAGGAGTCTGAGAAGGCTGGAACATCTAATACAACAAATAGGATGTCAAAAATCAGTACCAGGTGTTACTGTATAAAACAGAAAGGGAACCAGAGGCAGCACTCAAAGCAGCCTTTCCCCACAGCCCTTTCTCACCCATTTTCAGAGGTGCTTAGCTGCACCCCTGGTGAGATCCAAGAATTCCACGCACAGATCCAGCCACCAGTGCCCACCCGTGGGTATCCTGGGAGACAGAGCCTCTCAGATGCCCTGAGGAGCCTCAAACAGAGTGAGGGACCAGCCCACGCTGCAGGCTGAGGCTTGGGAGCTAAATTTCAATATCCTGTCCCATTTTCCTGGCGGCATTTCTGTACTTTCAGATGGGAAATGCATTCAGAGTTGGAAGAGGTGTGCTGCAGTGAATCTGCAGTGCAACAGGCAAAGGGATTTTATGTAACTTCTCAGTTAAATGCTGTGCCAGGGACAGCTCTCCCAACTGCAGCGTCAAAGGGAAGGCAAAAGCAATTTTTTCTGTGATGTGCATGCATCCCAGTGTTTATAATTACTCTGAGGACACTCCAGAATTTGCATAAGCTCATTAATCTAGTTTTAAGGTTTTTAACTAATATCCTTTAAAATGTGTTTTATATACAGTATGCACAATATATTGAAATATATTTTGAAAAGCTGCTGCCATGCCTGCTCGCAGAATGTTTTCAATATTGATTTCAGGAAAATATCCTCTGTGAAAAACTAGCTCTTATTAGCATGGCATTAGTATCCTAATTCTTCAGAAAGCAGTGTACCAGCCAGCCCACTCACATGGCCCCACATGACTCCTGCAGTCTGAGGGGAATGCAGGAAATCATTTCGGAAATCTGACAACTACAACATGCCCTGAAGAGTTTTGTAAGAGATTTAAACTTTCCTGAGCACATCTCCTGACCTTGGTGCTTTCTTTCACCTTGCTAAAAACACATTCCTGGCAAAGACAGGGTTGACAATGGAACCTCCCCCAAAAAAATACTTTTCATCTACAATGTTTAGAGGATGGGCAACCACAGGTGAACTTCCTTGTTTTCCACAATGGTTTAGACCTTCTCTAGGGACTCATCTTCAGGGCTGGCTGGGCTGCAGCAGTTTGTACATGTGACAAAGGATCGAAAAATGTGGCATTGTCCCAGTGTGGGGGCTATTTTTAATCCTCCTGCTGGGTTCACAAAGGTTCAGCTTGCACCCAGTGTTTGTTCAGACTGCACAAGACAACTCCTCTGCCTTGTGCTGGCTGCATGAGCTCCTTGGACCATAATGCAGCATCTCCTCTGGCTGGGTTTGACATTTGCCTGCGCAAAACTCTCCCGGTTTTGATGGGAGCAAGAGGACAACACCTGTCCCTAGGGGATTTCCACAAAACACTGACATTGGGACTTAGGTGAAAATCCCAGAAGTTGGTTGTTCATTCTTCTGATTCGAGCTTCAGGCTGCTCTTCAGAACAAAGGATTTTAACTGCAATGAGAAAAGCTCACTGTCAAGTGGCCACACACTTAGAAGAACTATCTAAACATAAAATTTAATACTTTGGCAAATAATGGGGTTTGGGGCAAAGGTTTTGTTTGCATTTCAGACTGAAAATAATGTTGAGTGAAAAAGTACATGAAAGAGTCTGAGCTTTTTTCAGGATGCTGAGTGCACATAAACTCCTGTAGCATTAAACATCTCATGGCAATGTGGCTTGTGGGCTCTCAATAGCTCCCTGGGTTTAGGAGCAAGTCAAGCCTTTGCTGAGCAGATCCCACTGCCTGTATCCAATAAACTTACATCATATCCACTGTTACGGATCCCACGTCTAGGCCGTTCCCGAGTCACCAGGAGATCCATCTCAGTTTCTCCTGGGCTGGGGCTGTTCAGAGACTGCCTGCTCCTGTACACCGAGTTCTTCAGTGGCTGCCTAGAAAACATGAAACAAGAGTAAAACGAGAGAAAAATTAATGACAGGCAGCAGTTTTCAATACTTACCTCTATTCTCAAATGATGATATTCATAAAAATGCCACTTTCTCACAGGATATTCTTCCTATATATATGAAGTGCTAGAAATCAGTAACATTACAAAGACATGATTAATTTTTCTAACAGTTTAAGGAAATATAAAGTTACATACAAGACATGGACATCGTATGTGGGAGTTTATCAGATGAAATGTGTCCCAAGAAGGTATCAGACCCTTTTAACTTCAGCTGATATGATTCAAATTCATTAAAAAAAAAAAAAAAATAAAAAATAAAAAATAACAGGATCTCCCACACGTGGGAGCAGATGGGGAGCAGAGATTTTGGTTGCTGATCCTGAGCAATGAGAGAAAAGCAGAAAAATGCTCCACTGAAACAAACACCCAGCAAAGGGAACAGGAAGAGATGGAGTGGTGGGAGGAAACTGCATGCAAGATGCTGTTTTTAAATAACCAGTTTGGTAAGTGGCCACAGCTTTCTCAGAGAGCTGTGCTTCCTGGGATTCAGCTGCTCCCAGCACAGCTCTGAGCAGCACTGGGACAAACTGCTGCTCATCCCTGGCCATGGAGCTTCCACCGGTGGGTGCTCCAAAGCAAAGGGAAACAAATGCAAGGGAAAGGCAGAATAAAACTGAATATCCAAAATACCCTGTAATGTCTCCAACAAAACCATTTCTGCCCTTGTTACTGGTTGCACAAAAACAAGTGCAGCATCTCTCTGTGAAATGCAGAACATATCTGTACATATCTGCAGGAGTGTTTGCCAAATGGTAATACAGAAACTTCACCCTTCATCAAGATTCATCCTTTTAAGAAGGCCACTTCTAAACCAGAAGAGTCTGAGCCCTTGTTCTCACACTGGCCATTACTCATTTTGTTGCACACTCCAGAGAAGCACTGCTCCTGCTGTAGATCAGTAACAGATCAAACAATGGCACGCCAGCTTCGTTTATTAACACAGTAATTACACTCCTAGAGCCTGACAAAGTTGTCTTTGCCAAGCCATGCTATTTTTCTGCCTTGTGCAATTGCTCCATTCAGAATATTAAAATTAGATCAGGTCATCTGGCGTGTCTCTGTGCTGCTTGTTTTACACAGGGGACCTGGCAATGCTCATAGTGAAGTGAGTCAAGTTGCACTATTATGTCTGAATTCACACTTTCAAGTCACTTCATGGTTTAACATCTCAAGAACCATCAATGAAATGAACAGACAAGACAGTCCAAATTAATTCACTGATAAATAATTCTTCAGTTATTCCAGATCTTGTTAACAGCACTTTTTGCCTTGACAGATTAGAGCAGGAGAAACTGGTTTGCAGAAATCCAGAAAGTAGGACATTTACATGATCAGACAGGATAAAAGGTAGGACAAAAAAAATACCAATTTCACGCTTCTGATTAAATAAATTACTCAGGCATGTACTTAGTTTTAAGGCAACTTTCAAAAACTTCTGTGTGACCTTTGATCACAAATCACCATGCTCATGTTTGAAAGTCCCAAATGCACTACCAAAGCAGAAGACAAGCAGAGCTTTTGGGATAAGTTTCCGCTATAAAAATAATATTGAACAAATTCTTTCTTCCTGTATAGTCTTTCTCTGACTATACTGTTGATATTATCAGAAAACAGGGTTATGCACAAGTCAATCAGAGCTGACAATCTTCATTTTCTTACATCAAAGGTCTCTAAAATTTCATATGTTTTACAATAGGTCCATAAATACTTAGTTGAGGCCGTTGTGACATATTTTCTAAGGGATTCAAATATACAGCTCTGTAAAACATGCAGATTCTTGACCTGATTACAAACTATTAAAGAAAATCCAAGAATAGCGTGTATCATCAGTGGGCTCTTAAAAAGTACCTTGAGATTGCCAATTACTTCATTTAAGAGAGTTTTACTAATGAGAAAGGAGGTATGAACAGGAACAACTGGCACACAAATGGGTTAGGAAGTGCCTTCTGGGAACACAGCTGGAATATTTTAAAACATAGTATTATGGTACTGATGGCTGAAAGGTACCTAGATCACAAAGCTCTTTGTTCTGGAAAAAATCAGATCAATTTGCAGCAATGCTTTGTAAATCACTTTCAAATACAATTTAAAATTAGTCTAAAATATAAAGGTAACTTTAAGTAATCAACTGCATCTCTGTTTTCTGACATGTTTTGGAAGTGCTGTATTAATGTGACTTAAGTTAGATCAATATATACAAAACAGAGAAGAGTGGAATAGACCCTTTCCCTAGAAACTTTGAAATCTCTGATTTACTTTTCAGTGATATCACTTTAAAAAATACCACTTTTCAAGTTTTAATTGCTGTAACAATGATTCAAAAGAGAAAAAGTTAGAAATAATTTTTTTTCAATTGTATGCTTACCTAGATTGCTTTTAGAGCAATTTTATATCACTACAGAAATACAATTGTATTGATTCATTTATCAATAACCAAACACCACATTACCTTGTAGTATTTTTCAATGTTTTCCTCCAGCAGTGTGCCATTTTAGCCATCTTATTTTTGTTAGAGAAATAAGGACAACAATTACCAAGTGTGTTGCAGCATATCAAGTTCAGCTCCAGGTCTTAGTATGGAAATTTTAGCCCAGAGCTCAGGACTGGTTTGTTTGCAAACACCTGTATCATTTGTAAAGTTCATTAAGTGTTGGGTGTCTTCACAGAAAGTGTATCAGAGAATTCTCTCTTCCCACAGAGGGATACAGATAATACCTTTAACAAGTAAATCCAGCAGCCAGCCTTTTCTGGTTCAGCTACACATTGGAATCGTTGCTCCTAGCAGTTTACCTGCCTCCCAGCAGTTTACATCATGCCAGGGATCGCTGTCTCAAATAGACTGTGACAGGTTTACACAACACACTGGAAAACACGCAGGAAAAATGCATGGGGTCTTCCCACACACTGGCACGTGAACAAACAAGCATCAGTGCATTTAACAAAAAGCACATGGCTGTGCTAAATCTTCAGTAAAATGTTTCAAACATTTCCTACGACCACGTGACGCATGATGAACATCCAAATTAATGCCTCAGTCAGTCACTGTAGGTGCACACACAGCCACACCGAGGTGTTAAGGGAACTTTGCAGCTCCCAGGACTGAATGTGCTCCTCAAAAAGTGTGCCCAGAGCTCTGTCTGTCCCTCCTGGACACAGTGTGCAGAGCAGGGCTCCCACATAAGGAAGGTTCCATTCTTTACCTCTTCAGTGCACAATAAATTGAAAAACTGCACAAGGAAATGGTGCCCCAGGATGTCCAGCAAGAACATAACATACAGTGGAGTCAGCATCTTTCCACTGACCAGTGCAGGCCCGGAAAAAAGCTTTTCCAGGGCAGTGTCCCTCAGCCACTGAACTCTAGACCTACAGAAATTCATCTGGTCACAGCTTTTGCCCATATTCCAAGCCAACATTGCTTCTGTGATTCCCATTACAGTCTTTTTCATTTCTGTGCCCTGAGGGTAATTGCTGAAGTTGGAGTGTGCAATGCCTGTGTTGCCAGTGATGCTTTGATTGCAGTCAATTTACTCTCATAAGGAAATTTTGGTCTGAATTTTACAGGAGATGGGGTGCAAGATTGCATCTCCAGGCATGAGGGCTCTTTCCAGAGGAGAGGTCCTTCAGTATCCCTTTTCTCTTCTTGATCAACTGATGCTTGTCCCTGATAGCAATAAGAACCAGAGCCCTCCTGTGCAGGGTGCAACGGCAAACACACTCTCTTCTAATCCTTCACACCTCCAGAACTTCCAAGGAAGAGGAATCTGCACACTGTGCCATTCCTGGGGCAGGACTGGAGTGATCTCCTCTTTCCAATGTGCCGATTTGTGTTTCAGACAGCACCAGCAACAGAGCACCCACTCACCCATGACAGCAGCTCGGGCATAGGCAGCGCCTGCACTCCCCCCTCATTTCTGAAATGGGGTTTGGAATGCTGCTGGTGTGCCATCCTCAGGAGACACTGAAGTGTTAATCAAACATTAGTGATGTTATGAAATAGACCAGCTTCACGTGACAGATGAGCAAGTTGAATTTCTTTGTTAAAGGCACAGGAATATCACCAGTAACAGGCAGACACAACACCTTACAGATATTATCCCTTAGGATTTACAGACAATTCTGTTATCTCATGCCTACTGCAATAGTTACATTTAGATTAAATTAATGACAAAATAGTACCACCACTGAATTTTGAAAAAGAACTAATTCAGGTGCTAACTTCCTGCCTAAAGTCTGCCCTAAGTATCACCAGTAACATTACTACCACTTTTTCTGTTTACCTTCACAAGAACTTGCAACAGTCCCTTCCCTTATTTCTTTTCATCCCATTTGTTTGTTTTTAACCACACTGCAGCTTTACCAGAGGACATGCTTCCCATGAGTTATATGGACTTTCTTCATAAAGCAGAAGGGACCAGTGACCATACAACAAACAGCTGGCTCATTAGAACAGCCCCTTTGCCTCCCAGGACATCAGATCTCCTCCCAGACGAAGAACTGCACATAAAAACTCTCACCTGTTCTTAGGCTCAGCAAACGGAGACGAGATATCTGCATCTGGATCCAAAATGTGGTCAAGCTCTTTCTGGTTTTTCTCATACATCCTTTTCCTGTCGGTCAGCCCCTTGCTGTTATCCACCTGTGGGAAATCATAGTATCCCTTCCTCTTGGCTTTCAGGCGCAGCTTGTTGCGGTAGTGCTCTATATCAGACTTCTGCTTCAAAGCCTTGTTCACCTAAAAGGCAAGAAGATGTTTCAAGGCTGCTGGTGGGCTGGCTACTTCCAAAGGATGTTGTCAGCGCGTGTTTGATGCGCTGCATGTGTCATCTCTCGGTACCCCACCGTGCCATCTGCAAGCAGCGAGGAACTGCAAGTGAACAGAGTCGCTGCATTTTTATGGCTTGGCAGATGGTTAAATAATTTTAGCCTAAAAAACTGTGTACCGTTACAACAGTGACTCAGATACACCCACCAAGGAAAAACACTGGTGGTGTTTGCCAGTTGGCATGACCCAACACCACGCTTGCTTCTGGGCACCACAGGCACAGCTCACCCATCAGAACCCTGCTGGGGTACAGAGACATGGCCCCTAATGACACAAAACCTTAAATAAGTCACCACTGATGGCTGGGGAAGAACTCCAGTGAAATGTCATCAAGTGTTTTATTTATATGCTTTTTTACAAGTCTGTTATGGGCTCCTGTCAGAGAGGATCCTTGAAAAAAAGGGTGTTCGGGCTGTCCTGGTACAGCCCAGTCCCATGGTTGCTCCTAAGTATTGAGAGAATTTCCCTCCTTCTTCAAATTGCACATTTCTTGGAGATCAGGAGTTTACCTGGGCTTTGTGCTCCCAGAGTCTTCTCACAAACTACAGGAAATGTGTGTACAAAGGTGCACACAGCACCAGCAGAGTCATCCTGCTGCCTTGCAGAAAAGAGATGCTGAAAGCCAAATAAACCTTTCTCCAAGGTTGGAAGCTACATGGCACATCAGGATTTAAAATATAAGTATGAAACAGAGCACAACAGGCTGCTGCAATCCAGGCCCACATGGGGACTCTGATGACACTGTCCTTTACTGTGTCCCTGGCAGCAGACCCTCCCTGCTGACTTTAAACTCTTTTCAGCTGTTTAAATGACTGTTGTACAGTGAGTTTGTAAACAAGGCACCTCTGTGGCTTGTTCCCATCATGTTTAACAACTTTGTAAATTTTATAAGCCTTTGTAAATGGACCAGTCTTGATTAAATTTACATCAAAACATGAATATTAGTGTTGGGTCAAAGCACGTTTTTTGGCCAGCATCTGGATCAGACATTTGTGCCACCCCACTTTTTTCCTTCCAAACAACTGCAGCCCTGTGCACTGGCTGGAGGGCAGAACAAGTCCCACCGCATCCCTTCTCACTCTGGATGGGGTGTATTGCTCAGTACAGAAAGATCAGCTTGGCACCTAGATGATCTATACATATTTCCATACCCAGCCACAGAATTCATGTAGGAAAAGAACTTATATTGCTTTCTGCCTTCATTACTCATTTTTTTAAAAATATGATAGGAGAGAAGGATACTGGGAGGGTAGGAATACAGAAAATCACCTCTTCCAATTCAGAGGTGCATCGTGAAAGATCAGATCTTAAATTCTCAGATCTCTGAGCCCACAGTGCTAATGGAGCTTTATACAGCACAAAGGTGAGAAGTGCCTATCAGCCCTCAGCTCTGACAGGCTTGAGATCGTTCCACTTGTGGCTGTAGCCAAGGAAACCCCTGGAGACAATCTCAGCCAGCCCTTACCTCCCCATTAATGATGGCAGACTCCTGGCTCCTCTCCGAAGCAGCATGGACAGCAGGCAGGGCCACGGGTTTGATGGCGATGAGCTGCACTGACCCCGAGGAGGTGTCAAAGGGGTCCACGGCAGACTTGGCAACGTTATCAAAGAGAATCCCTCCTTCCTCTTCATCACTCACGGCCACTAAAGCACAGAAACTCATTCAGCACAGAGACAGAGACACAGACACTACTGCTGTGTGCTGAAGGGGAAATTCAGTAAGCACACATAATGATGTGCTCGGTGCACTCGAGGTGCAGACCTGGGAGACACTTACACCGGGAAAAACATCCCATCAGATCACAGGAAACTTTAGGTATTCAAAGGGTTATCTGCTGCTTCCCCAAATAAGATTTATTTCCAATCTGCACTAAGAAAATGGGAAAAGGGAGAAGAATGAAACAGGAAATTGTATGAAAATGTTAGTACGTGTTAAAGTATGTGTTTTGCTAGGTTAAAGTATGTGTTAGTAGTTAAAGTACTAGTTAAAGTATGTGTTTTGCTAGTTTTCACGTGGCAACACAGAAGTGTCCACATGGCAAGGCATCAGTAACTTCACCTGATCTAACCCAAGAGAGCAGCTTTTTCTCTGTCTTATACTGCAAGAGCAAGGGCATATTCAAAATCTGCTAAAATAAGCAGGTTTATTTTTCAAAAATTATTAATGATAAAACCACCATTTATTAAAATAAAAGCATTTTCTTCTGTGTGTTAAAAAAGCTTAAGAAACTGATGGCACCTCATCTTACGTTAATTTTTTGCTTTGCAAGCAGTACCTCAGGTGTCTACTGTAAAGTTAAATGTTAAAATTTCTTCAGGGCCAGAGAAAGGCTTCTGTAAATCTTTAAAATTAAATGGCATGGTAAAGCATCTTTAGTTTTAGATTTCTGTATAAATGGATAACTCTTCCACATGCAACTGGGCCCTTTCTCCTCCAAATTTTCTTTGCAAACATGCATCACCTTGTCAGCTGTTGAATCTGAAATCTCTCACCCACACTTTGGAATGAAAGAATGACGCTAAAGCATGAGCACAGATTCTACAAAGAGATCCTTGCAAACACTTTTGAATAATTATGCTATTAGAGGGAAGAATGTTTGCTCCATCTCCTAACTGACAGGAGCAGAGATCCTCTGCTAAAGAACAAAGTGGTCTGCTCTAAATTTATTTCCTCTGAAAATACACTCTGGTTTAATATTTAATCACTGCACAAATTACAATGGACTTGTATAAACTCAGCAGTTTAGACAGCCAATGATTTTGGTAAGAAAATATTTGACAGCAGTAACATAAAATACGAGCCCTCTGAGTAAGCTCATTATCTCCCTGTCTGCGCTCAGTGTGACTGGGGCTGGCACCACTCGAGCTTTTGACCAATGGATGGGTTAAATCACTCTGTCACCAAATATTGTCCCTGCAGCTCCACAGAACTGTCCAAGCACGACAGAGTCTTTAGTGGCTCTGGAATCCCCTTGTCCCTCCCGGGGCTGCTCAAACAGTGCGGATCTGTGTGCTCAGTGGAGCGAGCGGCTCGCAAGCCCGGCTCTGTGACAGCAGCCAGGACTTCCAGGGACCACCAGGACTGCCAGGGACTGCCAGGGACCACTAGGACTGCCAGGGACCGCCAGGGACCACCAGGGACCACCAGGACACCACAGCAGCAGGGCCACAGAACGAGGGGATCCTCGCGTGGCACGGACCACACATGAGCAGGGAGGCAATCACGTCACACTGAGCATAGCAGTGAAGCATGGATGCTCTTCCCTGGTGGAATTTTGAAACCCAGTACCCACAGCTAGCTGCAGATGCATGGGGTGTCCCCCCAGACCTCATTTTAGGACCAGAAACCAAGAGTTTTTCTTAATAACACAGAATTCCTCTAGGACTCATTAAAGAAAAGAAAAATTTAGGGTAAAGATAATCAGAAATCACAGATGACAGCTAATTTTGATGTGGAGCACTAACACCACAGGACACCCTCAGTATCAGCCCTGTCAACAGTGAGCATATCTCCTGCACCTACTGCAGTGCTGCCAGAATGGAAATGAGAGCCAAATGGAACTAGAAATTGGAATTTCATTCCACCTTATCTTAGCGTTTGTTCATTAACTAGTGTTTATAATCTAAAAGTAGGTTTTTCCCATTTCCCCTTTTTCATTGGCAGGTGATAAGGAGAGCCTGTGATCTGCAGTCACTGGCACACTGTTATCATCTGTATTGGCAGTGAACCATAGCAAGCCCTGGGAATTTCATTATTTGCTCCTATCCATCTGTCCCCGAGAGAATTTACAGCAACCATTTATGACATGGCTGAGCCACAACAACCTCCAAACTTCGAAAACCAAACCAAAAGAAGTTCAGAGAAACACGAGAGGAGTCCTGGAGTGTTCCTTTTTGCTTTGTATCCCTGCTCTGGGCCAGTTCACCCATTGACTGGCCAGCATGGCAAACTTCAGAAAACTGCCCACGTAATCTTTACAGTCGCTCACAATAAGCATCTTATTAGAGTTAGCAACATGGTTTAAAAGTGATGTTTTCAATTTCTGTTTCCAAACAGATGCATTCCAGCTTTGTTGTGGAGTGGTTCTACTCATGCCTGCACTGTGTGAGCACAGAGAGAGAGACTTAGAAACTCAGCAGCAGAAAAGGGCAAAATGCAACTAAATCACTGCTTAACAGCCATTTCCCATCTCTGAAATATCTCCTGCTAGACATCTCATGCCACATGCCACCGAGATCGAATTACTCCTCCTAATCTTTCTGTGACTGCAGCACACAAAGATCTGTCCAGAGCCACCATTTCTTGGGGTCGAGTGGCAATTGCAGCGCAGGGCAGTGTGGCTCTGGAGTCTTGGGGAGCAGGACCAGCCCTGGGGCTGCGTCTCCAGAGCCGTGCAGCTGTCAGTGCACAGATCTGCTCCCTGCACGCTGCCCCAGGGATGCTGTCCCCACATTTCCCTGCAGATCTGTGCTCCTTCCAGCCAGCAATGCCAGCAGGTGGTGCTACCCACTCGTGACCAGCTGGCCCCGTAGAAAAGGGGCTGTGGAACTGTAGCTCTGAGCAGTTAAAAAACAATTAGACAGGTGAAGTGTTCTGGTTTTATCTAGCAAATAATTTAGAAGGGAAAAAAAAGTTATGCTTCTGTCAGCCAAAGATTGCAATGAAGGCCACAGAAGATTTCTTCTCTCCTCTCTCTTTCCCTCTACTTTGACTTTTCTCCCCTCTCCTCCATCAAAATATGCTGGAATGGAGAAAAAAACAACTGAAATACTTACACCTAAGAAAAAAAATTAAGGACATTTAAATTGCCTGTGAATCAGGTCACCTTCCAGTCAAACACCTGAAACAGAGATTTGTGCTGTCCTGCTCAGAAGCAACCATTTGAAAGATTTTGGAAGTCCTCAGAAAAAGAATGACATCAATAGAGAAAAACATAAAAAGCCAAACCTTGGGAAGCACTATCAAGCAGGTGAACATGCTCTGCCTTTTCTTATATCACTCAATGAAGTACTAACATCCTTGAAGATTTATTTCACATGAAGGCAAACATTGTAATCATACCTACAGAATATACCTACAGTTTGACAAAGAGCAATGTCACATATCTAAAATACCTCCTTAGGAAAAAGCTCAGGTATCGGTATTTCAAACAGAAATCCTGACTCCTGAATGTGATTTAATAATGGGGAACCAATTTCCATTTTAGAGAAATCCTGAATGTGATTTAATAATGGGGAACCAATTTCCATTTTAGAGAAAATCTCTATGTTTATTTTAAAAAAAAATAAGACATTTTTCTATATCATCCAAGTTATTCCATTGGTCAGATGACTATCTACAGAAAGGTACTAACATGAGCCGTTAGCAATAAAAAACCATCTGTTTCTGAAGGAGTTTATAGGCCTATAAGTAAGATACAAGTTTCCTAACATTAGCATCTGAATCTATTCAGGACGGAAGTACCTCCCTGTAAGACACTGCAAGGTAACAGAAAACATTTGTGTGTGCACACATACACCCTCTTTCAAAAATACACACAGCTCTGAGACTGCAACGCTAAACCTTTCACAAACAGCGTAAATATTATATTTTCAGACGCAGGCAGCTTACTGGCTTGAACCAGCTCATGATTCCTCTTGGATAGTATTTCCTTAGGTGTAAAGTCTGCTAAAAGCACAGTGATGTGCCTGAGGTGCTGCATCCCTGGATTTGCCTGGGATCCTGAAGCAGGAGCCACCTGAGCAGGTCATTTGAGATCTCTAAACTCATGTTTGCAGGTCTCCTATGAAACTGCGTACACAGGGTGTCTCCTTCTCCCTTAGCTGCTTGGTTTGTTCCCTTTCTATGAAGGTTTCCTGTCCTTATAAGCAGGAGCAAGGATCTCTCTCTGTGGTTATGCCTTCTCCTCCAGCCACATCTACCTCATCTTTCTAAATATCAAAGTCTTTCAGAAAGAGAACACGTGTTTCATAATGTTTGCAGTGAATCCGTCAGCCCCTTTTCTTGGCTGACACTTCTGTAATAAGTAGGTATGTTCACTAATTAAAAGAAAATTATTTAACTGACAAGGATGATAAACATATAAAAGATAGGGAAGGCACGGGAGCCTACAACTGAAGCCAATTCTTTAAGGAAGTGGTGCCCTAGGAGTTTTAAAAACCTTTGGAGATACCGTTTTCTGTTTGCACAATGAAACTGTACATTTGTCTTCTTCAGTGCTGACATATTAGTGAAAAACCTCAGCCATCCAGGCTGCCACTGGATCTGATGGCACGAACATCTACATGCTCTTTACACTATTGCTTGGATGAAAACTCCTGTCAGACTCAATTAGTGGCAGAGTAAAGGTCGTCCAGAGGGGAAGGCAAACAAGAATGAAGAAATATTTAATTGTGTGACCACTTGCAGGTCCAGGATCCTTCTGAGATCTGCTGCAACAGGCATAACACAGCGTGCAGTATTTTCTTGCCATGAGAAAAGCAACCAAAAAGACAGGGTCAAAAAAGAATAAAAATAAAATAAATGGTATTAACTAAGTCTGAAGGAAAAAATGATTCACAGTCACCAGAAAAATGCTGGCAGGATCACAGTGCTCTCAATATTTGAAGAAAATAAACAACAAAAAAAGAGGGCAGTGGAAGAAATGGAAACAGTATGGGGAAGAATTAGTCTCTGTCACACAAGCTGAAATCTTGGGAGAAAAAAAAGGGAATCAATGTATAAAGCTTCTGGGAGGTTCAATAGCAACTAGTGCCAATGCACAGGATTTCAGCTAAAAAGCTGGATTTTGTTTACTCTTGGGTTTTTTTATCCTCCTGTGGTTTAATGTAGCAAATTATTCCAAAAAGCCTGGGAGTTTACTGTGAGGGGGTCAAGAGTCAAATCAAATCCCTACTTCACACCCTTTCTGGGGCAAATGAAGCTAATGCTTCAGGACGGAAAGAGGAGGCTCTGTTCTCTATACCAGAAATTCTTCCCATCACACTGATTTCTTAGCTTTTCAGAGACCCAGGCAGCATGAACAGGAACTATCTCATTTCAAACCTGCACATGTGCTCCAATGCTCAGTCAGGGCTCCTTTCTGGCTGGGTCTTACCTCCACAGCTGGTCATGACCCTCTGGACGGAAGCAGCCCTTTCCACTCTGCCTTGTCCTTCACCCAGCACAGAAAAGGCAGAAGAAGGGTGCTGGATGTTTGCTGGGATCCATCAGATCCCCCACCTAACTCTGTGGCCGAGCTGCTACATCCCTCCACTGGATTACACTGCCGTTGCCGTATTTAATTTTATTTTGAGTTGCTCAGAAATACAGAAAAACAGGCTCTGATGCTGAGCTGCCACATCAGACAGAGTGAAAACTAGTGGCCTACACTTCTGTAGAATAAAGGAGGCAGTGTATCATGGCTTGGCTGAGTTACATCCAAAAGTCCCTTTGATTTTAGCTAAGCCAATAATACAGATAAGATTTTACCCCTGCTACTTTGCTCCTGCAGACAGCTTTTTCCTGGGCAAAGGAAATATGATATTTCAAGATATCTTGAAAAGGAGTGAGGCCCTTAACTGAAAGACTTCTGAAAAGTTAGATCTGTTTTCCAAGACAATGTCCAAATGATTGGAAAATGAGAAGTTGGTCCAGCTGGGGAAGGTTTCTTACACAAAGAAGTTTGACTCTTTGGGAATGCTGCTTGTACACCTCCACCTGTGACACGTGTCCTTCTGTGATGATGATGATTTGTTCAAGCACAAATCTGAGCTCAACTACACAAGTTCTTAGCCCAAAAGCTGGGGAGCCATCTGCTTCATAAGGGATTGATAGCAAACCAAGCTTTTGTTTTGCTCTAAAAACAAGAAACAAGCAATCACACTCTTCTAAAGATGTTAATGGGAAGGTTGCAAGATCAAGCACTTAAAGGTTGGAAAAACAACCTATATAAATTTCATTGGCTTCATTTAGTGAGGAGCAGATGAAAGGAAACGTTGTACTGTAGGCTGCTTTAGTTCTTCAGGTCTGAGTGGGGTCAGCCATTTGCTTCTCCCTGAAGGATGTTTGGGCTGATAAAATAAGTGGAACTGCTGAAAATACTGAAACTAGTGAAATATCTTGTCCTTCTCTTCCACTCTCTCTTAAAAACTCACCTCAGAAATTGCCAGTACCTCTGTGGGCTGATTCATTCCAAGTACGCTCCTCTAAGATACATAACTGAGCACTTTTTTAAAAAGGTTATAATTTCTTTTAAGTGCCTAAAGTGAATGGAAGTACAACTCATCAACTTTTAGAAAGGAACCTTTCCATTTATATATTAAAAAGTGTTCTTCAAAGAAAAACCATGAAGTTATCTTATAAAAGCTTATAACTTTGATTCAAGCAGATATTTTCTGTTTTCTGTAGAAATAATGATCGGCTGGAGAGTTCTCCTGATCCTCCAAAACATCAGGTCCTGAAGCCAATCCTGTCAGTCTACGCTGGTTTCACATTGCTCACTCACAGCCCTGACACACTCCATTTGGAGTCAATTTTGATACAAGCCACACAGAATTTACGCACTGAGGTAACATCCAGCGCTGTCACTTCTCCCTGTAACTAAATGTCAGCAAGAAATAGAATCTAAAATTGGTCTGTAACTATGGCAACTAATGAGCCATTCTGACTTGGAGTCCCCAAATCCAACATGTGACCATCAAGGGATTCATTCCAGTTTGAAGACGCTGTTTCTCAAAGAAGAAAATCTGCTGCTGGTTTTGCCAGCGTGAGTGCGAGAGCCACCAGGCGACAGCCAGCCTGGGGAGCTGGAGCAGCCTCGGGCAAACAACTGGGATAAAAGCAGCTTTTTTCTTCAACTGGAAGGAAAACAGAGACCACCTTCTGGGGGTGCTAATCACACTGGATAAAGGTAAAAAAACCCTGCAGAAAGAACAAACTGTCAGGGATGGCAAAGGTGTTCGTAATCACAGCACGGGGGAACAAAGTGCAGGCTCTGTGATGAGAAAGGAATGGGTGCCTTGAGTTTCTGGGTTTTTTAATTTCAACTTCAATAGGCATTTGGGATTGCCAAACTCCCAAGTCAACTCCTTAATTCTGCTAATGGGAGATAGTTTCACCTCTCATGACCACATCCTCCTTCTGAGAAGCTGTTATGAAAGGGTGGTTTGAGGACACTCTCCTAAACATATCTTAAAAGATGTGCCTACAGCTAAAAAGTTCCCATCTCTTTACCAGGGAACAAGGTGTTTATTCCCTTCCATATCTGTGCCAGATGACCAGGTGACCCTTTTTAGTGCCATGGCACTGTAGAGAATCCCCCCAGAAGGAGATGAAGTCTCTACCTGGAGGGCTCTGCAGATGAGGTGTCTCATGCACAGGCTCCTCCTAAAATCTAATTAAATTAAGATTTAAAATAAAGGGTCACTATTTCCTTATGCTACATTCAAAGGTTTATTTAAGTAGCATGTGTATGTTCTAGAAAAGCCCTGCAGTCCTGATCAGAAAAAAGGATGTTAGGTGCTAGTCAATTCCTTAAAAAAAAAAAAAAAAAAAAAAAAAAAAACCAAAAAAATCTGACTTCTTACTAATTTTCTTTGAAGATGTAGAACCCAACAAAACAAAAAATACCTTCACTAAGTTATTTTGCCTAGACATGTAAACAGCACCTGGCACTGGTTTTGAATATTGCCCTTCCTGGGTGGGTAAGAAAAGACACAGCATAAATTTACAACTTTCAACTCTGGAAAACATAAACATTGTCTTGTAAAGTGAGCTACATTTGATACAGTGAAAAAATAATTAACCCCTTTGAAACTTAGAACCTGTTAGTCACTGTTTTGTATTCGCAAGTAAAACATAACCCTGGGAGCAAAGCTATAACTCAGGAAAAATAATCAGAGAGAAGAAAAGCAAGGAAGAAAAGGGGATTTGGTACTGCTCTCATCAGATGTTCCTGATCTATCTCGAGCCACAAGGTCACCAACATCAACCAAGGTCTTGTAAGAAACATCCAGCGTGACATCCCAAGTGCATCAGGAAAAGCTGCCAGTAAGTGTTAATAACAAACAGGTGTGCCAAGGATGTGACAAGAGATAAAGCACTGGATGTTTCACACTTTCTCAAATTAATTTTTATCTAATTAATTCATCAGATCGGGGCCAGCTTAGCAGCAGCAGCAGAGAAAATTAATATCTTAGGGATCTACACAACAAAAAAAGCTGTAAACCCTGTCCACTTACTAAGCAGCATCACATCTTCATTAGTTTACTGGCATTTCAAGAAAATGGGGAAAAACCAAAAAAGAAAGAAAGCTTGCAAAGGCCCACACAAAGAGGAGACACCACAATATTCGATGGGATCTGGAGAAACAGTTATGGCAGTAAAGGGGAAGGAGAAAACCCAACAGATCACCTACACACACAAAATGCCCAAGGACTGCTGAGGGCACAGGGAATTGGTTTCAGCATCTCCAGTGCCTGTGTGGGCATGGCTGTGGGAGAGACCACAAGCAGCAGTGACCACCAGCAAACGCTTCTCACCGTTCCTTTTCCTTCCTTCGTCTTTGGCCACTTTCTGCGGCGCCATCACTTTCTGCAGGGAGCTCCGGCCCGAGCTGGGCTTTCCAGACCCATTGCTGAGGATGGAGCCGTTCTGGCTCGGGGACCGGCTGCAAGTAACCATAGCAACAAGGGAGGACGTGAGTTCTTCCTTCTGAGCCTCATTTCAAGGTTATTTCATTTGCACAGTTTGCATCACTGAGTTTTCAAGTCTGATTTTGTACCAAAAGGAGACAGAACATAAACAGCACACAGCAAAGGTAGGAGCAGAGTGATGGGAGGTGAACATGACTTTCTCGGTTAGGTCAGAGCTGATGAGCATCTTAGAGCCTTGGAATGCAACTGCTCCCCATGCACAAGCCCCACAATGATAGAAGTGCCACCAGAGAGGACAGAAAGCCCCGTTGTCAATTCAGTGTCATTAACCCAGCCAAAATGAAGCAGACCTTTGTTTTTTGATGTATAGCTAAACCAATTCTTTTATTATTTAGCCTGCATTTACAGTCAGCTGTTGTCAGCCACAATGCAAAATTCACTCACTGGCTTTGCACGTATGCACACACAACACGATAAAAATTCTCCTTTTGGCACATAACCTAGTTTGACTGGCACCATTATTGGCTGAAACTCCTAAGAAAATACTTGTTTTAATCAGCTTATCCTTGCCCTGAAACTGATCCCTGCCCAGGGCGAGGAGGGAGGGAAGCACAGAGCCGCTGTGATTTCGGTCCCAGCAGAAAGCAGGGACAGAAATTAGCAGTGTGCTCTGGGCTGCCCTGGGAGCAAGCTCCCACCACAGCTTCTCTGCTTTTTGGGGTGGGACAAGTTTCTCAAATCCTAATGCAGAAGGTGGGAAAAGCAGGCCAAAGTAGAAAATAGTACATTTGGTGCTGGCCCGCATCCAGACACGGTCACTTTTTCTTTTCTCCACGTGAAACTTGCCACAAAGGGAGAGAAAACTCTCCACAGGACCTGTGTAGTTTTTCACAAACCCGTCTGCAATCTACCACTGAACTGTCACGGCCAGTGACAGGGTGATGTAAAGAGGTTACATTAGAGAAAAAAAAATGGCCTAGTCACAGAGACTTCCATTTACAGAGAAAAAGAATCAGATCAAATTCTATTGCTGTCACAATGGTTTTATAGCCAGAAAATGGTACTAAAACAAAACAATTGTCAAAACCATCCTGCAAATCATTGCCAATACTGTATCATCAGCTTGAAACATTCATTTACCTCCAGTTGTGGCCACCCTGCTCTGGTGTAAGTAGAAAGCATTTACTGTGGTCACAACAGAAAGGGACAAATATGAGAAAAGCAATTCTTGAGGATTCCCTTTTGAAGATAGCCTCGGTGGAAATATGTATAATTTGAGACATGCTCTTTCCAGCTACAGGGCTCTAGGAGAACTCAGCATGCAACACAGCTCAGCCCAGCCTGAGGGTTTCCTTAAGAAATTCTATGGAAAGTAAGTATTCTTGAGAAGCAGGATTGCTCCCCTATAAACCTGTCTGTCACTGCTAAATGAATAATCCAAGCCTTGTAAAAAAATTCATCCAGGGGCAGACCAGCACCTGAAGAACACAGAAAAGAAGTGAGCATGGATAGCTTGCACAGTGATTTCTGTGCTGACCAATCTAAATATTCATCTTTTTTAAGAGGCCCTCATATTATTAACTGAGAAGTTTCCTTCAGTGGTGACAGCAGAGGAGATGTTCTGATCAGTTACCAGCCACTTCATGGCTGTCTGGTTTAAATTGACCTTTCCAGGCTGTAAAGTACCCTGAATGAAAGAGCAAATACATAAAGGTCAAGAAATATTTCTTCATCTTCAGCAACCACTAAATTCCATTTCCAGACATAGCCCCTGGGAATGAAAAATACTGAAATTCTACACGTTCTCACTTACTCAAGTAATCACCCTGAAGGAGGGAAAACTAACTCTTAGTTATTTGCTTAGAAAGGCACCAAAGTTCAACACATTTTATAATGAGAATAACTTTCCTGGACCAAGTTTGCTTATCAGCACTTGTTTAAAATGGTGCAGATTAAGTGGGGGAATTTCTGTGCTCACTCAAAGGATTGAAGGAAGTGCTTAATCACTTTGCTTAGAGGATTAATTAATGGGGCTAGTTTACTTTTTTTATGTGTATTTACACATGGCTTTGGAGAGGCTTCAAAACATTTTAAAGAACAATTCCTGCAAAGACTTGCCCGGCCCAGCAGCAGCAGCCACTTCCCCTTCCAATGTGTCCTTGTCACAGTGTGCAGCAACACTGCTGAGTTTCCCAAGCCTTCCCATTATTCCAGAGGGAGAAATATTGTACAAGATGAGGTGATTCAGCCATGAAGGCTTGGTTCTCTCCAGAATTTCTCTGCACTAGTCAGACGCTTTTCTTGTATGTTATCAAATCCCTTCAAGAGGCAAGGGCTGTGCAATGCCTGTGAGCTACACAACAACTGCTGCCTCTATTCAGGCTGTTTACCTAACAGGTTTATTTTCCTCTCTTCCCTTCAGTATCATCCCTCAGCTCCATTCTAATTTAACGCCAAGGAGAGCAGGTCAAGGAAAAAATGGCCTCAAAGCATGCAAAACAGCTAGGATAAAGGGATAATCTGCTTTCTTTGCCTGCAAGGACCAAGACAAGAAATAATGACCTTCTATTCAGCTATTCTGTTGATGGTTGAGGGCAGATACGAGGTAAAATTTCCTGACGGGAAAGGCAGGAGAGAACAGATTGCTGGAGGAGGCTGTGATCATCCCACCGGTGGAAGACTTTAAAATAAGGTAGATAAAGTTCAGTTATGGGGGTGTTTGACCCTGCAGCAGAGAAGAGGAGCCAGATCGCTTCCTGGAGACCTTGAATCTGTGATCCTACAATGCTAGAGACTTCATATGAAGAGAGCACAAAGCTGGAAACCTTTATCCTAGACAATGACATTATCTAGTCTATTCTTACACTTCTGAAGTTTTGTCCTGCTGTAGATGCTTTGGATCTAGAGATGTTCCATAATTTAGTGGGTGTTTAGGTTTTTCCCTTCTGCTAGTGAGGGCACTGGGTCCAATTCTGGAGTGACGGAGCCTGCCAGTGGAGTTACAGCAATTTACAGCGGCTAAGGGCCTGTCTTTCGTTTCCTTAAGAAATTATCAGTGTCCATGCTACAGGTCCTGGGTTTCATTTGGGTTCATCTCTTATCCAACACCAATATAGAAGCCATTTCACCTCCTCTGCAAAGACTTCACTTGGTTTCACCTCATATTTTGCAGCAATCTTACACATCCAGCACAGCCCAGCATTGTGCCAAGGATACACCACGGAGGAGCCATCTGCCACACACAGAGCCTGGGTGCCAAACCAGCAGCACGCACCCCATTACAGCCCTCTGTGGGAAGATCCCAGATGCCAGTCCGTACCTTTTCCTGGTTTCATTGGACTGGGCAGTTTTGATGGTGCTCCCATCCTGGGTAGTTTCCCTCTCCTGGGAGGCAGGAGCATCTCTGACTGGAAGTGGGAGTATGACAGTCTCCTGAGTCACAGGTAAAACCTCATCCTCTGCTCCCTGCTGACCCAGGTGCTGCTTGGCATAGTCAAAACCTTGTACTGGCTGCAAAAAAAAAAAAGGCGAAATCACAGAAATTTCCAGCATGTATTAGATTTAATATAAATTTTCAAATTCAACACAAAATTTTTCACTACTCCTTAACTTCTTTAATTACTTAAGTGTCAGATAAAAATACATCAATTACCATGTGAATGCCCAACAATAAACCAATTTTCTGATGAGATCTCCATTCCACACATTTTAAACATGATTTGTTAAAATAAAATTGATCTTCGCTAACCTTTCTTACCCTGCTGTAACACCCCCAGAAATTACTTTGACAGACAGTGAAAGAATGAAGATGTGGAAGAAAAAATTAGGAAAAAAAATAACATCATACAGAAAACTTTCTCTGACAAAACCATTGCATTTCCAAAGAGGGTGGGAGTAATTTATTCCCAGTCAAGAAAAAGTAAAAAACGCACACATCAGAAAGTTTCGTGGGCAACATTTTCCAGAAAAGAATCTTTTTCAAATCAGTGAAATTATATTTCCCCTGGCTTGCCAGTTGCCTACTGGGAAGGATATTGCTGACTTCACTTCTTTCACTTGGGAAGTGGCATTTCACCAGAGCCTTGCAGCATGGCAGTTCTTGCCCAGCAGAACCAACACATGCCTTCTGGGCAAAGCAGCCAAGGAAAGGTGGATCCTCTCAATGGAAAAATTAAACATTTAGACAAAACTTGACTTCCCAAAGTGCATTTTCAATTGGAAGGAAAAGAGAAGGGAAAAGGTCCCAAAACCAACCCACATTACCTGTCGGGGAAAAAAAAAAAAAAAAAATCACTCAAAATAATTCCTGACCACCTCTGACACTAAATTGAACTAATTTACCAAAAACTGGAAGGTTACTCTTCCTGAAGTAAAAAGACTATTGACAAAATGTTTAAAAAGCACCACAAAACACTTCAAAGTTGAGAAGTGGTGATTTTAAACCTCAAACATACTTGGGGAAATACTTTGGAATTAGTTCATGATTGATTAGTCTCTCCAGGTTCCTGTCATGTCATCATTGAATATTTTAGTTCCAGAAGAAAATCAGCAGGAGAAAAAAGATTTGTTGTTGGCATAATAAAAGGACGAGCTCTGAAAAACATTTTCTCTTGTTGTATCCCTTACTAAATCTGGGCTGCAGCTCTAAATACAGATACATTTCACAGGTGATCTCAGCCTGACAAGAATGGGGTTATCCTTCAGTTCTTTGAAACATAAACCATGCTTTTTTTTTCCATGTGGATCTGCATGGTGCACCCAATCTCCTGTTCAAACTGAGGCTAATGGTTTCCAATATGTTTCCAAAATTCAGCATTCTTCTGATAAGGAGCTTCAGTGCATTAGGGAGAGAGCTAATGCTGATTTGGGAGAGCAGACAACTCCACAAGTCATCCTCATGGAACTTGTGACATATCAGAGAAATACCAATTCCCCATCAGCCCTCCATGGCAAGCAGGGTATCACAAAACAGCCACCAAATTAGCTACAAAGGCAGCAAATGAAGAAAGGGAAGCAGAAGCTGTGTGATGGACAGCTAGGAAGAAATACTGCAAAACATCCTAGATGGCAATATTGTTAACCAAAATAACGGTTCTCAACCTCATTATAAATATTAAGTGTCAGTTAAGACCCCCCCCAAACATTCTGCAAAAAATGTAATGAAAGAGGCAATTAAATCAGTTCTTTCTCCCTCCATGCCTTTGAAAGAGTAAAATAAGTTTCAACTTAATATCTTATTCAAACAAACAAACAAAAAAACCCAAAACATCCACAAAATACCTCCAAACAAAAAACAAAGTAAACCAGAAACAGCAGGACATGAGAATTACTAAAGAATTCTGCAGTGTCCCAGCTCAGATCTGCCAAAGGAAGAAAATGAAGGATTATTTTAATCAGAGTTCTACTCACCACCATGTCCAGTAACAAACTGCAATAAAAGGAGAGCTGAGAAAGTCATCCTCATCAGCAGACATATTGCATTAAATAAAATTTGATCTTGGATCCCTGCTCTGCAAAAGCCCACAGGAGCAGATGGCTTTACCACCCCTGAAGGGAACTGGCAAGGCTAAATCACGACCGGGCACCGCTGAAGCACTGCAAGTGCGGATGTCCAATACATCCAAAATACTGAGGGAGGCTGAAGGGCTGAGATTCTAATATTGCCTTTGAAATAATAAATGGATAATGAGACCACTGGATTACACTGCCTAGCAAAGGGCAGGCTGAATTAAAAAAATAAAAGGCATTTAAAAAAGGAAGGAGGGAGGGAGGGAGGGAGGGAGAGAGGGAGGGAGGGAGGGAGGGAGGGAGGGAGGGAGGGAGGGAGGGAGGGAGGGAGGGAGGAAGGAAGGAAGGAAGGAAGGAAGGAAGGAAGGAAGGAAGGAAGGAAGGAAGGAAGGAAGGAAGGAAGGAAGGAAGGAAGGAAGGAAGGAAGGAAGGAAGGAAGGAAGGAAGGAAGGAAGGAAGGAAGGAAGGAAGGAAGGAAGGAAGGAAGGAAGGAAGGAAGGAAGGATCAGCCCCTCCCCTTTATTTCTATACCCAGGTGCAGTTTCACTGACTTTTTTTTTCTCTGTGTCCTTTATTAAAGTGATAGGAATTGTTTTCCCATGGTCTGCAGTACTTGCTTTTTCTTGTGGGTCTTAGGCTAAAGATTTTATCTCTCTTTACCTGCAAACTTATTCTTTCATGGTCAAAAAAAAAGACAAGGTGACAAATGAGAGTCTGGATTTTGAAAAAGCATACTATGAATTAGAAAGCAAGGGAGGTAAAACTTAACCTCCATCCAAAACCTCAAAGCAAAAACAGTTGCCTAAAATAAAAACAGCATTGAAATAACATTAAAATAAAATCCCATCAGAATTTCACCAATTTGAATTTATACTTCTTTTCATTTTACAGCTGGAGAGAAAATTGAAAACAAGGTAACTCTTTTCCCTGCAGCTTTATCCAGATGTCCCTGACTGCTGAGGCAGTTCAGAACAGCAACACAGTTCCCAAGAGAGATCCTATAAACTACGCTATGTACAAGAGGTCATTTTGTAAACTTCATTTATTTACCCTTCAGTCTGCTACGACACAAAAGTCACGCCTTAATCACCAGGCACAGGCAGCAGCCCTGCCGCTCTGCTCCATCACCTCCCCCTGCTACGCACAGATATTTAATGCCAAATGTGCCATTACCCCACACGCCGTGTCCGTGCCTCCTGTCCCGCCGCAGGGACGGAGCAGCCGAGGGATGTGGCAGAGGGATGTGGCAGAGGGATGTGATGTGGCAGCTCTGCTCCGGCAGGAGCTGCAGCAGGACTGCAGCAGCAGCTCTGCTCTGCCAGTCCCCTTGGAGCAGTACTCCTGCAGGCCGAGCCCAGGAAACAGCACTGCCAGAGAGGAGCACACCTGAGACCTTGGGATGCAGGTATCCCGTCATGTTCTGCTCTCCCCCCTGCGTGGTTTGCTGGGTGCTCAGAAGGGATCACAAAATTGCTCTGGTGATTCGGCAGCACATCCCAGACACACAGAAGCAAAATACTCCAACATCTGCTTAAACTACAAATCACTCCGCTGTGACTCCCCTTCAAGCAGAGTCAGCATTAATCAGCAGTCTCAGGCACTTTCCTCAGCCATGAAATACAACAGACTCATTTTAAAGGTGACATGGATATGTGCTCATCAGCTGTTTGTATTCCCAAACTACACGAAATGCCACAATTACAGTTCAGGCAATTACCCCTTTGTCTAACACTGGAATTAAAAATAAAGCTAAAACTCTTCTTTTTAAAATTACCTTCTTTTCATTAGCTTCCCAGAATATGTTTCTTAGCCTTATTTTAAGTAAAGATGCTGAAATCAGGAACGACCAAACCAGTCCTTTCCCAGTCCCACTGCAGGATTTATTTTCCATAGTCCATATCCCAGCGTAAACTCTAAACTAGACCTGGCAGAACCTTTCTGATGGAGCCATCATTGTGAAACTAAATGGAGAGCAATTTAGCTTTCATTTGGAAATGCACCAGTTTTCAGATAATGAATTAAATTAAATTTTATGGAGTCTCAAAATAAACCAGAAAGGGGAAATGCACTCTAGAAGTGGACATACTGCACTCCAGGTGCAGTGTGAGCAAACCTGCAGGAAAAGATCCTGAAATGAGGGTGGTGTGGGTGCTGGGAGCTCAGCAACAATTGTTTTGTTCCGCAGATCCAGCTCCCCTCTGATGACATTGACAGCTGATGCAAATATAACCTGACTGAACAGGTTTTAACCTGAGCATGTGTCTTACAGCCTGATTAAATCTGATTTCTCAGGAAAAGTGAAAACCCAATTTTTTCTTTCTTTTGGGAATGAAAACAATGGTTTAAAATATGAAAATGTTTTCAAGTTTTTCCTGTGTTGTAGCTGCAGCCAGCAGTAGCTTGTTGGGGCTTTTTTAAATAGCGACTTCCATCAGCTGGAAAGCATCCCATAACGATGGGCAGTTCAAAACAATGTATAAATTTAGCCTTATTTCTTTCCTTTAGTTGGGACTAAGATTATATATAAAAATAATCAAGCGGTGCATAGCACTTGCAACAGCCCCTAATAAAGCACAATTTGCATTTTAGAGGCTTCAATGGGGCATCAAACACCACATTAATTCTTGTTTGTGTTTGTGATATTTTCTGTTTCACTTTTGTAGATCTAGTCTTAACACTAGGTGGATAACAGTGGATAAACAGATGAGCACACAGGAAACAAAATGGAAATGTCTTTTTTTTGCATCATCTTTGACACAAATGTCTGGTTTCCAACTGGCACCAGCTGCACCCATCTGCAACAAACCTAAGATTAGGAGAAAAGGGCTGTCAAATGCATCATGCCTTACTTCAGCTCTTCTTCCAATCTGCATTTTTCAGCAGAAGCAACAGAGCAGAAATTTCAATAATCCTACTGTCTGTAGCATTAAGAAACCAAAGAAAAAATTCATCATCGCAATCCCATGCCAGCGGAGAAGAACAAAGCCAGCTACAAGGGCCAGGGAATAGTCTGATTTACACACAGGCTCTGTAGGCTAAAAACTCCTGTCATTGGGTGGGCCTGGTCAAGAGCCATTGAATAGCAGCATTGAGAGGGCAGACTTTTTCACTATGGAGACAAAACAATGTTCTGTGACATTTTTCTGTCACAGACAGAGAATCAAACTGGAAATGCATTTGATTTGAGGGGCAAAAAAATCTTGTGATTGATACGGATTAGTAACTTCAAGAAAAACATAAGTGTTTTAACCCAACCAGTGATATACATAAATAAATTAGAAAGTTCAAAACTTCTGAAAGAAAAACAGCAGTAGGAGAAAAAATATTCAAATAATGTCTATTCTGGAGTAGCAGTTTAGGGGAAGAACTTTGGCTAGGGCCAGGTCTGAACTGCTGCCAAACCCAGGGCTTCAGACTTTCCCACCTTCAGCAGGCAGGAGCTGCTCAGGCCATGGGTTTTGAGGTCCTACAGATGTGCTGACCCAAGCTGTGAGTCACAGCCATTTCAATTCCAAACATCCCTCAGCTACATCTAGCAGGGAGTCACAGCTTCAGCAAGCAAATGGACCCTTGGGTCCAGAGCTGGGTCACTTACTTTGGCCCTCTGAGGCAGGTTCATCATGGTGTCCGGTTTGAAGTCGTTCTTGTTCTTCCTGCACAGCACCGCGGTGATGATGATGATGATGACGGTGACCACAGCAATGGGAGCTAGCACCGCTGCAATGATCCACAGGTTGTTTGGGGGGTTCTTCACCACAGCTACAGAAAATGGCAAACCAACATCAGTCAGCTTCGCTGGGCAAGATTCCAGCTGCTTCCAGCCTTCAGTTGCCTTCATGTAAAAAATAGTATAAAAGAACTGCGAGTAATATAGCTTTCTGTACGAAAGAATACCTTTTTACTTTGGTAGAAAAAAAAAAATCAGCAACACTGCTCAATTCATAAAGTCCTGGTCTCTCTTCTCTTAGTTCTGTTACCTGATTATATGCAAAAGCAGCCATCCGCTCCAAAGTCAAGATAGATGCCATGTTAGATATCACTCCAATGGTTCATTTACAGAATAAACAAACAAAAAAAGGTGCAAGTAATGCATCCTTAACTATTTTTCAAACACAAACCCAGCTTAGAGTAAGGTAGTGTGTGTGTTAAAAGAACACACATGGAGTCCATATATGGTGTCAAAGGTTGGCTGGCTCAGCAAGAGTAAACTGGAAGAGCTTTCTAAAAAACAATAACTATTTGACTCAAATAGTTATTATCAATATCAATAAGGCAGTATGAAAATGCTTCTCTTGTGCTCTAGAAATAATTTATCATAGTTAAGGTCAAAGTGAATCCATCATTTCTGAAGGAGTGGAAATAACTAGGTTGGAAAGAGCTACTTGCAGATATATTAATAATGGCATGAGGAAAAGGGTACATTTCAGAAATGCAGTGATGCAAAAACATTTTAGATTCCATTTTATCAGAATAATCCCTCTTAGTGTGAACCTTCAACTTGTTCACACATAAGAGATCCTCCTCTGACACTTTCCCAGTTCTCTCATTTCCTTTCTTTCTGGAAAAGCAATCAGACAATCTCCCCACAATGCCGAATTTTGCTGTAGCGAGATATTCAGTGGACTTCCCCATGCTATCCCTGTTTGTTTTTCTGTGGCACTGGCTGCTGGCGTGGGCAGGCAATTGTGAGAACACCAGCACAAAGCAGCCGTTCCCATTTCCTAGGGGAGCGGCGCTTTCAAATGTCATTGAGCTTATGAGCTGTCAGAGGCACTCAACATCTCTCAGCATCAGACTTCACATTCCAACCAGCTCGTTCTGCAGCAGTTATTAGTAACTTCCAGCTCTCCAGCTGAAAGTCTGGCCAGAGCCTGAGCCTGTTTTCTTGGTGGATTTGTGGCATTTTGCAAAGCCAATGTAGTTTGCTGGGTGCCATAGAAACAGCACCATTAGGTTCAGAGCTTGAGGACAAGACTGTCCAAAAGGCCAGGCTGGAGCCTTTCAGGGTTCCACTTTTCAACAGGCTTGCAGAGTTCTTAATTGTTGACTTTGACATTTAGTTTGGGGATGGAAGGGCTGTGGGGAAGGGAACTGAATCTGAATTTTAACGAATAACAGTAACTTTAATTATAGGCTGCTGCTGTGGAAGCAGCAAACAATTGTTGAAAAATTATATTTATTCCTTCCAGGGAATGCAGAGGAAATGATGAACTTATGGCTAAAAGGACAGATATTTAGGAATCATAATTTACACCTTTAATTCTGTTACCAGATTCCAATATGACCTAAAGCCAACCCATGGTTCATTCAACTCAGTAAGACTTCAGTGGACAAGCCTTTCAAGCCTTTCATTCTGTTAAAACTCAGTCTCTGGCTCATAACACAGGAACATCCACATTTTGTGTTATTATTCATCTGTCTTGTCTAACCCAAATATGAGCTCCCGAGGGTACATGTCTTTTCTTACTGTATTTTGGAACAGAACTTTTCATTCTGCTAGATCAGAAATTATAATAAGCAAAAATGAAATCCACACAAGGTATTTTCTGTGGCAATACAAAGACAGACTACAAATAACCATGTCCAAAAAGAAAGAAATTGGGTTTTTTCCCATGGTAAGGTATAAAGATGGAATTACCTCCTACATTTCAAATACTCTACCTTCAGAATCTCAGTTACCTCAGGTCATAATTTCAATTTCTGTATATTCTCTTCTTACAGTTTCTCTGCATACTTGGCTGGTATGAAAATTTATGGATAAATGAGGCTACCTTATCAGACCGTGGAAATACAAAGTTAGATGATGAGCAGTGGATTCTATAATTGCCAAAATACCCCCATAAATATCAATCACATCACTGCACAAGGAGCTAGGAAGCTGCTATATCTGTATCTTCTTTAGTAAAAAATACATAAAAGTAATATTCTCATGGAAAACAGAATTATTTAGAATTTAAATGCTGGAATTTATGGAATGGAAATCCCCGGGTTCGGTTGAATTAAAGTCAGTAGCAGACCGCGATGAAATCAACAATCAGATACAGTACACGGTGCATTCTCTGGAAATTATATAGTATTTCAGTCTTCTGACTCATTCCTATGTTTATGAATGATACACAGATTACTTATTACCACAGACTCTTCTTTTCCTGCCACCATTTCATGTAATTATTTCATTATCACTGCTCCTTCAGGCAGATATAATTGCACCAGGGACTCCCATTTTATATGCTTTTTCACCAGTAAGGAGATCCAGTGCACAAGTCCACTATGTAATTTTGATTCCTTCTAAAAGAACGCTTTGGCAAAGTGGAGAGATCCAGTTAGCAAAAGGCATGCATTTGTACATCGAGCTGTTACTGCATGAAAAAACACTCCAAGCCTCACTACAGGTTTATGACTATGGGTCAACTACACAGAAATATTAAAAAAAAAAATTAAAGAAACCTGTGTCCACAATCACTCAGTAACTGATGAAAGT
The DNA here is from genome assembly GCA_036630365.1 of Acanthiza pusilla. Taxonomy (NCBI): domain Eukaryota; kingdom Metazoa; phylum Chordata; class Aves; order Passeriformes; family Acanthizidae; genus Acanthiza; species Acanthiza pusilla. The sequence goes on from JAXCHO010000058.1 coordinate 3,964,826, forward strand.
CTTGAAAGAGAAATTTGAAAACACTTTGCTTTTCAAGAATGGATTACATTTTGGCCCTGTTTTTCTGAATGGTACTATCATATCTTGAATCTGAAAACCATCCATATGTGCAAGTAGCTCTTTTCAACTTCACTATTCTTATTTGTGTCTAAACAATATCTGTAACAACCATGTGGTTTTCTTGGTGAAAATTATTATTCAAAAAATAATAATCCCTTTGTGACAGAATCTACACTATTTCTCAAAAATCAACTCAAAAATAAGAGACATCTTAATAGCCACCATGATTTATTTTGGGCCAAGTTATTTGAATAGCAACTTTGCCAAAGTCGTTAGTGTGTGGTGTCATGGTTTTGTCAGCAGCAGCATTAATTCTGTTTTTACAGTTCCACAGTATTCAGTTCATGGAATAAAAGAGTGATTTAATTGTGAAATTTTTAAAAGAGCTCTTACGATCAGCTTGCACTTGGATGACATAGCCCAGTGTCAAGGCCATCCTCTGGGAGTCCACCGTACTCAAAATTTTGGCAGCTGCAGTGCCCAGCAAAGGCTTCCCGTTGTATAAAGTGTAATATGTCAGTTCAGCTGGTTCCTTGGGTCCTGGGATGCGTTGAATTTTCACCATCTTTGAGGGAAATAAACAAATAAATAAATAAGGAAAGAGAGAGAGAGAGAAAGAAATTGTGTTCGCGTTATACCACAGCAAAACTTGCCAGGAGCTATTTGAAGGCAGTGCCCACAGGGAACTCCTTCAAGACCTCCTACAAGCATAAGCTCCATGCAAATGTTCTCATAGGATCAGAGCTTCTCCCCTTCATAGCCCAGGCTGTTAAGTCAGGCCATCATGGAATTGACTGACTTCTTCCAAAAAATGTAAATATAAGCCTAAGGTAAAACCCTAGACTAAGAAAAGCACGCAGTAAAGAAAGGATCAAATGTTTGGACATTACAGTCCTCTGTAAAGGGGGAATTCTTATACTCTGTCCTAATACTGAAAATTGTACTTTACTGGCATATTGCAGTTGAAAAATAGCCTCACATTTCACTTCTATACTCATTATTTTTTATCCCAGGCTGATAACAAAGAGAACCATGTTTTTCCCATTTTATTCTGCAGAACACTTGCAGAATTTTTCCATTGTACCTCTACCTTTCCTGAGTGTAGAGAAAGTGTCAAGCACTTTTAATGATGAGAAGAAAAAGGAGTTTTGTGATTCTTCTCCACTATGTTATGGACGAAAATTTAACAAAGGTTCACACTTTTGGCAAGTAAAATGTGTTCCTTCTTTTAAATTATTTCAGTGGAAAAATAGAATTGTGTGGGCAAATGGGAAATGTAGTAACTTGGGTTTATATCTTACTGCAAACAATTATTGAAAAACATATTGTAATTTGTTTAAAAAATAACTAATTTTTGAAGACTGAAGAAGAAATCATCGAATTCCCCACAGCATCGGTTGGCTTGCTTTGTAAGAAAACAAAATATGACCATTTCAAAATACTGAATGTGAAATGATGTAAACAAGAGAAAGATGATTAATAAATTACTCAGGTCTGAAATCTCCACTTCATAACGTGATCTGGGGCCACATGATTTGATGACTAACCCTGTATAAATAAAGGATGCTTCTTACATTTTTTCCAACAAAAAGAAAAAAACACCAAGTTCTAGCTTTGAGTTACCTAGGAAACTTTTATCACAAAAAAAAAAATCTAACTTGGAACTCTTCATTATGCTGAATACGCTAAAATACGTACTTTGTACCAATGCTCCTAGCAACCAGAGAGAAAATATTTATGAACACTGATTAACTAATGATGATTTCCCGAGGATGACAGGCATGTCAACATGGCTGGCTGCAGAAAAAGACAGGATTAGCAATGCCTTGCGTTCTGCCCTCGCTGCTTTGATATTCATGAGAAATACAGGAAATTTCAGCCTAGTTAGAAATGCCTTTTAGAGGACACATGCAAGCACAGCACTTCTTTTAAGGCATGTCCATGGAGCACCTGCACAGTGTAGCTGCCCACGGTGGTGGCACGTCTGAAGCGCCGGCCCTGCTGGTGGGACATCATGAACAGCGGCGCCAAACGCTGCTCCATCAGCCTGGCGAAGCTCTGGTTGTTCAGCCCCAGTAGGGCAATGTCAACCCCTTGAATGACTGCAGGAATGGAGAAAAAACATGTATCAGGCATGGGCAGGTAAAATAACACGTGGTCTGTGGGGTCATTTAGGACAGGGAGGTACAGACCAACTCGGAGGGAAAATACCTGGGCTCTGTTGTCCCCTCTCAGTAATTCCTCATGGGGTTATAACATGTCTCTGTTTCAGTCCCTGCACTGTTCCTCTCAGATAATCTCAACATTGTTTCAGAGAGTAAAAATCTCAAAATACCATTTTTAGGCCTTCAGTTTACCAAAATGGCTCAGGGGAGCATCTACTTCAATGTAAAAATAAGTTAAAACCTATTTGAGGTTTTAAGGTGCTGGGTTTATGCTTGTTGCCAGATGCTCCTGTTAACTGAACCAGTTTTCCATCCTGAATATTTGAACTGTGAAGTTAGGGTTTTGTTCAATCTCAAACAAAATATCCAGTTTGAGAGCACTGAAACCTGAATAAACATTTCTGAAGTATAAATGAAGGCATCTGAAGTATAAATGAATGCAAGATTTAAAAGAGACTGGATTCTAAAGTTCAAAAGAGTGATATGACATGCTGATTCAATTCATACATATGTATGTTTTTTCAATATTATTTTTTAAAAGTCTGCTGGGACCACCAGGATCTTTCTGAAAACAGAGTTTCCATTGTAATATCAATAATACTCCATTGCAGCAAGTGCACAGAGGCAAGATATGAAATATCAGGTTCACAGGGTCCATACTGGGAGGAGCTTACCACTCCCTTCAGAGGATCATAATCTCTGCATAAACTTAGGATTGATTTCAAATTTATGAAAAGATAGAACTGGTACCAAGTCTATTTCATATCAGAGCCCTTTGCTTTTGGCTCTCCTGAGCATTAAACAATTACAGGTAGAGACACAGCAACTAGAAAGGCTTTGGTATCACTCGAAGATGTCTGGGGGAAAAGGTCTCTTTCTTGCCCAATTATCATTTTTTAACTCAAAATGATTGTGAATGAGAATGTCATACCTGTGAAATGACTTGATAAAAGAAGTACTTTGAAACCTAAGAGCTTCAAGTGAAAGATGCAAAAATCTCTGCACCCAGATAGTCAGCAAGTCATGACAAAGTTCCTTGGTGCTAGAATTTCACCTTTGTTCCTGGGTTATGTCCAAATGTCTCTTTTGATTTCAGATTTAAATCCAAGTCCCAGGGTATTAAAAAAAAAAAAATCTATTTATGTTTTGAAACTCTGAGAGGATAATGCTGTTCTCAGAATTGTTTGAACCAAAGTGCCATCAGTTCTGAGGCGGGTGTTGGTCCCTGGAGATGTCACCATTCAAAATGATGAATCACTTATGACCCAGAGTGACTGTAAGTACATTTGCCCAGTCGAAGGCAGCTTCAGTGGGCAGCCCTTTATTTCTGTATAAAATTACTGCACCATTGTGTTCACATAAGTGAGCACTAAAAATTATTGTCTGAAGTGCACGGAGGAGGGAAGGACATTAAAAAGTACCTGTTATCACCCAGTAGTCTCTAGTGGATTCGGAGACATCAAGGTTTGGATACTCCAAAGCTTAAAAAAATAAAATATTAAATTATATCCTAATATTCCAACATCCTATGCATTATGTGTCCCAAAACTGGCTAACCAGAGAGCAATAAATAAAATTGAACTATGGCCCAAGAGGAGATCTAGAGCATAATTTTCAGGATTACAATTTCTTTTCTGTCTGAAAAAGAACACCAAATGTAAACAGAAGAAGCACTGCCATACAAAGTACAACGCATCTCCTGTGCCAAAATACTGGCTGGTACAGAGGCTGGGATGAAGATTCCATTATTATTCTGTGATTAATCCTTATATAATCCAGACCACAGTTTTAGCCTAAAATAATACGAAAATGTACCAGGATCAGAGTCCACACGGATTGCAAACGAAACTAACAGAACTGTGAGCACACCTTGGAGTGCAGTGCTCTCTCACTGTGCATTGTTTAAGGCATTGCTACCATATGTGTCTGCATCTGTGAGAAACTGATATTTGCTGTTTTGATGCCTTTTGTTAGCTCCTCCATCTCCAAAGCGCACTAGGCCGTAAAGCTCAATATGCTGCTAATTCATTATACAGCTCAGCATTTGTTCAATAGATTAATACCGGGAACTTAATTCAGAAAACATCCATGCTCTGCACGTTTATAGGCTGCTACTGAGTCACCTTGATTTTTAAACCCCAAAGTGGCTTGGAATAGTAAACATTGTGAAGGATTTGATTACGCACAGTAGCTGCTTCTGAGGAGGATTTCACAGCATGCCCTGAGCTGTGCATTTCCACGACAGACTGTGAAGGCTCTGGAGGAGCCACTGGAGCCTACTGGGAAATAACATGCTTGGAGAACAACCTCAATATTTGTTTGATAAACTGAGACAACTACACTGCCACATGAATAAGCATCAAAGACTCTTCAAAGGAAACACTTTCCAGACACACTATCAGTCTGGAGCTGTAAACACTGCGTGTGCGTGAAGTTCATGTGTTTGCAGCACAGCTGCTGCAGTGGGAATAAAACCAAGAACTCCAGAATGAAATATAAGCCATTAGTTGTTAAAGAAGCACTAGCTAAAGACTTTAGCAGGCCTGTTCATCACGCGTGGGGATCAGCAGAGAACTGCAGTATCGCACGAGACTTGCTGTGTGGCAAATGGCTTTCACAGCTCCTGACTACCAAGAGTACACCGGTATTGCCTCTGTGAGACATGCCATACTCCTCTTCCTATGCTACAGGCCTAATTTGGAGGCCAAACACTTGAACTGAGCCCAGCCAGCATCAAAACCTTCTGCAGCTCTCTTCTTGTGCTCCTGGGTGCCTCATGAAGAACTGTCCTGCACACAGGGCACCCGCCAGCCATGAAAAAGAAGGAGCTTGTCTGATGCGGAATGGGGTGCACCCCTTCCTTGGTCCCTGAGCACACCCTTTGTCAACAACCTCTCCCCACCTCGTGGAAAGGCTTTATGAAAGCACAAGCCTACCTTAAGAGGTGTTTCCTGCCCTGTGATGGAAACTCTGATTCAAAAGTGTACAAACACAGTGCAAGAATTTATCATCAGGCAGCCTCACCTGTTTGTTTCCAAATATCATAATTTGATAGGTAATGGCTCAAGGACAGCATGCAAACTTCCTTTCCCGAAGATTTGCACGGTCACCTAAGTTAGCTGTGACTCCTGACTGCCTCACAGCAGAGAGCCACCACTTATTCCATGAAAAGCTCATCCTGCAAGTCACTGATAATGATGAAATTACGCTGCACAATATAATTTCTCTGCTATTGGGCTGCTTGCAAACAAAATGGACTGACACAAAAAAAAAAAAAAAAAGAGAACTTGTGTTTTTGTCAGTACTCACTTTTCAACATTCTGCTTGTGTGTTGATGTACCCAGCAGGGATAACCTGTCTGCAGTGAGCTTAATTTCACACATCTCATTAACAAGAAGATTAAACAGAAATCCCCATAATCAAGCATCTTGTCCCTTTAACCATTTTAAAGAAAATAGCACGCAGAGTCAGAGAGCATACACACCACAGAGGCTGCCCACAAAATTGTCTCCAGCTCTCTGTGCCTCATAGCCTTCCTGGCAACCGGAATGCAAGAAAACTATTGATGTTAGAGCACTCAGACCACTTTCAAACCAAGGATGCAGTTCAGCAAATACACCTACAACTTTTTAAAATAGAAGCATAGAAGAATCTCACTGACCACCCAAACACACAGTCACAGCCTGGTCCCAGCCCAGCCCCTGGAGCAACCACTGGGGCTGAGGATTCCACTGAAGCAAAGGGCTATGCTGAAGCTAAAGTTCATGCAGTGCTGTGCTCCTGCTTTTTTTTACCTTTTTTTTTTAACTTTTTCTTTTTTTAAACAAAAAGAGTTTAAAAAGTAGTCACAAAAACTACCTACAATCCCTGAGCTTGATAACAAAGCAAAAATCCTGGTGCTGGCTAATTTTGATGCTGGGAAGCACATACTTACATTCAGCAATGGTGAGAGGCGGGTAGGTGAGGTAGAAACCCACCAGCTCAGCTGACAGCTGATTAAGAAGGTTGCTGGAAATAGTGCCATTTAGAGTTGTGCTTTGATTTCTCACTACATAAAACAGAGTGACAGCTTGGGAGACATTGGAGGTGTTCAAAATCTGAAACAGAGGCAAAAAATAATGTGTTGCTGTGGTTCAGCTCAGTTTAAAACAAAACCAGAAAAAACGCCAAGCCAGCGCAAAGAAACTGGGGAAATGTTAACCTGAACAATGGATTAGCTACATCTCATTCAACTTTACTTGTGTGATACTTTAATCCCTACTTTAGTACTTGCAGGGTTCCTGGAGGACAGCAGCAGGCAGGAGAGGTGCAGTCAGGACTGAAAATATTTTTCCCTGTTTTTGCCAGGAAACGTGGGATGAGGGAGAGGACGCTTATCAGAAAAGTCATGCAGTGCTTGATGCAGAGAAATTGGCTCATATGTCTTGCTGCTTTGCTGCCTTCCTACTGTGGTTTTCCAGATCCACACCTTTTCCATATGAAATAAAGGGATACTGCATCTCTTCTGCTCCTAGCCCCATATGAATACCTGCTCTCCTCCTCGCTCTAGCTCTATGCCAGGCTCTTCCTGAGCCCAAATCTGATGCCTGCATTTTCTAGGACCAATTCTATTTAGCGAGGACTGGATGAGATCCTCAAACACCAGGAACAAAACCCACGTTTTCTTGGAAAACTTATGCCCTAGGGTAAGAGGGATGGGGGGTTTTGGTACTGATAGGTAGGCTTAACAGCATTCATGAATGTTATTTAAATACCCCATTTTTATGATTTCAATCACCAAGTAAAAACAGAAACCAGCCTATAGAAAAAGCATCAGAAGAATCAAAGGTCAGACCAAAGGTCGGCATGGGCAATGTCACCTGAAAAAATGGCTGGAGCAGAGGGTTGGAGCATTAGCACAGGACAAGAGGGGTAGGTGGCTTTCAACAGTGCAAGATTATCCCACAGTTATGGTTAGAGCCACAAATCGTATGCTTGGGTTTAAAAAGGGCTGATGACTTTTTATTCCGTGTTTGGCCTGATTCATTACAACGCTCGTGGCTGGAGAACCACAGCCAATTCCATTTCTCCTTGCACAGATGTTTCATGCCTTTTACCCACCTTGCTGCCCCCTTCCCTCCACTCTCCTAGAGCAGCAGTGCTTTTTCTGAACTGGCTCTGGCTGCTCCAGAACTGTTCCTCAGTTTTCAATTACATACAGCATTTTGTTGCACCAACTTAGCCTTTTGCATGATACTGGAATAACTTCAGAAAAATTTATCATGAAGATCACACCCTTGAGCCTCTCACTTCCCAGCTTATATGTTGCCTCCAGGACTTCCATCCTATCTCTCCTTAAATTAGCAATACTCACAAAAACAGCTACTCCCTTCTTCTGGGACTCTTTCCAAATCTGCTCAGGTGCTTTGTGAGATCTGCCACTTCCACCACAGGCAAATTAGCCACCACAAAGTTGCCCTCAATGCCACAGGTCCAGAAAGTTTGATAATCCCTTGACCTGCTGTGGTAGGTCCTCTCCTGCTGTGCATTTTTCTGCCTCTCTGAGCTACTCCAGTTTGAACACAAGCTCACACGAAACAGCACCAAAGTAACTAAGCAGAGCTCTGATGACAAATTTTCTCCTTCTGAGGAGCACAATCCATAGACAGAGTTTTATCATAAGTCAAATATATATCATAGTATCACCCAGAGGATAAATTCTTTATTCCTGAAGTATGACAATAGAGCATAAGGGTATTGGCCCACTGTAAAAGGTGTGTAAAAAACCGGCCCTTAGTGGTGAGTATAAAACTGAAATGCATACCAAAAAAAGAGAAAGCAATATATTCTGTTATTTCAGATCTCACAAACAGATATGCCTAACACCATCTTTATACCTGAATAGCCTCACTGAAAGCAACTAATGTGTCAGAATAGCATGCAGTAAAAACATACATTTTGAAGACTGTGTTTTTATACGTGGGTTTTCTTGAATTTCATTTATAGGATTGTACTGCAAACAGTAAAACTCCAATTCATGAAAAGTAACAGCCTTCTACAAATAATGCATTTATAAGTTTTCCTGCAATGCATAAAACAATCTTATTTCAGATGAAAACATAAATTTCCATAGCAGCTAGCAAAGGCACTGTGTTGGAATACAAACATACCCATGACAAAGAATAAGCAGGAGTTTGGCAACAGGCACTGGCAGAACACCCAACACTGTACCTGAACAGTTAAGTTGTTGCTGGTGTTTAGGACCTTTCTTTCAGCATCCTGAAATGCTCTCTGGAGCCGCTGTTCCATGGTCTGAACAAATTTGCATGACTGGATATTGTCTGTTTGACCCACAAACTGCAGTTCTGGAAAAGGAAGGTATTAGCATGTGGATAAAGTATTCTCAGTTGCAGCACCAAGAACAAAATTATCAATTTACACATTAAGCAGGTGAAAATAATGCCACTTCAGAAACTGCACTGAATTAGCCTTAATTAAGACAAAATGTAAGAATTAAATTGCATTATTAGAGCTGATACTCTCCACAAACAAATGGAGATTGCTTCTGCAATGGAAGATGCATGTAAGATGATAAGGCTGTGTATGTAGTTTCTCAGAGCCAGGCATTAAGTGAAGACATTTAAAAGACAAGTTATAGTCTTAAATCTTGCAGGTCATTTGGTCCTGCAAAACATAATCAACCATAATATTGATTCTCCTTCTGTTCTGCTTTCATTCCAGGAAAAACGTACTTAGCTTTAACTGCCATAAGTATGTGTATATAGACAAGTAAGCAGGCATATAAGAAATATTTTTTATCATTTAATACATCATTTTAGAGCACTTTGCCCTCTCATAGCTTATACTGCTTCAATCACTCTGCACTGATGCTTGCTATAGTACAGAGGAGTTTAAAACAGTGACTCTGGGTCAGAAAGATGGGGCTTGGGTCAGATGGGTCCAGCCAGAACAATGAACAATGTGAGCATATGTAATATATATATACATATATATGTGTGTATATATATTTATATATATACACATACACACACACACATAGATATATATATACAAAACATACAGTCAGGTTTCTGATCTGATTTCCCCAGAAGAAGCACTTGGGTTACTGCACAATCCATCCACTGAAGGCCATTTAACCAAAAGCCAAGCTCAGCCAGGCACACTGGGTGTGGCCCATCCCTGCTGGGGTGCCACCTCCCCTGCCAGCAGTGCCAATGGCTGTGACAGCAGGGCACCAGGAGGGACAGAGGCGCCCACACTGCCTGTGCTGCAAAGCCACATCGAAAACCAAAGCAGAGCCTGTCCTGCCGCCACATCCCTGCTCCAGAAAGCCCCTGAGCACACATCCCCGGGCAGGGCACCACTCACCCGTTTTCAGCTGGAAGTGGTAGGCAGGAAGGGGCTTCCAGGGCAGCGCCAGGGCCACCACGGCCTGGAGATGTGGCACGTGCTGCTTCATGGCTGCCGTGGCATTGCTGATGCCATAGGCAAGCAGCTTTTCAATGACAGCAGCTGGCATGAAAACCAGTCTCCCCCGTGTGACATAGTAACCAACTGTGAGGTTACTCGATTGCTCCAGGATTTCAACCTAAAACACACAAGAAAGAATTATTTTTTCATTATTTTGTTTGCAATTTGGCTGCTGTTTGATGGGGCTTCTCTCCCTGTGTGTCCCTTGCCAGGCTTTTATCCCATAATCCCCTATAAACCCTATGGGATCAGTTAGTGTCATATCAGATGTGGTATTAGCAGAACTGCTCAGAGTTTTAGGCTCAGCCCACACAGCCTGGGCTCCAAATTGAATGAGTGCAGTGCTGCTGCCACAGCTGCAAACCTCCAGGTTAGGCTGGGCCTTCGTTCATGCCTAGATATTGGGACATTTTAATTACACATGGAAAAACAGAGAGAGCTGCCTACTCCATGCCTGAAGTTCACTGACTTTCTGCATGTTTCCATCTTTGCAGGTTCGCAGACAGGTTTTTGAAAGACAAAAGTTTCCAATCTTTGATTGGGCTGTCTCTTTTATACTATTCTCCTGTACTGTCCCAGATGGTTAAATCTATGAGTGGACCTATATGAGTGGAAATGCAAAAGCACAAGAATGGACATGCTGTGAGTCAAAACATGAGCTGAGTTGTACCTCAAAATATTTTATTTTCCAGAAAGCTTTAGCCTTAAAACTGGTCTTCCTCATTAACTTTTGGCCAGTTTCCTCTGTTAGAAGGCAGCTCCTCTCAAGCTTGCAAGAAGGTAGGGGACTATATTTGACAGTTTTTGTTGCTGCTGCCAAGGCTCAGGAACACACAATTCCCAAACCAACTAACATCCTCCAGTCTTGCAGCAATAAAGTGTGAGGACCAAAGTCAACTCGATGTCCTCTGTTTTGAACAAAACTGCCTTTTTCCTTCCCAGAGGCTCAGTGAGTGTAACTCCTAACAGCCTGGGGCTCCACACAAACCCCAGCTGTGTCCCAGGCAAAAGCACCCTGGCAGCCCACCCAAGCCTGCTCTCACACACAGCAGCACAGAGGTTCGTGCAGTTTGGCTGCAAAGTCATGAACACATCACCTCCATTTATTTTCAATAAAATGTGCTTTCTCCCTGCTCGGGATTTTCGTCCCTGTGGAATTGCACCTGTCAGGTGCTGGATTTTCAAAGCAGGGAGCGGACTGACAGCAGTGACATCCCATTTTCCAGCCGTGCTCTTGCCATTGATCCAGGCTGAGCACAGCAGCACTCGGCTGCCCCTGAGCAGAAGTCACTCCTGAGATGCAGGGGGATGAGGAAATTGCTGTCAGTAGTCGTTTCCCAGAACACACTAAAAAGGAGTTTGCATTTCTCTCTTCTTCTTCATCAAATAATCTGGTAAAAGCTTTGGAGGATCCCTTATATTTTTAGAGACCAGAGTGGGTGCCACCTATGCCTGCTCTCTGTATGAAAAGCTCAGTGCTCCCCTCCAAGAGGCTTCCTGTATCCCTAGACACCACTGGAGCTTCAGCCAGCTGGGATTCTCTGGTGGGAGAGCTGTTTTGGTGAAAGGATGGAGGTAAAGCCAAGCACGCTTACCTGAGCGCTGACGTTCTGGTTGAAAGCTTGTCTCAGCACTTGGTTGAGTCCTCTTCTCACACTCTCCCTGAAGGCATTGCTGATCATCATCCTCCTTGTGTTCAGAAACAGAACTGTGGAACAACAAAAGGGTGGTTGGAGACATCACCATGCTCCAGTTTGCTTTCTTTAATTGTTTTACTCCGGGCTGGCTGTGCAGGGGTCATCAAAGCAGCTTGGATTAGCAGCAGCTCCAAAGACAGAGCTGCAAGGGCTCAGCAGCTCCCGAGTTCCCTGTTCATCCCATGGCAAGAGCCCATTGTTTCCAGAGCAAGGTCTAACAAATGAGATTTCTTTAGCAGCAACAACAAGTCTTTGCCATGCTGCTTTTCCTAGTGAGGCATGAGGCCACTCACTGCCTGCGGACAGACTGGCACAGCATTCCCAGGGGACTGAGCCAGAGCTGCACAGGCAGGCTTCACATCTCCATGGCCAGAGTTACATAAAACAAATGTGCTGCTGCACTGCTATGATTATGTTCCATTTAGAAAGCATCTGTATGCATTCTTTAATGAACTTACCACAATCTTCTTTTCCTCTTATAATTTGCAGAAAGAGTTTTATAGCCACACTTGAATACTTTCAATCATATACTGTACACAAGCTATTTCTATCTTTAGAAACAGCTGTGGTACTCATCACACTGCTGGTGGGGTTATTTAGCAGCTAACAAACACATTAGGTCCCAAAGCTGCTCATTTCGCTGTAGCCTGTATCATGCAAGGTCATAAGCTCTTTCTGTACCTTTTCTTTGCTGAGATCTCCAAGATACACACATCTTCTGGTGCTGCGCTGGGCTAGCTCAAAGTCTATGTGAATCCTGGGCAAGGAACTTCTCCAGGCCCCTTTAGATTAGAGTCCTTACAGCTAAGGAGAAGCTGTCCATAGAAAAACAGCCAGAGCCAGAAGCGGCACTGTTCACCCAGAAAATTCAAAATCCTCCCATTTTGAAGTGTGCAACTCTAAATGCTAAACATTATTTTCAAATGAATCTTTAATGATAGAATTAGGCATTCATATTAGAACAGGATTAGGTATTTGTGTGTAAACAGGGTTGAGGACCAAGGCAGGTTACTGCACTGTCCTCTTCAGCAGCGCAGAGTCCTTCCTGCAAAGCAGGGACCAAACCATCCTGTCGTACAGGGCTGTCCCTCCACACAGGTGGTCCCTCAGTGACTCCCCCGAACTCCAGAGCTCCTGATCTCACCACTTCATTTGCCTCATTCGTGTTAAAATCCAAGCCACCGGTGAGGCCAATGCCATTTCTAAGGACCCTGCTTGTACCCATCTGGTTTGTCAGGGCAGCAGGTTAACCATTACTGCCCCACGTCCTTTAGCAGTGCATTTCCCACCCCTCACCACTTGCCCCTCACCACCACACGAGGTCCCTTCGGCAAAGCCAGCGGGGCACATACCTGTTTTGACCATCATGTTGGCAGAGAGGCGGCAGTCCAGGGAGGGAGCTGCTGTCATGTTAGCGAAAGCGGCTGCTGCCGTGGTGTCAGGAGGAGCAGGGGTGACTTCCACTGCAGGAGGGGGAAGCCTAGTTGTTTTCGCTGATGCTGTAATAGATGTCAAAGCTGCTGTCATTGTCAGTGGGTATGGGGTTGGCGTTTTGGTGATGTCTGAGCTCGGGAACTTCTGGGTGTCAGGTGTCTGCCTTGGAACACGGGCTGTGGGTGCGAGTGTGGAGGCTGTGACCGTGCTGCTCTTGGGGGTTATGAGCATAGCTGGCATGTCCACAGGTGAGGTGGTCGTGTTTCTTGTTGCGAAAGGAAAATCTGCGTGTGTTCCTACTGAGCTTAGGTCCGATGCCAGTTTGGTGCCAGTGTTATTTTTTGTTAGTGTCAGTATCGGTGTGCTTAAAGCCATCACGGATGGCAAAGGTGTGTTTTCAGTGCCTAGAGAAAAGAAGGAAGAAGCTGGCACTGGTGAAGCTGGAGATGATTTTCTTGTTAGTGGTTTTGCTTCTGAAGTTTCTACTGTAGGTATTGCACCAGAAGATACTCCAGATAACACTGTAAGAACAGAATGGGTAAAGTTGGTTGTTGACAAAGAAGGAGACTCTACCTGCATTGGTGATGCATGGACAGAAGTTATGATGACTGAGTGCAGAGCACTGGTGGCAGGGGTTTGCAATGGCATGCCCTTGGTAGCTCTATCAGAGATGTTACTGGAGCTAGACTAGGACTTGCAGCACTTGTGTCCCACTCCTCCACACTGAACATGGCTGGATTTTTATCAGCCATAACCAAACAACCAGAGGACTCCAACTGGTCGTCTGCAAATTCTGGACAATTTCCAGAACCAATGTCTTCTGGGATAAAACTATGGAAGAGAGTTGAGCCAGAAGGCTTGCTTAGGGGAGAGGGGGACAGCGTGTGGGGGTGACACTGCTTCTGTTGGGGGCTGAAATAGCCAAGTAGTCAGTGAGCTGAAAAGCCAACACTGGTGCTGCGCCTAACGTTTCAGTCAGTGAAGCAATCTTCCCAGCATCACTTTTTTGGGATTCTAGAGAGCTAGGGAGAGCACCTGTAGCATTAACAGGAAGCACATGTAAATGGAGAGGTGCTTTATTGTGTATGCTGATAGGAACATCTCCAACAGTGAAGAAATCAGCAATGTTTTTGGCCATGCTCCATGCTTTTTTTTGCAGAGGGTCAGGCATTGTCAACACACTATTAAGGGATGAACACTGAACAGGAGATGTTCTCAGTGTAAATGCATCTACATCAAATTCTGAAATGCTATTCTTTTCAGCAAAGGGTAAATCTGAAATGTTTTGACTATAAGATGCATATGTATAGTTTGCTGAAGGGGTGGAGAAGAGTGGCTGCTTGCAATTTGTATTAATTTTGTTTTGTAGACTTGAAACTACCAAGTATGGTGCATGGTACTCATCTTCCAATGGAAAAGTACTTGGAGCAACTTCTCTGATTTCAATTTGGACTCAAGTTTTTACTGAAGGAATACTAATGACAGCAGCAGACAGCAAGGCTTTATTGGTCCACTTGGAAGCTAAAGTCACAACTTCAGAAAGGCTGACAGGATCTAAATTGCTTTCAGAGTCTGCATTCGGAATCCTGGAAGAGCCAGAACTGTGGCTGTCCATCACTGTTGTCATGGAAACAAGCAATGGCAGCATACCCCATGCTGGAGGCATGACAGAGGCGAGTGGCTTTTTATCAACTGAATGCAAAGTCTGACCAGAGGTTAAATGATTTAGAGCCCTTGGAGATGAATATTCTGCATGTGGAGTCACAAGAGTGGGCATTCTCATCTTTCTGTCTTCATTTATAGTTACATCTGAACTTTCTGCATCTCCAGGTGGAGGATGTGCAGTCACAGAAACAGCAGAAGCAGAAGTATTTGCGATAGCAGATTCAGGTTTTGAAAGACCTGTAGTGGAAGTAATTAATGGCATGGCAGCTAGATCAAGACTAGTCACAGCCATCTCCAACACAGTGCCTAGTATCCTTGATCCTATGGGGAGTGTACTGGTGTGGATATCTGGAGAAATTTTGGAAAGCTGAGCTCCACAATGCAGAACATTATTAGCAATAAAGTTCATGGACATCCTTGCAGTCACTCCTCTTGTGAAAGGCTGTTGAGCTGTCCTTGCCACAGGAAAGCCACCAGGATTTGAGAGAGCAGGGGCAGCGGCAGCTGGGAGCCTCCTGCTGTTTGCCTGGTAAGTTCCACCAGTCAGGTCTTCTGCAAAATTCTGATTCAGAGGCACCAGCAAGCCCTGCGAGGCAGCAGAGGGAGGGATTTGCAGCGTATCTTGGTTGGCTGCTGCCGCCCTGGGACCGTCTGTGCGTGCTGCCCCAGTAAACACCTCGTTTGTCTCCATTAGCGAGGCAGACCTTGGGCTCGCTGAAGAGGAGTGTGTTGCATTTCTAAAGAGAAAATCTGTTTTGCTTCTAAATTCTCATACTGGCAGCGCTGCACTGCAAGCGTGCCTTGCATCTGGAATGAGCGGCACTGGCAATGAAAGGGAGGATGTGCTCTGTGCTGGGCTGGAGCCCTCAGCCGGGCTCTCGGGGGCTGATGACATGAGAGGTGTGGGGTTAGAGCCTGCAGTGCAACCAGTCAGTGCTGGGGAAGGCTGAGGGTGACTCACTGGTGGTATTAGATGTGGAGCACCCACAGGATGGAAGACTGATGTAGGAACCTCTGCTTTATTCTGAAAAACTGGTGATGACAGAAGAGTGATACCACTGATTCTGTCAGGCAGTGCTGCCCTAAATGGCTGAGTGGTCTTACTCCAAGGAAAGAGACATTATGTGTACTGTCATGAGGGAACCATGACAGGCTTTGGGAATTTCCTCTCAGGGGTGACTGATGCATTTTTGACCCAGGAATATCAGAGTATACAGGACAAAAAGAGGTCTTTTCCAAAGGAGACCCTTTTCCCACTAATTCTGTGAAATGCAGGGCTGTCGGTCCAATGAAAAACATGGCCCCCACAAACAAGTTGGGACCCCTCCTGTGATTCACCACACTGGAATGCACCATGCTTAGAGGGCTATTCCTGCTTTCACTAACCTGTGAGCTAGCTGAATGTGTGCTGAAGAAACCTTCGGGATCTGCAGACAGAGGCACTTTGATGGGCAGCACAGCTGGTTTAGAACAGTTAATGGCATGAGGTGACCAAATTACCAATGAGGAGGATGATGGTGATGGAACAGCAGCAAGCATGTCTGATCCTGAGGTGCTTTCTTTTGAAATGGAGGGTGTTTCTAATGGCTGGGATGGCGCAGCTGAACTTGAATGTGTCACTGGTGGTGTTGTGGACAATGTGGCAAACATACCAAGCTGAGGCAAACCTGTTAGAGCAGCTGTGTCATCTGCATCTTGAGATGACGACCTCAGAGGTGACTCAGCCGAAACCTCTGCGGGCTCCTGGGGTGCACTGTTCCCACTGCCTTGATAAAGGGAGGGCGACAGGTGCATTTGATCCAAAGTCCTGGTGCGCGCGCCAGTCAGCGTTGTTTTTATCATCTGAAGCAAGTCTGCATTCTCCAAAGTCTGTCCCAGAGAAATATCAGCTACTGAGGAAGTCTTAGTTTCTGTGGAAGGCCTTGTTGGTGATAGTATAGATCTCCAGTTAGGAAAAGATCCTGTAGAAGGAGCATCATTGATATGCTGCTGCCTGATACCTGTTAAATAATAAGCAAGATCAGTATATTCTTCTGAAAAGGAAGAGGAGTTGTTGTGTTATTGCTACAAATCACAATAGAAAATGTATTATGTTTTTTTTTAAAGTGAATTTTTTGTTGTTGTTTACAAAATGCATAAAAATTCAGAGAAAGTTTACCAAAAAAAAAAAAAAAAACCCAAAAAAAAACCAAAACGTGAAACCCAGTGAAAGGTTCAAGACAACAGATTTTAAACCCCAAGACAACAGATTTTAAACCCCTCAACTCATTTCATCTGGCAGAGCAAGGAAAGCTGTCTAGGCCATACTACTCCAAAATCCTACCTTTCCCAGGGATGTCTCAACACACTAAAAGACACATTCTTAAGCTTGGGACAATTCTTGAGGTTATCATGAGTCACCCTGTGTCAAAATATTATGTGAGAAGATGGGTTTGGGAGCGGTGTGGAAAGGGTATGGGTTTTGACAAGCAAGCTTCAGTGCCTTGGCATGCAGTCTGACATGGGAATAGAGTCAGCACTGGCTGCGTTCCTGTAGGATGCATCTGGAGGTGCTCATCCTGCCAGTTCTAATAACGTGTGCAATTATGGACACAAAAGGAGGAAAATAAAACAGGGACGAACAAGAGGAGAGGGGGGGAAAGTCCAAAACAGATTAGGAAATTAAATTCTTTTTCCGATACATGCAGATGTACAACACATCATTTCAAACACCAGTTTGCTCTGCATTCAACACCATAATGTTCCTAGGCTTTGTTTTCTTGAAATGATTACAGTTATTCTAAAATCACAGCATGGCAACTCTCACATTTGTACTAATTTAAAGATAAAGATTCACTCAAGAGTAAAATTTAAGGTGGTGGAGTTTTTTTCCCTTCCCCCATGTCAGGACAATAGATCAAAACTCAGCCCTGGCACTTGGTACCATGCCAGGCTGTGTCCCTTTGCATCACTGAGCAGAGGAACAACATGGAGCTAAAATCCTGCCCTCCAGCTGCAGCACATCTGGATCACACACAGGGGATGCCAGCCTCCTCCATAGCCTTATGAATAGCTCAGCATAATGGTGTGGAAAAGCAAGCAGGGCCTTGAGACACATGAAATGGGTTGGACATTAGCTCCAGCCACCCAAAAACTCAAGGGTCAGCAGAGCCAACAGCACCAGCTGGGATTAGCCCACACGGACTGGAGCCCGCAGTGGGACACCTTACAGCACAAGAGAGGAAAATGGGTTATGTTGCACCTATTTAAAGCTAAGTTTCTTTCTTTCTACAATTTTCTTTCTTCCTAAGTTTCTTTCTTCCTTTCTACACCGCCCATCGTCCATATGCACAGGCTAAAGTAGATGATTAGAGCAGCTCCTTCAGGCGCCTGTGTGCATTCAACAGGAACATGCTGGAATTATGTTTGACACAGCCTTTTCTCTCTCCATTAAAAAAAAAAATACACATACACACAAAAAAACCCCCCAAGAGAACCAAGAAAAAAAAACCCAAACCAATGACAGATCTTCCATTTTATCCCTGTATTTAAGAGCTTTATTAAGCCATGGTGAAAAATGGCCATTATTATCTTCTTCACTGAAATGCAAGAACAAATGTAGACTCCAGAAGGAATTGGGTTTAGGGAAGCAGCTCCAGGATGGGCAACAAAATAGACCTCTGCCCTCCAGCAACCAAATAAGTCCCCAGACCTTTCATCTGACACAGGCTAACCTTCACACCAGTGATTTGGAGAAATGCAAAGGGAGGCAGGCACAGGGCTACCTACGGCAATGAGAGACAGGCAGGCCAAGGGGGAGTCCCATCCACCTTCATGGAGCTACACCAGAAGCTCAGCAGGCTGGACAGGAGGCTGGAGACTCCACCAGGGAACTTGACCCACCAGGAGAGGCTTGCAGTGCAGAGGAGACACTTCTGTATTTGGGCCGTGGCTGCTGATTTGTCATCAGGGCACTGGAGACTGGTGTGGCCTGGTTTCTGATACTCTACATGCTCCACCCTGCCTTGGAAGGAACATTGTGTTCTAAACTGTGATTTGGTGGCTTTTCCTTCCTTGTGAGTCTGGCAGCTTTTTAGCAGAAGGTAGGAAAGAAGATGACATGAATTTTGCTCCACTAGAATGGATTCAAATGTGTGCTTGAAATTACAAACTAGATGGCATGCCTTGCAAAATCAGGCTTTAAGCAACTGCAGCTTAAATATCTCTGCTGGTGAAGTCATCATGACCCGACCTGTTACACCTCTAACTGTCTTGTTCTACCTCAGAACTGAAAAGTGACTGCAAAGCCTTCACGTGGGATTTCTTCTAGCACTTAGTCCTAGAACTAGTCTAACAAAAGTCCTAAAGGGGAATTAAGCAAGCCAATGTTTTCCTGTTTTCTAAAACAGCAGAACCTGTCAACATCAATCCTCTCACAGACTGCACCATTCCTCATCCATTTCTTCACACGTTGGTTTAATGAGAATGATTACAAGTAGAGAGACAACATAAACCTGGAAACTGCATTGATGTTACTGCATATTGACAAGAAGTGGAGAAAAGTTCAAATACTGTAAAGAAGATAAAACACTGAATTAAAAATATCCTCTATCCACTGCTTAATTCTAGCCCTTCAGTTCTTGTTCCTTCCATTCCCTACCAACGGCCAATTTCTCTATTTATGCCCATTAATGAAGTAAAGCTCCCAAGTCACTGAAGCTTTAAGAAAATTATACAATATTCTGCAACCTATGTATGATGCTGCCATTCCACTGCAGCAGGTTTTCTTTGATTCCGTGCCTATGGAAAGATATTGACTATCAGTATCTGTTTCAAACTGCCATAAATTCAACAACCAGGCAGATGCAATACATGGAGTCTGAGCTGAAGTCGTGCTCCTCCTGTCTCTAGATTACCTATTATTCTTTTATACTTCAGGCTACTGTTGAACCACCACCTCCAACAATCCTAAAATCCATTTCGCAGGAACCTCATTGCAACAGCCCTCACTGATGAGGGACCTTTCTATTAGTAATAATGAGAAACACTTCCAATGTGCCACAGCAAGAGGTTAAAAATTGGTCCAATTTGGAGAAAACCACAGTTTTTACATTTCTGAGCACTTCTGTGCACACCTAAAGGAGTGATAAGGACCCTCACTCCTCCCCTTTAATAAAGTGAGGGTCCCCATGAGGAAGGTGTAAGCTGCCATGAGGGCAACCCTCACCTTCCCTTCTCCAAGCTGAACAAGCCAAGGGACCTCAGTCGCTTTTTCCACATCTTGCCCTCAAGGTCTTTCATCATCTCCATCACCTGACTCTGGACATACTCTAATAATATCCTTCTGTCACTTCTGAGCCAATACAAAATATCAACTCAAAGGCATCTTTGACAATGGAAGAACTTTGTTGTCTTGACTTCTGTAGCATTACTTACAGATCACCTGGATTAATAACATTTGAAAGTGAAGCTGATAAAGAGGACATTGGGAAATTTTACTGCATGACTAAGACATCTTCCCATTATATGTCAGGTATTATGTGTTCCAACTTTTCATAACCTTCAGCATACTAGAGACAAAAGTTCAATTTTCAAATCAAGTTGCTTTTCTTATTTATTTCTGAGATTTAAAAAAATTACCAAAAAAAATCCCCAACCGCTATTAAGTACTGTAAAGGCTAAATTTCAGGAATACAATCCCTATATAAGAGTAGTTGTAGCCATATAAAGCACCCCATCCCTGGAAATGTCCAAGAAATGACTGGACAGGGCACTTAGGGCTGTGGTTTATTTAGCATGGCGATGTTTGGCCAAAGGTTGGACTCAATGATCTTGGAGGTCTTTTCCAAACTCAATGATTCTATAAAAACAACAATACTTACAAGTATTGCTGAGAGACCCTTTAACACTTTACCTGACTCTATCCAGTGCTAGATAGCACAATCCTAGGGCTGCATCTCCTCTTTAAAACAATGCCACTAACATATCAAAAAAATGCATATTTTTTCCTTTTTCAAAAGTATGATGATTCCCACTTATTATTGTTTTACCACAAGAGGTTGAGTGACCAAAGGTCAGACAAGAGAATTATCAGAAAAGGAATCTCTGTCACACCAGTGAAAACCCTAATCACAGGGTTATGCAATATACTTCCATTGAAGAGCACTAAGCCTACACAGTGTGATGATGGCACCACTTCAGAGTTTTCCTAATATTATCTTTTTTTTTCATTATTCATTAACAGTTTGCAATTGGAGAAATGGCACAAAAATACAGATTTCATGAGTCAAAGGGTATGAAATACACTACCAATGAAAAACACAAACACTCAGCAAAGCGTTTATAAAAATAGCTATGTAGCATATCAAAATTTTGCTCACTGTGCAGAATAGCAAAAACTATGCCTTCATCACATGTTATCCCAATCACACATTGATGAGATCATTACATCACAACCTATATATCCCACACATCTCACTTTTGGCATCATTCCACAGGCATCGGCAGCTTAATTACACACCTTTTGCGAGACAATTAACCTGTAAACATTTTCTAGCCCTGACAGCAAGCCAGCCCTGTCCTGAGCCCTGGTTCACACCCCCAGAGCC
Source organism: Acanthiza pusilla (assembly GCA_036630365.1). Taxonomy (NCBI): domain Eukaryota; kingdom Metazoa; phylum Chordata; class Aves; order Passeriformes; family Acanthizidae; genus Acanthiza; species Acanthiza pusilla. The sequence continues at coordinate 3,985,904 of JAXCHO010000058.1, forward strand.
ACGCCTGGTTTTCTGGTCAGCGTGCTTTGTGTTCACCCTCAGAGGAACCTGCCTGGAGGGGTCAGCAAGGCACTGGAAGGGAGAACACAAGTGGTTTTGGCAGCTGCCAAACCCATGGCTATTATAGAAGGAATGGGTGTTGGAGAGGCAGAGAAAACTGCAAAAGAGTGAAGGTAAAAAATCAGAAAAGTTAATCCTGTTGGTCACAGATATCTCCTTAATACACTTTTTAGGCGGTTCTAGGAAAAGTTAAGTGGTTCAACAGACATCTTCTCACATTTGTTTCAGCTGTACCTTTTCCCAGATTAGATCTTGACCTTCCAAACCCAAAATTCTGTCCTGACACGTTTAAACTCAAATTATTTGACTAGCTTCTATTTACCTGTCAATGTCTACAAGAACCAGTCTTTTAAAAAGTACCTTTCCCATTCAGGAAAAAAAAAAAAAAAAAAAAAAAAAAAAAAGCCTTTTTCCTAGAGATCTGAGAAAATTGTACCTGAAAACTATTATTAAATTGATTTTGACAACCAGGCAAAATATTTTGTCCTGACACCATCAGAATTCTGTTGAAATGAAACAGTTCTACTGTGAGGGAAAATCTGTATGAGGAGGTACCCCATTGCATAAAGTTTCCTTCTTTTTTACAAATAACAGAAAAACATTTGGATAAATATTTGGTCATTTCAAATGCACTGTCACGTATTTTCTCCCATGAAAATCAAAGCAGCAATCTTTTCTGTTTGGAATGATGGTGAACTTTCCTTGCTCCCACAGAGTTCCCTTTGGGTCCTGACGCTCCGGCGGCAGAGCTTTGCACCAGGGACACCCTTTTGGCTATCAATTAAAATACAGCACTGCAATGGAAATTCACTTCTCTGCTGCTTTTGGCATGGCCTGCGTTGCTTACTTCCCCAGCCCAAATGTCATCTGGCTGGGATTCGGGAGAGCAGAGCCGAGGCTGCGGAGGCTTCGCGGCTGTCACCAATATTGCTCCAGGAAGCGACTGGCTGGTGTGACTTGTACCCAGTGCCAGCCTTGCCCGGGGCTCCAAAGTGTCTCCTTTGCCACCCAGGCAGCTCTGCTGGGAGGCTTTAATCGGGTCCAGCAGCGGGGAGGGAGGTGAAGAGCAGTGCAAGAGACAATGGATCAGCCAGGGCGAGAAATCCCCGCTCGTGGCGCGGGGAAAACAATTCTGCCAGCAGCGATTGCAGCTGCACCATCCGCGTGTTGTATTCACAGAGCAGATGTGCTGCTGGATCATTAGGAAATGCAGGAAAGAGCGTGGCAGAGGGGGATTCAACACCACGCTGTGCCACGGGATAATTGCACGTAATCATACAGAAACCAGAAACTCTTGCCCTTGAGCCTGATGAACATCCCCGTTGGCATTTCTGCTTATCCGGTTATTCACAGAATTTAAGTGAATGAATTACATCTATATTTATTTGTTTCTTATTATTGTAATTAATTTTTTTATTGCTTTTTCAGCAGCTCTTTTAGGATCAATACCTTTGTGAGCCTGACAACTTTAGCACCCTGCTTATCTGTTTATTTGTAAACAGGCATTTACACGAACCTTAGCAAAGGAATTGTGTTTATTCAGGAAAGTTTCTGTAGACACTGCTTGCATCAGCATAAATGATTTAATGAACTATGTAGCAAAAAAATTCAAGGTCATTTGGGAACATACAATAACAAAGCTGACAGTTCTCCTGCTTTTACCTTGAGTTTTACAATATTTGCGAGGCTTTTTTTATGGAACAAACAAAAAAAACCACCACCCCAAAAAAACTTAAGAAAAACAGACTGTCCTAGTATTTGAGTTTTCATTCTTTACATGAAAATTCTGAATTCTTATGGTTGTGGGGAAAAAGAAAAAACTAAAATATTTTTAAATGCCATGATTTTTAAGCAAATCACATTTTTATAGGACTGGTTAGAGTTATTTCTTTATTTTAAATGTACAGAGCTAGGATAGACTGTAAGGGTGGCACCAACTTGTAAAAAAGCATATAGAAAGAGTTTGGGGGCTAAACTCTGATCTTTTTAGACTTTTTGAGAGTTAGGCAGCAAAGTACAGGAAATGTATGGCAGTTTTGCTACTGAGAGTAACTAAGGACTCATTAACAGTAATATTAGTACAACTTTTATACCCTATGCAACAAAATATATATTTTCCTAACTAGAATCTACTCCTTTAATAAAGCTTTCAGGGTTTAAACTCCCTAGCAAAATCAAACACAAGAGAAGCCCGCAGAGAGCTCCTGCTAAAAGCCGTTTAGATTATTCCCCAAAGAAAAAAAACTATTGTTTGCAGAACTTTCCTATAGAAACGACGGCGCTTTCAAAAGGTTGAACCGTGGGCCAAATTACATAATACAATATATCTTGACATGCTTGTTGAGCAATTGTGAATGTTCCCTTGAGCCAGAAAGCTTTCTGCTCACCAACCCCAGCACATCTTCACGGGAACATCTGAGGCCACAGCCCGCGGGCGGAGAAGACCCTCTGGACCGTGGGCTGGGGGGGCTCACTCACAGAGGGGACACCCACATTGGGGCTACAGCAGAAGGCTAAACCAGGGCACCAAAACAAGGCTGTGCAGGTGAGCTCCTCGTGCACCAGGGTGCCACAGGGGCCGTTCCTGCGGCAGAGAGGAGGTGACAAACAGGTTGGCAGCACCAGCAGCTTCAGCCACCGCTGCTGATTGAGCTCAGGGGTTACAACCCTAATACTTATTAATTTCAGCTTATTTCAGAGCTTTGGAGTTTCGGTTCTGAGAGGCACAAGGCTGGGAGAGGACAAGTTCTCTGTGCTTTTCAGCGACCATTTCAGGCCAAAACACTGAGGGCAGAAAGGGAGGTTGTGCCCTGGGCACTCCGTGCTTGCCCCGGAGGACACCGAGGCAGATCCTATTTGGGGCTGTTACAGCAAGATAACCAAGGGAAAAGTTAATCCTCCCTGAGGAGAGATACGATCTCAGAGGTGCCAAGAATACAGAATCGATACAAGGACCGAGGTTCCATGATGTCTTTGCCACTTTCAAGCCCTTTCCACTGCCTGTGATGAAGGATAAAGAGGTGAAGACCTCGAGAGAAATGTAAGTCACACACAGAAGTATCCTGCTTTCTCTCTCTCTCCACAGTCTTCAATATTGCCCCACTGATAATGCTTTCAAAGTACCAAAGTCCCTGCTCTTAAAAAAAAAAAAATGCTGATTTTTAGATTAGAAAGCCTTCGGGTCACACTGAAGAGAGGGTGTGAAAAGAGCATTTTTTTTAAAAATGTAACAAAATAACCAAACCCAGGTTCTATTCTCTCTTCAAGATTTACCCTAAATAAGCAGTGTTTATCCGTCCTGCTATACAATGCAATTTCTGAACCCAACAAAGTGAAGTCTCTTACACGGCCTGAGAATGCAAAGGTTAAAATACAAAATATATGAATGAGCCAACAGGCAAATATTGAGTCAAAATTTTGGGACATTCTTCTTTGGAGAGGAAGCCTCCTTATGTCCATGACTGGGACTACAAACATAAGCTGTTGGTGAGAAAGAGTCCATATAAAATGCATTTGTTTTTTCTTAGGTTAGTAAAACTGTATTCCTGAGCAGGATTGACAGCACTGATGGTAAGGGACAGTACAGAAATCTACTTTGTAAGGCTTTGGGATTTTCCTCTCTCCCAATATAAAAAGGACAGAAACTAGGGAAAAAGTCTTACATACAACACCTTGTTCTTTCTTGCATATTGACTCTTCAGAAATCATCAATTTAAAGGTATTCCCTTTTTAAAAAGAAATCTGATTCTTTTTCTTTTTCAGTTCAATGTTGCCTTTTGATTCCTACCTTTTACAAATGTAGCAATGGCCCTGTCTCGAAAAGGGGGAAATCACTTTCCTGTGGAGGAAATTTTCAGCTTTCAGGAAGCTGCCAGAGAACATCCTGAAGTCAAGTCAGGATGACAGGCAGCAATTAAATTCATCTGAACAACAAATCAACCTGCAACTTTGCTATGACCTGCTGTGGGTATTCAACATGAAGTGCAATATCCATTACATATTAATGAACTATGCATATCAACTAGGTATTTAATTCTGAAGCTCTTTTTCTGTTCTACAGTAAATGAAGACTTGGCTCAGGCTAGAAATTATCATGAAACTGTTTAAAAGTTATTTCCATTTTCTATGACTTTCACTGTGCACAGCCCATTAGTCTTTATTTTCAGGGTCTTTGCTGCATAAAAGTGTCGATAGCTCGAGTTTATAGCAATGTGTTGCCTCATTTCCCTTTCTCACCCCTTGAAAACCAATGCAAATATTTGTCTGGCAGAACAGCAGTACTGTCCTAACAAAAAAATCAGCCACACTCATGGACAGAGCACAAGAGGCTGAAGCACCAAGGGGAAGCCCAGCCACTGGTGGCAAAGAGGTTAAAAACTGCCCAGTCAAACCTCACTTTTCAGTCCAAAATTAAAATCCAGAAGAAACGTCATACAGATGCAAATATATGAGAATTGCTTCTAAATCTGAAAAATAAACAGTAACACTGGCAAACTGTGGGGTTCCCAAAAATGCTGGAGCTGCCAGCCCAGTCTCCTCTGGGAGAAATGGACACCCAAACCACCACCAGGACAAGGTGCCTGCACCTGCTCCTCACCTGTTTCCCTGCAAAAGAGATGGCTCTGCCTGGATCATTCAGGAATTTAATTTACAGGTATCAAAGCAGCAAACACAAAGCTCAGGATAAAGCAGGTAGCTGTACCCAAAGGCCGTAGCTCTTTGCTTACATTGGCTGCCTAAACGCAAAAATGTCACCACTAATCAGTGATGTGGTGTGAAAAAGTTGATCCTTTTCCCTAAAATAAAGGCAATAGCATTTTCTGTCAAATCATTAGACAACATCTTCCATGTGAAATGACAGGAGTCCTAAAAAAATCATTTCAAAAAAGCAGGATCGCTGCTACAGGGACAATAATATTTTAATAATAGCTGAAGTCACTTTTAATTGTAAATGGTTAACTACTATCAAGTGAGCAGCTGGTTTCTCAAAAATGAGACACACTGCCTGGAAGAAAGGGCATTCTTAGAAAGAAAAGATGATGCCGTTTCCAGATGGTGAACAGCACTGCACAAGTTGGTGGATCTCCTAATTTAAATCTCCAAGGTACAGAACAAACATCTGGGGCTCTTGGATAGATAGTAAGTAAAAGGTTCCCTTTGAAAAGTTTAGAACAAGGCAGATAAGATGCTTTTTTTCCTCTACAATAATATGATTTTCTTGTCTGCCTTCTGCTCTGCTTGTTCATGGCGCTCACATGTCCCTCCATTGCACCTAACAGAATGGCAAACGTGGCTCTGGTGGGACAGAAACTGGAAATCTTCCCCCTTGGATCCCCGACTGAGCCCCACCTTTCTGACTTCTAACTTAACTCAGAACTAAACCCCCAAAAAGCCCCACCTCTGTGACCCACTTTGGGTACCACCACATTTCTTGTCACTTGATTGCCTCTGTTTCTGCTAAAGTTTCGTAAGATTCTGTTCTCCAAAAATCTCTGGAAGCTATTTCTAAAAACAGCCTCAAACAAAACCAGACCCTAATTTCTTTCCAACCACCCAGTTAATCTTTAGGGACATGCATAGTCACTTCTAACAAAAAGAGAAAGACGATGCCATACCCAGACAGGCTTTTGCTTTGTACACACACTGTGGAAGCATTTTGCGTTCACATCAGTATAACTGAATATCTGGATTTTAAAGCCCTCAGCCTAACCAGGATTTTAGGAGCTTTGCTGCTACACTGTCAAACACATGCACTGTATAGTATTTAAGAAGGTTTTCTGTTAATACGGTCTGTGCTGGTATTGTTATTTAAATAAGATAATTCAAATGAGATAGGGATAACCAGGGGAAACTAATGAATACAGGACATTTCTTAAAAATTAAATAAAGATATATGAAAAGGCATGAAGGAAGAAGGTGCTATAACTTTCAGGTCATAGAGTCATTTATTACTCTTTTTACTCAGTTAAGAGTTTCTCAGGTGTCAAAATATCAGCATTAAGATCCAAGCACCTGACGCTATAAAAAAGAAACCCTGACCATCCAAGGCTTTGCTTCAGGTAAGATCAGAAGCAGAAGGTGAAATCTTCTCCCCATAACCTTCCTGACATGTGACATACTGCACAACCAGGGCAGCTCATCAGCAACTTTCTCAAGTCAGATTTATGCCACTTCAGGTACTCTTTCAACACATGCTCTTCCTCACTGTCAGGATTTGCTGGCCTGCATGTCAGGAAGAGGGAAACTGTGAGTGCAAAGACAGCCACGGAGGTGACACACCACACTCCTGAGAAGTCACTCTCATTCAGAGGTTGCTGCTTTTCTTCCATCAGTCTGGACACTGGCACAGAAAGCTGGTGGCTTCATGGGTGGAAAATGAACTAAAGCTACAGTAAAAAGTTACAGTGTGGATGCTAAGCATCACAAGATCAGAAGATGCTCATGACAATTTCACAAGCAGAAAAAAAAAGTCTGTAAATGGTTTTTTTCAAATATTTATTTGCCTCAGGTGCATCTACCTCAAAAATTTTTTAATTCTCTCAATGAGAAGAAGTGCTTCTTTACCACCTTCTCCTCCAGGGTCTGTCCTTCCCTGCAATGAGCAATGACTAAGGGGCTGCCTCGAAAGGGCAAAGAAAAACAGCTGAAGGGAGGGGAGTGGAAAGTTGAAAAATTGAACTGTGAAACAACTTCTGGTTTCAGAATTATCCATGAGCAATGCCAGATCAGAGCTGAGCAGCAGAAGGAAAGCCCAAAATGGGGGCATCAGTCCTCCTGCGGTCCCTGAGCCTGCTGGAGACTCCTCTGGCCCCACAAGGAGAGGGTCACATGAGACCCTTGATGTCTGGGCAAAATAAAACAGCTGCTGTTCTGAATTACCTTAAGCTGAAACCAAATGCTCTATTTGCAGAAAAGGGCAGAAATGAGATTGTAAATTCTGGTCATAGTCTAAAGATCTGTCTTGTTGGCTTTCTCATCAATTTCTTTTTTCATGGTTTTGCCAAAAGTGATCTGAATCTTAAGAAAAGACTAACAATTAATTTCATTCTTCACTGGCTACTGCTTTCTCATTAACAGGTGGTGCTTAAGAGAGTACGAGGAATGTTCCCGGAATTCCAATTAAAAAACTAAATGACAACAATTTTCCACAAAGATTTGCCATCTCAGAAATTGTAATTTCACAGTGATAAATATGTTTCGGTCACATCCCCTTCCTGCAAACCACCAGGCACCATATTTCTCAACCAAAAGCTTCTTTTATTGCATCGGTTATTTAAAACCCTGCCTAGAAATATTAAAATGCTGACAATAACAAAAATAAATTTTGACAACAGAAGGCAGTATATTACATGAGTTAATAGCATCAATCACAAGACCTCAGTTTGCAGCTATCACAATGAGGCTGCACTGTTATGAAATAAGACAGTTCATTGGCAGTGCAAAATTTACCTAGAAGCTAAAAAACTAATACCCCACATTTATCCCCATCATAAAGAAACAATGCTATAGCACAGCAGTGGATTAAAAAGGGAGCCTGCACTACAGTGCGAGCCAGGATGGATTAAACTCTGTCTCCCTGAATGTGACTTGTGTTCTACCATGAAAGCACAATTTCCTTATCTTCTCAGTAAGGCCTTGCACAGCAGCATTTGCACAAATATCAGTTCCGTTTGTTAATGAGAACCCTTTAAATTGAAATACAGCCTGCTTTCTTCTTCATCAACTTGGTTTTTTTTAGTTATTTCCGTAAATATATTCCAACCTATTGCAAACACAGTAGATCTAATCCCCACTGCCCTGAGTTTTGAGTTTTAAAGTTTTGCCCTACCACTTGAGTTTCAAAGTAAGTGTAAAGCTCTTCTTAACTCTGGTCACTTAATGCCATCTCATCCCAGGAAGGGACTGGAAGTGCTAAAGTATCTTGGCTCCTGCTTTTAAACCCATCTCTTTTAAGAATAAAGACTTATCAATTGATCTGGCAGCATTTTGACCTTGCTTTGCACAGCTGCAAACATCTACAAGAGCACCAGGGCAGGGGAGAATCACACCAGCACTCCACTGCTTCTCAGACCCTGTGAGCTCTGGAAAGTCTGTGGTATTTTTTAAAACCCCATACAAATATGCCGGAAATCATCAATTGTTTTTATTTCATTATTTTTACCTTTTTTCTTTCTTTTTTCCTTAATTTTGGTCCCCAGCTTTCCCAGGGACTCAATACTATTGAGAAAAGGAAAGTACAAATGAGACTTCTGGGAAACCACCCAGTCAGAACAGGCGTAAAAGCAATAGAAATAGTACATGGATATTCCTGCAGGCAAGTCATACTTTCTGCATTCCAATGAGAAATGCACTAATTTTCATTTAAACTCCTGTCTGTTGCTTTATTTCCTTCCTTTTTTGTAGGCATTTTTGTAAGTTATTCTGTTATCCACCTTCATTCTCAGGTACATATGAAATGAGATATGTGAAGAATCAGTAACGAAGTGTAGTGTGTATTTGCAAGTAATCCAGTCAGAAAATGAATCCCCAATTTAAATCTGATACTCAGTAGATCAAAATTGGGTAGCTTACAGACTACAGGTTGAAATTAGGTGTACTGCACCTCTGCTAAGGCAAATTCAGGAAATCTAATTTACCAAGAGCACCAGAATGGATGCTGTGCAATTACTGTAACTGTCAACATCAAAGTCTTTGAAATCTCCTGGCACTATCATATGAAAAAATAAATCTTCAGGAACTTTATTTAATTGTGGATGCACATTAGTCATGCTGTCACACTGCACTTGGTATCACACAACGTGCCTTGAGGTATTGCATTCCAGTCATCCAAGAAATACCACAGCCAGCTAAGTGAAAAAGGCATTTGGGAGGCAAAAAATATCTTCCAGTGGGTCCCCTCAGTGTGGCAAAGGGCTCTGAGGTTAAAAATAAATTGGCGTATTTAGTCTTCAGTAAGAGTTCAGGCATTCTGCACTGATTCAGACTCTGAGTTGACCTGAGCCAAGCCAAGTTTGCTGAGGGATTCAGAGGAACAGCCACCAGGGATTTAACTACACAATTACTCCTTGCTGACCCACTGTTTCTTCAGGAAAATGTGGTCTTTTTAAGCAGAGACAAATAAATCTTGGGGCAAGGTTTGCACCAGTGCTGAGAATAATGTTGCTCCCTACTTGCAAGATATAATGCCCAAAAAAGCACAGCACTTAGACAAATAGGCTTAAGATAATGCCATTCCCTTAGAAAACAGGCAGAGGAGGAATCTGTGTTCCGTGATCAATGACCTGCTCCTTGGCTACAAACTCCCTCACAATCCAACAAGCAGGCTGCTCTGCAGACAAGCCATTTCTTAAAAAAAAAAAAATTAAAAAAAAAAAAAGAAGGGAAAAAACCACCACGGCATTTTCAGCTAGATAATTAATAATGTTTCTTTTGATTTTTTATTGCATATTGAATAATATAGGTAGAGCTGCTTCGGTTACCTGCAATGCAACACCTCATCAACATCCAGCCGAGTCAAAGCACCAGCAAGGAAGTTTCAGTCCAAAATATCCAGTCCCTACTTTAACTGAGCACCCAAACATTTCTTTCCTGTGGCCACTGATTTTCCCTTTTTACCTTCTCTGCTCTCTAGAAGGGTTTGAGACTCAGCCATGCCTGCCAGGCACCCAAGGAAAGGGGCCCTGAACCCCAGACCTCACCAAGACCCAAGTTTGGAGCGGTGGTTTGGACCCTGAGGGCAGGACAATTTTTCCAAACCCACTCTTGATGCAAATCATTTCCCTGCTGGGGCAAATCCCATCTCCACGTTCACCCACAATTACTGACTCACGGACATGTTGACTTGGAGGATGTGCTGAGCATGTGTAGGTCTGTGCAGTATTTTCCATGAAGATATTTATTCTCCCCGTGGGAAGGAGGTGGTTGTACAAAAACATCACACAATTCTGAGCCCAGCCAACCTTCCTTCCTTCCTCCCATATTCCCAATGCATGTAGGGACCAACCTGGGAAACAGTGACAGTGTTGTGTGACGTGTCAGAGGGAAACTGTCCAAGGCCTGTCCCTTCAGCAATTTTATTTAGTTATTTACAGCAACATTTACAAATTTGGTGGACTAAATGCCACCAAAACAGAGCAACCTGCTTTCCTGAGCTGGATATCCCAGGAACATCTGCTGATTATGCAGCGACCAGAGAGTTTCATCCTTTTTCACAAAGATAGCTAAATTTGTGTTTCCTGTCCCCAAATTAAAACCCCTAAATAAGTGCATTTCAGCTATTTGGCCTAAAGCATATTTGCTGCTGAGCAGAGACACATTAATTTCTAAGAAAATGAAAATACAGAGAGAGGAAGCTAGAATTAACAATATTGCATTCCAGTGGGATTCCTTCTCACCATCCTTCTTAAAATGAGTTCACTAAACAGTAATTTAAAATTCCATGCATTAAAGATTTATATGGTAGCTTGGTCTCCAGCTCCTGAAATACATAAACCCTTTAACACAATAGGAAGGATCCTCAGAGATTTATCCCAGTTCCAGGAGCTTTGTAAGTTCTTTTGGGGTTTTTTTCCTCCTCCTACCAGCTCCACAAAGCCCAGATGAAGAGCTGCAAATCCCAGTTGTTAACATGAGGGCTGAAACCCTTTGGTACTTCAGAGGGAGAGAGCAGCCAAACTCCCATGAAAAACACCACCACCAAAGGTGAGAAATATTGAAATGTTCCAGAGCCTGTGGAAAAGGGCTCAGGAGACGACAGCTGGAAGGCACCGAGGGGAAAAGTGATGGCAGAGAGAAGAGAGCACTCAGCGGTGTGAGGGGATGGAACACACATCCATGATCCAAAGAAAGGGCAAACTGCCCAGGGGGGTGTCTGGCAGAATGATAACAGCATTTAAAAAGGGAAAAAAAACAAACAAACAAACAAACAAACAAAAAAAAAAACCCAGAAAACAACAACAACCAAAAAAACCCACTTTAAAAAAAAGTTTTAGATTATCCCAACTTGTTCAAGTCAATCTTGATGCCTTGAAACCTGGCTCGTCGATTTTGGCAGTGTAGGAAGAGTAATTACATGCACACGCGCACACACACACACACACACGTATATATATATATTGCTCAAAAAAGAGGCTCAGTTTGCAAGCCACTCATCAGCTGAAGTGTCTGAAAATAATTTCATAAACATCTAATAAGCACTTGGCATTTGCAAGCTGCCAGGCACACAGCAATCAACATTTTCATGCAGAGTCTGGACATCTGCCCTCAGTGATCTGCCCTATCAAAAATTAAAAGTAAATTAAAGATGAATTTTAGAAATAAAATTTTATATATTGTGTCATCTTTTCCAGGTGATTTTACAGAGTTTTTTTACCCTAAAAAAAAAAAAAAAAAAAAGTCCTGGGTACATCACCCCTTTGGGGAGATAACTAAATATTTCTTAGCAAGGTGAAATTTAACATTATGGAAATAAATACACCTGATTTCCAAGCATATGCTGGTCTAAATGGTACTAGAATTAAAATCAGGGCAGAAGAAAACCCAGAGAATTATTCCAATCCAGCTGGAGACAATAGGAATGAATTTTTAATGGAACTATTTAAAATTAGATAAAAGGCAGGTAAATTACCTAAGCTACTAAAGCATATTGATTTAAAAAGAAAAATCTTACAAGGAAATATTCCTGAAAGTAGAGTATTTCAAATGATCATTTTCAAATAAAACATTCTTTTTTTAGACCTGCTTAGAGAATAAGTAATCTGAATGTAAATAAAATGAAGATTCAGTTAAATGTTTTGTTGCACTCCAATCTGAAACCCTTGTGAGAAGGCAGACTGCTTCAAAACAGAGATGTTGATGAAATTAATGTGAAACAAAATACTTTTTTCTGGTTTGACTGGAGTAAAGTCAAAAAAACTCAGCTGAGGAGAGGAATGAGAGGATTCCCAGCCCCTTGAGAGCCTGGCCCCCAAAGCACTCTCTATCCTACAGTGCCTTACAAGCCTTCTGTTTCTCCAGAAGATGTGTGATGGAAGATAAGGGCTTGAGATTGATGTTTTGAGTCAACCCACGGGCCCAACACAGAATAAAACAGACCCCAGTTCTGTGCAAAATTTAAACTCAAATTCTATATAAATTCAAACAGCAGTGCCAGATGCTAAACACGGCAGTGAATTGGAAACAGCGATAAGAGAAGGTGCTAGGGATCATTAAAGGGGCAAGCTGTGCAGTCAATAGACCCTCGGGTTATCTCCCTGATCAGTGGGAAGGCTCTGAGCATTATTTTTCCAAGCACAACATCCTCAGTCCAACTCAAAGGACACACTAGAGATGCTCCCAGGGGTCACCATTAAATACAGACACCCAGAGAGGTGCCCAGGCACCCCCTAATGCCTCTCTACCACTCTCCTCCACAGCTGGACAGGGAGAGAAAATACAACAAAGGGTTCAAGGGTTGAGATAAGGTCTGGGAGAGATCACTCATAAAATATCATCACAGGAAAACAGGCTTGAATTAAAGATATTAATTGAATTTATTGCTAACAAAATCAGAGTTCTCCAGGAACTTCTCCAACATGAGTCCATCCCACAGGCAGCAGGTCTCCACAAATTGCTGGATTGTGGTCACTCTTCCACGTGGTGGAATGGGGTTTATAGGCAGCTTGCTGATGCCCAAATAATGCTTACTTCCATATGTAAATTCTCTGGCTGGGATGCTCATTCTAGACACAATTTATTAAAAACCCACAAACTGTGAAAACAGATATGTTTGTGCACCAGAAATAAAAGCAGATCATTCTTCAAAATGGCTGAGAGAAAACAAATATTTTCTTCTGACAGTAATGTAACAAATTTGTTGCATTTCCAATGAGACCAAGAACAACCTTTTCTACACACAGAGGGACAAGATTTTACAAAGTATTCACCCAGAACTAATGTCACAGCACCAATTCCCGGGGGCTGCTCATTAAAATATCATAGCACTAATAGAGAGGGCATAAAATACATATTTTCCTAAATTCCTCAAATGCCAGCAGATGAAGAAATGCCTCTCAGGATCTCACTTAAGACAAAAGGAGTTACAACTGGAAGACAAACACGACAGGCTTTGCTTCCACCCTGCTGACCCCATATGACCTGGCATCATCCTCGACCCTCAGTTTGAATTTGGAGCCTGTGCCAAGTCCAGAGCTGGTTTCAGTGGCCATGGCCAAGCTTGCAGCAGAGCAAGGGGGACAATTTCCCTGCCTACCTACCCAAACACTTCTTTTTGTCTTAATAACATACATATTTCACTCAGAGCCACAAGGTGAAAAAAAATAGTTTCTTCTTTACATAAAAAGGACAGAGCCCTGTATGCACATCCAGTCCTCTGGAATGTTCCCCTGAAACACCCAGAGGAGCCCAAACACACCTTTACACACCAGTGCATCCCTTCAGCCACTGGCTCTGGTAATTCTGCCGGGTTTGAGAGAGTTTGTGCTTGTTTTCTGTGGTGTGCTCGCATCTGTCTGTTCTCCACCGCAGGTCTTGACTAACATTAAAACCAACACTGTGTCATGAATGAAGTCACAGCTGCACAATTCACACAGCTCTGGAGAGAAATGTTTTGGAGTTCTTTTCCACTGTCCCTAGCTAGGCAGCTCAGCCTCTCCACAGCATCTGCTTCACACGGCAATGACCATTTTTTCCCTGCTAGTTCATGCTGCAAAACAAATTTCACCTCTAGGACAGATACTTTTCCAGACTGAAATGCTACATATGTTCCTAAAGCATCAGCAGAAGCCCTTCAGTGAGCTGTCAGATTGGCCAAAACCTATGGGTCCCACACCCTCAGCAGGCATAAATCAGCCTGGAGCCTGGAGTGAAAAAAAGTGAGGAAAATCAGGTCACACCAATAAAACCTCACCTTTATCTCAGACCTGGCCTACACAACCTGATGTCTTCAATCTAGCAGAAAATTCAGCCTTTACTAAAAACAGGTCATTTCTTTTAGGGGGAGAAGAGGAGACCGTGGCCCAGGGAAGAGTTTCTTTCCAGGCTGTGAGCAGTGCTGCTGTAACCCTGGAAGAGCATGCACAGCACCTGCCTCTCCCGATTAGCAACCCTGCCCTCAGCTATTCCACAGCAAACATTCCCAACAAGGCAGCTAATTATGGGAGTAGAAAGGCTGGAGGTGAATCCTCCTCAAGGGGTGACTCACCTTCTTGCCTCGATGAAGCTCACTAAGAGGTTTAGTAGGTTATTATTAAAAAGATTTTCTGTGCGAGGGATTTTCTTTATAATCCACACTCCCAGGGCACACGGAAAGCACACTTTTCCAATTAGTTAATAACCATTCTTTTATTCTTCAAACTGTGTAAGTAGCCACAGGATGGTAAAAACCTGCATTAAATGACTCATTTATGCTCACACACCTGCTTCTACAGAACTTCCCACAGCAGAGTGCTGCAGAACAACCACACCAAAATGACATCAAAGGGAAATGTGAGAGTCAGAAGCCCAAATTTTGCTCTGATCCAAGACAAAGAAAATTGACAGGTCAAACCTCTAGGTACTGAGAAGGTAAAGCACATTTATGTTTATCGCCTCCCATTCCTTGTTGACTCACCAAAAGCTGTGTGTTGCGTGTATCAGTCAAAGAGCAAAGTGATAAAAATTACAATACTATATTTCCTCCTAAATGGCAGTACAATTTTTTGTAACTTATTCAAAAACATATATAATGCATATACTTCTTGCACATATCATTAATATGGACCCACAGACAACTGCAGATTGATAGGCCCTGAGAAAAACACTTCAAATTCCTCAAAAAAAAGAAAAATAAGTAAAGCATATGAAAAATTAAAAAGACAATTATTACAACTCTGTTCTTTCTTTTCAGTTTGCCAGTTTTATAATGCACACCAACTCATTAGGCAGAAGTAAGCTTGTTTTCCCATCATCATTAATACATCTTCGTGATTCCTTAGCAAATTAAAAGCAATTTAAAAAATCATCTGCCACTTGTATTGGCGAAACAATACAAGAAAGTATTGTTTCAGGAACTGCTTTTCTGGAGGGAAAACATTTCATTTTAGGCACACTGAGTGACTGCTCTGCACACACAAAAGCCTAAGAACATTCCTCTCTGAAGCACAAACACACCTTGGCCAGGTTTTACATTTTTCTCAGCAACTTAAGGCCAAAGTAACCCACAAAACCATGAGGTGAAGGGGTTATACAAATCTGAACTGTCAGCATTCCAAGAGCAGCCCCTCTGCTTTTTGCCTCTTGAGCAGCCCTGCAGCAGGGCATAGGTTTTTTTTCAGTGCCAGGTAGGGTTTTCACTGCATTACTAATTCAAACAAAAATGGGAAATTCGAATATTTTCGACCCAGAGGTGCTGAAATGTCGCTGGAAGTTTAAAGTGTAGCAGTATCACCCACATTTCAGGCAGACACCCTGAAGCTCTCAGTCGTGGCATTAAACACACCTTGGTGCAGGGATGGTCTATTGAATGCTTAATTGAGCTAAATATACAAAAAAAAAAAAAAAAGGCTTATTCTTTTAAATATTATCTCTTTACCTTTTCAATTAGTAGTTTAATATGCAAAAATGTCACAAATAAGGTGAGGTGGAATGGTGATTTGACTTCCAGGATAACCCTGGGTTATGATTACTTTTATTCCTGGACTACACATCAACAGAGCAGATCTTCTCCTCTCCATCTAAAGAGGAGAGGATTAGAAGCTATAAAAACTCTCTGATCCTGGAGTTTGCCCAATTCTCCTTCCTTCAAAAGAGCCACTTGTGGATCACACCAGCTCATTCCTCCAGCCTGACTCTCCAGAAGCCTGGAGAAACTACAGCTTGGTCCCTCACTGCTGCATCTCACCTTTCCACGTGATGGTTGGAGAGGGAAGGGAAAGATCACAAAGAGCAGGACAAGGAAACTGAAGATCTGTAGGGCTGAGAGTGGTCAGTGCCCTCCTGTCCCAAACAGAGACACCAGGCAGGTCCCATTCCCAAGGCCCCACCCCACCACAACAGCTCTGCTGGAGTTAAAAGGGACAACTGGAGCTACCAATGTGCATTGATTTGTTGTAGAACGAGAAAAGATAAGGAGTAAAGGCTAAAAATACATCCCATGCTGGAACTGTGACTCACACCCACTGCCGAACTCCTGCCAAACCTTTGGAATACTGCCTCCCACTTCAGACCCACTCCCAGTAGTCCCAGTTACCTTTTGATGAAGAGCTCAGTGACTCCCCTTTTGACTGAAACATCCTCTGTTTCAGTCTGGGTAAGTCCCTCCTCATCATGTCCTGAGCTGTATTTCATTCTGGCACCCTTTTTCTACCATCCCTTCCATCCCTTCTGCACCCTGGCACCCCCAATCTCACCATTCCCACCATACCTCCCTGTAACAAATTACCACAAAAACACAATCTCCAGATTTACGGCTTTAGCTGTGATATCTGTTACACAATATTCCATAACACATTTTGAGGTCGCTTGACGCTTTTTCCGACACAAGTCCTGAAAAAGCAAGGAAATGCCGAACAAGTGGAAGCTTTGTAGTGGGTGTTTCACCTACAACAGGCAGTGAGATCAGCATGAAGGAGGACTGATGGTGAGGGAGCAGCTCAAGTGAGTAACCATTTGAGGAAGGATGGCATAATAATCTTAAAAATGGACTGCCAGTTAGGACAAAACACAATGAACTTCAGAGATTTTCCTCAAAAATTACTTATTTAATGGCCTGCCAGACTTGGAGGCCACACAAAGTCAGGTTTTCTGTGGAAAGATGTGAGGAATGGCCTCAGAGTACTCCTGGAGAGAGTGGGGAGGCTGCTGAACTCCCAAGACTCTGCAATACAATGGATTGCTTAGCAACAGCATTCCCCTCACTGATAAAAAAAGGATTTCAAATCTCATCTGGTCATCAAGACAATTATAAACAAAGAAAATGGGTACTTTTATTAAAGTGAAATTAATGGAAATAGAAAGTATTAGTAAGCCCGAAGATCTTCTCACGAAGATACATCTGATGTTACCTGCCAATGATTCTAATATATAAGAAGCCTGAATGAGAGCAAACCACTCGGTGGCAAAGTAACCTCTCCAGTCCAACACTAAACTTGTGATCCCAGCTTTAGAACATAGAAGCAATAGATTTCGTTTCAACACTAAAAAAAATAATTTTCACTGACAAACACTATGAAAATATACTGTAATCCTCATAAAAACCAAAAACAGTGACACTTAAGGTATGTAAAAAAAATGAGTGAAACTTCAGCATCCTAATAGCAATGGTTCCATAATTCACACGTAACTGTTGCTTTATTTTTCACACATCCTGCAATGATAATTCACAAATAATATAATGGAATTGTGAATTCAGTAATCATTTTGTGTGCAAAATGAAGCAGAGGTTAATCTAGTAAAGCATTCCTCTATATGCAGTAGCAAGCTGATCCTTTCACAAAGTGATATTTTGAAATAAAAACGGCCATTACAAAATTCTGTTATTTGGTGATGCTGGCAGGGTTACTTCTCAAGTCAGAGGGCAACACATGCAACACCAAAGGCAGAGCCTTCACTCAGAGCCCTGGGTCTCAGCAGCTTCATGCCATGTTCTCCCTTTCTGTAGTTTCTACTGACATAAAGATTTTCTACAACGCTGCTGAATATCCCGTTTCATCAAAAACTGAAAACTGATGTTATAAACATGACTCAAATTGGAAAGTCAAGTGTTCCAAAATTAGAAATGTTCCTCTTACAACAGCCTTTGATTGCAGACCCTTTCCTCCAAATCCTTGCCTCATTCAACAGAGGGACTGGATAGCAATCAGGAATTAAGATGTCAGTTCATGTTGTTTTTAATCATCCTTTCATATCATATATTTGCCATATTTGCTGCATGCACCATGTCTCAGTCATGAGTTCCTGTTTCCTGTTTATCACTGAGGATGTTGTCCCTGACAAAATTGTCTCATCCATTTCATAAATGAAAAAAAAAGATAAGTTTTCACATCAAGAATCTGAGGTACAGGTAAATTAATGACAAAATTGCTGCTTTTGGAATCCCAAGAACATGGTTTTTCCAAGTCTATTGCTCTTGGGGTGCCAGAATCCAAAACAGGTAATAATTACTCATTTTCTATACCTTCTTTTAAAGAGAAGCAAGACAGGAAAATGTCAATAGAAATATAACTGACGTATGTGTGACTACATGGCAACAGGAAACTGAAAGGACTCAAATCCTGTACTAGGCATACATTTTTCATGTCCCTACAAAGCAATCCACCTCTTTCTCTCTCTGGTAAGGTCCTCAAAGATATTCTAGTTCATGTGTCTCTTAACTACACTCTGAGCACCTGTATTCATGCATTTAGCTTTGCAAGCTGCTGCTCTTCTTACAGATTTGAAAGATGCAGAAAGGCTTGTGCATCTAAAACATGAATTCTGCCAACTCTGCAACAAGATGTTCCTAATAAAACATCTCATCTATAAGCGCTGTCCTGCTTGTAATCCTAAACCATCCCAGCTGCAGCAGTGCCATGAACAAGGGGAGTTGAAAAAGTACAAAGATTGTTACACAGGAAAAAAGTCTGTGAGGTGATATTTTTTCATTCATCCTTTTATCCCCATCAGAGGTTTTGCACACATTTTATGGACAAAAGCATCAGCAGAACATGTACAAACCCTAGTCCCTAATAAGCCAAAGGCAGAGGGAGGGGTATACAAACTCACACTTAGCCAGACCTGTACCGACAGCAAAGAGAAAAGTTTTCACACTTGGTCTGTGAGTAACAAAACATCAAAGTCTTATTGCAAATGACCCTAGGATTTGAATTCTTTTTTTTTAAAAGTCTTACAATTGTAAATATGGAGAGAAATATGGTCCATAGCTATTTCCAGTGAAGCTGATGCTTCTTGGGAAGGTATAAACATTTCTGCTGAATTAGGAAAAAGTCAACTATTGATTGCAAGGGGTTAAAAATAGCTAAGTCAAGTGATTTAAAAAATCATTAGTATTTGTATTTTCTTTTGTTCCTGTTGAATGCAACAAATATCTCACTTAGCAGAAACATTCGTGGTTAAGACATGATTTCTCTGCAGAAGAAAGTGAGAAAAATGGCATATTTTTAGGAAATGCTATTAATTTCCAGAGTGGGTTTTGATGTGCTCCGAATAGCCATATTTCTGGATTGCCCACAGTTACAGAAATCAGTGCTTTCCTAGAGGAGTTTGCCTTGATATGTGTGCTTCATTTTTCATACCTCTCAGCCCTAAACCAGGAGGCAATATTGGTATCCTTCTCTTCAAAAGACTTCCACATGTCCAAGCAGTACTTTCATTTAAACGACACTACAAAGTGTTTATGAAGTACTTTGCTTAAAATGCAAGCCAACAGCATATTTGGAACTGTTAAATTAAATGTTGAGCTGCCTCTGCTTCACACACTGAAATCCAGAGAGGAGGGATCAAAGCTGCTGCATTAGTCACTTCCACTAAGTCAAACTGGCTAGATTTTATCTGTCATAAATCAATGTAAATCCACTGATGGTCAAAATATGCCAAGGAAAGACCTGTCCACTTTAATATTGTTTCATAATCACTTCAAGAAGCACATATTCTTCATGGAAGCAAGCACATTGTGTCCTGCTGCAAGCATTTAGCATTTTAATGATGCTGTTACTCACGATCACCTCACTTGGAAAACATTCATTTTAAGAGAGGGTTTGTGATTTCTCATTGGAATTTATTTAAGTGCTTCAAAAAGAGCACAGAGGGATTCCTTTGGAGCAAATCCTGACTGTAGGACTTGAGCAGCGCTGATGGTATGGCCAGTGAGGCTGTGATCCCTTTTCCATACCCGGGGAAGGAGGCAAAGGGAGCTTTCCCGAGGCAGAGCAGGCCAGAAGGAGATGGGGAGCACGTGGGTGGTGTGTGCAGGCAGGGAAAGTGTGAGGAAAGAACTGATGCTGTGGGATCAGAAATTATGCATCCACACATTTTATACAAATGGTTTCCAAGCACCAGCTGAAGGAGCACTTCGTGCATGCAATGTGACAGCAAAGCCCTAAAACCAATCTCACTGGGTGGACAACAACAAAATAAGAAGAAAGATTTAGATTTATATGGGCAAGCTGAAAAGGGACTATGATGCTCCCTGACACTGGATGATAGGTTTAGTATTAACTGAAAGGATCGAATGAATGCACCTTAAAAAACCAGGTGACAGAGCACGTGAGAAAGACCAGGATTTTTTTTTAAGACTGTCTCAGAGGGAAGTAGATATTTTCACAAAATACATTGACAAAATACAAAAAAACCCATATAAAATAAAACTATTAAAATCCTCATTAGAGAAATACAAGCTAAATCAGCATGTGAAGAGACTCAGACTTTTCTTGCAGACTGTGAGATGAAAATTTTCAGGGCAGCAGCTTGGCTTGCATTTTGATAGTCAGAGCAAGCAGATACTCATTCACCTGCATGTTACCTGCTAAAAGTGTACATGCTGCAATTATATTCCACTTAAAAAGGTGCTTTTCAAGTGACTGTCTTAGAAATTCACTTTCGTGCATCAGTCACAGAAGGCTTCAGTACTGCAACGGCCTCTGCAAATATAAAACCTTGCCCCATTTTTATATCAGCTCCTACAAATCTGAGACTCATAAATCAAAACTCTGATGTCCTTTCTACAAAATACAAACAGGCTTTAATTAAGCATGTAGTAGTAAAATCAGAGATACTTTCATTTTGTGTGTCCTGTACACTCAGCACCCAAGGGAATCGCGTGAGAGATTCCTGCAAATCTGAAATGGATTTTGGACTCCAGGGCTCAGCTTTGGACAATAATTCCTTGTGTGAGCCTCTGGACAGTATTTAATCTCCCCTTGTTTTTGTGCCCCACTTGCAGTAGGTGTGAAAAGTGATTACTTGAGAGGCAGCGGTCTCATTTGAATTATCTGAATGTTTACACAAGTTCAGTGGAACTCTGGAATAAAGGGATGAATAACGGGTGTGGCATATATCCTCATGGCAAACCTTTACCTAAGCAGGTAGAAGAGTGAGGTATTTGAGATCTAAGAGGAGTGGAGATTTATTAGGAGAGGGATCTGCCAGCTAGGCTAACTGCCTGGTGGGTTAGAGACCTCTCCAACCAGGACTGTGACAGGGACAAATGAGAAAGAGGCAAAAAAAAAAAATTCTAAATCCATAAAATTTTTAGTTTTCAACATTACTGTAGAAACACTGATGCATAAAAATTCACCAGCACAAAGCTCAGACTGTGATCTGTTTATTCCAGAAGGTTTCTATTTAGCAGAATGACCCAGATGATCAGTTAGTATAGCAAACACTTCCTTGCAGTTCCCTGGAAAACAGCTCACAGTATTGAATAAGGCACAAAGTAAACATATCCTATAGGAAATTCACTCTCATCACACACAATCTTAGAGCTGCTGTTATAAATCCACTGCAAATAGTCACAGCTCCCATCAGCCAAAAAGAATCTGCCCAAAACATCTAAAATTTGCAGGAGGTTATAGGAGGTCTGTCCTGATGGGATTAACAGCCTAGGTCTGTGCTCAGAAAATTTGTACCGTCAAAAAATGTAAATTTGGTCTTTGAAGTGGCCCTCCTATAATGAACTTCACTGGTTTTTAACCAAAGGGTATAGAAACTGCAACACAGAAAAATTTTAAAGTTCAGTTTTTAGTCGAACCCTTGCTGCTGTGACTGAGGCAACAATGTTCTTTGCTCTGGATAAAAGAGAGTAATAACTTAGTATTGGAAGACACAAAAGGATTCATTTTGCAGCATGAAGGGTCTAAGCAGCACTGCTATGATTTATTTTATGGCCTTAAACAAATAAATACTAAATAAGTAAAGAAACAAACCCTTTTAAAATTTATTTTTCAATACAACTCTGAAATGTCTATTTTGGGGTGTTTGTTTTAATGTAATTGTTCCTGAATGAGAGTTGCTGCTAACAAGAGATGAAGTTGACACCCCTGTCAAGAAGATGCAGCTGTTTGTGTTTCCCTCCCATGGCTAAGGAAATATTTTTACAGAGTAAGCCATTGTGGCAGAAGAGCTCTGAATTTTCGCCCTGTCCAGCACAAGCCAGCCCTGCAGATGGCAATGAAAAGAAAAGAGTCTGGATCCCACCAACCCTAAGATCAGTTGTGCAGCAGGATTCTCCTGTTCAGACAGAGGAGGAACCATAATTCACCTGCACTTTCAGCCATTCTGCCACAGCACTTGCAGGACATTATTTCAAAGTGGTAAGCAAGGAAGCAAAGCCAGTAAATCCTAGTCCTTGGATTAATAGAAATTTTATGATACCACTGAGCTGGTTTTGGCTGCCCTTCTACTCCTAAGGCCTCCCTATTGGCAAATACTGTCTGAAAATTACCAACTGTAAGTACATCACAAAACAATATCATGGTAATAGGTAGATTAAATTTGTATTTATCTGTTCTGTGCGGGAAAAGAAATTCTACAGCAACAAAAAGCATTAAAAGCAAAAAAGTTGCACTAACACAGACTTCCTGCTCCCCAGGAGTACAGATGAACACCTAGGGTAGCTGGTGAGTGGGAAGCTGCCTAATAGGCAGCAACAAGCGAGTTGGTAGATGTGTCACTAGAGCTACATCAGCAGCCATGGAATGAAAAGATTAGATATTGGTTACGTTTTGTCAGTGCTCCCCAAAGGACTTATAGCTCCCGTCGTGTCCCCAGGCTAGAACATAATCACCATCCAGTCAGAAATCTGCATTCCATGGTGCACTGGCACGGATCCATGGTGGGGTGGAGAAGCCTGTTAGTCATGGCACAGAAAATGCATCTGTAAGATGAAAGGAAGCTGCAAAAGGGCTCAGGAGTTAGGAGCAATAAATAAAGTGCTTGTTCTGTTACCAAACTGATTCATTCTTCTAACCTCTCTACATTATCAAAATTACTATTACAGTCAACACATGCAGAAGCAGCATTAGGTAATATCCTCTCAGACACTATAGTAATGCATCTTTCTCATTAAATGGTGGCAGCAGGAGAAGCTCTGAGCTTTTTGTCCAAAGAATCCAGTGAATTTGTCATGCTGTCCAAACAGAAATGTAGCTCTAGCTCCATGGTTTTCTTTACAGCCCAGATCTTACACCAGTTCTGTTGGCTCCCGCTCTATTACATTCAAATTTATTTTGTATTTTCTTCTCCACACACTCTATTTTTCTCATGCTGTGGAGTGTTTTCAGGGCTGATTTAATGGGCTGTGCCTATCCCAATCAGATACTGTTTCCTGATAACTTCCGAGTTAACCTCCAGAAGATGCACTGCTCCTGTCAGTTCATAAGATACGAGAACAGCAAGTGCAGGAGATCGTTCCACAGATGGCAAAGGATTTTTAGGAAAGCTAAATCCCCCAAAAAAAGCAATAGATGGGACACAGCAATATTTTTTTCCTACCTAGACAAAGATTAGGACTCAGAAAGTGCTTTCAATGGGATGCACTGAGCCTTTCCAATGACTGGGACATGCGTAGCAAGACCACATTGAAAACAAATACATACATGCATAAAATAAAATACAAAAGGAGACCAAGAAATTTAACAGCTAAGCTATTCCATAGTACAACGAGTATTTAAATAGAAGTGATAGCCTATGCTAATATTTTAACAGACTGTTCTTATCGTCTGGTTTTGTGGGACTACTAAACACAATTCAGCTTCATTTTGAAGGTCCAAGTTTTATCCATTTTTCCTGTCCCATTTCCAGCACTGGATTTTTTTAATTTTCACATAAAGTATTTGCAACAAAGAATTTCTTAGGAGTTCCTTGCTCTTCCATGGCTACACTATAATTTATGTGCCATGTTGTTCCATTTCTCACTTAAGTGCATCAGATTTCCTTGCAATTTATTTTATTTATAATGAAATCTAAAACCACTGGGCATACCAGTCTGTAAATGTACCTACTAACAGGAAGGGATGTTATGAGTAATATCAAATTATTAAATTGGGATTTCCTCAGTCAGTTAGGAGTATCTGCTACATCCACTACAATGCTCTGAGAGTAACTGAGACTGAATCAGACTACAGTGTCTATAGGACATTTCACAAAAGCAAAGGGAGAGACATTTCACAAAAAAAAAAATAGGGAGAAACAATCACCACTTTTGCATACCCTGGAAAATTAAGTTTGAGGTTCTGCACTGATTTACTCCCAGAAGACATCAACTCAAATGCAACTGTGGTTAAAAAAGATTTTCCTCCACTGGAGAAGGACAGTAAAGGATTTCTCAAGCTCTGTGTAAACTATGAAGTGATTTCCCCTCATCTCCATCCTCATGCTAAAGTCAGCAAATACTGTGAAATAACAATGTGTAAATCACCTGGGGGAAATGTCATTTTGGGCTGCATGAAACAGCTAACAAGTTAAACCAGTCTATCCAGAGAACATTTTGTTGAGCACACTGAAAGTTTCAATGCTTCTTCCCACAGCCGTGCGGGCAGAGTTTTCCTGCTGCTCACAGTTCATCTGAGAACACTCTGGTTTGGAACAAGTAAATAACAAGTGACAGGTGTGACTCAGCCAGCTCTAACTAAAATTGAAGCAGCACTGTAGCTATTGAGAGATTGATGGGGGAAAAACGGGAGAAAGGAAAGTTATGGTGATGGTCTCAGTGAAGAGTCCAAGGGATATTTAAAGAGTCAGCAGAGAGACTGGTCCAGGCAGCTCTAATTCACAGTGGGGCTGTGGCAGCAAAGGAATGTGTTTATGAGAAATAGACAATGACAAGGCTATGGCAAGATATCCACAGTGTGCCTGGCTGCAGGGTGATCAGTCCTGTCCAGCAATGCCATCACCTCTCACTGGCAGAGAGACGAAAATTCTATTTCTAACATGAAATTGCAATATTTCAGGCATACACAATGAAAAACCCTGATGAATCTTAGGTATTACGTAAGAATAATGAGGCTTTTTCAAAAGAAGTCTAGCTGGAGAAGTTCTTGGTGCAGCTCAGAATAGATATCCTGGTTAGGCTACAGGATTGCACATGATGGTCAGCATTATCTCATGTTTCCTCTGTCGTCTGCTGGAGCTCTTCTGCCCATTCGTGTAATTTTGCTCCTGCATACCAACTGATTCGATGTTTCAGTTGATTTAAGAATCACAACTGACATATTTTATCTTGTCAAAGGGCATTTGCCTCTTGAGGAACACCAAGCAAGACAGCAGGGGGAGGTTACCTCACGGCCCCTGAAGCCGGGAGACCTGCAGGGTGCAAAACTCTTGATACCGCTCGACATCCAGAGGACAAGAGTGGAACAGGAGAGACAGAAGCCAAGCAAAATGACAGTGAAAATGCAGCTCTTCAATGAGATCAAGGGTGCTGCAAAGATTGGATTTTGACTAGGCAGACCACTGCTGTGTGGAGGAGAGCAAGCAGAGCAGGACAGAGCCTGTGGCACTGGCAAACCACATGAACTCGCAGCTGCCACTGGAAATATAGGCCTCAGGACACTGCAATACAACAAAAAACTCAAAACATGGGTGCTTTACCTCCCGAGAAGATCCCTCACATTAGCACTGTATTTCTGCTTTGTACTTAGAACTGAGGCTTTGGAGCCCTTTCCAAGTGGGCTGGAAGGAGCTGTGGGCAGAATCCTGAGAGCAGCATCACGAAACGCCTGAGCTGAGCAGAGCCAATTTGCTGCACAGCATTTTGCTGCAAGGCAGCAATAACATCTCCTTCCCCCTCAGTTTTGCTGATAGTAGTTTTTATGTGCTGCTGGATCACTCCGTGTAATGACCCATGCTGAAATCATTAGGAAACAGTCCATTAATGATTGACACAATAAACTGTGTCTTATTTAACTGTTCCATTGTCAGAGCTTATAAATATAACTTTTCAGAGTTAAGCAGGTCAGCTCATTTCAGACTTAATTTTTCACTACCTTTGTTTCTAATGGTCTTAGCCAAATCACACAAGGATATTTCCAGCGTAAATCAGAAACCTTGTGGAATAATTCCAGTATGTGTATGGATGGTGAAAATGAAGCTGCAAGGCCAAATTTTGCCTCCATGGAACTGCACAGGACGCTAGGTGAGTGGAATTAAACCTCTAGGAGGGGTGTTGAAGGGATGAATTTGGATCCAAACACTGATTATGTTTGGAGTTGCACTATGGAACTCTACCTTTCCTTAGTCTAATCACGTGTAAAAGCTGAGTCAAGTACCAACAGAGACAGCACTAATGACAACTCACTGTGCATTACAAACATACCACACCAGCATAATTTAAATTCTCTGCTCTGGTGCAGGACTCGGATATTGCCATCTTGGAATGACGCAACCTGTAAACAGACATGTCAAATATAATTTTGGTATCAATTTCACAAGCTGCTAAGGAAGGATTCTTTTCTTGCAGAAATTCTGTGATTTTTAAGTTTCATACACTGTGTCATTTTGTTTTGTGGGTGACCTCCAACTCTGCAAAGGCTTTCAGGTGTGTTGTTATAAATTTAAGTCTGAAATGAGCTGACCTGCTTAATTTAAAATGCCCATAGAGTTTAATGGAACAATTTAGTGCTTCAGGTTTTTTCATGCCAAAGGCTCCTGATTTCTCACAGCTACAACAGAGACATCTAAACTCAAATTGTAATTTATAATGCTGTTATAAAAACTTCTACACAATCTGGTCACATCCTGTTTCCCACAGGTACATTCATTCAGTGGAAAACTCACTTTTCTAATTTGACTCTCATCTTCCTGGAAAATCTTTAGCGTCTCTTCCCCTGCTTTGGGGGAAAAATATATTCGGTAATGTCAGATCTTCACAAAACGGTGGAGTTGGTTTTGCTGCAGAGCAGCACCTGTGGTGGCCAGTACGTCACCTGGAGAAGGCACAATGTCACACAGGGGCAAGCTCCTGGCAGGGGAAGGAAAAATGAATAGGTGGCCCATGTTTCTGACAGTTCTTTCTTGCTGGCAGATGCAACCTTCTGTAGAGGACACCACCTTAGACAAAAACTTGTGTTATCAATGTGCTAACTACTTTTCCTACCTCTGCTTTGTGCTGTCTACTATTTTCCTGAGCCCTTTGGAGGCTGTTCCTTCGTTTTTCCCTTCTCTCAAGCAAGGCAGCAAAAGTTGTGGCTGAGATCCTGATACCACACAGCACGTTCACAGCTGAGACCGCCACTGCTTGCATGATAAAAATTTCTCCTTCCTGAAGGGGTTTTGTAAATCCTCGCCTCAGACTCCGAGCGATGCTGAAGCACAGAGCTGTAGGGTTGGTTTGTTATCCATGGCAATAGGATTGAAAAAGGAAAGAGCACAGCTCAGGTTTGGTTTAGTGCCTTTTAAAAAGTGTTATTTCAAGGGCCCTGGGGTCTGACAGTGACCACAGGTCTCTGCAGATCCTACGGAACAGACCATGGCCCTTTATCCCCTTCCTGTGGTTCCCGCTGTGCGCCTGCATGGTGCCTGGAAGCGAACACCTTAGAGAAGGTCACACAGAAAGGATGAGGAGGAACCTGTGGAGATCACCCATTCCAGCACAGCAGTAACAGCAGAGTCAGCCAGGGCAGGTGGCTCAGAGCCATGTCCTGTCAGGTTCCAAACACCTCTGATTGTGGTGACTCCACAGCTTCCAGGGGCAAAGCTGGAACGTTTGACCACCCTCACAGTGATAGAGGTGCTTGTGCCAAAGAGCGCGATGCTTTGGCACAATGAGTCACTCTGTTTTTTATGGTAAAATACTATGAAATTCAACCGAGGACAATCTGTTTTCTGTGGAACTCTTGAATGACCCAATAGGAATTCACAGAGTGCTCTCTGCTGAGCTGCAGAGATTTTCAAATGAACTTTAATTTCTGTAAAACCCACCAATTACACCCTTCTAAAATTCTACAGGCCTATTCTCCTGGGGTTGGTTATCCCAGAAATCCAGGTCAAGAGCAGTGTTCACCTACCACTCACTCCAAAACTGAGACTAACCGGGGTAGGGACTGCACAGCACATTCTGCAGCTGGGCACATGCCTTGGTCAGCATTAGTGCTACCTCTGAAAGCTCTGCAGGTGATATTCATATTTTTCTTTCAATAATGAACCAAAATGGTCTGATCAGAACACAGCAAACTGCCACTGGAGAACTGTTCACTATGAGCTAGGCATTTTTAAAACAGACAAAAAAGTAACCACTACTTAACTTTGGCTGCGTATTAATAGATGTTCAAAGAGGGCTGCTGCAAGCTTCTGATGGAACAGGAGGTCCACAGGTGTGGGGCAGCCCAAATGGTGCCAACTCTGGTCACTCATGCCACAAAGCCACAAGAGGAGCACCTTCCAAGCAGGGAAGGACAATGTCTCTGTTCCTCTGTTTATCGCACCAGAGGCTGAGTCATCACCGCCTCAACAAATATTCCTTAATTAGAGTCGTTCATTTTATCAATACTAAGGAGCTCTGGAGAAATAGCTGTAAATATTTATTACCTTTTCAAGTCTGAAGTACTTTTGCCATGCTGCATCCCGCCAGGTAACCACCTCGGCGGCTCCTTTGGAGAGGAATGAAAATTTCCCTCTGAAATGAGAGCTAACGTTGTGAAATCCTTTTAATAAAGCATCGTGAATCACAACCCGCTGAAGACTTAAAAAGAAGGAAAGGCAAGAAATGCCCCAGTGCTGATGTACTGGACTGGTGCATGCGAGTTCAGTTCCCAGATCTCATGTGCAGCTTTGATCGTGGCACTCTCGATGTGACAGGCGGTGCCGAATCAGAGGCATCCCTGCTAGGGACTCCTGCAGCTGAGGCTGCTGAATTCTTTCCATAATGCCCCATTTTCACTTTTTTCTGTTTTCTAAACTGGCGTGTTCAAGAGGAGGTTTTATACAGAGATGATCCTTAAATCAAACGTGGAGATAAAGGGATGTGGGTTTTCAATAAAACAGATTACGGAGGTTTTTTTTAGAAAAGTATATCCACAATGAAATTTGCTATTCTGTCCTCTCAGAATTTACTGCAGCTCTTACTTTGAGAGAGATAAAAGCACAAATTCTTTTGAGCAGGAGTGTGAAATACAGAAATGTGTCATTTAGTGTCCAGCCAAATCTACCCATTACAAGCCTCTGAAAAATGACAATTCACTCATTCTAAAGACCTGTTAGAATTTGGCAGCATTGTCAAAACTCCCTCTTCTCAACACATATTCTAAATCAGGCCTTAGATTTCTCAAACTAGACACTCAGAAAAAGAGTAAACTCAAATTTTATTTGAAATATTTTGCATTAGCATTGTGAACAAACCCTCTTGTGCTCACTCTTTACATTCAAAAGCACCGAGCCCATGGCAGCTGCCTTGTCCCAAGAGACCTTTCCCTTTCTGCATTTGTTCTCCACAGAAAAAAAACATCTTCCAAATCCTACAGCTGAGACAGTGCTCTCAATGATAACAGCCCTTGCTTCACAGCCCTGGTTCATTCCTAGTTCTTGATCCATTATTTACTGAAATAGATAAAAATTTTCAAGGGCTTAAAAAATAAGTAAGAAAAGGGACTATGAAATTAAAGACTGTTGTGTAATGTTCCCCCATTTCCAGACTTCTGCGCCCTCCTTGCAGCACCATTGCTGTGTCAGTGCTATTTACTCTGGTTGTACACCAATAAAAACCAACAGCAACAACAGCTTCCCCTCATCACCAAATGGTTCTCAGGTCTGAGTATTGCTCATTAAGGTAACAGCATTTTCTTTCCAAGTATATGACCATAAAGGGGCAGGCCATTAAATTATTTTACTCCACAATTTGAAGTGCTGTCTGGTAATACTACCCAAGCAAGAAAAATGAGTTATCCAAGCAGCTCCTAAAAACCCCTTACCTTGGTTATTACTAGTGTGGTTTAGTGTGAGCTGTAAATTGCACTGGTTACACTTGCAACTCGAAATCCAGTCACCTCATTGCTTCATTATTAATATATATAGCTCAATAACAGCTCCCTTATTTAATTTCCACAACAGGGAATTGCTAAATATGTAAAGACAATAGTTAGTAAATCGCGATGCACCATTGGAGTGCTAGGATGAAATCGGAGTGCTGTCAACAGCAATTCAACAAAAACAGTCACAGGGAGGCTTCTCCTGCCTTGATGAGCAATATTTAACCATTTTCAATAAATTAACAGCAAATTAATTCTGCTTGCAGCGCAGAAACTCCCCACAATGAGCACACACCAGCTCGAGAGAAGTTGCATGGAAGATGCTTCAGGTGCCTCATTCCACACTCTCCCTCCACTCACTGAGCCCCTTTCGATGAGAAATGAGTTGAGAGGTTCGAAGAAGAGAGTACAAAAACAGGTGTCCTGTGCTGTGACAAAAAATTCCCAGGTGTGTATCAGATTTCCTGATGCAATAAACCATCAATAACAGGAACAATATCAATGTACGCCTTGAGGCATTAGTGTAACACTGCTCATATAAATGACATTAATAACACAGTGAGTGCACTGCAGGTGAGGAAAATCAACGCTGCAATGAAATCGCTACATTCGTTTAGAAATGAGCTCATTAAATGTGAAAAAAAATTAATGATCAGCCCCACACATGATTTTCCATTTTGATATGAATATGAGTTTATTACACTGCACTTTCAGTCCAAATATCTACCATGGCAATTTGATATAATTGGTTTTTTCTGTTAATTTCATTAAATTACTTTCAGTGCTCTAAGTAATAAAATGCTGACTCCCTTTCACTGCTGACTGACAGACTCTGCTCTGTGTACATTGCTCACTATCAAGATTTAAGCTATGTTCATAGAGTTTGAACACTCTGCAAGCCCTAATCCAGCAGAATTGAGGATGTTTCCTGAGGGTAAGTAGCAGCCTGCCTTAATGTCATGTTTTACAATAACTACGTAGAATTCAGTAGTTTCCCAAGAATTAGAAATGCCAGAAAAGAAGGTAATGGAAGAAGGTTTAAGGAAGAGGTTTGATTGAAAAAATATTACCTTGGCATAAGAGAAGGCATTTTTGGAGAACCTCATACTCTCTCTCCTTTATGTTTGCAAAATGATAATTGGAAAACAACCCTGAGCCACTGAGTTTAGTACCCATTATCCCAATCATGTAATGCAATGTCAACATTTATGGAAAGGATTAATTAAAAAATGCCCCATGTAGCTCCCTGAAGTAAATTGGCTGTACTTTCAGCTAGCAAAAGTGGCAGACAGACATTTTCTCACTTGCAAATGCTTTCATCAGCAAAGAAAGCATGTCTGGGGAAAGGGAGCAAAATCCATTTCTGTGGTGCCAGAAGATGTTCACATTTCACCCCTGAATGCCTGATCTAGGAACTATGTTGTCTCGATGGGACAGAACACCTACAGAGTAACTTGGGAAGTTGAATGGAAGAGGAAAACTATTCCAGATTAAACTCAAAGCAGCACAGAAGGGTTTGCCCATCAGCAGTGGGCTGAACAGGGCACAGAAGGGGTGTGCGTTTTTATGGGGAAGGGTGACCTTTGAATCTGCTATTTGTACAGCAATTAGTGGTAAGAAACCCAGGTTTAGAGAGATATGAAATAAATAAAAATAAATTAAAAGAGGCAGCATTGATTCTTTATTCACTACAGTGATCACTTCCATGAAAGATTGGTCATGATTTCAAAAATCCCCCTTCACTCATCTTTTTTTCAGGCTAAAGAATTTTAATATGCTCCTTCCTGATGAAGCAAAGGGCAAGGATGGCAGTGATGGAGCCATCCAGAGAGCTGGGCAGACAGGATAAACAGAAGTGTTCATCCATCTCCCGTAACAAACATGTCACCATTCCCATGTTCCTGTCACATTAATTCCATTGCTGAGCACCGAGGAGAGCAGTGATAGGAGGCACAGGGAACCACCCTGAAAATGTGCACATCCCTTCCGTGACAATGTTAAAGCACATGTGCAAGGAGTGTGTGGCACCTTTGGTGTGAAATGCTGCAGCATCTGCAGTGCTGCTGCTTATTCCATAAGCTGCTGCTTATTCCGCCAGCTCTGGGTGTGTGCTTGTGTGTAACGTGTGCTGCAGGGAGCAGAGCCTGGGAGGCTTTCTCAATTCTTCCCGGTTCCCAAAATCATTTTTCTGAAAGGGCACACCGGTGTGACTATTTCCAGCATTCCTGGAAACGGCTGATGTAGCTGTGTGTAGAGGAACTAAAAGGTAGCTTGGAAGGAAGGCAAAGTCTGCAGAAGTAATGAAGCAGTATGAGCTTAAATATCCGAAAAACATGAAGAAATCCCACAGACTGTTCAATTTAATACCCAAGCTCTATGTCTGGCAGAGGTGTGACCCCTGTGGCACCCCCTGGCCACGCTGGGAAGGCAGCCTTGCTCCTCAGCACAGGTGGAAGGCAGACGTGCACCCACACACAGAGTGAGCAGGAGACACTGCTGTGCTGCAGAGCCCACCCCAGCCACACCAACCTGTGTGATGCAGTGTGGGTGGCTCTCAAGTCACATGCAAATCAGGAATGAATACAAATTTGAGGGAATAAATATAGGGAAAGAGCTCGTTTCCATTTCTTTCATATATTCTGAAATTGCAGTGATTGTTAATTCATTAACATAAATCGCAGAGCTGGGCACTCTAAATGAGATCAAATATTCATGGAAACAGCAGCTCTAAAGATATCACCTTCACATAAACAGATGCTGCTGGCCTTACAGAAACATGGGGGAAGGCGTAGGGATGTAGAAAAGCACATACATTTGCATACGAGCAATACATTTATGTACAAATACATGCATTTATTAATATGCCAGTCTAGCACAGCCACCAAAACATTCATCGCCATACAAAAGAGCATGAAATACATATGAACACATGCATGGGGCAAAGATTCTTTCACCTTTGAAAGGGCATTTGTGCCTCCTGAAAGCCGTAAGTCAGTCAGAAGTGAGCGGCAGTCTTTGCTCACAGGCAGTACCGAATTGCCCAAGCACATTGTACCTGCTTAACTACTGCAAAATTAACGCTGGTGCGTGCCAGCTATTTTAAATTCTTCAGTATTAGCAACACGAAGGGCTGGTGCTTTATATTTAACACTAAAGGCAAGTAAAGAGATTGAGCTGAGCAAAGCAACTGAAGGAATGACCAGCAGAACGTAACCTTGCAAACAAACCAGAGAAGGCAGAGCCTGCATGGATGACAAAACAAACACGAAACTAATACAGAGCTTGGAACAATTCATCACAAGTGCCTCGGGGGCAGATTTACAAATGAGGCATGTAAGTGCCTCGTAAGACTTGCAGGAGCTGCCAGCTAACACCTACTCACTCGAGAAGCCACCAGCCCCTCGAAGAGGCAGCGCAATTTCTGTGCTTAAATTCCTCCAGTGATCTTGCAGGCTCCCATCTGCAACTGCGGGCACCCAAACGCCTTTGTATCTCTCCCCAGGCAGCACTCTGGTACTACTGACTCACTGAAAATTACCGAGCCCCGCTGCCTCAGCTACCTACAGCACCTCAAACCCAGCCTTCAGAAACCCTGGTGTACTTGGAATCTTCTTCCTTTCACCAAAGAGCAAAAAATGACAAGAAATAGCATGCTGTAAAACCTCAGCTTGTGGGCCATGAAAGCCTTGATGTAAATCTGAGTTGCAATATTATACCCACTAACAAGCGGTAGCACTCTGATAGCTAAAACTCCGAATATCAGGGAATGGGGGGAGCAACACAGATTGCTGCGTTAGGCTGTCACACCAAGAGAATGGCAGGCAGAGTTCAGCAAACTCAAAATAGGGATGGCTTCTCACTGGAACCCTCCCCTTTCACTCCTGTCACCATGGGAGCACCTCCACAAGCCCTGACCCAGCTTCCAAGGAGTGATGAGCAGGTTGTAGTTTCATTCCTGGGATGAGCAGGGGGAGAGAAGCTTCCAAGAGCCCAACTTGCTATTTACTTCTAAGCCATTATCTGAAAGCTCCAACTGGAACATATTGCTTTTTTTGCACCAAAGTTAATGTTAATTTCATCTTGTTTTACCATAAAAGCTTAAATCACACTTTGTGATCATGTAAATCACTGATCTGAAAACTCCCCACTGCAGCATGTCCTCCTTTTTTTTCCTCTCTCTCCAAAGAAATGGCTGAGCACCAGTGATTTGCATCACCTCTTCATGGGATTACCCATAAACTTGATACCAGTTAGTTAACAATTTCTGAATAACCCCTCAGAGGAACAAAAACTAAAAAGCTTATTTTGAGAAAGTTGTTGAGTGTTTGACACTTGATATCTTAAAATGTGAGATATCTTGGAAGACAAAATAAAATTTTGTATCTTTGAAATGCGCACTGAGGGAGTTTGGGGAGGTTTGTTTGGTTTTGGGTTTAGTTTTTTTTTTTACAATTGCACTGTGGAAAACTGCTGAAAAATTTAAATTACTGCCACAGTGATAAATACAGGACCCAGAGCTGCAGGTGAGCACTCAGGATGACGCACATGGAATAAAGGAGGATATTGCATGTGTACATGTGTTTGTGTAAACAAGACCAAGTGTTGACAGGATTTTTGTTTCAAATAAGAAAAGCCTGGAGAAATAGGTCAGACCTTTTAAGAGGTAATTTGTATTTCTTGGTACCGTATGTCTGAGGAACAAAACAACAACCGTGCTTGTAATGTCTTTCCAGCTGCACTTCGGGTGGTTGGTTCCTTGGAAGTGGGGACAGATCCTTTTCATCACTTTCTGTCCCCACGTCCACAAATGGCTCTCGGCTCCTCACCCACCACCATGGCCAAACTCAGGTTTGTTTCCCAGGCTCAGGCTCAGGGCCAGTACCCCTGTGCCACAATAAACCAGGAATTGCTGGGGAAGTTATCCCTAGCAGAGGAATGCAGCTGGCCCCCACATCCTCAACAGCCCCATTCCCTCTTCCTGCCTGCCTCTCCCCCTGCCAGCACCTCCACTCTGCAGCCCAGAGCTTCCAGCCCTTCAGACAGAGGCTCTCAATCTCCCACCTGAGACAGCTGCTCCATCACACACTTCTGCTGCTTGGGAGCATCAGGAAATGGCAGATAAGAGCACAGCATTTGTTATCGGCTCCCTTCCATCTCTGCAGGCGTGGAATTTTATGAAAGCAGGAAGGACCTGAGACAGCAGACAGCTCTATCTCTGACAAACCTGATGGAAACCAGCCAAAGGATTAAAAAGTTACTGAAAAAGGTTGTACTTTGTCAATCTTCCAAATGGACTGAGAAAAGAAAGGCAAAATCCACGGCTCTAGTTTTGTTTCCCTAGGAAAGCAACCAAAATATTTCGAAACGTTACCTCGTGTTTCTTGCACTATCAAATTGCATCAAAAATCGATGCATTTGCAAAATCTCTGTGAAGTCAGTAACATTTTGCAGAAGATTTCTGCTAGCACCATCACCCAGTGAACTGCCTGAGGGAAGAGAACCGTGTATCCCAGGGCTCCAGGCAGGCTCTGCACTGCATCCCAGGTGGCTTGGGTATGCCAGGCTTCAGGGTCAGTGCTCCCACCCTTTCAATGCATTCTGTGCCAACAACGAAGCAGCAGAATCCAAATGTAACTCAAGAACAAAACGCTACATTTGTTTTGATCACATTAAATTCAGACAGAGCTATTAAAAGAAGTTGTAGCAGATGACTGGGTCCCGAAGAACCACAGGCAATAAATTCACATGGCAGTTTTGTTTCATAACTTCAGTCCTACTTATTCTTTCTTTGTCTATTCTAATTACTCCCTGATATGGAATTAATGTAGAGACCCAAATTAAATACTCAGGAAAGTGTATGAATCAGCTGGCCCAAAAGAAACAACTATTAAAAACAATTAGATAAAAACATCAATTTAGAAACGCACAGCACATTTCTGCCTGAGTCAAAGTACAAACACAAAGAGAAAATGGAGACCTGTGATGCCAGGAAAAGAGCAGCCTCTCTGGGTGTTATGGAGGTGTGTGATATCACCATGCTGGTGGCAGGCTGGTGGCCTGCTGCCTTCAGAGAGCGTCAGGGCTGGCAGGTGGCACTGAGGAGAAATACATTCAGATCTACAGTGTCTCTCTGCTGCAAATCTTCCCCAAAAAAGTGCTGTCACGCTGGGATGGCAAACATTGTAAACTTGGAGCAGGGATACAACACTTGGACCATGCAGATTGTCTGATCTGAGTCAAGTTAACATAAAGTGAAGAGGAAAATTTGCTCTTTTACACTGAGATTAACTCAGCGAAAGCAACCACAGGTAAGGGAATACATCACAGTAAAATGGACTGGCACCCCCTCTCTCCTCTGGATTTACAGAGAGAAACCACCCCGTGATCGTTGTTTCCCAAGAAACACATAAAGAAATGGGGTGTAATACAGCAAGATCCATGAGTGTATTACTAACTCTGCATTGGTGATGCTCCTGCAATTAATGACATTTTGGAGGCAATATGTGCAATGGCACGGATTGTAAAAGCCTGAGCTCATTGAATGTAAATACTGCTGCCAGCGTGGCGAGCACAGATGCTCGTTAAAGTACATTAATTCTCCAAAGCTGGTGGTAGGAATAAGTGTGCAATAAGTGTACATAATGCCATTTCTGAGCACCTCTGCCAGCAGGAGCCATGCAGCAAGGTCCAAGCAGGCAGCAGAGTTTAACTAAAGCCTTGCAGACACTTGCACAGCCCAGTGAAGACCACAAGTATGTGACACATACCCACGTGGTACTTGTGGAACAGTGAGCCTGGAGTCAGGGCAGGAAGCACCTGCTGTACAGGAGCCCCACAAAACTGAGGGCATAGCAGCACAATTTCCAACATGGAAACCTCACAGGAGAGCTGAGAAACTCCAGATGAACCAAAAGATCCCTGCACCCAGCTGAGAGAGCACAAAACGGGAATACAAACTCGGCACAGGTTTTGGGGCACCCATAGGAGACATTTCCTTATGTGACTTCACTCTCTCTCTTGTTGAATACTACATGTTTTCTCCAGCAAAGAGAGCTTACCCAGTGAATTTGAAAATATTCCCAAGAACAAGTTTTAGCACACAAAGGGATATGTACAGGTTGGCAAGTATTTAAAAATAATCCCTATCACACCCCATTGACAAAAATAAACAGCAGAAATCTCATCTAAACACCACCCTATCAACACTGCCAGTATGCATTTTAAGAATAAAAAATGAATTCACTTATAAAACTCCATTTATTCTAAGTTTTCCACATCATAGTCACCTCAGTTATAAGAATCCACTTGTAATAAACAGAAAGCCTTTCTTTGATCCAAATTGAGATTATATTCCCCTTTTAGACACGAAATTATCAAAGGGACAGTGTTAATAGTCATAAAAAGTAGTTTCCTTAAGGAGACTGTGGGATCAGCTAAAGTAGCAACCCTTCAGTTATTTACAAGAATCAATGCCAATATTATCCCTGGAAAGAGTACTGATATAGCAAAACAATTCTAAGTTTTACTCCAATGGGGCTAAGTCTTACTTCATACAGAAATAAGAGTAATAAAAGTAATAATTTTTCATTATGTCATTGCTATCATTTTTTAACTGTTCATCTGTTTTAATAGCATTGAAGAGAAGTAATGACATTCTTCTGATATTAAAAAACTGTTAAAGAGGAAGGTGCTCTGTAACTAATAAATCTTTGTTGGTGGAGGCACACATTCAGTGCTTAAGAGGCAAAGCCATGTTATTTCTGTCAAGATGTGCTGAGACACACAGATACACACACAGATACTGAAAAGGTGGAATTTGCTGCTCACAGCAGCTTTCACACACACAGTTTGACTTACTGTTTACCTGCTTACTGTTTGCCTTACAAGTGGAGGATGTGAGGTAAGATGGATGCATTTTTCAAGGTAATTACTCCCAAAATACGTTTCTACAAAAGCGAAGAGAGACCACAGAGAGACCAAACTTCTTCTAAAAAGAAAAGGATGAATTGATATACTTGTCTTTACTCTCAAGCAACATGTATTTGGATTTAAAGCCAAAAAAATATAGAGTGAGAAGGCTTATACACCTATCACTGTATTTCTTTTTTCTTTCTGGAAACCAACAATACCAAAACAACAACTCTGAACTGAAATAAAGTCCATGGTATTCCTGAAAATGTCATACCCACATGGAGAAGAGGCAAAGATGTCTCAGTACTACACCAGTTTAATGCAGGCACCTTCAAACTCTGTTGTCTGGCTGACAATCACAACTACTGAAAAGACCTACGATTTACTGAAGGGGGAAAACCAATTTTAAGAAGGCACAGATAACTCAAATACCACAGTGCAGTCATTTACCTTCCAGATAAACCTTTACTGTATTTATTCACATTGTCCCAGTCACTGAAGGGCTCGAGAGATGAGCAGTACAACTCTCTGGGCACCTTAAAATGGCAACTCCAGTTTGTCTAAGGCTGCACCTCAGGAAAGCATCAGTGTCATCAGTGTCATCTCCTGTACTTCATGCCCTCCATGCCAGTTTCAGCTTTTTCCTTTGTCATATTTGCAGAACAAACAAGCAAAATTCTGAAATCCTCTGAAAGCCTTCTGAAAGCCTCTCCCAGGACGATCGCTATAAACTCAGCGGTACATCCCAGGAGAAACAGCCCATAATTCCAACCCAGCTTTCCACTCAGACTCAGTCCCCACCCACTGATGTTCCTGGGATTCCTCCTGTCACTTCCCTGACCAGCCCAGACCTCAAAGTCAAGATACCCACGCTAGACCTAATTAGCCATGGAAATACCCAAGCACTTTAAGCAGTTCAACATGAATTCAGTGAATATAGGCTGCCTGCAACGTTAAGAGTTTTTCTCTGTGTGCACAAGTAAATGGCATTGATTTCACCAGTAATTGCCTAGAAAAACAATTTCAGAATCAAATTAGCAGTTAAATAATTGTAGAAATTATACAGAGAGATTTCTTTGATTGGACAGTTGTAATAATAGCTACAGAAATCTATCCTACACAGACTCTGCACAATAGGCTAACACTGGTGTAGCCTAAAGTTAATACTGTTGAAAAAGAACGTCACTCTGAGAATATGCTCCTGTAAGATTATTTCTTTGGGCCAATTCTAATTATCTGCATTACACTGAAAATATAGGATATATTAAAGTATCTGATAAACTTTGAATATTCCACACACTATCATCCTTCTCCCGCTATCCATTACTTTTAATTCATCACTGATTTTTTTCAAGTGAGCTGTTGGCTTTTCAACCAAACACACGCTGCCCAGCCAGCCCATCCAGCAGGGATGAGTGATCTGCAGCACGTTGGAGGACCAGAATGTAATTTCAGATAAGCATTAGACGTGCTTTCTTTCGAGCATTCCAAGAGTTTCATTAATTGCAGTGGCTGACTTGGGGCCTTTTAAAGGACAAAAAGGAGATTAATATCGAGATGCCATTCCCGTCTCCTACCCAGGGCACCAAGGCCCACGCTGCAGAACAGAGGAAGCCAAAATGATCACAAAAGGAGAACACCCAAACCCTGTGCCACGCTCAAACCAGCAGCGGAGTTTCTGTGGGCTCTACCCAGGCCAGGATTTCCACAGTGTACTTCCAGCTTCCAAATGAATTGGGAAGGGAACACAAGCTCTATCTCACACAACCCTAATACCCCAACTCTTCAGATACATTAAGGGAATCAAGTCTTAGCAGTGTTCACCCAGCACCCCACTAGCTTTGGGGGTTTTTTAAGTACCCACTTTTGTGGCAGTGCATCCTACAGCCAGAGGGAGTGTGAAGAGCATTCACTGGTTTGGAATAACAGGTTTTTTCCCCCTCAATTGTTGATTGTCTCCTTATTGCTAGTGCTAGGAGACAAAGAAAGCAAAGAACAGTATTTACCTTTGTTCTATTATATTGTGACATTTAAACAGGGTAAATGGGAACTGTCAAACAGAGATTTTGATATTGAAGACAATGATAGACTGGATTAGCAGAGAAAGGATTTGACTGATGATGGAACAAAAAGAGGATGGAATAATTAATGCCCAGGATTGAATTTTTATGGACAATGAAGCACTTTAAATTCATTTTATATTTCTATCAGACTAAATTTTGATCTAGTATTCTTAAATTTCAATGAGGCATTTGACTTTCTATCTCACATTTAGATTAATAAAATATAAAATTTATATGGCGCCTATGCAACAGATTTTAAATTATTAAAATGAGCAGCAGTGCTTCTAACAGACTCACATGGGGACTGATTCTCAGCTTTGCAGCCAATGTTTTTATCAGGAGAAAGTCAAAACTATCTGATAAAAGTTCTCAGTTGACAACTGGGAAGGTGAGGCACAATGAAGCAGCCCAGCAGATGCAGTCAAGTACCAGATCACACATCTGGAAATTAAGACTGGAGACCAATTGTACAGGGTAAGAGTGTCTGTGAGGGCAGCTGTGATGAAGGTTTGTGTCTACTGAGCAACTTCCACAGGTAGGAGAAGCACTGGAGCAGCAGGGTCGTTAATCTTGTTTCTCTCAATTACACCAAAATCTGCAGAGTAAACTTGTTCTAAAAAAATTAATAAATCTTGGAAGCAGAGGTGAATAATTAGATCAATGGAAACTGCCACAGGAGTAACCTTAATTCAACTTTTATACTTGGGAAGATCAGCATTACAACAAAAAATTCTATTACAACTGCCACCAATGCTGATGGCCACTGCTGATGAACCAAGAACAGCAGAGCAGCTGTGGAGGCTGCAGCTTCAGAGGGACACCAGACGGAAAGGACTTCAAAGAGGAGTCACAAGAATGTTGAAATGTGTGGAAAATACACAACTTTGAACCCTCTGAGAGCTCACAGTGAAAGGCATGGCTTGATCACAGAACAAAAGCAGCTGTGCCACACGTGTATCGGTCACTAAAACAAAGAGAAAACTTAAGGCTCGCATTATTCAGAAGGCAGTTTTGACACCAGTGACTCCTTTGTGACCTAAATGTTTCACCAATAAAATTCTCCTTCTTATGACCAACCACAATCCTTTTGGATATGGAATGACTGGAGGAAGGAAAAGCTCCGTGTGCTCAGGAGTAACCCCAGCTGGTCAGCATTGGTTCATTACTGAAACATAAAGCTTTTACTTCACTCAGTAAAACACAAAGAGCTCATGGTAGGTGATAATCTGGTGAAATTCCTTTTGCAAATAACTCAATAATTTCATATTAATTATGTGACAGGAGTTCATAATCTTTTTATAGGTGTTTCAATAGCCTGAAGAAGGATACACATAGAAAATAATGGGTTTTTTTAATAGCAGCAGAACCACAAAGAACACACTATAAAATGTCTAATCAACACTCCCACTTACTTATTTAGCAAAAAGATCACTGCCTGTAGACAATATAGAGGTCAAACTCTAGTACTCTAATAAAGTCAAACACTTGTTTTTAAATAGCAACATGTTTTAGACACCAAATCTTGCATAGGGAAATATATAAATAAATCCAGGAGATTGCGGCTTTGAAAACATCCCTGTAGTATCCACTACGAGAGCTCTGTGGACAGGGCTTTTTTCAAATCTACTTTTACTTGTATCTAATTCAGCAGCTACACTCAGTGAAAGAAACAAAATTAATCCCCCCCCCAAAAAAAACAACAAAACCAACAAACAAAATATACCCAAAAAAACCCAAAGAAACAACAAAAAAAAAAAACCCCACACAAAAAAACCCTGCAACAGGGTTTGAGATTTTCAGAATTGGTGAGCACCAGGAAATTCAGACAATCCCATCTGAGAATACTGGACAGCTACAACACTCAGGCCTGTAGCAGTCTTACAAACATTCAGCCAGAACCACAAGACCAGAGAAGTACTTCTAAAGTTACAGAATCAGGGAAGGCCAGACCAGACTATGTTAAGTAAAACCAAAACCATCAGTTTTAAGAATTTCTGAAAACTACCCCTAAAAATTTCAGCTTTGAGACTTCTCATCGAAGACAATGACAGAAAACTATCTGGATTAGCCATGACCCCTAGAAAAAAACAAATTTTCACCACCAACACATTCATCTGCCAAAGCTACTCATCAGATTAAAGGAAAACTGCACAAAGAAAGAACTTGTCAAGTCTGCAATGGTTTCTTTTGAATCAGTTTTTCAGAGCTTGAGTGACAAAGAACATCACATATGCTAAATCATTTTTATTATTTTCAAAACAAAGAACAACTATCTAGTAAGAAACTGCTTCCACAGATAAACTTCTATATTTCAGCTCTTTACTTACCACTTTTACATTGGTTGCCAAAATATTTTGCTAGTGTCAGCTATTTCATTGTGCAAAAAATACCACAGAAAACTAATGCATCTTTGTTTCCCATTCCTTTGGAATCTGGTTTTTTTTGACATTTTAATCCCCATGCATTTAAATACTTTGCTTTTCTCTTGTCTTAATAACCCTTAAAAATCTGTCTCACAGCCTTGTGAATGACACCCATTTATGTAACAATTTTCCCATGTTAGCCTAGCTAGTAACTATATCTGGTTTAATTTACAAAATCCATACCTCTCAAACCCAGGGCACCAATTTCTTTACAGACCTCTTCCATATTTTCAGCTAAAGACACTGCAGTGAGATCATCACTAAACAGCAGAGTGGTGCAGGATAATTCTGCTGCTTTTTTATTACCTGGGATCCAGATGGATTGCAATTCATATTGGCTTCCTCCAGGAAGGTTTTATCACCACCCATCTGCAGGAGCACTGAGGAGAGCACACCCCAGGAGGTAAATCATGCACAAAGACTTTTCCTAGAGAGCAACTCAAATCACTGCAGTCAACACAGAGGCTTTCTAGCCATAACGAGGAAAATGCAGACACACGAGGGCGATTCAGGAGAAATTTCCAAAGAAG
Source organism: Acanthiza pusilla (assembly GCA_036630365.1). Lineage (NCBI taxonomy): Eukaryota > Metazoa > Chordata > Aves > Passeriformes > Acanthizidae > Acanthiza > Acanthiza pusilla. The sequence goes on from JAXCHO010000058.1 coordinate 4,028,821, forward strand.
AGCTACAGCTGCTCCCCTGCTGATGCACCAAACCTGATGGTAATACCTGAAAATTGGAGGCTCAGACATACATGCCTTGTTTACAGTCTTACATAGATTTTCCTGTAATTTGTCCCATGTGTTCTTCCCTTTCAAAGTCAATAGGAATCAGCTGGAGCACTTCCCTGAAAAGGTTGCTAACAGGTGTTAAAATGATAGATTAAAAAGGTGGTTTCATATCTGCAGCAATGCACAGTGGAGAAGATGTGGAAAGAGGCACTGCCTTGTGACTCTGGGTTTTGTTGTTTTCATCTTTGAGTGTTCTTTCATTTTTCCTTCTTTCCTCTTGCTCCCAGAATACAGAAAGGGATTTCCTCTGATTTAACCTCCTGATCAAGTAGAAATGTTTGTGTGTTTATATATTTCGTTATATACATTGTGTATACCTCATAAAAGCAATCCTTAAGTACTATATATCTATTACATATATGAGTTACATATTTTGTAATAATATATATTAAATAATAACAAAATATAACAATATATTATACAATTAACATATATTCTAGATTAATAGATATTTATATAAATATAATGGTTTTATTTCAATATTGATAACACAGCCATTTCTTTTCACCCAAATGGGGCCCACAGTACTGATATCCTCAGACATTCCATTTTCTACAACAACTCCTATTTTATAAAAGGGAGCAGCCAAACCAAGTCACTCACATCTGTTGCTGAGAGGCCCTTAAAAGCATCGTCTCTTTTGGAAGATGCTCCTTTAGACACCTATTGACATAATTTCTCCATTTCAGACTCTAAGAACATTATTGGCCTTTCTTCTTGTGACAACAATTACAAGATGCAGAGGTTCCCTTTATATCCTTCTCCACAGATATAGGATTGCCACTAAAATGTCAGCTCAAGGACTGGGCTTTGCTCTTAATTGCTTCTTTTTCATTCCCAGACCTTTTATCACACACCTTTTCCAATCTAGAATTATTGAAAGCTGTGTTTAAGGAGGGAGAAGGGAAGACCCTGGTGGGTTTTCAAAACTGTGCCAAGAATGCTCCAACTCCTTCAGCAGCAAACTGCTCTATGTGATGTGCACATTGGTCTTCCCTTAGCCTGAACTTCTACCTAAATACCCTCACTGGGAATGTTTTCCTGTGGGCTGCTCGAGCTGAGAAATGCCCTGTCCAAAGCCCATCAGTGCTATCCCACCTTTGGTAGGAAGGCAGTCATGGCCCTCAGGATTAGCAGTAAAATTTGGTTCAGTGAGTGCAGTAGTTCCTTCACTGGACTCAGCAGAAGGGAGTGAGAACGGTAAATAACCACTAAAATGCTTATTTCTGTTTTAATGAAATGTTGACATGTTTGGACATTGAAGCCTGAATTCGTATGCAAACATTATCAGTATTTACTGCAGCAGAAACAACCTTTCCCACATGACTAAGAAAATACCATAAACAGAAAATTACTCACAGTCCCCTTCCTCTTGTTCGTTGGCCTGACCTCAAGCAAGTGTGAAAGATTTAAAAAACAGCACAGTGAAGGCTAGGAGGATGCAATACACCACTGGGTGAGTGAACATGTCAGAAAATAAGATTTAAAAGCTCTTTTACCATAGGCCCTAAACAGCCAGTCAGCATTCCCTACAGGCAAAGCATGGATACTACTCAGCCTACTCTGAGATATTTGCATGTCTTAATCTGCAGAGAACAGCTTCAACAAACTCATTTTAGTATATATAGAACTCAAAGCATTCTCTCTATGGATACTAAAAGCAAATTATTTATTGTCATCTAATTATTTATTATCAGCTCAGATCCAGGAATGCAGTGGAAGAAGGTAATTCGAGACTGGAGGATCTATGCCAAACATATCCATCAAGAGCTCAAATCCTCCCAAAGCACCTTTCTAGGTGCTCTGGTGGCCCATTCTTTCAGCCCTTGCTGTAGATCCCTGTTTTGTTTTGACTAAAATGAGCCAGAACACAAACTTTTCACTGTTCTCTCACAGGCTACCTGAGATGCCTGCGTGCATTTTGTTCTGTTGGGATGATCAGAACATTAAAAGAGCAACATGGCCAACCTGAAACTATTGCTTTCCTAAAACGCTGGGTTGGTCATTCTGGAGAGCAACCCCAGGAGATGCAGAGCACCTTTTTCCATGCCCTCACCACTTTCCACAAAGCAGAGCAGGATGCAGGGAAGGACTCGTGCCCCACACGCTCACAGCCCTCACCGCTGCAGCAGCTCCTTGGCGGTGAGAACACCGACCCGTACACTTCCAGATGTGCTAATTCTGGTGCTTTTCGGGGAGTTTCAGGAGCCGAGAGGCACTGAGTCAGTGCTCCGGTAGCTGCCATCCATCAGGAGCCGCGGTCCGTGGGAGGTGGCCCTGGCAATTTAGCAGCTGGCACGGAGCACTCTCCGAGTTGTTCAATCAAAGCTCCAGCTGGGAGAAGCCGCCACCGCGCTGGAGGTGTCCCTATTGTTTGTGAAATCATTGTTAATTAAGGTGAGATCTCACTGTGCTGGCATTCAGCAAGCGCAGGAATGGACCTTTCCCTGACAAGTTTATCATTCAAACAGGCTATGCAGGCAAGCATAAAGGATGATTCAAAATGTAAAAGGTGTATTTTATTGTTTCTGAAAACTTTATTGCCACGGGCCCCCTACTGCAGTCCCTCTGATTAGCCGATTAATCTCATGAGAGCACAACTGCAAGTAATGTGCCTTTCCTCTGTTTCACCCAAACAATAGTGACAGAGGTATTGAATGGCGGAGAGATGCTCCACCAACACCAGATTAGCTTTCAACAGCTGCCTTCCAAAACTGTCTCTGTCTTCTTCTCCCAGGGGAAATGGTTGCCCACGGTTCACAGCTCTGGGCCACGAGCGAGTTCTACCTGGTTGGAGCATAGTAGCAGTCAACCAAAACCCCAAATTCCCTCATTTGATTCCTGGTGCTTTACTTCTCTCTTTCTTGACAGATATGTTCAATTTGACTTAATTTTTGCACTGGCCATTCTGTAAGCCTGATTATGGTGGACAATGTAATTTTATTTTCAACCTGAATTTAAGTGGTGGTCCTGGAGGTGATGTACTGTGGAAATTAATTGTTAACTCTGCATGTCACTGGGCAGTATGGTATGTACCCAGCTAAAGAAGCATATAATACTTCTAAAACTACAAACAAGGAGATCATTGCCCTTTGTGTTGATTTTTTGTGGAGGTCTAAGGAAATACTGCTGATCTCAGGGATCAGGAAAACCTTGAGTTGTCTTCTGAAGCAGTAGCACCAGAGCAAAATTGGTTTTTCCCTCCGTGCTCCTGGTTCCCTGCTTTGTCTCCACACACTGCGATGCCACGTGTTGCACACAAACCCAAAAGAATGCAGCATTTATCCATGAGGGTGTGCATATGAACAGATGTAATTTACCCAGAGAGGCAAATAGTCCCCAGCGGAGGAAGCCTTAGCAAAAATGGTGCACAAGTGCAGTTCCCAGTATTCACTGCATCCTGTAACAGCCCTTGGACTCCATGGCAGTAGATCTGCTCTACTAATTGTATACATTCCTGCAGTAATCACCAAAATCAGTAAAAGCACATTTGCATAAAAGAAATCCAGGCCTACATGTAGACTGCTCTATATAAACATTCTCAGACACAAATTACGTTCTTGATTGAAAATCTGGCTCTACCACATGTTTTGCTCCTGACTGCAATGGGAGACAGCATTGCATGTGCTCTATCCCTCTGGAAGGCAGAGCTTTTAAGGTTAATTGACATCCAATTTACGCACCTCAGCAATCATGATCAACACTGCACAGGAGTAGTAAAGTTTTATTTGCAATTCCAGCTGTAAAGCTCAAAGCTATCAAGTAAAACAAATTATGTTTAGTATTTTAATGTAACTACCCAATAATCTAAAATTCCCAGGCAAAGCCTATCAATGACAGTATTTTCCACTGTGTGTGCTGTATACACTATGATTATGTACTTTGGCTTGACACTACTGCGGCTTCTCACCTCTTTTTCCCAAGCTGTTGGCTATGAGATACCTACAAATATATTTTAACTCTGTTGGATTTCTTCACTCACAAATGAGATCATGGCTGTACATTAAAGACATACAGACCACAAGGGAAGAAACAGAATATTAACACTTTTCATTCTACTCTTGAATCTCATCCTGGAGGTGAAGAGGTGTCTTGTTGCATTGTCAGAAATACCTCAGCTTTTGCAACTCAGCTCTGAGAGCCTGGCTACCTCCGAGTGAACACACATTTCATAACTTAGATGTGGTGTGGTAGTCCCTGTGAAAACCAGACTGACTTGACAAGCAAAGGTGAAAAATTAGCCATTCCTCTGATCATGGGTCCGTTTATCCTATAGAGGGAAATCAGACTGTGGTATTTACATGCACAGCACAAGTAATGCAGTATGAGGCACTGTTCCACCAACCTACAACCTGCAAATGAGAAACCTCATTATGTTATGGCAATGAAACTGACATCAATTGTATACAACCACAGAACATATATGTTAACAGCTTCAAAACATGGACTCACCTCCCTACTCATTTCTTAAATCCATAGGATTAATGTGCCAATATTTTAGCCTCCTTTAGCACAGCCTCAGAATTATATTTGGCATCTCTATCTGGCACATACAATAATTGCCAGCAACAGTAACCATTTCTGCATTGAGGTCACCGAGTATATCCACTGCTGAAAGAAGTCTGGAGAGCACAGGACATTGCCTGACTCAAAAAGTCGAGGGAAATAGGAAAAATATAACCCAGAAATTGTCGGAGCTTTCAGCTGCATTTGAGATGTAGCGCTCAGATCTCAGCAGAGATTGCCCTCTCCTAACCCCTCCTTATCTTCCCCTCCTCCCCGCCACACACACACAGAATCACTAGAATTGATCCTTCGGTTTAACAAAAGCCTCTGCCCGTCCCTTTCTCCACAAGGAACAAGACCTAATCCAACTATCCCGTCCCATAGGAAAAGCTGCTATTTGTGCGGCAGCCAGGCAGAGCAGGGGTGATGGCAGCGCTGGCTGTCTCGGGGAAAGGCAGAAAGCCCGATCCCCTGCCCACAGAGGAGCCTCTGTTCCGCGAGCAGTAAAAAAGGATGCGGCAGACAAAGGGAAGCGCCTGGCTGTTCCCCGCTCCCGGCGGTGCCGGGCACGGGGCGCATCTCCCGTTGGCGGCTCGGGCAGGCGGGACCCGGTGCCGCCGCAGCAGGTGAGGCTGCTTCGGCACGGCAGCCCGAGCCGCCCCGCGGAGCCCGCGGGCAGGGCGGCCACGGCCCCGCGCTCCGCCCGCGCCCCGCTCCCCGTGCTGCTCCTTACCCGGCTCGGCTCGGGCGCTCGGCTGGACGGCGACGATGACGGCCAGCAGCAGGACGGCCGCGGCCGGGCCCGCTCCGCCGCCCGCGGGCCGGGCGCTGCGCGGGGGCGCGGGGCCGGGCGCTGCCTCGGGCCCCGCGGGGCGCGCCCCGCTCCGCCCGCCCGCCGCCCGCCGCCACATCCCCGCGCCTCGCACGGCCGCGCCGCGCTCAGCGGGCAGCGCTGCCCATCGCCGGCCGGGCTCTAGAGCGGCGGCTCCGCAGGCAGGCGGCGGCCGAGGGGGCGGAGCGGGGGGCCCCGCATGCCGCCTGCGGCTCTGCCCGCACGCCGCGGGACGCGGGCCCGGGGCTGCTCAGCGGCGGCGCGGCCCCTCGGGCTCCGGCGCGGGGAGCGCCGCGGAACGGAGCTTCATCCACAAAGGGCTCTCGGCGCCGCCGCTGCCGGCCCCGCTCCCCGCCCTCCGAGCGCGGGGAGGCGGGAGCGGGGGCGGCGCTGCCGGGGCCGCGGGGACCCCTCCGCCGCCCCCCGCGCTCCGCCGGGGCTGTGGCAGGAGCGGGGAGCGGCCGCGGGGGCGGCGGGCCTCGGTCCCCTCCCGCCGTGCCCGCCAGGGCAGGTGCGGCGCGACAGCGGCTCTCGGGGATCCGTCACTTCCCGCATTTTTGGAAGCGATTGTGCCCGGCACTACCTTTGGGTGTAAACGGGGGTGCCCCCGTTCGCAGCGGTGCTGCGACCTGGCATGGGTAAAAGTCCCTCTCTGCTCACTGTGTTCATGGCCAGCTGATGTCCCGCCCTGCGAGCCGCCGGGCCGGGACTTCTCCAAAGATTGTCCCTCGTTATCCCAGGCACCAGCCAGCACCTCCACTTGGCAAATCAGCCCAAGTCCTGCCACAGCGCCGATCACCACCGGCAGCATTTCTGCAAGTGCAGAAGCGGCTCTGAGAATAAAGGAGCTCGGGTGTACTGCAGGGGGTGACCAAACCTGCAGCTTCGGCCCCAGTCACCCACGGTGCAAACACGGGAGAGGTCTCTCCCGGTCGCCCCTCTCCTGTGCGTACTCCATCACTCCCGCCCTGCCGCTCCGGGGATGGGGCTCAGACCTCTAGACTGACAGGGAAGCTCCTAAAGATAGAGGTTTCTCTCTGTTTTGCTTTAAGGTACACCGGGGGACCAACCAGCACGTGAAAGGTGCTGTGGAGGGCAGAAGGGTAAGCCCAGCAGCTGCCTCACTCAGTCACACCCAGCGCTGGGGCAGTTCATTTAGTGTTTCCTCCAAGCCATGTTTTCAACAGAGGCAATGTGAATTCCTTAGTCTGGTACCATCTCTTTCCTAGAATTACATCCATGAATTCTTTCACCTCCCAGATCATGCCCGTGGGCAACAGGCAGTGATGATGGGAGGAGGAGCAACGCAAAGGTGGGTTTGGGACACAACATGCTCCAGGACGCCGAGAGCTGACCCTGGAAGGTTGCAGCATTGCTCACAAGCAGGAAAGTTGCCCCAGCCTCCCAGCAATCCCGCTCTGCTCGAAGCTGTGCTGCTGAGAAATTCTTAGAAGTCAGGTCTGAGGTGGAGCAAGCCCCAGCACGGGCCAGCCGCAGCTTGACGCTGCTCCCCAGCCGCTCGCAGCATCTCCGACGACGTGACAACCCACAATTATATATTTATCTGACTGCTTCAGCGCACTTCCAGTGTCACCAACACAATTATGCTGTCCCATTTCTGACGTTTTACTTTTCCCCCAAATCACTAATTCATTCCGAGCAAAATTAGCTTCCCCTTGATGACTACTAGCGATTATCCAGAGCAAAGATGGCAGTTTATGATTATTGTAGTGAAATGGAGCTTGCTCATCACTCTGATTAACCCAGGGCCAGCACGTTTAGTGTAGGGCCCTCTGCTGGCACCTTCAGGGAACCCTGAACAAACCCCATTTCATCGTTTTCATATTTTTCTAGGTTTTGTCATAACTCGGCTTTGTAATAGAGCCATCAATAAGCTAATTTGAGAGCACTTTTTCTCAGTCTAGTGCTTAAGCGTTACGGTTTTCTCTTAATTTTCCATTTCATAGTGTATTTGTGTACATATTATGTGTAACATGTAAGTAGCAGATTGTTATTTCAAAGGATTTTAAAAATGTGTATTTTCCAGAATGATGACTGGATCTTTTACAACTAGTAAAAAATCACTGGGGTTTTACCAAGTAACAGTAGTTAGCTACTTCCTAAACTTAACTTTTCTAATCCTGTTTGGTTGGGGCTTTACCCAGATCCAAAACCACCTTGCTTGCAGTAGACCTACTGCAAGCATTCCGAGCCTTGCTTGTTTCTATGAGGGAACCCATCAGATGAGGATCTCATCCACGGATGAGAAGTGACTGTGGCCAGCCAGTGACTTCCAGGTGAAGCTGGTGGCAGGCCATGGTCTCTCTTTGCTAGAGAACAGCGGGGATTTTTCATTTTGATGAACCCCTCACTCCCCAAATACAATCATAGGATGGAGTCCAGCCTCCAGGCACCTTCACCAATAGGGTATAGACACTCCTAACCTATTTCAGGGTCTAAAGGGAAGAATCCATTCAAACGTATATTTCAGCCCCTCAGCATAAAGCTTCATCATTCTAACAAAGAATACTCAATGCTGCTCCACAGGACAAGGGCAGGTAGAATTATCTGAATCTTCTTAGGGCACATACCCACCCCTCCTGGGAGAGAAAATGCAACTTCCTTCCTACAGGTGAAAGGCAGGAAGATATAATTAACATTAATCACTGTCAAACCTTACCCATGGCTTAATAAGTCTTCCTGCACAGCAGGACATCACGTCAGCCATTTCAGTCGCAGTGTGGGAAGAGTCAGGAGGGGCTACAGCTTTCCTCTGGTGCTCCCAGGGCTCTGCACTGCTCCAGACAATACCTGCTGAACTTCATGGGCCTCTGAGGAAGTTACAGCTCTCTGAGTAGGGAGCAGCACTATTCACAGTCCTCCCAAAACCTTGGCTCCTGCTGCCAGGTCCATTACAGGCGCTGAGCTCACAGGATGCAGGAACTGCAGTGATGAATGTGGCTCCAGCATGATCATCAGGACTGTTTTGTGAGCTGTACCAAACAGTAGCTCCTCTGTTGCCTCCCAGAGACTGATCATCTCTCCAGCTGAAATCCCAGGTTGAGTCATTGACAAAACACAGCATCACCCTGAACCCATTGGTCCCACTACAGATGTGAGGTGTATGACAGCTCCATAGACTCCAAAGATTTTCCTTGAACGAATCTGCCATCTTAACTGCAGTACAAACCTGTCCTTTGCATTCAGTGACAGCAAAAATACCAAATTTTAAGCCAGTTAAGAGGAAGATGACTTACTCCTAATTGCCTGTCCTAAGTCCACTCCTTCCACAGGATGGGAAAGAGCACAGGGGACAGTCGGACATCATTACTAACAGAAAACAAGCGCAGAAAGGACTTCACAGGCAGAGTATTCCCTTTGAAAGGCTCAGGCTGCCTTTCCTTGTTTGTTAGACATCGCCAGAAGTGAGAGTGTGAAATACACCAAGGCAGTGGCCCTATTTGCTATGGGAAAAGTGGGATCTAGATACCAACATGGATTTTAAAAAAGTCAACAACACACGAGGTTAGCTGCAAAGAAGGGAAAGGAAGCAGCTCTCGAAGCAACAGGTGTCTGTAGGATTTGGACAGCTGTCTTTACACATCACCTGACGGACAGAGCAGTGGGAAAAGCTTTGCAGACACTGTGACCAATTGCATTGAAGAGTGAGGGCCGTGACAGATCGGTATCAGCAGCACCTTGTATTTACCAAATTAAAGTTTTCTCTCAATTCTGAAATATTTTGTGCTGTCTTTTCAGTCTTTTACATTTAATTTCTGACTGCACCTTAAATGCGATGGTAGGCACAGAAACCCTCCTCCCCCCAAGCACATGTGAGCATCCACCCACACCTTCACGCAGCTTCCAAAGCACCAGATTTTAGCAAGAACTGCAACCCCATGGCAGAGTGAGCATGTCTGGCTGACAGCAGCGCTGCCAAATGTGCCTTCCATGGACGTCTGGTCCATACCAGGTGGCCATCTGGAGCCACTGACCATGTGGGCCCATCTGTGGCAGCAGGAGCACCTTCCTGCTGGCCAGGCAGCAGTTGCCACCGGCTTGGCACAAACCTCGGCAGCAGCGAGGTGTCTGCTGGGATCTGGGCCAGAGAACCTTCCTCTAAGGTTGTAAAAGTGGGACATCCAGAACAAAGAGCCTTCAAGGTGGGGCTACACTAAAGACAGACTCGCAAGACCTGCTGAAGAAGCAAGCCTTGAAAGTTTATAAAATTCCAAATTTCAGAAAGCAGCTCAGTCGAATGATTACATCAGAATTTTAGAGCCCTCCCAATCAATTTTCATCATCTTTGCCCTCATGTAACACAGCAAAAAATAAAAGCCACCAAAAGTCATCTGCTGCAATATATATTTTAATTCAAAGTGAATCTTGACAGTAATACACCATAAATTCTTATTTTGACACTCACCAAAATAGTCACCTGGAAAACCCGCTTTTTGTGACAAAGTACAGAAGGCTTGGTCACATTTAAATCACTGAGAACTAGAAAGAAATACTATCGCAAACTGTAAGAGACATTACATCCATAAAAAATTTTCCCAGTCCTCATATTGTAATATTGCACAGTGCAATTGCTACATGGCGAACTAGTGTAGCAGAGAAATCCAAAGCAAAAAAAAGCCACAAGTCTACAAATTGTTAAACAGTAACAGTTCAACTTATTAATCAAGTCTCTATCACTGGGTGTTTCTAGAACAAGTCTTCCTACAGCTTGCAGTGTGATTTAACTTTTACTTAACACAAACCACGTTAATTAGCAGTAAAAACAGAAAAATTTAAAAATTAAAACAAAAAAAAGAGTTAATACAGTAGCATATTTGACCAATAAAACACCCTGAAGTTAAAAACCAAACACAAGAAATTCATATAAAACCTTGCAAATTAAAGTAATATGCAGATATGCAATTCCGAAGTCATGCAGTGTTTTATTTAAAAAAGGCATTAAAATGGTATCGTGTAAAAATGCTTCTCAGAAGATGACTTCTTTCACAGAAAAGGCCCTCGCCCTGAAAGCTTTTTTTCCTGCAGATGGGCCCCAGACACTTGCAGTGACAAGAGTCTGTTCTCTCAGAGTATATTGCAGGGGGGGAAGCGGGGAGGTCACCTGGTATATTGAATTTAAGCTGTGGCAGGATCTGAAATATTTCATTCTTTGAAATGCAGACATTTCTAAGGTTACAATACATAGAAAGAGCAGCAGATCTAATTTGGGGCACATTTACAGCAATCTTTTTCGGCAGAGGACAGGATACTGTGGTGATATACAGAGAATTGTGTCAATTTAACAAGCATGTCAGCTCCAAACCTTAAGCACAGCAAAAAGAAAGTACAGAAAATACATCAGACCCATGATGATCCCCGTGGCCCCAGGAAAAAAAATGCAGTGGTTTGGTTATTTTTTTGTTACCACGATACAAAATTGATGTGCTCTGTTTGCATTGGTGGTTCTTGGTGTGTCCATTGCCTGCAATGGAGTGAGCACCAAAAAAAGGCTCGCTTCCCAGCACGAGGGAGTGAACAGAAAACTTTCTGCTGGACCATACAGCACGAGCTTGAAGTGGTAAGGTGGACATCCAATTTGACTCCCCATGTTTAGGCTTTACATATGTGTCGATAAGATTTCAAATTCATCAGGATACTCCTAGTTGCTAATGTATACTTTATATACACACACACTTGTAAAAAATGCATAGAGTTAATTACTAAAAACATTGAAACTTTTGGGAAAAGTTAGGTTTCTCAATTTTCAGTGTGATTATAAATGTACTGCTGGTATTTTCTTTTTTTTAATGATCTAATACTGTTGTATTTTAGTTATTACTTAAAAAATAAATCAAATGTAGGCACATTTATTTCATTCAGACATTCATTAAATAAAACACTGCTTGTGTTAGTGGAGTAAAGAAAAAGATTACCAGTTATTAGCTTATTGATAGAGTTAAACTCAAATGCTTTGCACTCTTATTCCAGTCAACATTGCAAGGATTGTATTCCAGATTTTGTTTTTAAAAAAGTTAAGTCAAGCCTGCAAGATGCAGCTTCTTAAGTGTCTACACAATGCCAATATGAAAACATAAAAAAATTAAGTTACATTAATACATCCACTTATATGCAGTGATGAGCTCAAAGTTAATGGAGATAAAATACTGATGCAAATAACACACCCCAAAAAAACATATGCAATCATCTTCCATCATTTACAGTATAGTAGTTACGACACTTCAAACATGAAAACAAAATAAAAATTTTAAAAAAAACCAAACCCAAAACCCAGCTTCTATTTCATGTAATTAGACTTGTACAGAAATTAGAAGGCTAAGAAAGAACTAGTTAATCACCTAATTTCACAGCTATCTGAAGTGGCAATCATTATATAGCAGCTTATCTATGATACATTCAAGATAAATGATACAATTTATTACTTGCCCATAAGCTAAAACACAGCCTCAGCTTAATACCTTCCGTAAATCCCATCTCTACACTACAGTATACTTGAGGTCTATGAAAAAGTAGCTACCTTTTATAGGAAATGGATGATTAAGTCTTTGGTGCTGCAAAAGCAACTTCATTTGAACAAAACAAAAAAAATGAAAAGACACACTTCCTAAGGGAAAAAAAAAAAGGAAAAAAAAAAAAGCAAAAAGCATGTCATTTACGTCCCTGACGGAATGTATTAAATAAGCAAACACCCACAACAAGTTAAAACAAATACTATCATGTAAAAAGACTAAAATCTCTCCCATGCATAAATGAAAGATTGCACACAAAGAACTCACATCTTTTTCAAGCTTCAATAGTAAATATTCTGCTACTAGTTATTAAATACTGCATGGTTTGCTCAAGCTAAGATGAAACCACATCATGGATCAATGAGCACTTGGCTTCTCCTTTCATTAGCTAGTCACTCATGCCTACCTCACCTCTAAACATTTTATTATATCCGATTAGACAAACACTTTTAAAATAAACTACTTAGGTTGTATTGCAGTTCCATTTACCAGTATGAAATACTGTCTTGTGTGTCACTATTCAATAGCTACTGAATCAACTTTCCTTAAGCACTACTAAAGTCCTGTCTTGAAGCTAGATCATTCTGGGGGGAAAAAAAGACAGCAAAATTCGGCTACAGCAAAACATGCTGCCTTCTCAATAAGGAAAATACACCCAATACTAAAATCATACCACACAAAACCCAAAATGAGCATTACGCTATCAAAAAATCAGCAGATCTGAAGTTTTAAGTGCTGCAGTCCTCAACATTTATATATAAGTAATAACATTAACAACCTCAAATATTTAAGGCACTATGTGTGGAAACAGTTTACAATGCAGCTGAGATTATTAGGACAACAACATTTAAGAGCAATGTTTAGGCCTTTTCTTTGCCCATGCAAAAGACACATGCAATGTGAAGAACAACAGCTCAACTTTTAGATAAGTGACTCAACATTTAAACACCAAGATACGCAATACAAACAAGTTACTTCTACACTGTACTGCTGACACATGTGCATCTGTTGCTCTAGTTCTGTACACTGAATGGCTTCCCAAATGTAGACGTGTCTTGCACTAGTTAGAAGGCAATTTTATAAAAAATAGCAGGAGCAAAACCAGATTTCTGCTCCCATAAGTCACCTGTCTAAAGTTACTATATAAGAAGATAACATGACCAAAGACAAGTTATACCAAATGTGCAAAACACATTAAAAGTGAGTTTTTTTTAAAGCTCAGAGTTGTTTAAATTGCACCCAAGTCTACATGATTCAAAAAAATAATTTTCCTGTTGTGCCATGGCTAATATTTAATAAATACCATGTTTCTTCTCAAACCAAACTTCTGTATCATTGAGCTTCCTCAATATACCGCGTCTGAGTTCTCACATGAACGGATACTGGCTGAGTTTTGTCGGACTCAGCGGAAATCCTGTGTAAGCGGCGGGCGACGCCGCGATGTACGAGTGGGGCGGGAAAATGGGCTTGTACTGAGTCTGATGGATGGTGGGGGAAGGCAGGAGTCGGGGGTTGATGCCCACCGGGACTTGGTGCACTATCCCGCTGGGGTGACTCAGGTTGTAGGTTGGGTGCTGTAACAAAGCTCTTGAGGTACACGGCGAGGCGAGGAGGTGGGCCACAGGCGCGGCAGTGCTGAGGGGCGCCGACGACGGGTACGGGAGGATGGCGGGCTGCCCGCCCAGGTGGGAGCTCCCCGAGAGGTGAGCGTGCACCGTGCCGTGGTTTGGGCTTCCCTGGGGCAGGGAGAAAGCGTGGCCAGCCACAGTGGCCGGGATGAAAGCCTGCTGCCTCCGTGGAGCGTAGTTCCCGTTCCACTCCTGCGGCACCGAGCCCAAGTGCTGAACCTGCGCACAACACAGAAACGGGCAGGGCTTAGTCATCCCGAGCGCAGAGAGAGGGGGAAAAATGGAGGAATGCACTAAAACTAGTCAACTTAAAATCAGGAGGAATAGAGAGACAGGAATAATCAAATGCTTCAACAGAACAAAAAAAATGTATTAGCTCTTTAGGTAACAGCGCAGACAGGAAATCTGACAATAAGAGATGGAAAACAGAACACAAATTATTTTTAATGCTCTTGCAAAGTAAAAAAAAAAAATAAATTAAGGGATAAAATGCCATGCTGGGCTGTTTTAACAGAAATACCATGTATCACATGAGCAAGGTGCTTATTCCACTCTACTCAGCACTGGCTTGGCATCAATTGGAAGTGCTGCATTCAGTTTGGGCACCATAATGAGGCACAAAGAGGACAAATAGGAGAGAAATTTTAGAGGAGAGCAGAAAAAATAATAAACGGATTGAAAATATCTGAGACAACTAGGCAAACTGAAATCTAGGGCTATGATCACAGGAAGATGCGGCAATCGTTAACAGTTACAAAGAGAAAAGACTAAAAATCAATTACTCCCATTAAATGATGCAGACTTCAAACTACACAGGGCATCTACCAAAGAAGGAAGGATCAGCATAAATTTTTGTAATGAAAATAACGTTCTACACTTTCTGCCAAGAGGCTGAGGAGCTGCAGACATTGAAGAGATTAAAAATTAATACCATGCTGATCATATTAAGGTTTGCTTAGAATTAATTAAACCAATCCTTTTGCATAATCATGCAGAAGGGGAGACTGTGTCACCCACCCAAATGTTTCTTTCAATCTAAACTATTCAAGTCATTATTGCTAAATCCGCTTATCTACACATAGCATGCTTTCGTTTAGTATTTAACTTACAATATTCAGAGTTTCTCTGCAAGACTTACACAAACAGGTACTGCTCTCACATTAGTGTACCTCCAGCTATCTAACCAAAAGTTCAATGCAGCTACAGCTCCAAGTTAATTAATTAAAAGGGGCTTAAGCTTCATGTCATGTGTCAACTTCAGTTCTCAGCCACAGCAGACACATTTACTGTGCTGTTAAGCTAGGATAAAAGTAACTTTTAAACTAGCTTTAGGTATCTTCTAACATCAGATGGAACTGTAATCACAACCCCATCTTCCTTCCAGCTTCACTACCTGGCAGCAAGGGTAAGAAACAGTTGGGTTTGCTAAGCTCCATCTCATCTCCGTGTACTCAAACTAAAAGCATTTTCACGCACACTACTGACAGAACAACACTGAGATACAGCTGCAGATTTTAACTGTACACTATGACTATTTTAGCATTTGGATGTAGGAAAAATAAATGCTAACATATTTTTCTTTTTGTCTTGTGCTTTGACAATGTTGCATTGACAATGTTGCCAGTGTGGCTTTTCTACTATTGTTTAAAATAGAGTCAGCTGTTCTAAGAAAATGACCCAAAATGAAGAATACTTATAACTTGCCCAGAAGTTGCAATCCATTTTTCAAGACTTGAATACTTCTTTAATCAAGCTGCTGAAAACCTGCAGCTGCCATCGACAGCAACTGAAACTGAGAGCATTCAGCTTGGAGCTCAATTTCTCCAGCTTCACATTTGGAGCTTGTTAGATGTGCGTGCACATACCTGACTGAAGTTTCCATGCTGCAGATGGAATGCTGATGCCAGTTTCTGCTGACGGTTTCCTACAACAGAAGACTGGTTTGTTCTTCCCAGGACAGACCGACCCTTTTTCAGTGGCTGGCACGTAGCATCTTCCGAGACAGAAATAAACAATGTTACACTTTTGTTGTCACTATTCTCTTCTGGCGAAAGTTAGACAAGGTTTCATTTGCTTAAGCATGCAGGGAGAAATAATAATGCAATACACTAATTAAAGTCAAACCTTGGCACTATTTAGAAGAGGTTACTACAGATTAGCAGTTGTATGAGTAGGTCAAAATCTTCACATATATGTATAAATATTGTATAAATGGATTGAATAAATACTGAAACTTCTATTCTTACCTACTGGCATAGATGGAAAAAACCACCTGAACTAACTTACCTGTATTCACCATCTGTTCCTCAAGATGTAACCTGTTTTCAAGTCTCATTGGTGGTACCACTACTGTGCAAACAGTTGATTTGGTTTCAGGGTTAACTGAGGCTCTTGCTTCCTTGTTTTTATTGTTATTGTCTACAAAGCCATTTTCCACAAAGGGGCTGTCATGTCCTGAGGAGTCTGAACTTGGTGAACCATCCACTGTATCACATCCACTTTCCTGTTCATCATCTGACATACTGTCAAAAAATAAAAGTGTTGCAATGAAACAAAGATAGGTTCATGCCTGAGACACATTTTCTTAAATTAACAGATAAAATGTATGGAAGTGAAATTACTCAAAAAATGATACATTATAATTATATAAGCACATACATTCAAACTCATTCTACCCATAAATTGCAAGGCTCAGAGAAAGGAGATAACTTCTTTATATTAAAAATTGATGGAATACATGCTTAACTTAAAGCATACAAGAAGCAGCACTGAATTCACTAATGCCTAAATGTACGGTCAATTGTCTTAGTGATTTTACAGCTCATGCAATATGTGCTTATCGCATGTTGTTTAAAATAGGACAATATAAATGAAACCATTTATAAAAATTAACTTTTTGTGAGAAGTGCTTTGATGCTATGAGGGCCAGCACGAAAGTCTAAAGATTTAGCCAACAGAACCAGGTAATTCTGAGTAACAAATAGTGATACTGTGACAATTACCAAACAATTAATTGTACTTCTGTATTATTAACTTGTGATTCAAGTTACTATTTATATGATTTAATATAAGTCAAATGCTACTGAAACCAGAATCCAACACACTTCTCTGCTATTGGCATAAAACTGAATTACAAATGGAATTAAATTACAAGTCAGTTTCTTGCAATTCAAATTCAAAGAAAATACCATAAAATCAAGCATGTCATTATAAAAACTTACCTGAAGTTTTGAATGCTTTGATATTAAAGAATATCAAAGTACTAACAATATTAACTACCAACCAGTAAGACTACCTGATGCCTCCCAGTACAAGACGCATCTTGTTATCTAAATCTTTACTAAAATTTAATTATTGGAATGAAGATTTTAAAATGCTTCTAGTTTTTTCTTCTTTTACAACCAGAAATGACAAAAGCTTAAAAAACAGGATCAGGGAAATATACCTGGATTAGTCCATCTATTTAGTTTTGGTAACTTTTTATTTTAATATCCTCAAAGTCATAGAAACATCAGGAATTTTCCTGCGATTATCTTCTACCTCATGTCACCCTAAAAAACATAAAATCTATCCACATGCTGCATTACTAGCCTCTTGTTGCTGGATCTAGCAGTTGTGCCTGCAGAATGAGCTGGATATGTTTAGGAACCTAACAGAAAACTAACCCACCAAAAAATCTGTGTGATGGATTAATCCTGGACAGTGCAGAGAACAACAACCCACTGCACCTTTCAGTGCATTCACTGAACAGCACTGCAGAGGTTTGGTCACCACAGATGACAGGCTTTACAGAATTCCAAACGGATGTCAGAGTTGTCCACGCACAAGTCTTTTTTTCAATTCTTTTTTTAACACTCCCCCTTTTTTCTTGAGGGGAGAGGATTGTGTTTATATAAAGATTTATATAGACAAATTATCCACTAAAAGCATCCTTAATTCAGGCTTTCTAAAGTTTAAAACACATAAAACTGCCTGTAAAGACTCAGAGTTTCACCTCCTTGTGGATCACATGCTGTGATAGAATCTTTAATTATTTTGAAGAAACTTTTTTCATTAGGACCCTAATTAGAATTCATTTGGCACAATGAAACTGCTGAAGGCTCAAGCTAGATATGAGGCAGTGAAGATAAAAACATTTAAAAACTGTTCATATGAACAGTGCTCACTTCAGTGAGGCTTACTTTTGATAGAACAAAAAAGGCATCAATGTCATTAAAGATTACAAGATATACAATGGGAGAACCAGAGCCTGCAAAAATTAAAAAATATGTGCTAACCAAATCTGTCGCATCTTACTTTGGCTTATTTCATTCTGCAATTCTAGATTTTTATTCTAAAGGAAGTTGCACGCAACATGTTTCTATTTGCTGTGTAAACACCATTCGTTCAGTATTCTGAAAGCTTCCAGCGCAGCAAGACAGATTTGTTAGGAATGATAACAAACCAGTCTACGCCGTACAACTATAGGCCAGTAAATTAATTTTTAAATAGATCATTTACCCTCACCAGCTGGCAACATAACAAAACTTGTGCATTTTTTAGCATAAACTGGGTCTGCTCTATACTAGGCTGTTTTGTGAAAGGAGCCTGCCTTTTTACCTGTTGGATCTCTTGCAAGGAGAGGGGCTCGACTGCTCCGAGGAGCTGGTGCTGAGTGTGCTGTCGGGGCTGCTGAGGGAGCACACGCGGTCAATGTTCAGGGTGTTCTGGCAGGCTTCACACTCAAGGCTCCCTTTACACCTGCACACAGAAACACAGTCAGCAAACACACCATCTCTCATTCACCCCTCATTTAGGTCCAATCATGGAATAAAGGAGTCCAATATTAGAAAAGGCCCCTTACATGTAAATTAATATCCAATTCCTTGCTTCTTTTACATCCAAAACAGATTTTAAACCTTTCCAGTGTTCTTTTAAACAGGGATTTTTTGGAAACCTACTAAACTAATAATCTTTTTACTAAATCAATACTAAAACAAGTAGAATAAAAAATTTTACTGCAGCCTTGAAACCCTTGGCGAAGTTTAGATTTAAAACACAAGCTCCTCCACTTCAGAATCATTACAAGTAAGGATGAAGTCAAGCAAACATTCAATTTTTAAGTCTTGCATGCTCCTGTGATGGCTCTGTGAAAGTAAATTCCACTGGGGGACCATACCCAGCATCTGCTTTTACACCCAAAGGTTCACCTTTTCACACTGTTACAGAAGTATTTTCCACCCATATGTATGGAATAGTATCTACTAGATGCTACTGCTAGAAGGGTAACATTGAGTATACATAGCAAGAAGATTGGTCTTCAACAAATAAATCGGGTATGACATTATTACGAAAAAACCCTAAAAAACCCGTGGTTTGAAAAGGTGTAGCACACATGGATTAATGAGGCAGACTTTTGACAGTGCTGTTCCCTTTCAAATAATAGAGTGCTACAAAGTTAAGAGTGCTACAGAGTTAAATTCCTCCTGAAATTTGATTAGAAGCTCATTGTTTGCCCTTTTCTAACAGCTTCATGAGCCGCAGTAGCTGTGCTAAGACAGCTGTATCTAAGTAAACCTGCACAAAAAGAAAGGCTGCTTCTTACTCCCTCAGTGAGTGTGTCCGTGCCACGTCGTCCTCATCCGTGTCACTGCTGATGGTGATGACGCTGACAGCGGGGCTGGGGGAGCCGGCCAGGAACAGCGCCTGGCGCGGGCTGCTCGGGACAGAGGGATCAGGGGCCAGCCTGACCGAGGCCTCGCAACAGCCACTCTCCTGTCCTTCGGAGTTCAGATTGTCCTGTGCTTCTATACAGCTGATTCTCTTGACGGCCTTCAGGTTGAGTATCTTTGGAGAGATAAAGGCTGAAGTTTGGATATTGGTGTTTTGTAACATGTTGCTCCTGTGAAGGAAACACATCATTTGGCATTTAGCAAAGCCCTGCTGACAGACCTGGAAATTGGACTGTTTTCAACAAAACCAAAGCAGGCAATGCAGCCTTAGCCACCTATTTCCCAAAGGAAAACACAAAACAGTAAACACAGGCAAAAATACTTGGCATGGATGGCTTCAGACATCAACAAGAAAGATAAAAAGTATGCAATATCTAAGACAACAACACTGAATACAGTGTACTGAAAATCCCACTTTCTTATAAAGGAAAAAAGAAATTAAAATCCCATTTGGATGAAAAACAAGCAAACAAAATCCAGCCAGACTTCCTGCAAAGACTGTCCTTGAAAACAAAAGCTGGTAGCCTCCAGATGAACTCCTTGCTCAATACAGCTCTGCTGACATTGCCCATGCAACCCATACTTTCCCCCCTCATGGAGCATCCCACACCATTGCCAGTATTCCGCATGGCAGTGGGGCATATTTTCTTCAGCAAGCAGCTGAAGAACTTCTGGCTACCAATGAAAGGCGACTGCAAGGCACACTGCAACCCTGTTACACAGTTTCTCTTTGTTTTCAGTTGTCTAAACCTGAAATATCCTCCCTCATGTAAACTTGGGAATATCTCATTAGAGCTACCTGAATATATTCTTATACCTCCCCAAAGCCTGTAAGGACAACATTCCACCATGACAGGCACATACTAATCAAAAGGAATTAAAACCGCTTATCATCTAGTCCACTACCAAAACAACACTGAAAACTTAAGGCAGAAAGGACACCCCAAAGACTGTCTAACAGTAATTATCGCCACTTCTACAGGTTGCTCCCTTGCCCACAAAACAGCAACAACAGGTACCCTGTCCTTGAATGTTAGAAATATTCTACCGACCTGTTCTGACACAGTTTGTTCCTCTTGGCAGCTGCAGGCTGAGGCCAGACCACGTGTGCAATGCCCACACTAATGGGCTGAGGGGCAGACAAGGTTATCTGATGCGTTAGAAGAGGCTGTGGGATCATTGAGCTGTAGTGGGTGCCCTGGGTAATCATCTTCCTGAGGGGAAGGAAAGGCAGGTTTACATTGCAAGGCATCTGCATCAGCAGCCATGGTCCGTGCTAAAGCACAGACACAGAGATGCTGCACGAAAGCACAAGGATAAACTCACCCCCAGTCTCCAAGCCTCTGTGGGCCAGCCACAGGATCAGAGGCCAGAGATGTGGCTGGAGCTGCCACCGGTGCTACCTGCTGCCACGCAGGGACCAAGATCTGCTGTGTCTGGTTCGACCATGTCTGTTGGGGAGCACAGAAGGGTTTATGGCACAAACAATACACCAAAGTTACACTCGCTGCTTGGGGGTCAGCACAGAGCAGAAGATGGACTGCAGCAGAACTCGACATTTAAAAACATCTACTGGCTAAATAAGTAAGAGTTTTGCTTTAAAGTAAGCCAACCTGAGAAAGGATTCCTGCTCGGATCTGTAGTGGCTGAATTGCGTGGGCTTGGGTCACCAGTGGAACTGCATTGTCCACCCTCAGGGAGAAACTGGTGGGTTTGCTGTGGTTTGTAGGAATTCCTATCAGGAAAAAAAACATATACCCAAGCATTAGGCAAACAGCAGTCTTGCATGTATTTTCTGAGCAAACAAAAACATAGAGGACAATTTTAAAATACTTCACATTTTTAATGTGTTTATGATCTAATTCCATAATTTAGACTTTCAAGCCAAACAAATTAACGCCAGAAGATTTTTGTGCCATAACTTATCTACACAAATATTTGAGCTGTAATTTCCAGAAAGAACTGCCAATAGCTACTTGTTAGACTGCTAGAAAGAGGAATGACTTTGGCAGAAAGTTCTGCAGAGGTAAGCATTTACTCTTGATCAGAAACTACATTAAAAGAATTTGAAAGGAAGCAGACAAAAGTAAGCAGAACTGAATTTCAAAGCTTTTCAGAATGGACTCCTGCACATCTCATGCCCTGTATTTCCAGCAGGCTGAAACCCATTCCTCTCAGCCTTTATAGCTGGCAATGCCACATGTATAACGCCCCTCTTTGCTACCATCTCTTTCGTGGGAAACAACGCAACATTTGCTGTGTATCTCATAAAATATTTGCACAGAAGCCATAATCCTATTCCTCCCTTCGTCAAAATAACGCAAACTATAGAACTGTTAAAGCATTACCACGAGACATGCCCTCTATAGATATCACTATTGTCACAGGAAACTAACACACCCACAGCAATGCTGCAATGTTTACCACGATAACATTTTTTACATAATAATGTCAAACCATAATAGAAGAGGAATTTTTCTTAACAGACCTTGCAAGCGAACATCCACGCCTAAAGAAAATACTGGCTAGGAAAAGATATCCCTGATCTCATCTTCTAACTGCACTTCGTGCCTTGTGCTTTAGTCAAAGATTAAGCAGTGGCTGTTCACAGATAACTACTAAAGAATTACTACACTAAAGTTTATAAGTGTTTTGGTTGGGTTTTTTTTTTAATCTGTACAGTACAGGATGAAAGAGCATTTTCATCTGATGTAATTCTCTCATGCCGTAACACAATGCTAAGTTATAACCACGCACTTCAAAGCTTTTCATTTTGAAATGCAACTGACTGATTTTTTTTCCCGACAGCCATCTAGAAGAGAAACATCTTAGCTCTGACAGAAGTAGAGAGTTTTAGCACTTCAGATATTCCACAGAGCAGCCAAGCTGGGAAACTTTGAAGCAGTGCCAGATACCATTAATATCCCCTTTTCATCTGTGCCAGCAACTCGTCACCTATGTGATGAAAACAATATATCCCCTTCACTTCAGCTGCAGCAGAATTTAAATTTGGAAAGTTATCATCATGTTAAGAATACAGTATACAGATCACAGATAAAGTGTCTGCCTGTACTGTTTCCTTTTTTATAAATCATTTGATTCATCTGGGAATAATGAAAACAATAGGATTTTTAAATTATGGAGTATGTAATTGTGTAAAGAATATACACAATTCAAATAATTAACTGCTCAGAAGGAAATCTGTATAAAGCAACTTTACATGACACTGCCTGGTGAATACTCAGACCTTTTTTGAGTTTCTGGAATGCAAGGTGGATGCAGCTGCCACAAATAACATTACTGATAAAGTCTGCTGTATCTGTCTGTATCTACAGAGATAAAGACTTCCTGGGGTTTAAGTTCAGGTTGAAGATTTTTGGGTTCTTTTCAGAGTGAATCCTGTGTGATTTCTTTAAAATGCAGAGGGAGAACTAAGGTCATTCTTAAAAAAATCTAATTCCTATACACCGCAACTTCAAGATTTGATGTCAACATGAAGCTGAATATCACCACGACAAAGAAATTACATCTTTGGAACCAAGACTATAATCAAGCAAACTTAATAAGCAAACAATATAAACTACCTTCCCACTTCCATATGTTAAGATGCTGACATTCCCTTCATCTTTCCCGTTTCCTCTAAAATTTTATTTCAGAACACCCTCCTTTCTTGCTTCACCTTCCACACTTTGTTCCTCTATTTTATCCAAGATATAAATTTATATGTGTATGTGTGGTATATGAAGAAGGGCTCTGGATTGCTTAAATAACTTTCTGCAGATCCTGATTTGGTTTTTCTTTCAGAAAGGTGCAATGTATCTGCATCTGACTCACATGCCGATCTTTAATGACATAATTAAGTTGTTTTAAATATAAACCTTAAGTGGATGTAGTGGAAAACTCAAATATTGCTAACAGACATGCAGTAACTCTCATATTTTAGGAATTGTGACAATTACAGATAAATATACCTTGAATAGCTGGAGGACATATAATCAATGCTTGCTGGAAAACATCACTGCAACCAAACTGAGCAGTTCCTGCCTGCAGTGGTATCCCTTGGTGCAAAACGGAGTGGGCAGATGCAGTTAATGCCTATGGGAACAGATTCAACACAGGTAATGTTATTATAACTCTGAATCTACATCTCTCACACACTTGTCCCACCACTTTATACAGTAACAACTTATAAAAATTAAAATTTCAAATCCCTTTCACAGGAAGACATCACATTTGGCCACTGGAGGGCACCAGAATACAGCACTGGCAATCCCAGCTTGCAACTTAATTTGAAACATATGCTGAATGATTTGTTTAAGAAAACCTTAGGAAAAAATAAAAGACAAGACTTTGCCACTTATTAGATGTAAATTTTTTAAATAATTTAATTCACTAGAAAAAGTGCATTAACCGCGCTTGCAGTTAAAAGAAACCCAACCAAATTAAAAAATAGCCACAAAACCCAAACCAAAAAAATTAAACAAAACGCAAGAAAAACACAAAATACTGTTTTTACCTGACTTCTTACTGGACCAATTTTGGTAAAGCTTGCAGTCAGGTTGGCTGCACTGCCTGAGGCAACTGATCTCATAAGTGATGTTTTATTGCGATTGCTTAAGTCATACAGGTTTGATCGGCATTTGCAAATATCCATGATATGAAAGCAGGACTTCACTCTATCAAAACCAGAAAATAAGGGGCTTTAATCACCTTTTCATGTTGTTAAATGTAAAACACAATTCCCCAAAACAAGGGGGAAAAATTAGTTCAAAGGCCACATTTCCCAATTTCACAGAATGCGATCATACAGACAGGTAGAAAAATAGAAACACTGCTGTTACTATGGTCACATCAAGCCCTCTACAATGCATATTTTAAATTTAAAAAAAATTCTGCTATTTCCTTCTCCTTCCATCCAACACCATTTTCTAACAGTTGTGTACAAACAGGAAGGATAGAAACTAAATGGATAGAAAGCTTGCTCTTTCAGTGAAATGCTTGCATTTTAGGAAATCCACAGTGAAATACACAACTCCAGAACTACAAGAAAACTTTCAATATATTCCACATTAATCACTGCATGAAAGGAAGTATCCAAGATGTTAGCCCCAAGAGGAAATGCCTACCCCAGCCCTCAATGACTGATAGGAACTAGGGCTCCTCACACTTCCAAAAACTAAGCCCAAGTTTCTGCAGTGTTGCAATTTGAACAATCATGTATAAAAACAACTTAGAAATCTATTGCTCTAACTGTTACTTTCAGAGAAAAACACAGTTATTCAATGAATTTCCTTGACCCAGCAGATGTATCTAATACTGCAAGGACTTGAAAGAATTCTCTAAGACATTGCAAAAATGATGATTTTTTTTTTTCTCACTGATAGCAGAAGAAACAACACTATTACACAAATGAATTGCAACAACAGATATTTCTATGTTACACACTGGTTGCTATGAGGAAAATCAAGGAGGTGCTTCATGGTAACAAAAGAATGGTTCAGGGTCTCAGCTGGAGTGATTCTTAAATCAGCATCGATAAGCAACATTTTCTTCAACAGACTGACAAATTCCCTCCTATCTGCCTTCTCTGCCAACAGGTCACTTCCTTCCAAATCCATCACCATGTTCACCTGGCATTGAACAAAACAGTCAGAGAGAAGATATGCACATTAGTTTAACTCTTTCTGGTATTGCTTTCTGATATAAAATATTAATACTCAGCGTTTTTATCGCATGGGGTACGGTGAATTTGTCTTATCCCAAAACAGTTGGCTTGGAATTGGTGACTTTTTTTAGGCACACACACTACTCCCCTCCTTGCACCCTCCCCAGTTAAAAACTGCTGAAGGCTTTATTCCAGTCTGGGACTTGGAATTTAAGAAGTAAGATTTGGAATAAGGATCTTTATATGGTCTAACTCAAACTACAGAGCTGATCTTCAAAAAACAAATTTCAAGCATGAATTAATACCAACCTTGCAACAACATTTTATTCTTTTTTCAGGATATGAAAGCCAACAAAAAAATTGCCTTTTCTAATTGACTGGAGAGGTATAAAGCTGAAGAAAAGTGAGGAAACAGGTTTTTGGGGTTTTTTTATTAAAAACTATACTGAGAATTATATTGTTAACAGAATTATACTGGAAATGATACAGTTAACAAAGCAGGTTCCATATGCATTCTTTGTTCATTCTTTGCCACAATGGCAGATAAGATAGAAGAGAAAGTATACATTTTACATACAATTAAAGGGCTCCCCCACCACAAGGACAAGTACCACTGTTTAACACAAGCAATGGAAAAGGAAGACCTTTACTAAAAGCTCAAAGGGTTGACACAGCCTGACATTTTCCTCAGAGAAATAGAGAAGAATAAGTATGACTGAGATACAATAAATAATATTCTAAAAGGCATTTCTTTCAAAACCAGTGCAATGTTTTAAAATCACTATTGATTCCCACACATTCCTTTTGCAGAGAGGAAGGAGGCTTTAATACTCACGTGCACTATATCATCCAAACTGTTGAAAATATACTTTCTGGCCTCTTTAGACTTCATACCTGTTTCTGCCTCATGTTCTTCCAATGTCTCAAAAAAAGAAAAGGAAAGCTGAGTTTAGAACTTGTCAGTAAAGGTCACCTATAACCACAAAGTAATTTTATGTATTTATTGACCTAAAAAACACTATTGATTTTTTTTTTCAAATAATTAGTATTTCAGTTACATATTTGTATGCTGCTTTGCTGGCTACTTTCATTCTCTAAATCAAAAGACAAAAACTACTATATTTTACATCTGACAAATCACAGTACTGGATTATAACAGTTTGTGAATCACGCAGGAAGTGCTGAAAGCCTAGCAAAGAGCTGTTTAATGAAACTCCCTCATGTGCTTATATTTTTATATATCACAACTTTTCTATTACTGTATTTTAACAATTTTCTCAAAATCAGACCTAAACCCCAAAGAGCAGCAACATCCTATCACTGTAAAAGAAACAAACCAAAAACCAGGCAATGTCCTTCTAACTTGTTTTCTCTTTTCTTTTTTTTACTTTTATACTTTTATTCCTCCACATGCACAACAGCTAGTGTAAATATTCTAAACATTTAAGTATGAAACAAATTATTAAATCCTAGAGAACAAATTATTTTTGAGCTGGTATAGTATTTTCTGTTACGATTTTCCTCCTTCAACACAGACAGCATCAGTAGGCTGGTGCTGCAAGAGGCAAGGTGGGACTTCAGGGAAAAAGTCTGTAACATACAGATTACAGAAAAGTTTCCAAAATGAACTTTGACAAAAACTGCAAGTAATGACCAGTGGTCCATAGCAAAACTCCTAATTAACCTCTGCAAGGTAACAAAGAGCTCCTGAATCTGGCAAGGGCTGTTTGCACAAGAACTCGCTCAGGCTCTCTGACACAGAGAAGCCAGATGTAAAGTGTCACCAAAAGACTAAGTGCTTGAGAAAGCAGGGGATGGGATTAAGCAGGCCGGTGTAATTGGAGAAATCTTACATAAGCCCAGCGCAGCCCCGGCCCAGCGCCGTCGGGGATTTACCAACTTGCCGGGGGGACTTACGCAACTTGTGCTCGGAGCTCGGCAGCTGCTTGGTGCTGCAGAGATCTCGTGTCAACTGAGCTGCTTCCTGAGTCCTCTGTAAACTCAGGCAAGTTGGGCCATGAACCAATACAGTTTTTTAAAAAGTCAATTATTTGCATAGGAAACGAAAGCTCTGCTTATGGCCAGAGTGCAATACTGTCGCTTGGAGGGGAGCAAGGTGTGCAGAACATAGAAGTACATTTTGTTTTAACTATGTCTGCACTCACTGTATTGCAGTTTGTACACAGCCATGTTATTTCTTAATCTCCTTTTTCTCCTAGGAATGTCTGATCCTGAAGCCAGTTCTGCGCAAATTTTGACAGAGCACTGTGGGTCTCAGAGACAAATTCCTTACATGAAGTGAAAAGGAGTAACCAAGCAAGAAAGAAAACAAAACAAAAGGAACCCACTCCATTTAGTACCCTCTGGAGATACAAGGCTTAATTTGAATTCCCCACCTGGCAGCCATGCGCTGGCCACAGCACAGCCTGGCAGCTGCACCTTGGGGAACAGAAAAAATGGAAGGGATACAGAGCAGGAGCTGGTAAAAACCACAGGAGATGCACCACGGAAATAATGGCACTGTAGCAAATCTTGGCCACTCCACTTTCTCTGCCCATTAAAAAAAATGCTGCTTTCTACCACATCCAACTGTTTACCTTTAATCTCCAACTAGAATATGGTGCATCTGTTTCTCTACAGAAAAATCTCGCAGTTTTCGTTCCCATGCTTAACAACTGCTCTCCTGGCAAACCTTGAGTCTGTGAAATGTAACGAATCTGAGGAAAAAAGAGAACAGGGTAAATAATTGACCTCATGTTTTCAAAACCTCATCCCCCATTACAAAAAAACCTTGTAATTTCATTTAAAAAATGACAAAACGAACCATGCTCAGAGCATTGCAGTTTGACAGCTACATCTTACACAGGGGAGAAACCTAACACTGAGAACTTGGCACTGCTCTCTCAATCTCTCAGAGAAAGCCATACATAAGCAAACCTCTCAAGCGACCTATATAAGCAAGCTTTTTAGGTTGGGTCACAGAAATGAGGAGCTGGAGTGAGTGACTGTCATTACCTCCTCGACCCACTCAAATCCTGAATGTATTTTTTAATTCTAGACAGGAAAATCAGTATGAGTGCTTCGTTTGCTTAAAGAACTTTCATGTTTTGGGGTTTTTTGCACGTTTTCATTATGCAACTTAATAAAAATCCTTTCCATTTGCTGTTTCCAGTGTATCAGTCTTTTACACATCTGACACACCTGCATTTCAAGGAAACATTCCATGTGGAAAGGGAGTGCCTGTACACTTCTAGGCAGCAAAACATAGTGTTGTTGTTCAAGAAAATCTGCTACTGAGTGTGATGGGAATGGACTACCTTTATGCCTGAAAGAAACTTTGCATGAATGAACAAGATGCATTTATTTTAAAAGATCATTTACTAAGTATTTTGCACTACCTATCACAGCTGATGATCGATGTATTACCTAGAAAAGTTTCAAGGCTTCAAATCTTTGAAACATGATGTTTTAACTACTGTGCATGCAATGTTACCTCACTGTACAAGGGGAGAGTTATCCCAGAAGCAGTATTGCTTTAAAAATTAAAAACTACCTTGGAGTTGGAACAATAATTGGCGATAACCAAAATCTAAGCTTGTTGCAGGTTGGGATGGAGACAGCACAGATTCCAGCAGAGGGCTGACCCTCTGAAGGGCACACCAAAGAGGGACTGCTGAGGAGCAGCCAGGGAATAAGAGAGAAGAAAGGGAAAAATCAAAAGGAGAGAGTGGTCATATACACCAAAACAGAAACTGAGAGATAAGAAAATTAAGACAATGAAAGAGAGAGGACCTGAGAGCTAGGAGCACCTGAGAGGAGAAAAACTAATGGGTAGTAGAGAGGAAAGGTATATGTGAGGTTTCTGCTGGAAAAGAAGTGACAGAGGAGTGTCAAGTGGGGAGGAGCTAAACACAAAGCTGCCAACTTTCAGTATTTAATGTCTCCCATAATTCCCTACCTCAGGGAATAAAGAGAATCCCACTCTGAGCAGAAATATTTCTAGATCATTTATAACATCCTTAGAAAACAAACAGTCTTAAAAAGGAGAGGGGGAACAACAGTGCATTAATTCAAAAATTCTGCAGTTAAGCACCTGTGCCTGTTTTTAATGAGTATTAAAGTTCAGAAGACAGGGCTATTTTCCACTGAGAAATACAGCTGTTACTGGTTCTAACCACACATGAATATAAGAAGTAAGAGCTCCCTTTCAAGGGCCAGCGTGTTGGTTGCCACATCCAGGGGGACAGGGGGGAAATGCCGCACAAAGCCCTTGCCTGTTCGTTTACTCAGTGACACACACTGTGCAGCAGAAGGAAAGGAATTCCCTTGGAAGCCATCTCCTACTCCTGCTGTACTCATGTCTACTAAGAAAAACCCTGAAACAAATCTCTCCAAAGTTTTGCAGATCTGCTGGAGCACAGTTGCAAGTCTGGCTAAAGTAAGGCAATTCCTGCTGGTGCAGAGGAGGTTGCACCAGCAGGAATTCTCACCCTCTTCCACCACAACTTCTGCAACATGAAGATCAGGCAAGTTGCTAGATGAGTTATTAACTGAAGCAAACTTCAGTGATATGAAAGAGGTAAATAAAAAGAACAGTGAATTGTATGGGTTGTTAGATGTTTCCTCTTTTATTTTCCATTTTAACAGCAACAGTCTGCAAAAAGGTCTTCTAAATGCATCAAAGCATCAACCCCCATTCCACTCATAGCTCACTCTCCATGCATGAAACACTGCATTTTGTGTAAATGAAGGAAACTGAAATACGAAACATTACCAACATCAACACAAAATTAATATATCCCCTGAAAAAGTTTTTAACAAATCAGTTTTTAGAAAGGAGGTCTGATCTCTAAGTGCAGGGAGCCAAAAGCCCACTCCATGAACGGGACTTGAATAACCTAAACAACATGCTGGAGCAACTGCCCCCGAACTCAATGTCAAATCAAAGATGCAGAATTAGCAAGAAGCTAGTGCTGTTCCTTCTGGGGTTTTCAAGAGATTGCTGCACTTGCAAAGTTCAAAACCAGGTGGGGATAGTTGGGATGCTGATTGTATTCCTTCCAAATTCCATATTATTTTTTAGGTGTTTAAAATAGAAAACATCTTTCGTTAGAACCAACATGGGGTTTTATTAAGTTTGCTCACATTATAATGCTGATGGTGTCAGTAGCAGAAAACTCCAATAAAGCAAAGGTAGATCTTCAACAGCTCCAAGCTTTACCAGTGCATATCTACACTATTATTGTGACAGTTCACTCTCATTCCTCATGAAGTACAGGCTCTCAAATCTTTGAGCTTTGTTGGGTTTCCAGAAAGCATCAGAAAGTATTCAGAACACAATTAATCCTGACATCTGAATAGACATTCCAGAGTCAACCCCGTTCATGGCAAATGAAAGAGATTATAATGCAATGATGGTAGCTGCAAACTTTGGTTTCCATCAGAAAAAGCAGCTTCAATACCAACATCTATTTTGTAAGATGGAGGGAGGAGGACAAATGGAAATTTAATTCAAAAAAGGCAGCACAATATACAGTCTGGTTCAGAAAGAGGATTTATGTTTCTAGCACAATCAATAAGACTAAATTAAAAGCATTGAATAGACTTGAAAAAATGCTACATAATAGGGGACATTATTAGCATTTAAGATTCTGGATTTAATGATCTGAAACTCTTAAGTTGCAGAAAGTGTGCATATGCTTGTGAAATTTATTCTACTACCTGGTCATATTCCAGTGCTCCTGGGTACAGTGGCCATCCAAGAAACAGCTCTGCAATCACACACCCTAACGACCACATGTCTATGGCTTCACAAAACGGCAATCCCAGTATGATCTCTGGTGCTCTGCAAATTAAACATGGTTACTGAATTTTTTTCCTTGGGGAAGAAAGGTAATTCAACAATCCAACATGACAAACAAGAAAATAAAAAAACAAAGGCTGTTTTTTGATAATTATTTCAATGAAATCATAGCATCAGAAATTGCGTTTTTCTTTATCTAGGTAACCTGTAGTAATATTTTGCAGCTCCGAGATGGTTTTTCCTATGAGCACTAGTTTGCTATGTACATGAAAATAACTGATATGCCTGAAAAACAGAATGTCCCTGATTCACAACTTTTGCCTTTCCTCCAGTATGTATCAAATCATTTGTCCGTAACTATATTCTAAACACAATCGTCTTTCATTAAAGAAAAAAGAAAACAAACTACAAGTTTCATCTGAAAATCCACTTGCAACTTCTCAACTGTACAGCACAGTTAAAGCTATTTAAAATACCATTTTAATTACATAACTGCAAATCCCTTAATGTACTCAGTTCAATGTGATGAATTTTTAAATCACTTAAATGGAAACACTGCACTTGCTAAACAGAACAGGTGTTATTTTTCACCTAAAACAAATGTGAATTATTTAACCAACACCATCTGAATTTATGTCTGCACTCAAGAACCAGAAAAATTGGTATTGACACAACTGCTAAAGGGACTTTTAACATTTCTGTTCATGTGGAATTGAACTCAAGTATTTCACAAATATCCATTTTCATTGTATTTGTTCTTTTAAAACCTTCCCTCCCAGCTCATTCAAGCTATTAACAAAAGGAAAAAGAATTAATTTATATCTGCATTCTAACACAGAAAGATGCCTAGAGATGTAAAGTATTATTTAAAGCCTCACACTATAAAGGGATCTACTTTGAAAGCAGACAATCTGTTGTTAGCTTAGCATGTCACAGAACAGTAGGAAGGTGGTTAAAACTAAGAGGGTAATTCCCATTGCAGCTGGGCAGAACTGGAACATTCAACTGACCAGGAAATATGTGACTTCTCACCTGTGTAAAAGCTTACAAATCTCATGCTTCAGCACATCCTGGAGTAGTCTACTGACGTTCCACACACAAAACCGACTCTGACCACAGTAAATATCTACCTATCTCATTCTCCTCTGACATTTACTTTTATCAAAATATTCTTTGAATTACAGACATGTTCTGGATTGGGCACAAATTCCTGTTTTTGTGCTACATTGGGACAGGGAAGCTATTTTGTTGCTATACAGTGGACCAAGAGCTGAAACAGTTTCATATTTTTTACAAGGGGTAGTGGTAGAAACTGTACACAGATATGCTCCAAGCTCCAAGGACGCAGGGAAACGACTCCCAGTGCTCTGCCCCATCTCCGACCAGTGAAGCCATTCAGGCTTCTGCTACAGGGAAAATCCAGCATTTTTCACAGATAAGAAAATCTATAGGACAGGATATTCTGTAAAAAAAATATGTACTTTCCATTCATGTCCGCTTCAGTTCTCCCCATCCTTGCTACAAGCCATTCTGGATGTGATTATAGGAAGGCTAAATCTTGTCACATTGGCAGTGAAACTGGAGAGGCTCAGTTTTCCACTGCCTCCAAAGATTTTATTACAATAAACTTCTGGGGATCAAACGTATGTATTTTTGTAATGCAGGATTGTGACACTGCAGTAAGTCTTAGCTAGTTTTGTTATCCAAGAAATCAATTCAATATCTCTGGATGCCACAAGACAGAAATAGCAGCAAGAAATGTCTGCCTTTCCCCACTGGCTGGGTGCCAGCCTGCCTATGGTTGTTACAGATCTCTGTTAAAATACACTTCCTTTTGTTGTATTATGTTACAGCCCTGAATAGTTAATGAATATACACACACCCTATGGATATAGAGGCTTTAACAAATGCTCCTGCTAAAATAAGTTCTGTAAAACCTCTTAAGTTTACTCAATGGTTAATATGTGCGCTGTATAAAAATAGCCACAGTCCGTCAGTCTGTCTCTTTGGAGAGATGGGATTGGGAAGAAAAGAAGGATGAGGGTAGATACAATGCCAAAAAAAAAAAAAAAGAGAGAGAGAATCCTTGCTGTGTTTCAAAATACAGTAATCTGTTAGTTTTTCCCAAAGAAAAGCACTAATGAATAGGTCTAAGGAAAAGGGACGTATTTCAGGAGGGGCAAAGCGCTCCTCACTTGCCAGCACCAGACCTACCATGGAGAAAGGAAGAGGAAATAAATGTGCTCCTGAGCAGAGCTACCTGCGCCATACCACAGTACAGTGAACAAAAAACGTTTTCAGGCTAGCTTGAAATGAGGAAGATGAAGAGCTGCTGCTCTTTTGGGGCCAATGTCTCCTACTGTGTTTCATGTTAGTCCTTAAAATGGAGCGATTTTCTCATTGCAAACAAAGCTGCAGAACTGTAACTGAGTTTGATTATGTTTGGAGTGGTCTTAACCAGCTCAAACATTTTTGTTAAAGGAAAGTTTGTTAACATCATGCTCAAAGGCACCTTCTTCTGCTTCTCCTTCTTTTAAATCTCCTGTTAAAATCTCTCTGGGAAGAAAAGTGTTGAAGTAGAGAGAATCATTCTTCAATTTTTATTTTGAAGATGACCTACGGCTTTTTCCTCCTATAAGGAATATTTTTACACGCAACTCAAAAGGAAGGTATTCCCTTTCCTAACTACAACCATGGGCATCAGAGTGGTAGGAACTCCAGACATCCCAATAGTCACTTTAACATCAGACTACTCAAAAAACAGTGTAACTTTGTACTTCTCTCTCTCCAAACAGCACCACACACACACCTGCTTGATTTTTACTGACGATTACAAGATGTTCAGTGCACCAGAAGCTACCAGTCTCCACCTTAGTAAAGCACCTGTTGTCCCATACCAAGATATCAAGAAGGAAAACACCAGAACTTTCTAAACTTCTTAAGGACACCAAATCCTACTTAAATTAAAAGCAAGACTTTAGAGAAAAAGCATCTATTTCCTTCTTATCACTGTAAATTAAATATTAATTAAAAACGTCATAAAACAACACAGCTTAGACTTCACAATTAGAAATATCTAAAAAGAGATGAAAGATACAAATGAGTATTTGCTTTAGCTGCTTGTTTGGATCATCACACTTCTATTTATTACATCACAGACCATAAATACATATATTATCCTATAAGTTTTTGGAAGCTTATGAGGAAAGAAATCACACAATTTATTCCATTAACTTGCTCAAAGTCCAGAACACTTCATAAAATAGTTTACTTGAAGCATGTTAGCCAGCTTGGAATGAAGCAACAAAATAAACAAATGTGAAGAAAAATGAAATAGTTCCTTGATGAAGGATTAAGGAAAAAAAACAAACCCCAAGGAAAAACTTTTTTTAAAAAAATCAAAACTGTATCATAGTAATAGAAAATTTCTTCCAACTCTTACACTGGGGGAACTAAGAATGAAGAGCAAGAATTACCCATCCTAAAAAAGTAAGTCGTAACAAAAGTTGTAAGAAGGTAAGCTATTTCAGATTTACCTAGAAATCGTTGGCTAGAAATCCAATTTAGAACAGAAGTTACATGAAAAAGCTAAAATCCAACAGTCAATGTACATAATAACAACTGAAGAACAGCACGAAACAAGAGCATCTTCTCAGAACTGCTACTTTTATGAAAAATTCAGTTGAATGCAGGAATAATTTCTCAAATACGTTCCCATGGAACGTCCTGTAACACAGTCACACTACACAAACCCCCCCACTGATCAAGGAAATGAGACTAAAGACTGAGCAGTTTTTATTTCTGTTTGTCTTCTAGCAGTGTAAGAGGGTCAATGTATCAACTGTCGATCGCACCATGGTTTATTTACTGCCCACCTGCCGCTCTCCAGGCAAGTGAAGAGGATGGAAATTACCTTCCTCCCCTCAGGTCTCCCACTCCTTCCAACACAGCCGTGTGATTTCTTTCCAAGACCACAGCTTTTACCCGCCACCCATCCCAACTTCCATGTTTTAAGGTAATGGTGCTGTATGAGGAACATGGAGCTATTCTATTCCACAGGTGCTATTGCCTACTCCAAAGATCCTGGGCGTCAGGAATGATGGTAAATCCTTGGAAATGTTACATCTCTTTTACACGTTTTGCAGAAAATTGTTTTCCAAACAGGCATATAATCCTTATCATGCTATTTCAACTTTGCAATACCAAACATACTGAGTAAGAATTTTAATACTGGCTCTCAATAAATTTTGGGTTCTGTATATTCATATAGTTGAAGGTAAATGGAGACAATGCTCCCAATATGGGCATGTTACACAAAATGTATGGCCTCCTCATATAAACCAAACTTTACCACCTCTATTTACCACTGTTTATGGTGACAATGCCAAATAATAATCTGCTCTGGATACAACACAGTGTCACCATTATAAGAAATACTTATGGCAAGGAAGTCACCAAAAGGGTGGCATGTTTATATTTTTTTTTAATTAATGATGTGGTGAAAGTCATGGTATGGAGAACTCAAGTAAATGAATCCAATTTGCAAGAGTTAAAGTCAAACCAGATTACCAGCCTAAGAATATCTCTTTCCTCCTACTACCATCACGAGTATAATGAAAGCGTATCCTTTCTGAAAGAGACATGGATTGTGTGATGCATAATTGTTCTCCTGAAGAGAGGAGGTCTAAGAGAAGGATCACATGCAGTGAATAAGTTAATGAGAGATGGCAATGGGCATTCTGATGAGTATTCTCATGTACAATTAATTCTCTTCACCTACCCATCTTTGCCATGTACATGGAGGAATGCAAACCTTTCTTCAAGATCTGCAAGAACACAGGAAAGATTCTTGGCTAGAGGGATCAAAATCAGGGTGGCAATACCCAGAAAAATCTCCTAGGCAAGTACACTTCAATAATTTGAAGGACGAAATGGGAAGGAACCATGTAATGACAAAACCTGTGAATGATGAAGGATATAAAGATCAGTTGGCTCAATGGTGGATTCAGGGTTGTCTTCAGAAGGAATTTCAAACATGCAATTAGATCAACACAACAACAGGAAGTAGAACATACATGGCGTATAGTAAACCACAGTGAAAATTAATGTACCATATTCATTAATTAATTACCTATAAGAATTTATGTTATAAATTAACCAACTTTTCAATGAAAAATCCAGGCAACTTTACAGATTACTCAAGAAAAATATTTTACAATTGGGAGCAAAAGTAATCAGGATATCAGTATTTATTTTTAAAGGACAAAGACATATAAAAAATATTATGCCTTATATAAAACTAGTTTTATTCCCTCACCTTGAATAGTGTGTGTTCACTTTTGAATTCTGTGTTCAGTTTTGGTCACCCCCATCTGAAAAAGGATACATCAAATAGAAAAGACGCAGAAAAGAACAGTATAAATTAAAGAAGAGATTTGGGTACAAGAAGAAACCCTAGTTAGAACTATAAAGTTTCAGGAAAGAACGATCAGTAACATTACTCAAATTATATAATAAATAAGGGAAGAGAAGCAGACAGGTGTTTCTAATGCCCTGCCTCACTCTAGAAGATCAAGGAATCCCCCACCCACTTTGAGACAAAGACTGATGTAAATAGAAAAGTGGTTTTTTCAAAGCCAGAATTACAATTACCCCCGGAATCACAGGCCACTGTTGAGATAAAAAAATATTAGGAATATTTAAGAATGGATAGACAGAGAAATATCCACAAGGGCTCTAAATGATATAGTAAGGGTTGAATTCAGGTAGAACAAAACCAGCCATCAATTGTGTAGAGCTGTAAGAAACTTGCATCAGAAGACACTGAAGTGCAACCTTCTGCTACAGTATTTTTCTCCAGCAACAAAATACCAGGATACACAGACTGCTGATCTGAGAACATATGTGTATCTTGTTTCCTACACATTAAAATCACTATTCTTGCACAAATATACAAGTTACCCAAGTAAATCCCTTGACCCAAACTACAATCTTCTAGTCTCTACAATATTCCTCATGGTCAGAATAATTTTTACTTGTAATGTCATTTTGTTAAAGTAAGAATTGTATCAATAAAATTTATAGAAGTCTTTAAAATAGTTGTGTTACACATTAAAAAAATCACTCAAATACACTTCCTGAGAACACTTTTATAGTTGAATTCTCTCTTGCTTTTAAACCCACTGAGATGTCAGAATGCAGATTGGCAGTGTCATGTGTTAACATATATTTGATCTTAGAAATGCAAGTATGGTACACGATGCCAAACAACGAGCCTTCCTCCCTATCCTTCGGAAGGAATGCTGCTGCAAATCTGTAACAAAAAACTGAATTCTAGATCTACATCCACAAGCCTGGCTTTTGCACAGTTTTCTGGGGTTCTTTTAAGATTAGGCATTAGAAAGTATGCAAGAAGCACATTCTGATTGGGGGGGTTATTTTTTTAAACTCTAAGAATGTAAGAGGACTTAAATTGAAAGCAAAAATGTAAGTGCTCAAACACAGACTGGGGAAATATTAGTTAAGCTGGATAGGGGTATCTGTGTTTGAGGCAGCAGGAGAGATTCAATCCCACCACACTGTGCAATTCAAGGCTACGTCACTATGTACCTCAAAATACAGTGAAGAATAATTATGTTTAGGCTGATATGGGAAGTTTTCCCCTCATTCCTAGTTTCATTACTCCCTTGAAGGAGTTTGGTGCATGGGAAGAGTTGTAAAGACACAAGGAAATGAGTCTCTGTGTCTCCTGTAAATTTCTATGGTCACAGTATGAGTTCTTCTACCCTGAAATGATAAAACCTCATTTTTGCCTAATAAAACATTTTCATAGGACTATGCATGCTCAACAGCTAAAACAGACATACTTCCCCCACAGCCTCCCAGTGATATATATATAACATACAAGACTGACATGCAGCTGCCAGTTTAACTTTGAACCCTGATCTGCCCTAGAGAAGGATTTAAAAATCTTATATAGAAAGCGGCCCACATACGTGACTACTTAAAAAAAGAAACAATCAGTGCAAAAAAATTCTTTAGAACTTATGGCTCATAACTGAACAGAGAAAAGAAAATTGAATAAGAAATTAAATGAGACAAAAAAATAAATCCTAGGTAATTTCACAAAATAATTTTAAAAAACCCACAAACTATCCTTGATCTTTTTCCTGATACTGAAAAACAATTTTGTTTTGAAAGATCAAGCACAAATTTTAACCTAATATACCTTCTCTAACCACTTACCAAAAATACTGAAGATAATAATTTAGTTATTCCTTTTTGATTTTTTCAGATGAGAATAACAAACTAAGTGATTTCAGTAGACTCTTTTCCACTTATTCACTATCTCTCATTAACTGAGAAGCTGATTTTATTAAAACCAAAATATGTTTATGCTTCTGCCTTTTCATTATTTTGATTTTCCTTAAAAAGACTTACCGAGTGATTTATTTATATACTTGATATGTTAAGCAGTTTTTGAATTACATGAAAATTAAGCAAAGTAGATACTGATGCAGGAATAGAATGAACAAAATGGTGCAGAGATAAACTCTTCAGATGTTTCATTGATAAATAAAATCTGCTATTAAATCCATTTACATTTTGGATAGCAAAGTGCCAGTACTTTAAGCATTAAATCAGGTTACTTACCAATAACTGGATTTTGACAATACCCTTTGTGTCCCTGTATGATTTACGCCTAACTGTGGGACCACCCTGCAGGGCTTTAGCATTGCAAGAGACAGTCCCACAGACATTGCCTCTGCCCAGAAAAGGAAAACACCCAAAATCTTTGTACAAAACAACCCCCAGAGATGAGCTCCCGAATTGTCCAGATTATTTTTGAAGAAAACCAGACTTGAAACCATCTTGTTTGGAATAGTGATTTCAGTCAAGGCAAGCACGAGTAGCTGCAGAAGGCCAAGCAATGGGGGCTCCTGGCAACCACAAGCTGACCTCCACCCAAGGAGAGGATCAAACACACATTTCCAGATCTGGAGGAGGACAACAGAAGAGCACAGCGTGGGATGTTTCAAGGCCTCACAGATCAGACGTGTTAGAACTTAATTTCCCCCACTTTACTTTGTTATTGCTGATTCTGTGGGAATAACAATTTCTAATTCTGTGAGTGTCTACATGGATTTGCAGTACCCCAACACATCAGCTGAAGAACAGGTAGAGAATTTCTACAAAAGGGTAAGAGGCACAGCAGTATTTGCTTGTAGCATCCTTGTCAAGAATGACAAGACCTTTCAAGTCAGCTTTGTGCAAAGGCTTTTTATGCTTTAACCCTTGATGACAACAGTCCTAAAACTGGACTCAGGGTGCAAACTTATGGTGGTGCTAAAGAAGGCAAGCAGACAGGTCCTGCTGGAAAAACCCCAGCAGACACAAGGCAATGGAAAGAGGAATTAGTTTCTAATATGACTGATTAGCATGAGGGTCTGTGTTACTGACACAGTTCAGGTAAAAAAATAGAACAGAAGGATGTTGCTGTTACGCCAAGAATCAAGTGAATCATAACATATTACTTTATTTTAATCAGCTATTAAGAAAAACAATACACAAAAAAACAATCCCAAGACCAAATTTAAAAAAACCCCCACACAATAAACACCCAAAACAATACCAAAGAAAAGTCCAACCTGACGACACAAAGGAAAATTTCTTCCATTATTCAGCAACACTTGTAAAAGAGCTTGCCCTCCAACACAGGGCAACAACACACTTGCCTGCTGCAGTTCAGCCCAAGAGTGCAATAAACCATGAAACCACTGAACTATTTGAAATCATTTTCCAGCATAAAGCTGCTGCACAGCAGTTCTCCAGGCAGGCACACTGCACTGGACATGCAGATACTCTAGAGAGTAAGAAATTCTGCTCACATCCTTGTCCATTGTGAAAAAGATTTTTCAAACTGCTGATACATGCCCATCTGGGTGATGCAAGATGATATTCTGGTGACATTTTGCAACTCAGACTGGTAAATTTTGACTTAAAATTACATTGTTTAAATTATAGAAAGCTCACCAAAAATTAACACCAAAAAATTGTACTCTTAGAAAAACATCCATATTTTCATCACAGATAATTTATGTAGTGATACTAGATTATAAAAACATTGTCAAATCAAGATTCAACACTGACAACATGATATCAGGATAAATAGAGACAGTAGGCTTGTTAAAGGTGTTTAATTTTGAAA
This sequence comes from Acanthiza pusilla, assembly GCA_036630365.1. Taxonomy (NCBI): domain Eukaryota; kingdom Metazoa; phylum Chordata; class Aves; order Passeriformes; family Acanthizidae; genus Acanthiza; species Acanthiza pusilla. Next base: position 4,068,809 of record JAXCHO010000058.1, read on the forward strand.
GACAAACAAGCAAAAGGCTTGTAGCAGAAACTAGTATTTAAAAAAGAATTAGCTATTAACAGCAATGTGATCACTTAAAATTCAAATATTCAAAGCACATATAGTTTATGCAGTAGTGTTTTGCAAAATGGCATGAATTGATGCCACAGCTTCACACTGGAGATTCATGTCCTGTTCACTAAATAAATGGAATACCACCAGAATCCATTTCACTTTGGATACTTCCCTACATAAAGTGTTATCTAAACACTTAGTGCCTATGCCAGCTGCTAAATTACACACAAAAAACTAGAAAGAATAGTAACACAAAAGTTACGACAGAAAACCTACAGAGCTGCAACAGCGGCAGATGAATTAACACACATGAAATTAAATCTGCTTTCTCAAGGCTACACTAGTAGAGATCTTTTGGTGAATAAAAATATTTTCAAATGTTTCTAGGCACTAAATGTTCTGCTGGATTCATACCCAACAGTTACAAGTCTGGCTCAATGTCCTGTGAGAATCTGTAACTTGCACAGAACACTATAGAAAAGTACACCCAACATACAGTACACACCAGCACTTAACAACCTTGATTTTAATTTGAACACTGCTGTAGTAATTCAGGATGCTCTGGCAAGGGAACGGACTGGCTGACTTGGCGAGTTTTTCCCATACAAATTTCTATTTTTAGACGGTGGTGTAAATATGACACCACCAGAACGAGTCCCATCCTTATCCCACTAACAGCCATGGGGAAACACAGCAGCGCCTCAGCTTTGGGACACTACGGAAAATCACCTTTTAATGTTCTGACAAAGATAAGAAATTACTTTAGAAGATTTAAAGTGCTATTTTTTTTCCCCTCCCTGATGAATTTAACCTATAGACTGCTCCTGAGGAAAGCTACACAGGTCTATTTTGGTAGGCTAGACTGTAAGACCTCAGCCTTCCAGCACATCCCATGACCTGCTTCCCATTACACTACAGCCTGCTGGAAGAATCCATATGCAATGGTCCCTCCAAATGTTTCACCCCAGCCTTGAACCCCACCAGCATAAGGCTGCTGGTTTTTCTCTTTTATTGTTCTTCTCAGATGCTTTTTCCTTTCTGCTTTTTTCCTGTTTTTCCTTCCCTATTATTCCATTTTAGTTTATTTGTCCTTTCCTGTTGAAAGGAGAGCCTGTCTATTCTTAGAAGAGTTTTGGATCCTAAAATAAACTGCTTAACTATGTATCTATTACATTCAGAATTGCTGTCACCTCAGCCCCTGACAACGTGCTACGACAGGAATGCCACTACAGCAAAGAGACCCACCATTTCTGCAAGCCCAGCTTTGCAAAGATTTTTTAAGTAAATTTACATACAAAAATGTATCTACCTGAACATTAAAACACAGGGTAGGGATTTCTTTCATTTCTTCTTCTCACTACATAGATGTTGATATCATTTTTCAAGCAGTTCTTGCCTGATATACTACCACCCAGACCCTCTACCACCACACTAGGAGAAGAAATCAGGGTAACCAGATTATACTGGAAATTCTTTTTAATCCCACTGAATGTTAAAATTTTGCCGTGAGCAAATAAAAGTTAAAAACAGGTAGTGAAGTTTAAAGAAAAAAAGAAAAAAAAAAAAGAGATCTAGATAATAAGTGGATAATAATGGGAGCCTTTCATCTGAGTGAACCCTTTGAGTCTTGTCCAGGACACTAATAATTGCAAGTAGCTCATTAGTTATGGCTAAAAACTTCATTCTGTTCCCAATATAGACAGACACTCATGTTAGGAAAAGGCACACTTGCTGACAATAGTAACAGAAGCAACAAGGATCAAATAGACAGGGAACTTTCCCCTCATTTACAGAAGAGCTACTGCTCAAACTGGGCTGAAGCACACGGACTGCACAGTGCCCTGAGCTGGGGCTGAAGAACTTTTGTCTCCAAGAGGAAGAGGAAAGGTAAGTTATGTTCACTGCCTGCTCTTCTCAGAGTGCACAGAAAGAATTGTACAGAACCTCATCAGGCTCTGCTGGAAAAGTGTGAGGGTCAATAAACATTTCCTGAACTTTCAAAAATAATAGCAATAATTATTTCAAGAACACAACGGTCATTTCATTTGAACTATTAAACATGCATTAATGTAATACCAATAAAGATTATGAAGCACTCCCAAATATGTCCTGAACTGAGAATTGAAATATACACCACATAAAGCCCATAATCCATTTAAGTACCATACTAGGCCAGGAGGAGATTCCAGGTTCAACTTTCCAATAACTTGTACCAAAATAAAACCAAAACTATGCCAACTAAAAGTTTATTCAGAGCATCAGGAACTAACAAAAATTACAAAATTAATACAATTGTGAAGTTGGACTATTTTTCATGTTATGGCCAAAGCCTGAACACTGCCCTAAAGGTTACGGTATTACAAAAATCTGTACAGTGGGAGTATTTACCGGGAACTCCTCCTCCCTGAAAGCATAAAAACTAAAGTCCAGCTGACAAATCTCTACTAAAAAGCTATCTGTGATTTCCTGGGAAATGTGAAGAATTCCACATTGTTTTGTTTCCAGCATATACGAATTTTCCATGGGAAAAAAAAAAAAGTCCTCAAATCAAAGCACCGCTTTTTCTTAGTCCCAAGGACTTATTTTTAGATTATGCTGTCACACCACAAATTGATAGGACAAACTTTCAAAGGCCAGCCCTGCATTATGTCATTGCTTTTTAGTAAAGCTCCCAGCACTGGCCTTGCTGTGTCTTTGCTAACAGAATTAGTATTTCCTTTTGAGTCAAGTTCATTAAATTTTCTGGCAGTTTTACATTGTGCTTTTCATTTTTAGGAAGAAGTCAACCTACAAACATAAGTGTAACCTGCACATGCAACAATTGAGAGAGAAAAAGAAAAAAGTCTTACTGAAAGAAGAAAACACCTCCCAAAAGCAGCTGACTCCAGCTCCATTTCAGCAATGTCCTACTTTGCTGCCTGTAGTCTGAGCAGTTCCTACACACACACTTCAATTGATGGGGGAAATCTTTGGGGTTTGCTTCTATATCCATGAAGTTCCTATAGTTCTTTTGGGTCTCTGACACTGACCAAAGTTTACAGGTGAAATCAGACAAGATCACTATCATCAGCTCAGTGGGATTTTTGTGTAACGTGATTTTCCCCATAATCAGTTTTCCTGAATGTCTTCCTTGTGAAATGGCGATTTTAAGATTGACAGCACTAAAGAGTATTGGCTATACAAGAATAAGAAATTGTATTATCCATGAATAGAGTAGCATAAATTACAGGCCAATATACTAAATAAATCCTTGGCAGTAATCCCACTGCCAAGACTGACTTACAAATTTGTTTACAATTACCCAGGAATGGCTGCTGTCAACCAGCCTTGACAAGGCTCTGTAAACAACATATACGTTAATGATGATGCTGGGAAAGGAGCAGCAAAATTACCCATTATCAGACAATTGCTGAGATGCTGGAATACTTGAAGCCTTATACAGAAATAGCCTCTCGAGAAGAAATAGCTGGAAACAAGAACAGTATCAGATCTACATCAAAATCAAAATAGAAGAGACTTAGAGCCTGGTAACATAACCTTATGAGGAAGAGTCCATTAGAGCACAATGATAAATACAAGTATTTTCATTAGTTATTTCAGAACTAGACAAACTCTTTATTGTTATTATTTTCTGTCTCTAACGCTGCAAATGGCCTTAGACAAATCAGCTTGTACTATGGTTTAAGATTACAGATGTTTTATAAACATAATTAACTAAAAATAACCAACCGAGAAAGACATAAAATCCAGCAGACACCCCAAAAAATCCCCAAAGAAGCATTTTTGAAATAAATTTTCATCTGAAGATGAAAATCACTGAAGTCTACAAAAAAGTATGTCACTGACTTATCAAGCCTTGGTAGGGTACTGTAAGTACCTAAAGACAGAAAGCTGCTTTGGTGAAGTACCAAGGAAACAGGCTTTTACCTTAGCGACCTCAAACAAGCAGCCCTGGAAATAAAAGGCAAGATGGCCCTGTTACAAAACAGAGAACATTACATTCTGCTACCGTTTCATGTCCTCCAAGGATGGCCAATGTAACACTACAGTGTTCACTTTAAGGCTTATTAAGCCTCATGTAGGAATAAAATGCATTATGATTACTAAGTGCTTTCCCAAAGGTGGTTACAGCTCCATAGAATAACAAGTGATCATTTTTGCAAGTTATAACTGTAACTATGCACCATATTTATGGAGCTGCAGCAGTTAAACCTGATGTAAACAGGTTTACATGTTTTATAAAACTGTAGCTGTGAAGGTTTCTCAAAGATGCCAGACCTGTTTCTAAATCATTTCTATTATGTTAAACATGACCAAAAGAGACTCAAATACATATCCCTGATTTCAAGTTAAGTTCATATGAACTGTGGCAGATGACAGGTTGCCACTCACTAGATTCCATCATCTTTCCAACCTCAAAGCAGCATGGTAAACTATTAGGAACACCAACCAAGCATCATCAGATTTTATCTGCCAAGGTCAAGGTCAGGGGGTGCTCAGCTTTGCATGATTATAGTTTCATCAGCAGAAAAAGACAAAAACAAGCCTACAGTCAGCCTCAAACATCTAAAACAAAGAAACTATGCTCAAATGTCTCACATCTGGAAGAGTTACAGATTCTATAGCAGCACCTTTCAATGAAGAATGGTATGGCAATCTTAACAAGGCACACTCTTACCAGCTCTATGAAATTCAAGAGGACTACCACAAACAGGCTTCATTCTACAGAAGAAGCACATACCTCACTGTGTTGTTACTTCTTTCGCCCCACTGGTGCCAATATACCCACTGAAATGAGAGACAAGTGAAATCACAGGGTTTTTGTTTCACTGTTCAGCATGGCAAAAAAAGTATGTTAAAAATCTGTGAATTGAGAGATTGAAGTTCCACCAGGAGGTAACTGAAGTAAGTCATCATGCATTTAACTAGCTCTTCTTCCTTCTAGGTGATTTCATCACCCAGCCTCTGGAGGGGGAAGAGGATGGGCTCAACTGTGTCCAGGGCATCTCTAGGCTGAAAAATAACCTGTGGGAACACCTACTAACCAGGTAAAACAGAGGACTGGCTTCATAAACTTCTTGAAACCATCAGTGTGTCTCAATGCAAGCCTGCTATGATTTAAAAGCGGTGTATAAACACAAGCATAATTACAATTGTCATATGTTTGGTATTTTCTAAACAGTAAACAGGAACAGGCAAAAATTAGCTGATGAAGTCAGTGCTTACACGTATCAACACAGCTTTAGATAAGAATGTTCTGAAATAAATACCATCCAAAGCCACTGCATGTGCCACTGCTTCAGTAAGAAGTTATTGCTGTGTCATAATTGTGTCAAAAAAAGAAATCACAAAAATATCGAGGCAATGTTTACAAGTTGCATGATTACTTTAAAGGTAATTATTTAGCTAGAACACATGACTCTTATTTCCCTATGAAAGGCTCTCTACTTAACTGGATTAACACACTATTGATAGCTAAATTCCACTGCCAGAGGCTACTGTCAAGTCATCATTTCCAGAACAAACCTATAAGCTATTTTCTTTATCCTCTGTGCGACTATTACACCAAGCTCATCATGAATTTGTTCCCAAAGTGCTCTAAAAAAAACTGCTGCAAAGAACATTCAAGAGATGCATGACACAGGATTACCTGTTCTAATGAAATTAGACCATACATCAGTCACAGGTTGGAAGGCTAAATACATTTTGCAGCCAACCAAGAACCTAACATTGGATTTTCAACATTGGTGATTTTTTTCTTTTTTCTTTTTTTTTTTTTTTTAAGTTTAAAGACGATTCAATTTTGATGCTGTGGAAATTGACTGTCGCCTGCAACTCAACTCTCAGATGTTTTCTAGGGAAAGCAAATCCAGCTCTGCATTCTCAGCAAATACTTCTCATGAAAATGTTTACATTTTTCTTGTCAAAAGCAACCCTGAGATATGTACACTCACTTTCTCCACCCATTTCCTAACACATGCAATACACAGATTTTACACAGAGATGTTAGATAGAAAAGAACAGAAATAACCTTCTTCAGGATAACCTTTCCTGCACAAAGTTGCATTCAAGGTAATGCCACTGGAAAATGTGCTCCATCCTGTGCTGCTCACTAGTGCAGAGCCCTCACCCTCACATTTCTGTGGGATAGTAACACAGAGGTAAACAAGGATGAGGAATTTCTGACCTTTGTGCTTTCACGGAATCATCAAAAACCACATCAATACAAGCAGAACCCTAATTTTTTTTAAATCTCATTTCCATTTGTAGCATCTAACTAAAAATCAGAAAGAAACTGAAAAGAAAACCCTGTAAGTGGAGTCATCATTTGTTACTACTATACTTCACATAAAGGGAATTTTAAAGTTAGGCTTAGTAACACGAACAAAAACAATACAAAAACCTAATCGGTTCCAAACTGGGGAATTTTGCAGTCTAACTTCCTTCCTTGTCTCCCAACAACTCTGTTTCCTGATGTTGATAATAATGCTGGGTGGGAGACAGAGCACAGGCCTTCCTCATGACGGGCCCCAAAACACTCCTCTGAAGGGCCAAAGGGGAAAAACCAAAAAGGTTAAAGTACACAAGGAACACAATCCAAAGAAAACATGTTTGTTAGGGACAGGCCAGGCCAATGTGCTGGTTGCACAAAGGGCTCGGAAAGCAAGTTACAGTTTCCTCATTCTGCACTGGCAAAAAGTGCTGCCCTACTGTACTGACACAGGGCTGCTTGGAAAATTTCATGAGACCGTCTTTCCAATACAATTTACCCTATTTTCCTGGGCTCTAGGCTGGCTCAGCAACATCGGCAGCCAGTGATCACATTTCAAAGCATTGGTCACTCATGCAATAAAATTGTCTGCTGCACCACACAGCAGCTCCTCATCAGGACCTTTTCACACAACAAATACAAAATTTATTTCATAAAAGAGTACTGGACTGAGGAACTTCACTGCACAAGTTTGCCAGGCCAGAAGTGTAGCATGTCATTAATAAAAAAAAAAGAAAGAAGGAAAAAAAAAAGAAAAGAAGCAACAAAAAAGTAACTTTAATGTGCTACCAGACACAAAAAGTCCAACCTAAAGAAGCCGAAGAGCTCAGCCTGCCAGCAGCTAGGGGACAAGGAACCACACAATAAATGGACCTTCTCTGCTGCTTTGCCTTTGCTTTTGCTGTCAGTCACTAGGAGAGACTGGGTACTGACTGCATCTTTGATCATTCAGAGCTGGGTTTGAATTCTTCATAAAGATATTACAGGCAGCCCTTTGCTTCATCCTGTCTTTTACTGAATGGGTTATGTTTGATACAGGAAAAATTACGAGACTGAGCAAAGGAAAAATCCCCCTTTACAAAGGAAAATATATTCTAATGACATCTAGGTCTACTTGAGATACATTTGTTGCTCATAGAAATGTGTGTTGAGTAGTTATTTTTATTATTTTAAAATGTATCCAAAACATTACCCCAAGCATGCATTTGTCAATTATGCAAATTATGCATATCAGGTTTCAGAGCATGACAAATTCTTTGCATTTTTCTCAGGCAAGCCACACCTGAGTCCAATAAAGAAAAAAAGGGTATGGCTAATGAAAAACTAAAAAAAATTGGAAACTTAGTTTGATAATAACTGAGAAGTACAACAATGAAAATATTTTCTTTAAAATCCAGTTTAAATTAAAAGCTAAGCTTGACAAAGAATCAAAAAGACTGTTAAACCACATCATAAATTAATACCCAGGGTATTAATCCCCTTCAGCTACCAGTTCTTTATTAACATGTAGAAGTTTATTCGATGTTAAAAAAAAAAAAATAAAAAAAAATAAACCTGAATAAACGTTGCACAAGAGATTTGAGGGGGGAAAATGGTATTTTGACTTGCAAAAGAAAATATTCTTAACTGCACGTAGTCCCTTTCCAACAACTCCCTTTGCACTCCCACCTCTCTTGCACACTAAAATTCCAGCGTGCCACGTCGCCTTGAGCCGGCCAGGAGTGTGGGAAGGGTCCCATTGCGTAAGATGTTATTAAGGCAGCAAAGCCTGGCTGCTTAACTGCAGATACTTAAATACTCAAAATAATTACCCAGATTAGCCAGCGACTCCCGAGCTGCAGAGCTGCAGACCTGCAGCACAGCAGGGAGCTGTTCCAACCTCTCCAGGTGCATTCTGTACCCCAAGGGCTCAGGTGGGCTCAGGTGACCCCTGTGTGTTGAACAGGGGACAGAATAGGACTGAGCACTGCTCCTGGTAGACCCACACGCTTCCAAATGATGGGAGAATTCCCCAACCACAGAATTAATTATGCTATATCAATAAGGTAAATATGACTCCCACTGAAGTTAGTTTACAGGCATAAAGTACTTTCACTCCCTGCTCAAGCTGCTGCAGTTAAAAGACAGTGCTTAGCAGAAATATGTGAAAAATCCCACATTACAGTATTTCAGATGTCAAGCACCAAAGAGTATTTTACAACAATCTGGGTTAATTTTAATTTTTCAGATATTTACTCACAGGCTCAGACTTAGAGAAGTTTGACACAAGATACTATATACTAGTTAAAGTAAGCAAGACATTATAAAATATTTGTTTCTTCAACAGATGGTTAAAAACCCAACCAGAGCATCTACCACAAGGAAAATTAAATACAGCAATACACTGCTCTGAGGAGGCAATTCTGTAAGTACAGGTGTATACAGCTACAGTTATCTTCACGTGATTCTAAGCATGCACTCTCTTCCCATTCCCCACTGCATTTCTGGGCGGGGATGTCTTTTCTTGGGGGTTTGTGGCTTTTTGTTCGGTTGGTTTGGTTGCTGGGTGGAGGGCTTTTTGTTTGCATTTGGGTGGGGTATGGCTGTTTTGTCTTGTTTTTTTAAACAAAGTTCCCTGCCCTGTCTGCAGAGCTTTTTGTTCCTCTTGCAGTGGCAGCGTGAGGGTTGAGAAGCAAGCATTGAGCAATGAGCTGGAGGGAGAACTAAGAGCCCAGGCTCTTAGTCAACATCAGGAAACTATTTCCACTTCAGAAGTCAGGAAGCTTTTCGCACGTTACTCCACAAGTCTTTGTGCCACATTCTGCTGAAGAAGAGAATCTGCTGTCATGCCACACAAATGTAAACAAGCTTATCAACAACCGCTAGCCCTAATTATACTTCGCTGTTGCTGTTTTTTTTCAGATTTGCACTACTACTCTCCCCAGACAATGAGCAACCCTAGATCTCTGTTTTGTTTTCTATAGCATACACAGGCAACATGCATATTATTGAGCTAGTCCAGAGCTATGCACACACTGACTTGCCAAATAGCGGCTGCAAAACAGCAAGGATAACTACCAGTGTCTTCACCCTGCAGGAGTCACTAGTTTCAATCTTCACTCTACTCTGCAGCTGCTATTCGTACCTCTGGCATTGGCACCTTGAGGATTTTTCACCTCCTGTCAGATTTGGGTTGAAGTACTTGAAGATTCAGTGGTACTGGGACGAAGGCACATTTTATGCACATTAACCAGTCAGACAAAAAAGCTCAGAGGTCAGCTCTGAAGTTTTTCCAAAAATCCCCGCTAGATTACACTGACGTAAAAACCATCAGATTTCTTACTGCAGGAGTTTCTTGCATTACCCATTTCAGAAGTGCAAGTGCAGGCCACCAAATGTCCCCTCCAAAAACTGACCATAGTCCATTTTCAAAGGACGTGCTTTCACTTGTCCTCACAGCTCAGCCACTGAGCAAGTTAGAGGTGTGACATACACAGAGAAATTTCAGAGATTTATCTGTAACCATTTTCTAATTAAAAACTCAAAGAAAACATTGCAAGAATCTTTAAGAGGAACTACATTGACACTGTCTCATGCAGAAGAAAAATTAAGCTGTGTCACTGTAACTTAAAACCTGCAGAATGAATCCACTCCAATGACTGCCATTAAACCACAGAATATTTGTACTTTTTAATTTGCAGAAACACACTAGCCTGTGTACTGCCTTTCACCTCAAAACATGTAAATCACTTGCTTGACAAAAAGTTAGGTTTGTCTCACAAAGGAAAGCGCTCTCTCTTAAGGCACAGCCACAAAAAAAATGAAAAGGGAAAAATGTTTGAAAATATCTTTCTAAACTTAAAAAGCAAAGCCAAAATCAAAGCACAACAGTAAGGAGAAATGAGATGCATCCAATTTCATATGAGCTAAAAATACACAAGGAACTTATGGCCAACAGGGACTGCGAACATGCATGTGTGCAATATATGGTGCTGGGATGCACAAATAAAACACAACCACAGCCCCATAAAAGCAACTTTTCACTGTATTTAAGCAACTACAAACTAACACAGAAGTTTTCCAAGAAGTACATGTTCTGTCATGCCATCTCTGGCTCCCCTGAGCATCAGCCTGGCACCCATCATCAGAAACACATAGAAACCCAAAACAAGGGCCATGCAAAAACTAGGAAATTGCAGGTCTCCTGTGTCTGGAGAGAGAACAGCACTAATTATAAAGTGATTAACTTATATTAGAATTTTCATTGTGTCTGTAAAGGCATTCCACATTCATGTAACACCATCTTCTTTGAAATGGTTACATTGATCAGATTCTGTATCTTGGGGGAATATGACCTATATACATCTGTTAACAAAGTGCCTGAACTGGTATTTCACTGGTATTATTTCATACAAGCCTTCAAGAGAGAATCAGTGGTCTCACATAAGCTCAGTCCTCTGGAGACTCAGAATGAAAATGCTGAAGTGCTAAAAAATAGCTGCATAACAGGAAACCACATATGGGCATAACCTCCATCCAATTTAGTAAATTAAATCTTAGACTAAGTTTGGGGCTTTATTTTGATTTTATATCAGATACCTCTATGTTAGAACAGCATCAGTGGGGAGTCATTTGATTTGTACACAGGCTAATAATGATGCTACAGACAGACACATAAAGAAAAAAAGGTACTTCATATATGCAGATACTTAATAATCATAACCTCAGAAGAACCAGAGATTAAGTGGAACAGAATTAGTGCTAATTTGGCTTAGGCAATCCTGAAGCTGTTCTTTCAGGAAGGCAACTACATGGCTACAAATTGAGTATCCCAAATGGCACATGGCACCACTCCATGAGCAACCATCCCTGTGGGACAGTCATTCCACCGGCAGGGTGGAGTACTGGGGTACTAATGACACATGCTAATTCCTAATTATCCTGCTATGTAATACCTTGCAGGGTTACAGGGCTTTTCCCTTGTAAAATATCAGTCCATTTCCTAACTTTTTTGTTTGTTTTTGGTAGGCTTTTAGCAGCTGAATTAACTGCTGTCTATATTAAACACTACATTAAATAGGAAAATTACATAAAGCAAGATAACACTAGGGATGTAAGTGGTGTTGGTCAGGAAAAAACAAGTCACTGTCAACTCAGTGAAAGAAGACTCAGAATTTATCTGCTGGTAGGGCCAAGAGACCAGTAAAAAACCAGCAGCAATAAACTTGAGAATCAGTTAAGCTCTCCACCTTTTTTAATGCCTCTCTCTACAGAAGTTACACAGCATAGTCAGACAGACATCAGATACACAGCTTTCCCAGCTACTCTGTGTGTACAGGAAAGCTTTCAATTTAAGAATACTTTCTTACTGGAAATCGTTGAAATAATTCAAGGCTATATGAAAACCAAAGCAGGCAGAAGCCATACCATATAATCTACAAATTATATGCTCCTGTTTTACTTTCCAGCTCATTACCAAAAATGCTGAGGCCCTCTGCCCCTCTTCTAGCTACTCTTCCAGAGAGGTAAAGTGTCCAAAACCAGCTGCATCTCCACACCATGCTTAGCCAGCACGACAACGGAGCGTGTCTGGAGAAAGGCAACAAAGCTGGTGAAGGGTCTGGAACATAAATCCTATGAGGAGCAGCTGAGAGAGCTGGGAGTGTTTAGCCTGGAGAAGAAAAGGCTCAGGGAGATTTTGTCACTGTCTGCAGCTACCTAAAAGGAGGTTACCTTCTTCCACATAACCAGCAACAGGACAAAGGGCGCCTCAAGTTGCACCAAGGAAGGTTTGGGTTGGATGTAGGAAAAATTTTTTCACTGAAAGAGTGAAAGAGCATTAGCAGGCTGCCCAGGGAAGCAGTGGTGTGCCCATCCCTGGAAATGTTCAAAGAAGGTGTAGACGTGGCACTTCGTGATATGGTTTAGCTGGCAGGGTGGTGTTCACTCAAAGGTTGGGCATGATGATCCTGGAAGTTTTTCCAGCTTTAATGATTGTACCATAGGAATAGCAAGCACATGGTGCACAGATAGCCCTGCAAGCTCTCATGCTACTGCCAAAACAGAGGAGCAGCTGGAGGTCTCTCCAGCCCTGCTGTGACCCACTGGGAGCAGCCAACACAGAATTTATTCACCTGGTTCTCTGCAGGAGCCAAAAACCTAGGGCATAGTGTCCACATATGCCGTAAGACCAAACCCCATGGACTGCAGCCACTTAGTGAACTCAGAATCTCAGCCACATAGAAGATGCAGAAGATGTTTAAATGCAGCTGAGAAACCATCCTTACACTGAGGGGGGGACAAGCATGTGGACATGCTGAAGAATACTTCAAGATATTAAAAACACTCAACAAAATACATGTAGACATAAAGCACAATTTATACATAAAAAAGTACCAACTAGATCTTGACTGGATGGCGAGTAGTGAAAGAGTGAGAATATTAAGAGCTCAAAAATTTAAACATTATTGGGGTTCAAAAAAAAGGCACCAAGAACAACAACCAGTACTATTAGTGTGAGCATGGCTTTTGCCACATCTTTGTGGCAAGTAACAAGTGCTATTACTGATTTATGACCTACAGCACACCCTGACAGTTTTTCACTTGATAAAACAACAGTAACATGCAGTTTAAAAGCTTCATATAGTGTTGTATTTTAAAAAAGCCTTGTACATAAGTGATGTGATGCCTGCAGATTTCCAAAGAAATCATGAAATCCATGTGTTCAAAAGTTAAACAGAGAATTAGGTTTTATTGGAAGTAACAAAAACAACAATAAAAACTGCTTCAATTCAATTCCTAGAATCAATTTTGGGCAATTAAAATACATTTTAAATTTTTGAATCTTCAACATTAAAAAGGTTTTGTGCACTACACTTGAAACAAAGTGTACTCTTGAAAGATTTCATCATGAACTATTTGGTGGTTTTTAATATTTTGAATACTTAGCATTGAAAGAGTCACTGTAAGGGTGAGACCCTATCATTCTCAAAAACATCCAGAAGGCATTCAAAATACTGATGATGAAAATTCAACAGTGCAATTCTGAATAAAGGTAACCACATAAAGAGATAATATTTTGTGAGAGATTGCTGCACTGTCCTGGGACAAAAGAAATATCCTTGGTATTTACAAAGGGGGAAATGTTCTTAAGGGAACATCATAGTCTCAAAATGCAACTGCTTGAAAATCTTATCTGTGAAGTGCTTTTGGCTTGCTTCTCCCAGCCCTCCAATCCAATTTCACTTTGTTAGAAGCTGCTTTATTAACAGTGCAAACAAAAAAAACCTTGAAAACATCAGCTAGCACTGTAGGACCAAGGACCCTCAAATATACAGTATGAAACTTAACAGTCCAGACATTTCAGACAACTTATTTTCAAACAAACCTTACTTTTTATTAATGATATCCCAAATACTTATTTTTATGCCAGATGGCTCTATCACTTTTCAATCAGTGCCTGAATTGACAAGATTGACATTCTTGTCAATGGTTTTGGTTTTTTTTCCTAATTCCCTATTTTTACTGGTTTTGGTCTGAATCCACATGAACGTTGTGTCCTAAACATGTTCCCATTATTGATGTGCACTTGCTCAACCTGCTGAATTTTCCAGTCAACAGACTTCCTGCATGTCTGCTCCATGCTCTTCACTCCTGCTGGATACCATGGATGCAGGAGGAGCCTTCACCCTCAAAACACCTCTCCCCTGAAGCCCAGGATGTCAGGTGGAAGAGACAGGGGCTGGTGCAGAGGCTTCACTTTCAATCACTTTTTCAGATCCAGTACTACCTGCTCTCACACCAGAAAAGCCATATGTTCAAAAAGAGGTCCAGTGGGAGCAATTTGTCACAATATTTACAAATACAGCACTGCAGCTACCACTGATATTTTCTGCAACTGAGATACCTGATATAGCCACACTCACGCACTCACGTACACACAGATCTATGATGAACAGATCTTTGTAACATAAATATCAGTGCAGTAAAAAAAAAAAAGGATCACATTTCAGTAGATCTATTTTAATGTGTGAAAAATAAAAGCGGCTTCCCAAAACATTAGCCATGACAAACAGGTCTATCATTCAACCTCAGAAAAAATGCAATATAGCAAGAACCAAGAGCTCTTTTGCCTTCAAAATCATGAAAAAAATTCCCTTCTATTCAAACTGAAGCAATCTAAAGACCAAGAGAACCCCTATCTGAACTCTGAATTACACTGTTGCTCCAGCCATCATGACTAACTTGAAATCTGGGCTGACATTACTAGAATCTCCAGTAGGTACATGGTACCATCAAATGCTTCATGTGTTACCCCAGCTTATGGTACTCAGAAAAACTCTAGCCCAGGAAAAAGCCACCATGAAGGCTGTATGACATTTCATCCACTCCCATCCCCACGATTTTCCTCTGGATCTTCAGAAAGGATTGCAAAAAAGAGTTGCAAAATTACAGTAACTCTGCCACTCTTTTCTACAGAATTAAAAAAATTTCCAAACAAACCCAAAAAACCCACATTGCTACCAAAAAAAAATCTACTCTTATTTTCTGCTTTTATGAACAGAGAATAATAAGGCATTAGAGATCACATTATGTTGACTAGAAAATAATGAGAGAATTGAAAATACATTTGTTATCAAATAGCTACATAAACATGAAGTTATGATGAGCTAAGATTATCACTCCTGGATGATACTCGTAATGGTTTTTGTTAAGTCCTATTAATCATAAACTAGAAGTTTAAAACAGGAGTTCAATAAAACAATTAATGAACAGTATGCAAAAAGTACAAACAAAGTCTTGCCAAATCAATAAAACAATTTGTTTGCAGACACAAGCCACAAAAGCTTATCTTGACATTAAGTTCCGTTTGCTCAGATAAGGAAATAAACGAACAGACGCAGCTCTGCAACTTTAAAGGGGGAAAAAACATTGTTAAGTGTCCCAATTCACTTGTAATAGCAATTCCTTACATTATCAGGACTCTCTTACATATACCACTGACAGTAACCATGCTCACAGCAGAGCAGCTGACTTTGAACAGGCTGACCTTGAGCAAGCAAACAACCTCAGCAGCATGTACTTCTGGCTTATTTCACTGCAGCAGAGAAACAGCCTCACCATCTATAGAAGTTTATGGCCTCTGGCCACCACCCCTGACTATTTTAAGATATCCCAATACACTTCAGTGATGCACAGTTCAAAGTGATAGAATAACATCTGCTAGCATGTTGAAGTGCAAGTTGTTTACAGAGGCGTTTTTAGCTTGCTCTCGTACCGCGCTTCCCAAACGGACAGAAAAATCAACTTATTAACAGAGCTTTGCTTCTCATTTAAACATATCAACCCCAAAATTTAATAAATACCAAGCAAGAATTTAAAACATTATGAAAGGAGAAAAAAATCCAAGACATCCCACTCTAGATAAAGCTCATTTAGAAACTTCAAGCATGTGACAGCAATGGGTGAACTTGAAGAGGCAGTTGCTTCCTGAGATGTCAGCTCTACACAACTCTCCTCGATCACTGCTATAAAGAAAAGCTGTATTAAGATAGGAATTTATATTGGTATACAGGTTTTCAAGTGCTATTTTACACATACAGAAATTGTATGTTGATCTAATATCAGGGGAAGACATTCGTCAAGTTACTCGGATGCAAGGGTTGTTACTGAGTCATAACAACCCTGCTGACAACCCTAACCTACCGAGAGAAAACATCCAATTTCCAAAAACCACTCTAGGGAGAGTCACTGTCAGCCTGTCTTCTTGGGAGTCCCTGGATTGACAAGGACTACATCTAACCAAGTTACAAAGGCCAGGGAGAAAACAAGCCTCTCTGGGAATTTATGGCCATGAGAATTTTTCTTCTAATTTTGAAGGAATGCACATAACAAAGAGGGAGAACAAGAAATCATGTAAATTGCATAAATTTGAGGGGGAAAAAAACCAGCATAAGCTGTTGGTGGTTTATTCTGAAATTTAGCATGAAGCTGAAAAAGTCATAAACAAAGAGCTGTCCTGGTGCAACAGCCTCAGAGCACGCACAGAGTTCTCGCTGGAGCACAGCTCTGGGGCTGTAATTAAACCACACAGCTCAACTATTTCATTCTTTTTCCAAAACCCTTTAAAACAGAAGAGCCCATATTAGACCAAATTACTCTGAGCTTCAGCAGAACTGACTGGGCAAGTGATAACAGCACCATGACCACAAGAACACAATTATTATCACTTTTCCTCCGTTCTCTCTGATCTTCATGGGAGAGGAGGGTAAGAGAAGGAGAGGGGGAAGAGCCTGCTCTCATCCACCAGGAATACATCCAACAGCAATTCTTCCATCTCTCTGAGCTCCATTGCAACACTATTGACATTTGGCATTTTGTCTGGAACAACTCTGTTGATTAGCAACTCTCCTTAGTTGGAAGGCTGGAGGGAGAATATCACTGTCCGGTTCTGGAATGAGTTCACCACACTGAGTGCATCTACTCACATCATTTGCTTTTCCTTATGAGTGCACTGCTGAATACCTAGGATCCTATTTTACCACTGTCACCAGTGGAATAGAAAAACATTTCTGAGCTACAAGCATCTCTTACTAGCCAGACACCTTCCATTCTGCCACATCACTGAAGTTTCCCACCAGGCAACTTCGGGTCCAGCTGGTGCCCAGTTTAGTAAGGAAACCAGTTATATTGCTTCCCACTTATTTCATTTTCCCAATTAATTTGGCTATTCTAAACAGCAGATTGCCTGCAGTCCCCTGGATGCCAAAAGGAACATCCCTTGGTCAGGCAACCAAGTACTTATCCTCAAAACACATTTTCAGTCAAGTTTCCAGCTGCACTCTACCAGCAATATAGTCTGACACAGCACAAAGATGATGATGTTTTCTTTGGAGACAGGAGGGGAAATAACCATTGAGGCTGATGATGAGCCACTGTTCAACTCCCTTTGGGGGCTGTGCAGCAAGAGCCTGCTATGAAGCAGCAAACTCACTCCTACGCCTGCAATGGCTACTGTCAAAGCCACAATATTAGAGGGATCTTATGAATGATGGATTTGGTCAGGTTTACTGAAGACTAATTTTCAAAATCCCCTTAGGAAGACAACTCAAATTAAATCAATATGAAGGTGATTCCCTTGGAAAAAAAATTAAGCAGTAACTCCCTAAAGAGTTACTTCCGAATGCAATACACTGAGAAGGCCACCGCTTGCCGTGGCAACAGAAAGGAAGGTAACCTGGCTCCCTGAAGCACATGGGCAGGACTACCTTGACCATTTCAGATCACTCAACTGCTCTTGGAGGCCACTGCTCATTGCAGATAGCCATTTTGAAGCCCCTCTTCTCATACGTGCTTTCCTAAAGGCATCTCACCTCAGGAAAAGAGGCAAAACAAAGGAAAATTATTTCCAGAGAGAAACACCATGCCCTGCGAAAACTTTCTGCCTCACCAGATGAGCACAAGAGACCAGACTTAGAAACAGATGTTTTGATTCTCCTCCTCCACAGCCTGCACTGTGTGATGAGGGGGAAAGAATTTTTCCATTTGGGATGCAACACTCCCCTTTTCACGATTTGGGGCACAGCTGACCAAAAGGACAGCAACACACTTCTCATACCATTTCCATAAATGACAAAAGCTTGATCACCTACACCATATGTAAGGGCATTTTCTTTTGAAAATGTACACACTGCTTAGTTATTCACCTCCTTAGATCACTCCTTAAAGGTCAGCAGTCTTAACGTGTGAGGCCAGGAGCAAAAAAGGGCTTCAAATACCAGATCTCTCTAGTCCACAGCTATTAAAATCCAGACCAGCATAAAAAGAGCATGTAAGCACAGACACTGCCTTTCAGGGAAAGAGCACTGAGAATAAAGAATAACATCTCATCTTTAAAACAAATAAAAAATTATCTGTGACTTCAGACAGTGTATAGTAGTTAGTATTTATTCATACCCATACCCAACAATTTCTAGCAATATAACAAACAGGAGTTTCCAAAACGTAACAAAATGTCAAAGTCTATTTTTCATACTTGTTTTAACCATTTTCTTATTTTCTCTTTGCTTGACAAAGCTGAAACAGAAACAGGAAAACATCAAGTCATTATCACTGCATCCAGTTGGTCTCCATTTTTCTGCTTGCTTACACCCTTTCGAAATTCAGTTTAGTCTTACTTGTTTAGGACCTCTCCTCATACAAAAGTACTGTAATATCTCCAATAGTCATCATTATGTCACCTCTCCTTCTGTTACAGGCTAAGGTTAGTCAGCCCATTAGCCTGTCACCTGGCTACATTACATTCCCCTCCTTAAGTCCTCATCCTTTTATTACTTATTTTTCCAATTCATTACTCACTTCCCCTTACAGATGCAAAATACTGACACTAGAATTCAAAATAAATACCATAACATCAGACTTTGTGGCATTCTCCATTCTCATGATCATTAGTTCACTACGGTCCCAAGAATAAAAAAAAGAAGTGGTGATCAGATCGGAAAACAAACAAACAAACAAAAATCCCCACCAAAAAACCAACAACAACAAACCACCTTTTCTCTTTATTCAGTTTTGTAAAACTTGTTTCAACATATCATAGTCAAACAGGTCAAACCTGCACTATCACACCCAGTCTCTTCCAATACAAAAAGCATTTAAGTACAGATATATTTTATATGTAACTGTTCCTGATTTGATTGACAAAAAGTACAATCTCTCTTAAAAGAAATTCCATCTCAATACAATATATTCTCTGAAGGCCCTTCTCATTCTTCTGCAACTCTTCTCTTCAAATTTCCCTAGTATCATCTACTTTGAAACCTTTTGAATCAAATCCCTATTTCTGATATTCTTTACAGTAATCGGGCGCTTCCAAAAGAACAAAAAGAAATTTTGAGAAACTGCCAGGCTACACAAAGTTAGTTGGAATCACACAACTAGGAGAGAGCTATGCATCCATGATTTACTTTCCAGAAGTAAAACTTCTGTTGAAATTAATTTTGAAGAATAGGGGTTTTCTTTAATTATTTCAACCAATATTTTATATATTTGTATATTAAAAAAAAATTCAAGTAACCCTAAGCTTTTTTCTTTTTGTATGTTCGTTTT
Organism: Acanthiza pusilla; assembly: GCA_036630365.1. Taxonomy (NCBI): domain Eukaryota; kingdom Metazoa; phylum Chordata; class Aves; order Passeriformes; family Acanthizidae; genus Acanthiza; species Acanthiza pusilla. Next base: position 4,088,220 of record JAXCHO010000058.1, read on the forward strand.
ATTTTCATAAATTACTGACTTAAATGCTACTTTATAGAAAGATTATAAAACAATACAAGACAAAGCAAATGATCTTCTACTGAAGCCAGAATATTTACAAAGGACTTCAGCACAACTTACACTAACTAGGAAATGTTTGGTACACATGCCATATGAGTCCATTTGAATATCACTCAACATCACTGAGGCAAGACAAGTATAAGCACCCACAAATCCTATCTTATTCTTGGGAGATGATTTTTTTGAATAACCATCCACAAGGAATCCCACACTCACACTTGAGTGCAATATAAGCATCGAAAATGCACATGGGGTGCCAAGGAGTTGCACATTGATCTGTCAATATGGACCTGCTCAGCCCCATAAGCATGTCAAGATCCTACAGAGAGGTGCAAAGCAACATCACGCCAAGCAAAACAGAACTACAGCTACTATATTTTTATGTAGGCAACTAAAAAAGCACAACACTATTTAGCCATTTGAAACAGAAAAAGAAAAAAAAAGTAATTAGTAGAGGCTGAAGTACTACAATAGGACCACCCAGCCTGGCTGTCCACAGCCTCCCCTTTGCCAGTTCTTGGGGAGGGACAAGGGAAAAATGGCAATAGTTCTCAATAATCTCTAATTGTTTCAATAAATAAAAAATTCAAAATAGATGGGGAAATATTCTCAAACCATGCACCTTGAGTATCTGCTGGGTTATGCATTTGTACAGACCCGCTGAAGGTTAAGACCTTGCATTTGTCTAGAGCCTCTCAGAATTCCTGCCATCTTTGCAAGCCTGGCCTGATGCCCTGAGATGCCCAAAACCACAGTATCTCACGTGTTGTACAGCTTTTACACCAAAATGAACTCCCAAGTTACTTAATTTCTTATTCCCTCTCATGCACATTTTTGTATAATGCGGGCATGCATCAATCGATATAGTTTCCCAGTTTAGTTTTCTGTTGATGAACTTCATGCAGTTTTTAAACCCTCTGCTGCAGTTTGCAATTAAGTAATAGAGAATGCAGGTGATGAATTAGAATATTTTATGAGAGCACTGTACATGAAGCATTCTTGTTTACAAGCTACAGCCAAAAAAATAGATTCCTCTGGCATGAACTCCAATCACTAATTTCATCAAGCCTAGAACTGCACTGCACAAATTTTCATTTCCAGCATGAATAGCTGTAAAATATTTAAAATTTTCTCCAAAGTACTCATTGTCCTAGTTTACTAGCTTTTCACTGGATTGGCAGACAGGCACTACACAGCACATACTACTGCCAATGATGCAAAGCAGAACGGAAAAAGGACTTCAATCAAGACAAGTTCAGTTTACAAGGAAAACAAAAGGACTAAATACTGATAATTTTAAATGTCAAGCAGATTGGGTAACTACTCAAAGAAAGCTTTAAAATACCAACAAAACAAAACTATCAAAAACATACATCCATTTTCAGGCAAAAGTAGAATGCAACCATATATCAAAATCACTTTAAATGCCCTTCTGGTATCACCCTAAACATTTAAGCATCCTATGACTTGCTAACTCCAGAAGTTCACTGAAGTCCACAGCTGCTGAAGGCACTCGGTCAGAATGGAGTTTCTAAGAACTAGGGAAAATATTTACAAGTGCTGGAGAAAAACAGAGGCATTTACATAATCTTTGGCAACACGATATAGAAACACGGCACTTCTAGTACACTGTCCAGCTGCTTACAGAAAAAAAATCCATCATGTCAAGAAGGCTGGAAAGACATCCTAAACAAGTAAGTGAAAGATAATTTTTTTTCTCTTTTCCTTTTAAACAGTCTCAGAAGTCTAAAAATAATAGTAAGTGATGACTTCAGAGAGCAGTACAAAACATACTTCCAGGAAAAAAACAACACTGTAAAAACATTCAAAGCAAGTATTCACTTTCAAAATGGCAACCAAACACAATCTTCACATGGTTTACATTCTTAGATGGTTTTATCTTTTTAGTTACCTGGAGGAGTAATTATTTAAGCCATTATTTTTGAGAGATGCTAAAACTTTGTTCCATTGAAAGGCAAGAAAACCAAAGCAAAAGACACCTACCTGTAATACCGAGATTGTAAATAAGTTGAACAAATAGTCTTTGATACATGGCTGGCAGACCCAAAGTCTATGACTTTGACCCGGTAAGGCTGCCGAACGGGATCCACCAACATAATGTTCTCTGGTTTGAGGTCAGCATGGATTAAACCCAGACTTTTTAGTTTTTTCAGTGCAGTGGCCACCTGTTGCAGAATAGGCCTTATTACTTTCAGTTGTAGAGGGCTGAATTTGTTTTGTTTCAGGAAGTCATATAAATTCTGTTCCAACATCTCAAAAACCAGACAAGTATGGTTACGATGCTGAAAGCATTCATAAGCTCTCACAAAGTTAAATTCATCAGCATTTTCAGTGCTTAGTCTTGCTAAAATGCTCACTTCTATTTGCCCTTGGCGTGCATACGAAGGATGATTCTTCAAGATTTTGATTGCCACAATCTCATTCGTCCCCCTTTTCCAGCACTTGACTACTTGTCCAAAGGTCCCTCGTCCCAGGAAATCAAGAACCTCGTAGGTGTTTTTCACAGAGCACAGCACCTCGTGCTGCACTAACTGGTAATCTCCATCCCCGCTGGTACCGCTCTGCTTGGAAGCTGCAGCCGTTGTCACCACCGTCACCGGGTTGCCCACGCTGGTTTGCAGCATTGCAGGCAGGATGGACAGTTCATCAACAATCTGCATCGTGCTGTTCTGGTTATCCAGCTCCTCGCTCTTACGCTTCAATCCACATCGCTGGGCTCCTTCCAGGATATCCGAGCGGCTTCCCTGTGTCCCAGCCCGAGGGGCCTCTAGCTGAGGTTGCTGCGCCCACGCTGCCAACACTTTTGTAGCACCTGCAGTATTTTTTAAAGCAACAGCATTTGACTGCAACCAAAAGTTCTGTCCTCGAGGTCTATCAAATGGGTTTTTAGTCTGAAAGAAAGTACTAACCCTGTGGGGAGAAATTCCAAAGTTTTTACCATTCACATAGATTTGCGGGTAGGTTCTTTCGTGGTACACACAACTGCTTGGTTCTAGTTTGAGTTTCTTCACACTACAAAAGGCACTTGACTGGGTTTGATAAACATACGGTGGATAGACCAAGACTTGTGAGGCCATACCTACAGAGGGAGAGAAAAAAAAAACCAAGTGAAAATTGTGCACATTTCCAAGCTTTTGAGCAGCTACTACTTCTAAACGAAAAATCAGGCTGCAATTGTGTTCCCCAAATGAGCAGGTCTAAAGTTGTTTCATGTTTAGTTTCTTGTGACCAGAACAAGGCCCTCGTGCTTTAGCAGAGCACACACAAGGACTTTGGCAGCAGCAGGTTACTGCAGTTCAGGGCTTTAGCTGGTTGCACTAGGATAATCTGCAGCAGGCCACTGCATGTCATTTTTCAAGCGGGCGACCTGTCTTGGTGCTACTAAACACAGCTTTCATTTAAAACCTCCCACCACTTTTATATACAAAAGTAGCACAGTGTTCAGTAACACAACTGAAAAACGAATTCCAATATTTAGCAATGATGACATAAAATAACTCAGAAGTTGTTAATCATGAGTCAATGCTACCTGTTATACAAGGTACCCAACCTACTCATTGTAAGCACCACCCCACTTCCCAGAACAGACAAATGTCACAACTGCCAAAGCTCAAAGAATTTCACTGGGATGAAAATGAAAGTGACCAAGCCATGTGACAGGGCCCAAAATAACTTAGGGGGCATGGGTATGTACACATAAACAACGACAACTTTCCAGTAAATTATGATGTACAGTAACCTAATCCATTCATGAAAGGCAGGTGCTTTCCCCAAGTTCTATTCCACCCTATTGCAGAAGTTTGTGTATCAGTGACAGAGTCAGGGGAGTAAAGGCACTGAGTTTACCTTCCAGGTGCCCTCTTTGCAGTGACCCCGTGTCCCCTTCCCGTCCTGTCAAACACCAGCCTTAAAATCATCTGTCATGTAGTAGTGTTAAATAAATACTAAGAAAAAGGCTCTGGATGTACCCCAGTGTAACTACAGAATTTCAAGGAAGTTATGGCTTATACCAGTCTGATCAGCTTCCAGAGACAAATTCAATACCAATAATACCTTAATTAAATCACCTAATCATACCAAGCACATGAAAATTCTAGTAATAGGTATTTAAATTGCAAATGAGTCACATAAAACTTGAGCTAGACATTGCAATGACTCTGATCAAATGAAAACTAACCAAAAGCACAGCATAATTATTCTGGAGCTGTGATTTGATTTATGTAAATCAGCATTTAGATATCTTAAGAGCAATTAAAATAATCATACCAACACCTCAGTTTAGAATCCTCTAATGGGTTTTGTCCCAGCTGTAGAAGAAAACTTCAAAGCCCTCTCCTTCCCAAAGCTCTTTTCCCAGAGCCAGATGATGTAGGAAGCAGGAGACAGCCAGGAAACAGTCAGCAGCTGCGCTCTCCTGCCACCAAACATGACGGGACCTCTGCTCCACACCAAGGATTTAACACTAACTACTCACCTTAAAACACAGCCAAAAATTCCCCAAGTTCTTGACTTCTCTCCTAAATAACGTACCCCATCACAACGTGCATAAGCATTATTATTGACTTTGAGACTTACCCTCTTTTCTATAATTATATTTAAATAAATCACTTACCCTGATCACATTATTTAGATATCCAAAAATCAAGTCTCACTGACTGCTCAGAGCACACAGACGTCCAAGCCTCCCTGCAGTTTCCAGTGGCACCTATATAGGTCAGGCCAAGCCAAACCTTCTGTCAGCACCCTACCATTCCTCCAGTTCTGGGAGGACTCAAATACCACATTTGCCAAAGACACTAAAATATCAAAATAATGCTTGAAGCCTTTTCTCTTAAAATCTTTTCAAAGTTCCTGCTAAAAAATACTCTGCTTGTTTTTTCATCAGAATCCCCTTACTTTTTGACAGACATGTGCATGAAGCAAGCAAAATATTCAAACTCAAAAAACATTTACACTTCATAAATAAAGAAACTGTCCCTTTTCTCAAGGACACACCAGTGTGCTATCCCAGTTTGCTGGCAGGAGATTTCAGATGCCCAGAATCACTTTCCTGACTCACAGACAAATCTAAATGTTGGGCAGGCCCAGAGGTACAGCCACACCACAAAGCCCCAGGGGAACCAGAAGCCCACTCAAATCTTCACCTAAGCCTGTGGGGACCACTGGCATTCAAAAACATGGAAGTTTTCTATAGCTCATGCTGCTCAAATCAGTCCAGAAGGTCTGGAAGAACACAGTCCCAGCTTTCCCTTTAACATTAATTTCAGTTCAATAAGAAAAACTAAACTATCATCTTTTGGGGTTAGTATGTTTCTTACAGGCCTAACTCCACAGCCCTGAACTCTGACCACAGTAACAGCTCTGCTCTCTGATAAGAAGTGTTTACTGAGTTATTACCAGAACATTTTTAGCAACTGGAAAAGAAAAAAAAAGAAAAAGAAAGAAAAAAAGAAAATGAGCACTAAATAGAAGAGATAACGTACCCTGGAAGAACAACCTTTGATAAAATCATGACAGACTGAACTAAAAAAATAAAATTTTACTGCAGACAAATAAAAATGGACTTGTACAATCATCTGATTTCTTACCTTCCCCTAAACACTTCTTCATTACTCCCATCATTTTGCTTGTCTTTTTCTGAACAAGCACTTCTAGATGCCAGCCTCGTTTGGGGAAGCTACAATATCTTCACATAACCAGGAACAAGGTGATCCCGTGAAGCCAGCACATAAAACCCCGCAATATCCTACACCCAAGACTGCTTAAAGACCTCTGCCACACATTCATAGTGCTCAGAAGGCATTTCAGACAGAAGCACAATCTACACAACATACATGCAATGAAATCCATCAGAACAGCATGGAACTATCCAATACAACCAGCTGCTGGAGGTCTTTGCTTTGAGAAGTTAAGTTTATAAACAGAATTAATTTCCCCCCACCCAGATGAAAACAAAACCTCACAGACAGCAGAGCTGCACAACAATCCTTGAAGAGAAAGGGAAAATACCACAACAACTTCTACTACAACAGCAGTGAAGTGTTGTAAGGGGGTTTTTGTTGGCTTGGGGTTGTCGGTTTTTTTGTGGTTGGGGGTGGTTTGGTTTCTTGGTTCTGTTTTTCTGACTGGGTTAATATACATCTTTCTGCATACTTCTCAATGAGACTATTCCTGCTTCCTCATACAAATTGGAGGGTCAGACTACACCTATATTAACTGTCCAGCAGCAGAGTAAGAGAGGGATGTGTAGAGCAAAGTAATCAGTTCTAAAGGAAAGAAAAATCTTCTGTGCTCATTTCAGGGAAGCAACTTGAGCAGCTGGTGCACATCTTCCAGTTAAATTTAATTTAAAATATAAACCAAATGTGGGCACTACAAGACCTCTCCAGGATGCAAACCAAAGCAGAGTAAAGACAACCATCAGAAGATGAACTGAAAAGTGCAGTCCCTAGGTGACAGTACCATGAGAAGCCTCTGGCTACTTGAGTAACTTCACACTTGACTTTCAGTTTTAGTCTCAGTTTAGTCTTCCCCTTACAGACATTTTCAAGCCCTCTTCTCCTTCCCCAGGTGCAAGGAAAGCATAACTTGCCCCCAGCACAGTGACTGCTCCTGGGCAGCGGTACACACAAGCTGAACTTGGCTCTGGAGCAATCCAGCTTGCATTCTGCAATGTGGAGGTTGCTGCACCCCACCTCACTGCTAGTGAATACTGCAGGGAATGTGCAAAAGAAATGCTGTCCTGAGACACCTACCAACTTATTACCTCTAGATAAGCTTCCTTCAAAACAATGAGCTGTCTGGGTTTGAAGCAGAGAGAACTGGGAAAAGTTGGCTTATTAAACATTAAACTATACAAAACACGTGACTTCTGACCAGAGTTAAGACTGTGAATTCTGTGCTTCTGACAAAAGTATGAACAAAGTAATGAAGCAAATATATTTCAAATAAGTAAAGTCATTGTTTAGTCCTTTAAATTAATTAATAAATACATTTTCACAAAGTAAGGTCAATAAACAGGAGGCACTTCACAGTTTGTCCCACCCAGCCAAGCTTCTCCCTACAGAAACTGAACCACGCAGATGTTTCTCAGCAAAATCAGGCACCTCTGGTTAACATCTTGCTAATGTTCACCTAACTATAACAATGCTCTTTACTTCTCAAAATTATATCTCCACCCTTCTCAGGCAGTTCTAGGCAAATTCAGGAACATGACCGATTTGGCAGACTGTGACAACCTCGAGAGGCACAGGCTGTTCCAGGCCTTAGCACCATTAATAATTAACTCCACAGTGACATTTCCACATGACTGAGTGAGGGGGATGTGTAGCAAAGTAACTTGTTAATAAGGCCACTGCAGGGGAGCTCAGGAGGAATTGCCACACTGCTCCTTAATTCATCTGCAAAATACACAGCTCCTTCTACCTGCCCGGAGCACTGCAATCACCACCTTGTTCCTGGCGTAGTAAATCCCCGGCAGGCAAAGCACAGTCAGCGGCAGCCACCTAATAACAGAGTTAAACTGTAACCCAAAAAAAACTTGTTTTCCAACTTCTTTCAGCCCTCCATCGGCAAGAACCAGTTCCAACACTCTCACACCCTGCTCGCAGCACAGCTGGGCATCGAGGGAGGCTTTCTAAAACCTCAGGAACTGCCAGCAAATGCACAATTTGAGCAGTGGCAATTATGAAATGTTTTGTTTATGTTAGGCATCACTTTGGAAACACTGGAAGGATACTAACTGTCATTTTTCCCAGGTAAAACAATTGTTCTTTTTTATATTAGGTGCCACCCAACTTCTCAAGTTATTTAGCAAATACAAAGCTGAATTAGTTGCCGTCTCTCTCCCCACAGATGAAAGTTTATTAGCAGTAGTAGCAGCACCTCTGTGTTATTGTTTATTTTGGATATGTAGCTGAACAAGCTGTACTGATGCAAGTACTTTCATACCCCATGACCTGTTCACCCTGAGGAATTCCCTTGCTCCAGCTGTACAATTAATAACAATGCACTGGCAATTGAGGTTTCATGCAATTTATAAAGGTAAACATATCCACAGAGAGCGCAAAGTGTCCAGAAATATAAGCTCAGGGCGTCCCACCCTCTGGCCACCTGAAAAACAGCTCTCTGAGCTGCTTTGTGACCCAGAGAAGGGAGAGAGCAGAGCAAAGGAGAAAGCACCGAGATGTTTCAGATAACTTAAGCCATATAAATCATTTCCTCACATAACCACAGGGGCAGTTCTGGACACAAACTGCACAGGCACACACACACTCCACCACAGAGAACCAGGAGATGCAGAGGGAGCTGATGGTACCTCACCAAAGAAGACAACACCCAGTTCTGGGGTAGCAAACAGAGATGCAGTTTAATGACAAAAGAAATCATTATCGTCCTTGATTAAAGCACGTATTTCAAGCTCAGGGATTTTGGCCCATCATCCACCAAGAGAATTCAGCTGAACCAACGTAGCCTTTGCCCGACACGAAACCTCAGTCCTGCACAGGTCAGTGGCACAGGTCGAGGCTGAAAGGCCAAAGGTTGGTTCCAAGCTTGAGAGAGTCCTAGCGGGAAGCAAATGATACAATGATCCAATTCTGCAGTTGTAGAACTTAGTTACTAAGCACGGGAAAAAAAAGTCACAGGGCGGACTTTGGTCTTTTAATGCTTTTCATCAGACGCCACCAATGAAGCATTGATATCAGAAAGTGAAAATATTATTTCATTTAAGTGTGATACAAACCAGTCTCAATTGCCCCATTGTCTGAATACTTGGAAAGAGAACTGATGCCATACACTGAGCACAAACATATTTTACATAAAATATCAGAGTGAACTGCTATGACTCAACGCTGCCATAGCACCAGTAACAGTGCTCAAGAATACAACTGCTTTATTCATATTTTCCACAAATATCAAAAGCTAAATCTTGTGATACCAATATGACGGCAATCACAACTAAAAAGATAAATGAAACAGTACTTCAAGCATTTCTTTTTCTTCTGGTCAAGCTGCTGTTGTGCAACTGGAAAGCAAGCACAAGCAGTGCAGCACTGGCCACCAGCCCCCAGTGAGAACATGCCCTCCAAATCAGAATGTGCCACCATCAACATAAACAGCACATTTCAACCAGCCAGGGCTTCGCCAGCCTAATCTCTTCTTTGAGAAGACTAATTCTTTCTGAACCCGAAAACAGTAGGCACACTCAAATAAAAGTCCCTAACAGTGGGATGTAGGAGAGCCCACACCTTCTGCACGAAAGGATCTGAAGGATCTGTTCAAAATACTGCCACTGTCCGTCACTCTTCAATGCAGCAAGAGGGAGCAAGGCAAGTACAGAGGCAGGACATACAGCCACACTTTTTCCATTGTTGTATTTCCAAAAGATTTTGCCACCTTCCCTAAAGCAGAAATAAAACTTGATAGAGGGGATTAGCTCAAACTGCCTGTTGGCACACCACATGTTCAAATGCCACTGTATTTAAAAAAAAAATAAAATAAAAAACCTTCTTAGTCCTTTCTGATTTCCAGTCATTTTATTTTTATGCAATGGCCTAATTTTGGAGTTTTCAGAATGCTGGGCTTTTGTTAGAACTAGAAATGGACCAACCCAACTAAGCAATTTAGAAGTTTCATTTTAGAATAGCCCTAGACAATATCAAATGCAGCTCTGGTAAGAATACACATCTAGATATGGCTGTTATCTTTGTTGCCACCTCACCTTGAGATAATGTCTGGCATGCCAGCACATCTGCATGCACACAAAAGGGTCCTACCTACACAAAGTCCTCTAAACAGCTCAAAGTGGAGGAAATTAATCCAAAATTATCTCTTTCTGCCTCTCATTATAAGCGATTTTCACCTGGACAAAAAACCCATCAAAAACAAACAAGCAAACCCAACAAAAACCACAAACCAACCCCACCAATACAATACCATAAAATTCCTGTTCCCCCCACAGGACCTGCACATTAAGTCTGCAACAGTGCACACACAAATAACCTGTCAAGTTCATTGAGTCTGACAAATGATACAAAAATTTGCTAATCAGGCTCTCCTGTACCAAGGAGATGAATAAAACTGTTTCCTAAATGCTGAGAACTACCTGGCAGTAAGTAATATTTGAATTAAAACTTTCCCCAAATACATGGAAAAATCAGTCTCTCTGCCGAGAGGACCAACAAAAATGCCAATTATCAAGTGGTTACTTAGTTATCAAGACAGCACACCGAGAGCATCTTCAGCTTCTTCCGCAACAAAAAAAAAATCAGAGTAAATAAGAACTTAAGCCTTTATTTGTTTTAAAACTGACTTAACTGTAAAATAATTAAGGCATCTAATCCAACACACTTATCTTGATTGATCTGAAAACTGCAGCAGAAAAAGATCAGTTGCCCCGGCTACATTCAGCAATAACTTTCAAACGTATACAGACTGTGGTAAATACATATACAAAGTAAGTACATGTTTGAAAGGTATTTTTATACATAAACAGACAGAAAAAAAACTCTGTGAAGTCCCAATATTTTCCCCATAATAAAAAATCCTTATATAAAAGTGGTTTAAATATTCTGCTTTTATATAACAGGTGTTTTTCTTTCCTTGTAAGCGAAACCATCATGAAAATAGCATTGGTTGCTTCCCAAAACAGCAGTATAAATTGGACATAGCATATGTAGAACAGTGAAGAAAAAAAAAAAAAAACAGAGAGAAAAGATATGTTTACCATTTCTTTCAGCTTTCTAAGGATGTGGAAGCAGTGCTTCCTACAGGTAAATAGCAGTGCATTAGAAATGCAGACTCTCTCACAGAAGGATCAGCCTTCTGCCTCCTAATGAATCAAAAATTGTAATAACCCATATTATAAGGTTTCCCAAAGCCACCAGGGCAAGAAATTTCTCCCTCTTCCTTATGCAAAGAAACTTATTGATTTTGCTACACAGAAAGCATGCAAAAAGAAAGGCAAGATTACATGCAGCATATGACCCACTAGCTGGGGGCCATAATAATACTGATAAATGTGCATACATTTTTTCTCAGTTGTATTCCTTTCCATGTTTAATAATCTTTCCACTTGTAGCATAAATAAACTTTTAACAGCCACTCTTGTTTTAATCTTCAATAGAATGTTTAGACATCTCTGCAACAGAGTTTTAAAAACACATTTAGTCTCAAAGAGCATTTGTCACAAAGAGCTCCCAAAATATTTCTTGAGATATCCTCTTGCAGTGCTCAGAGCCAACACATTCAAAGGAAGAAGCCAGCCCATAGCATCACTACAAAAACCATAAGGTAAAGTTATTAAAATCACCCTTTAGAATGAATCTCATTAAAGAAATCCACTCCGATTAGGCTGAATACCAACTAATTTCATGAATCACAAAATAAGTTGATATTAGAAGATAAGGAAAGATGAGATAAAGACCTTTTTTCTCCTCTTAAGAATAAAGCCGGTTCCTTCTGAAGGGCTTCACAAGATCTCAAACATCAAAATTCCCATTTTTAATAGATTCAAATGCTGAAAAAAAAAGATTATCTGAGAACCCCTTCTACCCCTACACAATCCCTACAAATCTTCAAAAAGAAGCTGTGCAAAAAAATTCTTAACTGGAACACAGACTGTAGACAAGCAACCATGTCCAATAGTTTTAAAAAAAGAAAAAAAAAAGAAAAAAAAAAAGAAAGGAAAGGGGTAAGAAATAGAGACAAAAGTTTCTAGGAAAACACAGGAAGGAAGATGTTTACAAGACAGTGATGCACATTAACAGCTTCAGTCAAAAAGGCAGAAAGGCATCTTATAAGAAACAACAGAAAAACCTCCTGGAAATTGTGTAAGTTCCACCAATTGTGCCAACACAGACAAAACCTGCACCATAGGGAAGAGGGAAAAAAATTAAGACATTTTACTTAAACTATTTGGTAAAAATAAACACAACATTTTTTTAAAATGCTGACAAGGACCAAAACAAAGTAGTAAACATGTTGAGACTGTGGAAACACAAGAGAAGAAATGTTTATTCTATCTGCATGTGAAAAAGTAAATTACTTTTGCAAAATTAAGTTAATAAAGCTTAGATAAAACTGGGTATATAGCTATTGTTTATGGATACCTTATACTAATGGTTTTTCTTGTCTTCTAAAGGGAGCTTAGATGACCAGAAAGAAAAGCTTCTTCTCCCTTATAAACTTTCTAATGATTATCAGTACTGAGGCAGTTTTCTCTCTGCATTTTTGTATAGGTGAGATTCCTCATCCAGCCCTTGAGCCTGCACTGGGTCCCCTCTGCAGGCAGGCACTTGTTCCAGTCTATTCCAGCAGGCACAGGGAGAGCTTCAGATGTCAGCTGACATCCAGAGACCCCAGGGAGCAGGCCTGGAGGGATCTGGTCACACTAATAAAAGCAGCAAACATCTTTGCAATGAGGACACTCCAGCCCCACACAAAGCACAGCTGCAGCAGTTATTGCAAGCCCAGCTGAAGTTGCTCTCCTGGCACTTCTTCCTGCCCAGGGACCACTTCTGCCATCTCACTTCACCACTGCAAGATGAGGTCAGCACAAGGCGAGAAGATCCACTTCCATCTCACAGTTCACCTAATAACTAAGAGTCAAGTAAAACTAAAGCAAAACTCCTAAAATAACCCAGAGCAAGTTTTCTGAGGTATTGGTGGCTGCTTGCCTCAAGGCAAGAGAACAGCCAAGCCAAGCTTCATGATAAAAATCTTGCCTCACCCAGCAACTGGAAGTTCCTTGGGAGTTTAGTGTGCTGGTCACACAAAGAACAGCTGCAGGACAGCAGAGCGTGGTAACCTAGAGCAGCACAGCCTCCAGAACAGAGGAGGGCACGACACACTCAGACCAGTGAATTACAGAGGGTGGTTTCCAACACGGCTGGAGAAGTAGCCATGGGCACCTCCAACCAGCAGCTACATCCTCCTCTTTGGATAAGGATGTTTATGGGACTCTGAAAAGGACCTGAGATTTCTTGTCCCTAAGTTTTCCAGCACTTATTCTAAATCGGTGGTTACTACAGTGCCATATGTATTCAGCAAGTGATGCTCATATAAATAAAAGCAGACTTTCATTCGATGATAACTGACTTTTTACATTGAAAACAATATTTGTTCTTAATTTGTAACAAGCTTTAAAAAGCATTAAAAAGGTTTCTAGAACTATTAAATTATTTTAGCAAGAATGGAAAGCATCATATGAGTTTAAGATTACTGATTTTAAAGATAGGTTTTTTGATGGGAGTGCCCCTCCTAACATGCAACAAGAGTTCTCTGCACATAAGAACCCAATTACTTTTTTAGTATTGGGAATCGTAGCTTTGATCATACTAAAAGATAAGAAAATTTTCTTATGTCTGTTTTGTCTTTGGATGTTTGACTGCATCTTATTTTATTGCTCTATTTTGGAACTTGAACTTAACATTTTCCTGTTATACCCAAATACTGCAGAGCAGAGAGCTAGAGAAAAGGGGGGGAAACGAATTATATCTTTACTTACAGAAATAAATAATTTTCTAATCTTTTCCTGAAAAAATAACATAAATAAGACTGTAAAAAAGGTTTACATAATGCTGGAACTAATAAATATGTAAAGTTAATAATATAGGGAGAGGTATTTTGAAGTTACACACTGACTCCAAGTCACAGCATAAGAAATAAAAACCAAAACTAAACTCCTTGAGTTGACTTACTTAAAAAACATTTCAGTTATTTGGCTCTTCTTCCTTTTCCAAGAACAATTACTATACCAGATATTAACTCCCTTTTGCCAGAAAGTTACCCACTCTCAAAAATGAAGTGGAATATTAAGACACTACACCAAAAAAATTGTGATATAACATGAAAAAATACTACAAAACTTGACAAATATTATCCCCAAACTGCATCTAAAACCAAGACTCTCACCAACTCTTGCCATCTTTTTCAACATTCACTATATTGAAATAAATCAACTGAAGAATTGAGGGGGAGGACCCACCCTGTAGGAAATGCTACATTATCAAATAAAGCAAACAACTAAAATCCACTTTCACAATTACATGTAGTTCCCCTGCTCATTTGCCACTCAAAACTGACTGAATTTCTCTGAAATTCTGTAAAAGAGGTAGAGGCTCTAAATTAAAACAGTCTATAAAGGGGGGCGGGGGAAGCCAAGACCAGGTAACAGGATTTTCTAGGCCTTATCCTTCATTATAGGTTATTTCAGGTTAAACAGAGGGTGCTCACTGCCTGAAGAAGTCAGAAAAGGTAACCCATTACTAACCCATATCATAGCACTAGTTATTTAAGGTTGCTTTAAATAGAGTTAACATGGTCACTTCAGGTGCACTGTATACACAGCAGCCATCTAACATGCTCAGTGCTCATCCTTGCTCTTTTCCTCATGTTTGGCGTTGTGCTTAGCCCAGCCAGGGTTCTGAATACAGTTTCAGATACCTAAAGACCTATCATAATACTTATCCAAAATAATGAGCTTTTCTTTCAAGATCTATTAAAAGTAATACCTTATTTTCCTCTCCAATTCTGATTGTCAGTGAAGGGATATGAAGAAATATAATATTTCAGTGACTCAGGAACTCGGAAAACACAAAACAGTACAAACAACCTCTACTGAGGTCTGAAAGGTGGATACTATTTCACAAAATTCAACAGCAAACTTCTGACAGAGGAATATGGTAGCACCACCATCCTATTTCCACATTTCTTCCCTCGACCAAGTATCATTGGGTGATTATCAGGCCTGCTCTACCCAACTCGTACTTCTGTCAGTCACCGCAGTTTAATTCATCTGTAATGCTTCTGCAGATTAGATGAAATCATTATATATATTCAGAGAAGTCAAGGCTTATTTAATAAAATATAAGAAGGCATAGCTGTCCTCTGCTTTATTCCCTAAAGTTCTGTGCAGGAAGCAACACTGCCTACACTAACTATTCTGTACATGCACAACACTTGTATGCCACAACACCTCACAGACCTCACACTGCAACGGTGAAATGCAGCCACACAAAAAGCAGTTTCTCCTTCTGTATTTAACATTCCTCCAAAATGCATGTTGAGCCTCAAATGACAGTGCTGTTCCCATTACCAATGCTGCTCTTCTCCACACCCCCCCCCCACATACAAGAAAGCCAACTACAAAATTCCCGTTCCAAAATGCACCGCTTTGTCAAAAGGGCCTTTGTTGCCACGATCAGCAAACTGGCAAAAGAGAAAATACAAGAAAGAGAACCTATAGTGGTAAAAAGAAAACTGTTCCAAAAACAGACAGTGTGCTATCTCTTAAAATAGTACAAAGAGGTGCAAATATACACCTAAACACACAAGCTTGGAAAAACACAGCGCGACATTCCTACGCATTTAGATTGGGGTTTTCACAAGAACTAAGCACAGTTAATTCTGTTCCACCCAGGAGCTGGTGAGGTAACCAACCCCCTGCCTCTGGCAGTGCTGCTCAGCCTCCCATCCTCTTCAACGGATGCAATCAATCCAACAGATGCTTTTTGAAAAATCACCTCCAAAACATTTGTTTTCAAGCAACTGCTACAAATTGGAGGAGACAACGAGAAAAGCAGCACATGCAAATTCTAGTATTTCTATCAGTTAGTTCTGTAAGATGAGTTGCAAGCTCACTCTTCCTCCCCACACCCTGTCTTTGTTATCTCGTTATGCAGGAGCCGGTCTCATTTCCCTATTTCTGCAGGTAGTTGTTTGAAAGAGAGGAGGGAGGAAACACACAAACACAAAAAATCTGAAACAAAGAGAAAATCACAAGTGCTGCAGAGACCCCAGGGCAAGGGCAGCTTCCCGAGCAATTTTTCAATGAAACTTTATTCCAGCTCAAGGAATCTGTCCCATTACAAACTGTCCCCAAGCCCAGAGAGCCACACACCACCACCGCAATCAGAATTAGAACATCCAGCCAAATATATCTATGAAAAAATTATTTACAAGCACAAGCAGTGCCACACCCTGGACAAGCAACTACAACAGAAGCCCCCAGGAAGAAGGGCACAGAGTGAAAACTCCAAGCCCTGTTTTCCAGGGCTGCAAACACCCCCTCACTGCGCACTACCATAAATGGTCCGCGGCAGCGCAGATAAAGCCGTCACCGCTGCTCCATCAGGATCAGTTTTCCCCCGGTAAGTCCACGTTAACACTTTGCTCTATTTATTTGCCATCTTACCATGCCACTTCGTAATACAGTACTGACCTATTTTCCAGGTGCTTAATTAATCTCTCTGCTGCCTGCCACGCTTATTAGACAGTTACTGTGTGTATTTTAAACTTAAGTTTATAGAAGCCTCTAGCAAATTAACTCTGTTATGGAATTATTATGTCAGAAAGCAAGTCCTCACAGTTTACCCGAGCTTTCCTACTTGGTGTGACATCAATCAGAGCTTAAAACTTCTTGCAAATGATGTAAAGAGAGGTAATACTAGGCAGGGAAAAAAAAAAAATCACAGAAACATGCATTGTTATCAATAACTGCAGCTTTACCTAATGTAACTCTCTCTCATAGTCACATATTGTCCCACAATTTAAAGACACTAAAACAACTGAAATAAACAAGGTGACACACAAGTAGGAAGATGCAAAATACACAAGTAGGAAGATGCAAAAACATCAGAGCGCCACATAATTTCTGGGAAGTCAAGTCTTGGAGTCCCAAAAACTAAGTTAACAAAAAAGGAAACAATTGCAGTTTCTGACATTTTAAGTCGGATGCAACAGTTAGTAACAAAAGTATAGCTTCAAAAGAAAGCTCTTCATATACGTGTAAGCTCATAGCAATGACGATTGAACGCTTAATTTAAATAAAAATAATTTTTACAAACTCATCACTATTTCCCTACAGCGTTAAACACACGTAAACGCACCTGCCAGCTTTACCATTGATACCACGATGCATCCAGAACAAACCCCGCACAATCCCTGCCGCAACCATTACGGTAACGCCTCCAGCAAACAAACCCCTCTGTCTTGACACAGCTCGCTCTTGGGAACTGACCAAATTTTAAAGCGTCCACTTCCTTTCCAGTTGCTGTTAGTGATACCGGCCCTCGGCACCATTTGCCGCCCCGGCTTCCCCCCCAGCGCGGGTCCCGCGGGTCTCTCCTCGGGGCTCAGGGGCGAGGGTCGCGTCCCGCCGGGACTGCCAGGAGCCACCGCGGCGGCGGCAGCCGAGCAGGACCCGGAGCAGGCGGAGCCGCGGCCGCGCCCGGGCGCCACCCCGGGACCCCCCGCCGCCCGGGCGGCCCCGCCGCTCCATACAAGGCGCAGGAGGAGGCGGCGCGCCCGGAGGGGAGAGGGGCAGCGCCGCCGGGAGCGGGCGAGGGGCGGCCACGCCTCCCCCGCCGGGCGGCGGCGGCCTCGCCCGGCACCCGGGGCGCCTGGCGGTGGGCGCCTCGCCGGGGAAGGGGAAACTTCGGGGACACAGCGGGGCAAGCGCCGTCGAGGGCGGCGGGAAGGGGAAGCGGCGCTGCCCGCTCTCCGCCGCCGCGTTCGGCCAGGCCGGCGGCGCTGCCCCGCGCCCCGGGCAGGGGGGTCGGGTATGCCCCGGAGCCCCCAGCGAGCAGGCTGCGAACGCCGCCAGCGGAGGCGGCGCCGCTCTCTGCCCACCGGGGCCGGCCCCGTTCGCCGCCGGCCGCTCACCTTCACGGGTCGGGCCGCGCTGGCGTCCGCGCTGGAGCTGCCACCGCCGCCGCCCTGGGCATGTCCGGGAGCGCTCCGGGGAAGCGCCGCTCCGGCCGGTCTCAGCCGCTCATCCCCGCCGCTCCTGCTGCTGCTGCCGCCGCCGCCTCGGCCGCTGCCATCTTGTCCTGGCGGCTGGGAGGGAAGAGCCCCAGCTCAGCCCGCTCGACAGACCGGGCCTCCGCCTCATCTTCCCGGGGAGGGACCCAACCCGCCCCCGGCCGCCGCCTCCTCCGCCTCCGCCTCCTCCCGCCTCCGCCCTGCCCGCGGCGGCCTAGCGGCGCCCGCCGCCGCCCATGGCCCCGGAGCGGCGGGACGCGGCCCCGCCGAGCGCTGCGGAGGGGGCGCCGGCCCAGCCCCGCTCCGGCGCGCCCCGGCCCCCGCCCAGCCCGCGGGGCGCAGCCTGCGGGGCGCTCTCGCCGCCCGCCCGCTCCGCCCGGCCCGGCGGCAGCGCCCCCGCCCGGCCCCGCCGCGCGCCGCAGCCGCCGCCGCCCCGAGCCCGCCGGCAGCGCTCGGAGCGCGCTCCCCGCCCGGCCCGGCACCGCGGCTCGCTCGGAACGGGCCGCAACGCCGGGCGCTTCTCCTGCCCTCCCGCACCGACCGGCCGAGGCAGCTGTGCGGCCATCAGGGCCCCTGGCAGCAGCTTAGCGGCGGAGCCTCCTCAGCGCCGGCTGATGGTCCCCCTGGGAAGTCCTGGGAGGACAACTTGAGATGCTCCTACCGCGAACTCACCTCTCTGCCCGCCCTGGTCTGTCACGACCTGGAGGAAGGCAACCTCGTGCTTTGTGGGGCTCTCCGAGGAGCACCCATAAAACCCCCAACAGTCCTCCAGTGCTGGCCATCCCAGTTGCCACACCCCAAAGGCTGAGCTCTTCTTCCCACCTCGTTAGCTGCCAACTCCCATAACACTCATTCACAGATACATAACGTACATAACGATGAGGAAACTGGTGCCAGGCTAAAGGCCTGACTCTCAAGACCTGCAGCTTAGATGACAAGGTGAGAATGGACATGTGAACTCCAAATTCATTTAAATGAGTGCTCTTGCCTTATAAGATGAAGAGACTTCCCCAGCCAGCCCTGAAAATAAATGTGAAGCACCAACCTTCCAGATCTGGTCTGACATCCTTCTCTGACAAGCACTCCTTGCCACGTTAGCCCAATCCCAATACCACTACATATAGATGTAACAGGATAGAGCAGATGTATTGACCATTTTGCATCCTGCATTACAGTTCAGCATTTTGCCTTGCTCAACTCTTCACAAAATAACAGGATACACCCTCAGTAACAACATGTCCCTAATATTATACATCACTTAAATATTAGGGGTTGGTTGTAGGACTGGTCAACTTCTGCAAACAACATTCTTGACCCTAAATAGTGTTCAGCTGATGTGGGGCAAGAAAGGAATTACTGTTTGCCTATAAAGTATTTAGCCCCAAGATAAATCCTTGGCTACAGCTACAACTGGACATCACATGCTTCTCCACCTCTTGCCAAAAATAACAAAGAATTTCTTTATTTACTTGCACAACTACACGTACTCTGCTATTTTTTCTCTCTACTTGTTCCAGTATTTTCAACACATGTCTGCTTGATTTTAACCTTTATTTAGGACCAATCCTTGTAATAAAGATTATTAGGATGTGAAGTCAGAATCTGAATTAATTAATTGGAGAAGACAGACTTATTGTACAGAAGTACTAAAACCTAACATTGGAGTTACTACCACAATACCACCAATACACAGTATTGTAAGTAATGAGACATATAATTTAGGGCTGGGGGGAAAATAGGTGGGTGTCAGTGGTAGTAAATTATAGCTCTCAAGAGCTGCTCATCACATCTATTTGCTTACTAATTTTAGAAATATTAATAGAGACAGTAAATGTTGATAAACATTATTGCTGATTACTTAGCCATACAAAGTCTAAAATGGCTTAACAAAAAAAAAAGCGCATTAAATATTTGCTGATTCAATCCATACTTCATCTGCAAGCTTAAATTGGGGTGTATCACCCCAAATTGTAATCCACTGATGATTCTCAACATAATTTTTCCAGCTGTTTTTTAGGATCTATTTCTAGCAATTTGCTTATGTTTCACCATGCACCTTCTTATAGTTTGATAGTCAAAACAGTACAAATACAGTTGTAAATTTAAATGGAAAAATTATGAATCCTGTGTTCCACTGATACATATGCACAATTTTAACCAGCTTTCAGAAACAGATTTTAATTTAGATTTAAAAAGAAAGGGTGACATCAGGCTCATTAACCTCTCTTATTATACTGTTCTCTCACTGGAGTTTTCAGTTGGTCACATTTGCTAAATGACAGCACCTCCCAAAACATCCCAGCACTGTCAGTTCTGTCCTCATGTTCCAGTTTTGGCTAATTAGATCGAGCTAGACTTCCACTCATCTTGCAACAGGAGTATCATCAGTGTGTAATCAAACTCTCAAATTTCTTTGAAACTCCTTTAGTTGCTTTTATGGAGCATAGCATCTCTCTGCAGATCCATTATTTGTCCTTATTTCCTTACAAGCTCCCTCAATAAGTTCCCTTCTTTGGGGGCTGTTTCAATTAAAGGCTTCCTTGTCCACTGCGCATTTCCTCAGCGTTAGGACTGAGGGCTGGCCAGAGCCAGTGCGAGCCAAAGTGCTGAACCTCCTCTGTCAGTGACTCCTAAGGATTACTTCAGCCACAAAAGAGTTTTTAAGTGCCCACAAAGCACAGTAAAACAACATTAGATGTATCAGCGATCTTTAAACACTCTGATGAACGTTTCTATCAGAGGTTAAATATGATTGTGTCTGAAAGGCCTCGTGTGATTTCTTTTTCATCACCTGAAAAACATTAAACACTTCCCTGTCCCAATTTTCTCTTGACAGTACATTTGTGCTGGTAGGCAACGGAGGGGTTAATGTAGAAACTCCTGTTACACCTGTAAGTACTGTGGACTACTGATACGGTTTGGAGGGGAGTGTTTTGTTTCAAAGTACTTAAGTAACTCACTGGAAGGAGGCCCCCATGTCATTTAGATTCATTTATAAAGTTCAGCATTGAAACACACACCTCCATGGGCTCTTGTTCCTCCTTGTTCCTAAGCCTTTGCAGAGGACAAGCACTAGTTAGGTGTGAGTGCTCTGAGTGGAAAAAAGAAACAGAAGTTAGAAGAAGATATTTCCAACAGTCGTAATCTATTATGCAGAAAAAAAAGATGATCTAAGGACAAACACAAGCTAGAAGCTTTTGGCAGAACACCTACCAATGACATTTTGTGCTATTTTTGTTATCAAAATCCCAAGTGTAGATGCAGACTGAAAATGCTTTGGCTAGAACAAATTGTTTTACTCATCAAACTACTATAAGCTATATCATCAAAACACTTTTTACAGCCAGTATGAGTTGTTTATATCAGCTTATGAGTTGTTTGTATCAGCTAGACTCTTAATTTTTGAACAAGCTGGAGTGCTGAATGTGGCTCTGCTATTAGAGCAAAGCCACAAAGATGAGGACAGGAGAAGGCAAGACCACAGGGCTGTAATTCCATCCATCAGGCCCTGTGCTCAGTCCCTAATAACATAGGTGCAATTGCATGAAACAGCAAGCCACACTCCCAGTTCATCACTGTGAAAAGGGAGAGAAGTGGCCCCTTACAATTTTACTGACCAGTTAAATTTCCTCAGTGATAACCCTTCACTGCTCGCCCTGAGCATCCCATTTAGCAGATTCAACTCACCCAGCAGCAAAGGGCTTTCTTGGGTCAGGAAAACACTCAGTGACTGTCAGAGCTAACACAAAGAGGTTTTCCCTTGTCATCTAGTCGGGAGAGCTGTGCAGGTTTCAGTTGAGTTTCCTGGGTACAAATTATGAAATCCAAACAACCCAGAAGCTGGTTGGCAACTTGTTGTGACCACTGCAGGTATCCAGGCCTTCACCTAATTCGACAAGTACAAGCAGCAAGTACAGATCAACTCAAGGAGGGTGGAACAAGCAAACATTTCAAGTAAATTTTTCTTTTTTTTAAAACTTGCAGGCCACAGTCTTTAGTCTTTCCTACAGTAGTTAATAATTTGTTAAGCAGGGAATTAATTCATGGTAGAATTTCAAATTATAGTATTACTTTACTGTTTTTCACGTTGGCTGAAATATTTTATGCTTACAATATTTATCCTTCCAAAACAGATATAAGACTGGACAAAATTAGTATTTTTTTTCATCCTCACAATTCCTTATCTAAAGCATTTTTAACTGATGTAACTGTCACTGATGTATGACTTGTATTATGAGAAACAAGCATTCAATATTCTGCATTTGCATTAAAATTTTTCAAGAGCCAAATTCCTGCAGAAACATGTAATGGGATCAGAGTTAAACTGATAAAAAGTTCTCTTTCAAAATATAAAAATTTAAATTTACACTTCCCACTGATTACCATCATATTCAGATAAGCATAGTTCAAAGTTTCCCATCTCCCCTCCCCATAGACATGTTTGCTAGACATATCCAAAATCCAACCTTCTGTTGCTGGGTGTAAATGGAAAATTACTTTCAAATTTAAAGCAAACATACACTTTGCTCCTTTTGCAACAACTGGAAGGTCAGTTGAGAAGCACTGCTTTTCCTCAATTAAAAATCACACAGGTTTTTCTATGCATTTTACGCTGAGTCATTTTCAAAAATAAGCACATATATTCAAACACAAATTTCACCTTTTATTTCCACTTTATTTTTCACAGCTTTAATACAAAAAAACCAGACAGGCTGGGGCGGAGGTGGGAGCAGATATTTGTTTATTATTTGTTGTTTAACTTACAAATGCAACAGCCTGACTCCTCTGGAAAGATTTAAAAGCTGCTAAGGACAGAAAACACCTTCCACGGGCTCATGGTGGTTTTGGGGGCTCTGTGCCTGCACATGCCAATGTTCATTTCATGAAGGTCCCTGTGCATCTCCCAAGGGATGCATGAGGAGCAATCTACTGTGGCTCTTCCAAAGAAGAAAATCAGATTAAAACATGCTTCAGATTGCCTGTCTTTCTGCGTGTTCCTTCCTCAGCCTTTAAAACCCAGTTCCAAGAAACCTCCAGCATCATCCTGACATTGCTATTTCAAATTCTGCCAAGTAATGGTAGCTCTTAGGAAATAAACTTGTCTGGTATCTAAAGGTAATGACAGGGTGAGTAAAATGGTAGTTTTTAGAAAATGTAGAAGGAATCTTCAACATCTTTCTGGTTATCATGTAGATAAAAGCTGGCTGACTTGAGATGAAATGCACACCTCATCCAAACAAAAACATTAATCCCCTAATTATTCACCTCAAGAAAGGCAGAATAACTGCACTATAGAATCATTAAGATTGGAAAAGATCTCCAAGTCCAGCCTTTAAAAGAAGAGTGATGTTTATATACAAGGCAGCAGGGAAAAAAACATAGTGGAAAAATGTCATGAATTTATCTTGAAATTACGTAAGTACCTACTACTTCAATTTAGGTTTTACAGAACTTTTCTCTCTCCTTTTTTTCTTTTAATTGTTTCTTTTCAACCTTATTGCCCTTTTCAGTGCCACAGTTGTTGAAACAGCTAACTGGGACAACTATAATTTAAAAATATGGCACCCTGCTAATTGTCCCAGATGATTTTGCTCAGGGATGCTGTGAGATGCTTATTTCTCTGCTTGTGTTCATACTACATCAATAGATGTAGATTTGACAGATGCTTCATTGCTGTGTTTTAAACTATGCTAAGATCTTGTTCATATTTACATATTTTCTTTAACAAGAGTTAAAGAAATGCAATATTCTGTGGGTTAGTTGAAATATCTTTACTGGTTCATGTAAATGCTAAGGTATCATAGTACTATATTTTTTAGACTGTATTTTCATTTTCAGCCTGGTTTTCCTCTTTATAAGAGCCATAGAAGTAGATCTTTCCTCACATATGTACCTTAGGAGATCCACAAGGAAAGCATCTATCTTCAGGAAATGTGTCATGATAATGTACATTTGTAGTTTAACACTGTAAATTTTCTCACAAGAGTCTTTATAATTAGCTGTTTTCTGGTAGTCATTAGCCTTTGTGGTGTCTGAGCCTCTTTCATATATTTAATAATTACATTTTTATGCTCTCTCTCTCCAGCAGGAAAAGAATTGGAAGCAATTGTTGGGGTTAACTAATGTTAAATGCGTACAAAGATACAGTGTGTTTCTATTTTGAGGTGTTTGGCAAGGACAAATATATTTTACAGTATCAGATTACTACACCATAAAATGGTGAGAATCTGGTATAAACTGAGAAGGATAATATCCAAGGAAATGAACAAAAAATAAGATAATCCACTACCAATTTAATGATACCCAAACATTGGATAAATGTTTTCTTTACATAAAAATTTAAAAACACACTGAAGCACCTTTTCTACGGAGCAGAAAAATCACTTTTTCAAATAAAAAGCATATTTAAAACTAAAATTCCAGTGACACTCTGCTGATTTTACAAATCTTTAATAGCAATTATTGTAATTTTTTCCTGTTGTTTTGAAATAAGCATCAATCAGCACCCTATATTTAAAGTATATTCATAGGGCACTGTCCACTAATACTACAACCATTTAATTTTTACAGTTGAGTAGTGACTTCTCCCCTTAGTGAGTGATGCATTGCAAGATCAAGGGCTGCAGACAGATGAAGACCACAACAAATGTTCCAGCTGACCTCACTTTCCAAAATGCATCATTCCTACAAATAAACATCATTAAACACAAGAAGGCAGTCAAATTGCAGAATTAAAACATAATCCTGCATTACTCGAGTGAGTCGGTGCTTTATTAGCAGGTCTAGTGACTCCAGGGGAACTATTGACATGAATAAAGGTTTCTGGGGCTGTGCTTTTGCAACATATTCCAAAGCCTTTCAGAGTAAATAGGCTGATTAACTGACTGCTAGTTTCAGTTTTACCGTGGCAAAGAGAAGTTTTATCTTAATGGAGAATGTATCAGTCTCCTCCACAAACCACCGCACACAGGAGTGGAGCCTGCTTTAACTCTGGCAGGCACTGAATCACATCCAAGCCTATTTTAGAATTAAATGGAAGATGACCTCGTTACCTGGGTCTCTCCAACCTCACCGTGAAAGCACTTGAGGACTGAGCCAGGGCTTTGCTATCAGCAGCTGAAGTCTGACCACATTAAAAACAAAACCCAAAGTGAACAAAACCCCCCTTTTGTCGCAGAGTGTAAGGCCCTATTACTAATCTGTCTGTGCACAAATCCTTCCTGGGAAGCAGTTTTATCCGAGTCAATTTGCACGTGGCTTGCAAATGTCCACGTACACCCTCCCTTAGGAGTTTAATACATCAGCAACTTATCCATATGTTTTCCTACCTTTTAAAAGCAGATATCCTTATTTTGCCCCTCCCCCATGAGGCATCGTTAATGAAATAGCAGTTTAAAATATCTTCTAAAGATTTAAATTACCACATTAGAGACTCCACCTAGAATGAAAAACAGAAAAGGCACATTAATTACATGAGTTATGAAAACAGATCAAACCATTATAAAGGAAAAAAAGTTTCCTTCTTTAGCAAACAACATATTTTTCTAGAAATGTGTTTACTCAGAGACACAAATGTTCTAATAGAATTCTTACAAAGGTTACAAAAGTAACTTGTGATAATTTTTCTGTTCCAGACCCATAGCGGCCCAAATCTGTACCAAAAGAAAAGGTGATGTTCAGCAGTAGTTTAATGAAGTGTTTTGACCCAGTGAAATACACCGTGTCCCCTCCTAGTAATGAGACACTTGGCAGAAAGTATCACATCACACGAACAATAGCAGCAGACTGTCATTACGGCCCACAAAGCCCTGTCACCTCTGAGCAATCTCTCTTCAAACAATGCAGGGGGAGATCAAGTAACACTTCTACTTAGCTAACTGCATGTGCACTTGGTGGTGGTGGTGCTGGTGCTGGTGCTTTGACCTGTAGTATTTTCAGTTTATAAGCATTTTGATGATAGTAAAAGGTTTATAAATATTTTAATTTACTTTTTTAAACACATCTTTGCTGGTTAGATGTAAAGCTCATGTTGTTTTCTTACAGAAAACATACTTTTTCTTACAGACTTACAGACACTTTTATCTAAACAAATTTAATTTTAAAATGTTTTAGTGTAAAATACACAAAAATATCATATCATCACGAAATGACATGTCTACTCATGTAACATTTTAATTAGATTTAGTGCAAAGGTAGACAGGAAATCAGTTGGCTTTTATGGCTTTATCATATTTTTATATAATTATCACTCTCTGTGATTGGAACAGGGAGTACGGCCCGACACATTTATGATCTGATGTTTAAAAGAACATGAGAGAGGAGAAGTGGAAAGGAAAATGGCAAACAAGTATCCATAAATAAAAACAGGATCATAGACATCATGTCACGCTCAGGACCAAAATGAACAGCAATGAGATACAACAGGTAAGAAAATGAAAACACAGAAACTGCAGAGCACAAAACACCACCACTACCCCAAGAAGATTGAGCCTGGTGAGATCCTGGTGAGATTTAACTCAATGTGTACAAGCAAAAGTTCTCATGGTATCCTCAGAGTTTGCCAACAACACTGCAATGATTTTACTGGATTTTCTCTTGGAGGGTATCACAAGGAATGGAAGAATTGCCATCAGGACACAGAGGCACAAAGAGAGGCTCACAGCTCCAGTGTCAGATGCTTCTTCAACTGAAGGTCTCAAGAAAACTGGAAATCCTTTTACAAATTAGTTATTTTTGTCAATGCTATACTTGTGACTTAGAAAACACAGTTTCCACAGTTCTAATACAATAATATATCACTCATGTTTCACAAAAATACCTATCCCTCATATTTCACAAAAATACCAAAAAGCAGCTGAAGGTAATAGCAAAAAGGGCAAGTGTTAGGGCAGAGTGAAACCCCCCAAAATTAAGGCATGAAAAAGAGCAGAAAAAAGCATTACTATATCAACAGGTATGGGCTTTTCAAGCAGCCTGTGTACAGAGAAGCTACACCATGTAATTCACTGATTGTGTTTTAAGGTGTTTATTTTTGAGCACAACTTTGTGTACACATGTGTAGCCAGTTTTAGATCTCTTTTTATTCACTTGTTTATGACTTATGCTTAAGCAGAGATTATAGAACAGGAAAAGGACATGCCCAGGTCTTGGGAAGCAGTGTCCCAGGCCATGGAAGTGGTGTTATTACTTGGACAGAAATCCTGCAGGTTTCCCCACCTGACAGAGGTCCTGGTGGAGGGAAGGTCTGCATTCAGCACGGTCTCCCTGGCAACCGTGGTGGGCATCACGCACAAGGTACCACATCCTGCACCACAGCCAACACACACACAAGCAGCCCTGCCAGCAGTTTTGCTTCCCTCCTATACCTCATAGAGCTCCTTGTGTACCTAGTTTTTCTCTCTGTGGTTGTTAATCACAAACTGTGTCAGTCAAATTATTTCTAGGATGAATATGGCTCCGAATGCTTATTGGTTATTGAAGAAACTTAGCACACTGAATATTTTATTTCTTAAATTTCTTATGTATACAGATCTTAAGAGCAATGCTGGAATAATAGTAGAAGTTCCAATTTCATTGAAATATCTCCTGATGCTTTGTGTGCTGTAACTACTACATAAAACTCCATCAAAATCTCACACTGCTTACATTAAACTACTAATGAACATTTATGGGAAATGCCCAGAATATCAGTATTAATTTTAATATATATATATAGAGAGAGAGACAGCAGTATTACTAAAGTAGCCCAAATTATGGACCAGAATTTCATGGTCAGGAGTCACCTGATATATAAACCACAAAGATGGTTTCCAAATGAAATCTTACAGAGCTTGCTATTTAAGCATCAGGCAAGAGACGACAGATGGATTCAGAGAGAAAAAGAGGAGTGTACAAGGAAAGAGGAGACAATCTTGGCCAGCACTGTAGGGAGCATCATATCAGTGCACCAGCTGCCCACCTGCCTCAGGAGTCCTTATTTCCTGATGGAAGAGATTTTGCCAGTGCCAGTTTTATTCATTATTGTAGGACTGCCAACATTTTTTTTCTCCTGAGAGACAAAAATGTGTATATCATGTAAAGCCCTATAAATACAATGCAAGTCCCACTGAAATATTCAAAAAGTACATCAGTGACATGGGTGGTATCAAGATTTTGCTCAGACATTTTTCCATTTCTTCAAGAACTGTTTACACATGTATTCACCTCCCCCTCAAAACTGAGCCCTTGAAGATAACAATTTAATGAGAAAAGTATTTTAAAAAATCCCAAACAAACCTGTATTGTTAGTGTGGTTCCGCTTATCATTACATGCCATAAAGACATGGAAATCAGCTTTTTATAGCCTGGCATGATGCCAGCTATTTGACTGTTGAACTTAAAAGCAGTATAAACATTTTTGGTTTAACACCAATGAAATGTAACTATCAGACATCAACTATTCTTTATCATTTAAATGCAGTTCTTCAGGAGAAGCAAATTCATGTATTATAGTATAAACTAATAACTATTTCACAGCAGGGTGTGAGGAGCTTCTCATTCATTTTTTATTAAATAGTTGTATCTGTTACACGTGTGAAAGATTGCTTTAGCTGCTTATATGAGGCTTTTAAGGCACAATAGCATTGCACTCGGCAGATGATACTGAAAAGCACCAGTTTAATTCAATAATTAACTTTCTTGTGTTTCATTTCCAAGCTCAAAATATTATCTTTAATTAAAAACACAATAGGAAATTTCATAGTTATCTAGTTCTTTAACAATGTACTTCTTAGTGCAAGGCACTTAAAACTAACTTAATCACTGTCTGTAGCTTTTGCACTAAGTCATACTTAAAAATGAGCTGGTTAACTCATGTCCCTTAAGTTAAGCTTTATATACCTAAGAAAAAAATGCAGCTCTCAGCTTTATTTCTGATCAGTGGTGGAGCATCTTGATTGCAGCAACCTGGCCATTTATCCTTTTCTCCTTTCATTTCAGTGAGCGTATCTCATATCTTTCCACAGTAGCCTCAGAAATGCCTTCTGGTCCAGCAGACTCGGTTCTGTCCTTTCTAACATCATTTGCATTTACATTATTTACAATAACATTACATTGCCTTTTGCACCTTATTACACTCACTTAGTGACTGTAGAATCAAACTTACTCAAAACATCTTTGGCAAAGCTCCTTTCTGAATCATAATTTTCATTTAGTTCCTTTTCTGAGTATAATTTTTAAAGCTTGATGTTTATTAGACAAACAATAATGAAGTTGTGAGGCCTCCAAAGTGATTTATTTTTGAGACCTCTTTCTAACCTTTTAATTTAAATCTTAATTTGGAATTAGTTTAACATGAAAAAATGAGATCTATTTTTCACTCTAATCCTAAATCAATATTAGCTCAGAAAATTATTCTGTCTGAGCTGGAGAGCATATATTTTACTATTAAAAGTAACCTTTTACAGGGAATATATCTAATGCTGTCTAAAACTAATTAATTTCCACAAATCACAATGAGAAATCCAGGGGCTTTTTTGCCCAAACACCTTAAAATAATTTTGTCTCTCCACAATCCTTCTCTGTATACTGTTCTTGCCTAATTGGTGCTAATGAGTATGTAAAAACAAGGTGGTTAACACATCCCCTAAAATGTTTGCCTTGACACATGTAGAAAGGTTCTTCTAAGGCACACCAAGACAGCCCACAGAAGTAATTGAGCTGAAGTATATTGGAGCAAAATCATGGTTTAAAGGAAACAGTTTGATTACATTGCAACATGTTGACATTATTTATTACAAATATCTACAAAATCATTACACTTTCATGAATTCTTCCAATTGAGTTGAATCAGTCTTTCTTAGCAGAAAGCCAGGTTTAATCAGTATTTCCCAGAAAAGAATGGTAAATTGCTGAACCTAATCTAGATATTACTAAAAAAAAAACTCTTTGAATATTTTATTCTCTAAGAAAACCTTACAAATATAATCCTGTCCCGGCATTGGGAATATGCAATTATTGCAAATTGCGTGGTTTGGTTTATAAAAAATTAAGAATAATTTCCAAGAAAAGTTGCTAAGCTGTTTCCTATTCCACCGATTGTCACTCCTGTATTATTAAAGCACTTGAAATGAGTTTGTCTCCTGAGGCCAACTGGAGACATCCCTGCAGAATTTCCTCTCCCTGAGGCCATTTCAGTGCAGAGCTAAACCACCCATAGATGTGTCCACAGTAGCTGTGGTGTCTCCTCATGCCCCCAGTGGTCGCAGCAACACGGCAGGACCGAAAACCAGCCAAAGAATAAAAGAGAAACGGTGGAAAAATCAGGTTATTTTTCTCCCCACCACAAAGCTTTCCAGGAAATTCACTTTCCAGCTAAGGGAAATCATAGTGCCCTGTAGTGGTCTGTACAAAAGGAAGTACAAAATCAGCTGTAGTATCAGCAAGGTTTTAGTTTTCTTTGAATGAGATGGTATTAAACTTTATAAACACTATACAAATTTAACATTATTAAATATCGTCACATTCAATAATTTTTTATCCTATATTAGGAACACTGGGCTGCATGATTATTTTTCCACTTCCAGAGTCCTCCCTCCCACACATGCAAAGGTTCTGACCCTTCCCTTTCTCTTCGTGTGCCGTAATTCCGGCCGACTCTGGCAACTGAGGTTTCCAAAGACATTTTGTGCCTGTGCCACCGCAGGGTCCAGCACAGAGGTGTGCCAGGGCACACAGTGCTCCATCACTGCTGGAATGGCCCTCGAGCGGGTTGTCAGACAGGAGCACACTGGAATAGCTCTTGTCTTTCACAGGCACCAACCCAGCTCCTGTTTAAGGAATGGGAAGGCTCTAAAGGTACCACTTCATCATCTGCATTCCCCACTTCTTTTCCTGCAGGTTTTAGAAGCAGCTGTGATATTCAATTGATTTGCTATTAAAGAGCATTGTATTGTCACAGTTAAATTTCTATTATAATCCAGGTTTATTTTGGTTTGGTCTGAGGGCACGACAGAGGTTAGCCTAATTCACAAACCATATTAGATGAATCATACATGAAAAGTTTCCCAGGTCATTCAAGGCGAAACAGAATTTCAGACGTAATACCTTCTTACAGAAGAAACAATATTCGGGTGACTACTGAACACAGATTTAAAATAAATTCTGACTAACAAATTGCCCTGCAGAAGGAGCAGTGAAAACAGTCACTGTTCTCCCAGATTTTGTGCTACATGTACACAGCAGCCATGAGTTGTGCCCTGACATGTACAAAGGATTGTCTAAGAGTACAAAATCCCAGCGCTGATGAAACTGATTACCACCCACTGAAATGCCCAATTCTTCCCATGCCTTTTGGCATATTTCCCCCCACCCGGTTGGCTGAGCCATCCTGCTGGAGTCCTGAGGTGTCTGCTTGTTAGTCTCGGTCTCCTGGGTGGGGGGTTAAGGCTTTTTATCTCCAGTAAGAATTTTTATTTGTCCTCTGTTTTTCCTTTTCTTATTTCTGAAGAATGGCATATCCTCTAGTTTAAAAAAGTTTGAGACAGAGTGTGAGTTAAAGAACACTAATTAGTGAAACTACTTCAACATATGTATTTTATATTTTTCAAGTTTATGCTACATATTATCAAAAAAATAAAAACCCTAGGGGAGATCAAGCAGCAAAGTTATTTTGTACTGATGGTACTAGAAAAACCCCTTTTACAAAAATAAAATTACAGTTTTGCAATGTAATAAAGAAGAAAAAAAAGTTAAAGGTTGCCCAGAAATATCAAAAACATATGCTTTTTATGAAGAGCATACGGCAGAAACCGTCTCATCTCCATGAATTAGCATTTGCTCATCCTTATTAGCAGACACATATGCCTACTTGTCCTGTAATTTAACATTGAAGGCCAAATTAAAAAGATGTCACATATCAGTTCCTGAACAGAAATTATCCATGTAAAAAGCTTATTATTTAAAAGACTTTTAAGAGGATGCCAAGGTTGATTTGAATTGACTCCAGACATTTCTCCACTTATTATTTGGAAGGTTGTAAGTTAATTCAGTGGCACTTCACTTTGACATAAAAAGGTATGATGCAAAACTGAAATCAGAGTAATAAACTCTGACAGAAAGAAGACATTAATAGGAGCAACCAATGACAAAATAAACTGTAGATCTAAGCAATGGCTTATCAAACCTAAGAGGATTTGCCTAATTAATCCTGTGTTGCACAGCTACCCAAATTGCTTTTCTGTCCAATCCATATTGTTACTATTCATTACTTACTCTTGGCTTTCTAGAAACAAGACACATATCACGTAACAAGCTAAACAGTATCACCTATTTTTGAACTGCTTTACTGTACTACCCTGTAAGCAGTTGGCTAATGCACCGCAAAAATAGCTCCAGAGTTCCAAACGGTTTCTTTTTTTAAATGACAACCCAAAAGGTAACAGTAAGCATGAATTATTTGGAGAGCAGCATTTGCCTTTAGAAGGGAACCTCTTTTTTAGAATAAATTGTGGAAAGAGAATTTTACGTCTACATACTTCATGTTTGGATTTGAGCTCACCGTAGGAAACGTGCAGGCTAACAAGAAGTGTATTGTCAGTGAAACCCAAATGGTTACATTTTAAAGGCTGCTCTAATTGATAAATGTAAAGTATCTGACAAAGAAGCTTCAGAATGTGGCAGGTGTGTGTCATGTATAGTTTTACTGTCTAAGTAAAGCAAACATACGAAGAGATTAAAAAAATAGATTAAGTGTTTTATAAGCTACTGCTAGCCTACACTAGCCAGCTGAAGGCTTTAAATAATTTAATCCCTTCAGCAACTGCCAGTCCCAACTGCAATACTGAAACAAGGTCTGAATTCAGTTTGAAACCCAACAGGTGCAGTCTAATACTGCTTCCTTAATTCAGCTACTGATCTATGTTTATGCTTGTAGAGGACAGCATATTCTTAAATCCACCATGGCATTAATTAAATTAGTCTAAGTGCCTCTTGTTTTATCCCATCTTCTACTATCAAATTTACCTCAGACAGTGTGCTGTTTCTTTCTCCTCCCTTCCAGAAATGCTCTTCGTGCCAGATGGAAGACAAAGACTTCTCAAAAAGCTTTTAAAATAGTTTTTTCTTTATATATGACTTACACAAAAACACAAAATGCAACAGGGAAACTGAACAATAGAAAACATTTAATTCTGGTTTTCTTAACTTGAATTTTAATATTTGAAAGTGGAAGGAGATATATAAAGTTAATAGCAAGCAAAGTCTCCAATGCCATATCACCACTTGTATTCACTCTTTTCTTTGGATAATACCTGACATGAATAAGCTATTTATCATTTTTATATGCTAATTATTTTTATCAGCATTTGCTAGTAGCATGAACTGATGCACAGTGACAAAAGTAGTAATTCACTAGGGGGAAAAAAAACCTCAAAGTAAAAAAAGCAACATTACTACAAAGTTTCCAGCAACAGTAACAGGGAGGGTCCCCACCACCCTCCTTCTCTTTCAAATCATGGACTGTTTAAAAAACCACAGGGAAATGCTGCTTAGCATTCTATTTCCCGGAGAAAATTAAAGGTTAATCTACATTCTTCTCCAATCAAGGGACAAAAGAAGAAAATTCCCACTGCCTTACTGCATTCGCTTTGCCAGGAGAGCTGGAAGATGGGACAATCCAAGGCACAACTTCCTCTCTCTTCCTTGCAGATTGGGCCATGCTCACTCTTGGGATGCACACGGAGAGTTTTGCCTCTCAAGCAATTAAGCAGCATGTTTGCCATATGCAAATGAGACCACAGCATTACCTTTTAATGCAACCTTAACTCAAAATTTCTGGATGCTAAAGTAGTAAGGCCAACTCAGACAGCAGATAATAATTCAATGTAATTCAATCAATCAAGACTATCATACACCATGCAAGTGACACGCAGCCCTCTGAAAATGAACACAGATTAAATATACATTAAACAAAAAATTTCCTTAAGTCCCAAGCTGCTCAAGACAGTAACACCCATCTAAAACATGCAAAAATTTTCATCCATAAAAAATGTCTTGTGACTTCAACAAAAAATGAACTCTGGTACACCAGCAGACATTTGAATTCCAAATAATTCTACCAGCACATGGACAAACAATACTCCTAAGTATATTAAAAGTATCTTTGAAATCAGATACAACATGATTATTTCCACTGTTTTGCATATATGGAATGCAACTTTTAATTATTAACCAACAGCTATTCTTTTGATTATGTGAAGTAATACAGGCACCATCCCACCTCTATTTCAAAACTGGATGGATAATGTTGAGGTAACACAATTTTATCAACATTTACAGTATGTTCTCTGATCCCAGTTGTATTTCAAAGCACTAAATGAATGAATTTTTGGAGCACAGAATAACCCAAAATGAATTCAAAGCTTCTGAAATAGCTCTATCACTTAGTTTACACAAGCCTGGCCTCAAAACCATCAGGATTATGGCTTTCAAAAGAAGGAAAAGCCAGGAGGAGGAAACAGCTACAAAACATTTACAAAACATTTACGAAAGACATTGTAGGAAGGCTCAGCAGTGTTAATACCTATATTCTATTTAACAAAGCCCAGTTTTAATTCAGAAATCCCTATATGTTATATAACCCACAGTATTTAAGATATATGATTTTATTACTGTAAAAATTTTTTACATGAACAATTTTTAGTTATGTGAATAATCACTGCCTAATATTTCCCCACAAAATCATCTGGGATTAAGTTTCCAGTATCAGACCTTTCTTAAGTATTTGGTGGATATTATGCTCAAAAAAACCCCCAACCCAAATCCCCTTGGCATTGCAGAGGTAAAATACTGTACTACTCCATGGAGTTTTGGGGTAAAAATAGCGTTTTTACAAATACCTGCACCCCCGGAGATAGTTGGTATGTGTGTGAAAGCTACCACGATATAGACCTAGAAACTAGAGTCATACATCCAAAAGACCTCAAAATAATAATAAATACTGGCTTAGTTTAAATTCTGTTCCTTGTGCTTTTAAAGTTTACTACTTTGGGGTTTTTTTCTAAAACAGTTGCTCAAGAAAATCTTGATTAACTGAACTTATTTTTCAATAATAGCAAGATTTTAAAGAAAAAACAAAACCAAAGCCAAACCAGCTGCACTGAAATGAGAAAAGACTCCTAAGGCCTGCCACCTGAATAGAAGGCATTGCAGCTTCTCCTTTCTGTGCCTTGTAGAGATTTAATGGGGAATGAAATCATCTTGGTCCTCTTGTCCATTCCCTTCATGGCAACATTTGTCCCCATGTGTACATACATAGCTGGAGAAATTAATACATTTTTTTTCTTGCTGTGTGAAGAGTACATGATGTTCTTGGTAGCTCTTGTACTGCCTGATGCACAAAATCCAGGCACAGTCTGGCCTTTCATCGAAAGCAGTGCTCCAAATCTGCTTTATTTTGTTGTTCATCTGTCTGCAGAAGAGTCCTGATACAAGACAGAAAACAATACTACTTGCTAGAGGCAAGCACAATTCCAAAAGACACAGCCTAATTTTTCCTCAAACTTCTGCCAATGCCCAGCATTCCCGATTTGCAAAGCCTCATTGCAAAGCTTTTCTGTCCTGGGAAGACTCACAGAGAGGCTGCCAGGCTATCCCGGTACAGTGATGTGGGTTTATGAGCCAAAACAGCTCCCATGCAGGCTGCTTTGCCATACTGCACAATAATGTAAATATCCTTCTATTGTAGCAGGCTTATTCCATGAAATCCATTGTTTTATCTAATCTGGAACTGTTTAGTGGCAGGAGGATACTTTGGTCTTCACTGTTCCTTGAGCAAGCAACAATTGTCTGTGTTGAATCTCAACTTGGAAGGCATGGCAGCCTGGGAAGAGTCAGAGCAATTTAAGGTTACACTGGTGGGAATGCCCTGCCCACTGTTGGACTTGTTCTCTCTTCCACACATGTGTGTTTCAGACTGTAAAAATTTCTGTGGGAGCAGGCGAGGCCTCTCTAGAGATTCCCGATTTCATGACAGATGGTTGCCACAAACCAAAGGGAGTCTCCAAATTAGCAAATAATGTTTGCCTTTGAACAGCATCTTTTCTTCAAAGCTGGCAAACGATGTTTCAAACACACACTCATGTATTTTAATAGATAGAATTTGGCAGAGAAGCACACTGTAGAGAAATCCAGCCCTGCCCTGCTTTTGCCAATACGAACTTGATCACTCATTCTTTGAAGTGAACAGTGAGGTCTCAAGTATCCACTATAGCTCTGTAAAAACAGGACTTATTAAACAGGTTAATTAATAGCCTTGTTTTATGGACACTGGAAATAAGACTAGAACTCCTTATTCCGTTTGGGTTCCATCCCATGCCCAGTCACCTCAGCATGACTGTCTCCATCTAGTCAAATAAATGGCAGATTTGTGACCTGCAGGGTTTTCTCCACCTCTCCCAGAGGAGGAAAACTTAATGTTAAAATAATACCTCTTGCACATGCAAGAGAAAAAGCAGTCTGCTTTGTGTTAATTCTTAGCTTCTGGGAGAATTAATTCCAAGAGCAAGCAGCAGCCCCTCTGTTGTCAAGTGACTGTAAGTGATATGTGGTAAGTGATACAAGGAACAGAAGCAGCGGTCTACATCCAGATCTGTGTTACTGCAAGAAAAGGTGTTACACCAGGCATTAACCTAAACTGTGCAATTCTGTGGCTCTGGGATCCTAGTCCCCACTCGAAAAGGCATGATGCAGTACAGCCAGGATGGGCACTTCCTCACTAGACTTTCTTTGGGAACAACATATCATCGATTACATGAGCTAACCTTCCCCACAAAACCCTTGCAGTGTCCTCTCACCATGGCCCAGCTCACCAGAGATTACTGCACATACAATTTTCAGCAGCTGACTTGTGTCACACCCTTTCCTATGAACATGTGTGACCACTCACTCCCCGCTGGGCCCCACCATACACAGCAAAGTGTGGCAGAGGAAGGAAAACTCCAAGTACCAAACATGTCATTTCATAAGTATCCTTACTATTCTTAGGACTGTTATCCCCACCACCACCATCCTTTTCCCTCAAGCTCATTTTCTAATTTGTCTTCACTATTTGTACTCATTTCTATTTCAAGTTGTGTATGTAGGGTTTTAATTATATTCTATTTTGGGACATTAAAAGATCCTGAATCATCCCACCTTCCAGGAGATCAGTAAATCCAGCGATTATCAACAAAAACGCTGTTGAATGCCTATTATCCATGATAATTATTCAATTAAAAAAATATGCTGGAGCCATCAGCAGGACACTTCCATTTCATAGTTGAATAAAAGAAAAAGCATCTTTCAAAATTGCTTTAAAGCAATTATTTTAAAACTTACTTTTCAGAGCTAATTTCTCCCCGGTACCTCCATTCTGGTACAATAAAACCTGTGCATAGAGATCAATCGATGTGGCAACCCATGCAGAAATCATTGAGGAGGTGCAGAGACTTGTCTTGGACACCCCATTAAGATAAAGCCCTAATTTGTACCCTTTCTTCCCTGAGTTGAGTACATTTTGTTTCTGCCTAACCTTTACAAACACATGGATGCTGCCAACACATGTCAGTATCCTGACACTCTTCTAGTCTCAGTATTTTAAGCATACATTTATGATCATTAAGGTAATTTTCAGCCTAATCAATCTTAAGACCGTCGGTAATTTAGAGTCTTTAGAGTGATTTCTCCTCTTTCTACCACTTTCTAGCATTTCACTCCTTTCTTAAAAAAAATTTAATCTTGATTTTGCAATCAGAGTTACTATATGTCATCTTATCATATGGCTACAGTCTGAAACGAACTGCCTGACTAAACTGGCAAGGAAACCCAGCAGCAGGTGGAAAAGTAGCCTGGGGTGGACCTTTCCCAACAAGTATTTACATGAGCCAAAGCACGCACTGAAATACGCTTCCTCCCCGGTCTGTCAAGCCAGTCTTAAATTCAGAGATGCCCTTATACTTCATTACCATGGCAAACTGAGCTACTCTAAAACTCCTCTAAATCTTCCTAACTAAATCCTGGGTGCATTTCAAAGGAATCTTTCATTCCTGGGATCTGTTTGTGGCACCAGTGGAACAAGAGTTAGGCAACATAGAGCAGCTTGCCAAAACAAACAAATTTGAAATTAGCTAACCCAACATGCACCACTACATGAAGATCTCACATCACCTGTCTGAGATTCCCATTATCAGAACATTTAGGTATTACAAATAAAGATGCCCTAGAATGCAGGATTTGGGCAGAAAACACATATGGAGGCGCAGCTGTCTCAGGCAGCGACTTGCAAGGCTTGCCTGCCTTTTATACTTTCACTAATATTTTCAAGAGGACTTTCAAAGAGCCACCATAGAACAGTATCTACACATACTCTGCTTCAGGGGAGGATAGGAACAAAGAGGGTTTTTTTTTCCAAGAGATGACATATGCAGGAAGCCTGTCAGTGCCTTGTAATTCCAGTTATGGTCTATGTTCATCTTACCAGCAAAAGCAACATGGACGTTACCCTACAGAAGAGGCTCTGGAGAATAGAGCAGATACATGGGGGTCAGCTGTGCATGATGCACATGAGCAGGTCAGAAATTACCATGAAAGGCTCCAGTCAGACATTTTTGTGTACATATTTTTATACATACATATAAAAATACACACACAAGCTTTAAAATATGAAACAAGGATGAATATATAAACTTCAGACTTTCTATTTTCAGGTACATTAACATCCGCTCTACAGACACGAAAAGCCAAAAAAGTTAGACAAATGACTATATGCAACTTGTGACTTAATATGAGAGAACTGTGTCAGCTGCCTGGCTCTGGAGTCTGTTCTTCCATTTGGGGCTAACTGAATAGGTTCCTGCTTCCCTTCTATTTATAGCCAAATGTAAAAGCTGTGACCCCAGCACAGCACTTCAACCACCACAACCACACTTCTACAAACAACATAGTCGTATCCTTCATTGGGTCACTCCACACCTTTGTGTGGCTACAACAGACAAAACACCAGTAGCTCCATGGAGAAAGTTCTCCATATCAAATTCTTCAAATACCCTTCTCAGTCCAACCTGGAATGATTCTGCTGAGCCTTCAGTATCAGACTTGACAGAGAAGACGACTGCCATTTGGTAAAGCCACCCACCCATCTGTCTCATGAAGATTCAGGTCAGCTAACCAGCAGCATTTCTGTTCTCTCCTACCCAAAGCTGAACACAGAAAAGTGATGTAAAATCAAAATATTGAAAAATCCTTCAAGTGTTCTGTTTAAATTACTATTTCTATCCCCATTTGTTTTTCTCTGTTGCTTAACTTAGAAAAAAGAAGTCAAATGTTAATGCAGAGCCCTGTGTATGTACATGTAGACGCCTGACACACCCCAGTTACTTGTTTTTATGGGAGTTGCACAGTAGTCCTTGTGTTGCCTCAGTAACAACTCCTACACTGGGATACTTGAGGAAACCAGGGCACAACTTAATGAGTACCATGGCACGTACTCTGTAGTCCTAAAGCTACTTCAGCAGTGTCTGGGAGGAGCCTGTTTCCTCCTTACCTTCCCATTTTCAAAGAGAATATGAAGTAGACTGTGTCACCCATGACACATGTGCAAATCCCAGTGCTATGCAGAGTGATGTGACACAGTTACTGGAACAAATTATTCCAGAGAAATGACCAAAGTATTGGGTTTGGAATCTTTTCCTACATGTCTTCTACCTTTTTTTTTTTAACCCTGTCTGAATGCAATTTATTAAATCAAATATTCTGTAAGAAAGATGAGACAAAAAAATTAATGAAGGGGGAAAAAGTAGTGTTAGCCTTGAGACAGAGTAGGGAAGATCCTGGATCCTGTAAGGAAAACATTCCAGCTCAGTACCCACCAGACTGATGATGCTTTACAGTTCCCAAACCCCATTCTGAATTTCATATGCTGCCTTTGTAGGGGAGCTAGCCTACAGTGAAGGAGAACTGGTGAGCTGCAAGCACACTGTTGGTAGCAAAAACAGCAATGAAAAAAGCAGGACAGATGCTTTATGACTAGCAGAGCTGGATGTGACAGGATTCTCAAAAGTTAGTAGGGAAAGTTTAAGAGGTAAGCAAGTAAACAAGCTAATACGTCGTCTTCTGGGCTTACCTTTTTACTCTTTGCAATTGGAATCTTTCTTATAAAAGCTGTTTACTTTTCCTCTACTCAAACAGCCTAGAGCTGCCAGACCAGTCTGGACTGAACAGCCCTTTTTTTTTTAATGCTT
Organism: Acanthiza pusilla; assembly: GCA_036630365.1. Taxonomy (NCBI): domain Eukaryota; kingdom Metazoa; phylum Chordata; class Aves; order Passeriformes; family Acanthizidae; genus Acanthiza; species Acanthiza pusilla. The sequence goes on from JAXCHO010000058.1 coordinate 4,128,317, forward strand.
TTTTTTAATACCATTTTGCTTTTCTGGCCAGGAAACAGGCAGAAAATGGAGTCCAGAGAGCAAATTCAATAATGATTTCATGATTTTTTTCAAAGATAGCCAGTTCCTAAAAGGATTTGAAGGGTCAATAGGTGTCAAAGAAACAATTTACTCTGGAACTACAGCACCTCTTCACATTTTTATAGTAATTGTTGGGGACAAGACATTATTCTTGTGATGAGGGGACAAATGCAACAGTCTACAGGATCTGACACATCTGATGTGCAGAAAACAACATTGCACTTGGAAACGAGATGGCCACCTCAAATATACTGTAACCCCATCTTGCAGCTGAAGCTTTGCAAATTACAGCAAGTGATGATTCTTTAGAGCAGTTCCATGGTAAGAACTTTGTGAGCTTTACAGTTAACTTCTCTAGGATCAGAATTTAATCCAAATCCAAATCTAAGGAGAACAAATAAAGATCTGACAGTCAATATGAATACGAACTCTTCAGATGGCATGTTTAGACATTTTCTTGCTCTAGTAATGGTGAAGCCAGGGCTGCTTTTCGTTTATAGTATTTTTCAAATTACACTCCAATACTAAGCATTCATTGCTCCTTGGAATGAATTTGACAGTAAATTTCAGTGCTGGTTCAGGGTGCCCAGGATTTGAAGGAAGCAATGCCTTCCTTACAGAGAAACAGGCTTTGACACATTGAAGATTTTAGCTTTGTATCTTACAGTTTTTTATTTACAAAATTGGCTAAAGAGAAAGCAAAGAAGGGCTATGACACTTCCTTTATCCTCACTCCAGTTTTCGGTATCTGTTTTAGTCTATGGCAGGTTTAATTCTTATACATTTTGACACTGCATTCTAAATACAGTTTCAAACATTTTTTTCAGTATTTGTTCTTTTTTAATAGAAGCATTAATCCCTGGAAAGAACTACACAGAAGGCCAACTAATGAGATCTTCTCTTTACTCCCAGTAAAAAATCTGGACCATACCTGTAAAGGATACTCTATCGTTATTTGTAAGTATTAATCACAAAATAGTGAAACAAATGTTTTTCTGAATTTTATCATTTTACAAGTGTCTAAAGTATTCAGTTACCCTTTTATGCTCAGCCTACAATGGGAAAATGTATTTATTCAAAGTCTTTCTAAAATACAAAAAAATTAACTGAATCCTACATATTCAGATAATCACTAGGAATAATATTTGTGTTCTGAATTCACAAAAATAAAAGGTAAAATAGTTTCTCTGAAAATAGTTGTTTGTTTTTCATTCCTCTTTCTTACATTACTGAAATTTCTCAGTCATTTGTTGTTCTGTGTCACTCAGATGTTTTACTGAAACAGATGGCAATGCTACCAGAAAGCTCTGTCAGATGGCTCTCAGACAACACACTGTATCACCCTAAATGTAGCTTTTGTCCCACATTTGGTAACAATTCAGTTCCTTTTCTAGAACCCTATGTCAAGCACACAAGATATGAGAAAAACGTACAAGCAATGCCCTGAGTATATAGAAGCAAGAGAACAAAAAAAATAGCTCCTAAGACCAGTCTTAGCTAAAATGTATTTTAATAATATTAAATATTTTGAACTGATTTAGAAGAAAAAAATCAGAATTTCCAGATGCAGGACTGAAATTGCCTTTTTACCCAGACACCTTATATCTGGGGTTTATAAACGCCTTTGTCTATGTTGTTACCATCGTGTGCTATGTGTCTTCCTTTTTAACAGGAGTTAAATGCAAAAATCAGAACAAATGAAATTCAGCTGGGAAAGGGAAACTGAAATTGTTTCCTCAATTTTATATATGCATGCAGATACAGGCATTTAAAAAAGCTGTACAGACACTTCGAATGTATTTAATCTAAGCAGTTAATTCTTTCAGATAGCAGTGGTTCTGTATGAGTGGTGGTGACAGCTGCTCCAGCTTTTAAGTACAAAAGGTGAGGGATAAAACAATCATTAACAGTTTCTAATCCACAGTGTTCTTCTGAAGCCTTTGAACATGTGAGTAAATATGGGTTTGAAATTTATCATAGTTGTTTTTAAAACAGTGGCTTTTTTTTTTCATTACTCCTCAGTATTAACTTACATTTCTCACAGTGTTCTCCCTTTCCTGGTGCATACAGCAGTGCTTTTCCTTATAGACTTGAATTATGAATAATTTGGAAAATAAAAGGTATGTAATGATTAAGCACATAGTTTAGGCGTAGTTCTTTAAAGCTGGTAACTAGTACAGAGAGAGCAACCTCCTGTGAGAAAAATGAGAAAAAGGTCATGAATTTATAAACATGAATTATCAAAGCAAGCCTGAAAAGAAGCGCAGCAAAAGGAAGGAGTAGGATTCATTACGAAACCCAGCAGATAATTGTAGCAAATGCGTATTATAAAGATGAGTCACACAGCAAAGGCTGAAACAAAAGGCAGTGTGAGGACAGAGATACCGCTGGAAAAAAGCATATCGAGCTAGATAACACACACAATGCACTGAGTCCTTTAAGTACTCCATACAACCAGCCAAACCTGCTGTCTTTTAGTTTCTAAACACAATTACATCCTTCGATTAGCAAATAATTTCCAAGACACTATCACAGTGCCGTCCTTCAGTCTATCACATATGCACAGTCATCAGTTCACTTATCATACTGCCTTGACATTGTCTTCATTGTCTGAACCAAAAAGTAAATTGCCACATGCTTTTCACCATCACTTGGACGTTCCTCCATAATACCACACCATTGGTGCTGGTTTCCACGCTGCTGCCATGCCCCCCATCCCACCAGCACATACAGAAACAGCAGCCTGTCTCTGTAGTCCAAGAATTCCTGCTCACACAGGACCACAGCACAGTGATTTCTTGACGGCACCCTGAAGAAATTAAGGAATAACTTCTTTATTCATCTTGGGGATAACGAAATAAAGGAGGCTCCGGAAAAGAATTGTTTGTAGTAGTAACAAAGTTAACACATAGAAATGGATACTGTTCTCCCTAACTAGAGACAAGATGCTCTTTAGGCATTTAGACATGTTGCAGCATTTCTACGAGGAGAGAGCAATGGTAGTTTCAGAAGCTGCTTTAGAGCTGAAGTCCACAAAAGCATTAGCAGCAACTTTGTCAGACTGCACTGACACAGTCCATGGACCACTCCGGTTCTCTCCTGTCAGAGCAGTGATTCTTCCATGGGCTCTCTCTCACCCAGGAAGGGGAAAACACTCTGCAGAAAGCATATTTTGGTATTTGAGCCACAATGGGTCCAGAGCGTTCCATACTGCATATAGCTTTGTGAGAAAGTGCCCTGGTCCTTTCAGCATCCAAACAACAGCCCAGAGGCTTCTTTCTCTCATTCTGTGAAAACAATTACTGCTTAATTGTTTCAAATCTCCTGGCAATATGTTTGTTACCGGGAAAGCTACAGTTGTTGCAATGGGTGCCTGGATTTACAAGGTAATTAGTGTTGACAATGTTCCCAAACCTACTGTCCTGTCTGAGTGGATGGCACTTCCAAACTGTGCTGGGATCCTTCTGTGCTCATGATTTCTAACGAATTACAGAAAGAAAAGGAAAGTTGTGGGATTTATTCATTTTAGACCAAATTTGCATCGAAAATCTGTTTTTCATATAATGGATGCATACTTCTGATACACAGCAGCTCTAGTTCTTTGCTCCAAGGAACAAAACCAAGATAAATGACTGCAACAAGAGTGACAACAGAGAGCTTGAATGATGAGAAATAAAGACACATCATTTCTGGTCAAGGAGCAAACAAATGTAATAAAAATCCAAGGCATCTCATTTTTTTGTGTTAAATCACTGCAGGATCATTACATTTTGAATAATTTCCCCAGGAATTGTCCCCAGTCTTTGGAAAGATGCTACTTGGAAAAAGTACTAATATATAAGCATGACATTCCCTTTTCTGCCTCATTGCCCTCTGTACGCTAATAAAATGAAATGGCCATTCCAGGGTAAACACTCACTCATGTATTATTATTTAAAAACTGTCAAAACAACACAAGGAAAAAAAAATAACAAATGCACAAATGTAACATGAAATGAACGGTAATGCAAGATTTAAGTACAATCAATACATAATTAGAGCTGCCTGGAAGAGGCAATACTTTTCAGACTGTTGACCTGAAGGGTACTTTTTCTTATATTTAGGGTGAGACGCTTCCTTTAAATGAGATTTCAAAATGCAGTGTTACACTATTTCAGACATACAACAACAAAGCAAATTCTACGATAGCATGTGGTGATCAAGCTGAGGTATCATTATAGGTTCAAATATAATATAAGCTTAGCTAACAAAGAGAACATTAAAACGCCTCCTTAGCTTTGTGTCCTTATTAATTTACTAAAAAAGGGCACACAAGAACACTTGGAATCACTGGTTTTACTAGAGAACACAGCTCTGTTAACATGAATTCCAGCTTCTTATGGAAAAGGACCCCAGCACTGCAGTTACCATTAAGCATAAGTGTATCTGTCTGCCTTGTCTGGTATGATCACCATGGTACCCAGATGCTTTAGAGATAAATATGAAAACACAGTCCTTAATTCAAAGTGCATGCAATCTGTCAAGGTAAATTTGCACAGGCGTAAACTTGTAGGGGGCTGTGATTTCATGTGAAGCATGCAGGTTTGGACTAGGTAACATCAGCACTACAGGAGATTCAGGAACATCAGCTATTTCTTCAAAATTAGCTTTGATAACAATAATCTCTGATAATGGCTTCATTAGAGACAAAAACATAGCTTAAGATGGGACAATCACCATGGCTTTTGAAGGTGAACTGACACAAGGGGCATTTTGTGGATCAAGCTGTACACTGTGAATGTAGGAGGAAGTGGTGGTTACTATTCCAGCACCAGGAGGGTACTGGCATTTCCAAGATTTGTCAAGCAAGTTTGCCTAAAACAAGGTGATTGAAACAACCCCAAACTTTGGTTTCTTTCACATTGCTTCTAGGTTTCTGGGAGCTTGAGATTTACTTGAATCATACAAACAAGCTTTGTTTCATAATAGAAGGAAACAAACTTAGAAGAAATAAAGATTGATTGATTCTTATGTAAACCCTTGTTTCCTGGAGCTGAGCTTTCAAGCAAAACATCAAATACTAAAGTTGCATAGCAACCTCCCCACCCCCATTACAGGTGGACGGGGTGGCCAGTTCCACCTTTTCTGTTTCTCCAGGCTGCACAAACACAACGCTTGAATAGGTAGGATTTATGTCAGCAGGGTGAGCTCCCTAGTTGTGGACAACTTGTATTTAAGAAAACAAGAGTTCTGCCCAAAACACCCTGAGGTGGAAACCTGTGATGTTCTGTGTTTACATTCTCCAATATATTATGAAAATGAACAGCATCTAATGTCTTATAAACTCACTCTTACACACTCATGATGATTGGATTATTCAGCTAAGTAGAAGGCATTTGAGTGCAAGCAACATTATGCTTAGATAGTCAATCTTTATTTATTGTTAATCACTAGCATTTTTTGGAAACACTACAGTATTATATCCAATAATCACAATGAACACTAAATTTTGTATCATTGGCTTTAAGTGAGAAATAACTGCAATCACCACTATGTTTTTTAAAAGGCTTTGTCTGTGTATTTGCAACCAGAGTAAGCATACACTAGAAAACACCTGAGGCTAAATACTGATACGCAAAAGCATAACACCAATTACAAGTATGTTCTGCCACACCTCATTTTGTTCTCCCTTTTATTTGTTGGATGACTTCTATGCTGCCTACTGGCAAGTTCCTTCTTTGATTTCCAATCATCATTTGATGACTCCTTTTTCCTTCCATATGCTCCTACTTTCTGCCCTTCTTATTAACCGTTAAAACCCTTATACCCAAAATATGCATGACTTTCTCTAAAATAAGGTAATGTTAAAGTCCTTCTAAAATGATTCATCATTGCAACTGTGACTCGACAGCAGGATTCACAGAAAGACACTTGTGATGTCCAACAGCATTGTGGCAGGAAAAAGTCCTGTAATCCAGACATAAAACCCCTAAACTGGTGCTGTGCCATTTTCTCTGTTGGGCGGCTGCGAGGTACGTGCAGCTTGTCCCCTCACTGCACTTCCAGCCGAGCCGGAGCGGCGCTTGTCTGCCACCTCCCGGGTGAGTCTCAGTGCTGGGGACACAGAGCGGGCACAAGCCAACAGGGACAAGCCACAAGAACACATGTAGCCATGGTAGTGATCATTAGGCACATTTTAACTGCTTCAAGAATACTTAGGTTACAAACACTCTAAAATTTGAGAACATTGCAATCAGTGAACTGTGCTGCTATTTGTAGACATTACCTCATCTTTCTCCCTTCAGCTGCAAGGCTTGATTTGGACTTCACTTTAATCCAGTAGACAAACAAATAGCATTTTTCAGTTGGTTTTTGCTGTTGTTGTTGCTTTTGGTTTGGTGGGTTTTTATTCAGTTTGGTTTTTTGTGTGTGTTGCTTTTTAAACTTCATTGTGTAATTTGAGGTTTTCAAGATTTCTACTCTTTTTCTGCCTAGAAATTTTGTCCAGGCAGAGCTGGTGGATGTCAGTCTCTCTCTGATTGTCAGACCCTTGGACATTCTTGCAGCCTGGCTGAGGACATGCAGGAATGCCAGAGAAATGGCTGCTGGACATGTGGGACTGACTGTGCCCATCCTGGGGAACTGATCTGCACCCACAATATACACCCAAAGCATTCACTGTATGTACACTGTCAATGGTACATCCATAAATATCTGACCACAGATCTTACGGGAAAAAACCAGTGTAACCCTGCCTCTGAGGATACTCAGTTGTTGGCTTAAACAATTTACTTGCACTGGGAAAGAATTCTGCACTGAAAAATAGAACAAGATTTAGAAAAAGCTTGTTTGGTCAACATGCAGATTATTTATACCTTTCTTAGAAAAATGAAAAGCTGCTTACAAAAAATAAATGAGGCAATACTGTAGTAAATATAATTAAATGATAGGCAATTTGAGCAAATGAATTGATGTTGAAGAGGCTAGAATTCAAACCAGAATTTTAGCATCTGATTACACTATTAAAATACATTACTGCAACCATGTAGTCCATTGTAATTATTTTCTACTAATCACCCTAGTTATTCACTAACCATTTACGTTTGTTTTCTGCTTATACACTAAATTTCTAAACTAGTTTCAATCCCACTACTACCTTCTCCACCTCACCACCCAAATCCCCCCAGATGCTTCCTTCACTCAACTACGAACTCCTGAAGCACCAGCGCAGAGCCCAAGAAAACAAACTCAGCAAACCCTGTTTAGATTTTGCTTCTCCCTCATGTTTGACATTGATGCACCTGATTAGTGAGACACAGCTCACTGGATGTCAAATGGAGAGCAGAACAAGTTTGGCAGAAGGATGAATTTCATTCTTAGCTATGGCCTGTGGGAATATAAACTTAGACTGCCTTCTTTTTTTCAGTTCACAGAATCCCCATGGTGTTGTCAATTTAGAAATACAAAAGGACTGATTATGGATTCTATAGGGGACTCAAGCACTGCTGAGGAAACACCAGGGCCCACCATCCCCTGACCAAGAGCCAGACAGGGTCTCTCAGTTTTCGGGTCAACGAACCTTTACCTTATGTATGAAATCCATCTCAGAGAAGGGGTGACAGCCCACAACCTCCAACCACGTGGTGACACTGGTGACACAGTGGGGAGGACAATCTTCAGCATCCTCTGCATTCAGGCAGCTTGAGATTCAGCACTGACACAGAAATTATTAGGACAGTTCAAATCTAAGACTCTTAAACTTTCTCTCTACCATTGCTCAGACATAATTACCATAATTATATCTGTGATTGAATCCTTCTGAAAATAAGGTTGCTAACTAAGTTTTTAGTGGTTATAATTGCACAAAACCTGTGATTTCATAACTAGCATTAAAAAATAATCTGTTGTGGCAGCTAAAATCACTTGGAAGACAGGTATGTCAGGTCTGTTTGATAACCACTGCCCCAACTCTGTTAAAGCAGCTTCCTTCCAAATTTGCTTCACTTAAGAGTTTGCCAAGATCTTGGCCTGGCAGCCGTTAAGGTTCAACACCTATCTAAGTTCTCATTTTCCTCCAGTTATTCTTTTCTAAGTGATGCATTATAAATACCACTGACCTGTAGGTACAGCAGTCTTCAATTGATGACCAGCTTCAGATTTGGTTTTGACTCCTGCCACACTCCCTCTGAGAGCAGCATAATCCACAAGTTTCCTTGTTAACTCATGTCTTGCCATTAAATTTCATGCTAATGACCCAACTAAGCATGAATCATTACAGCACAGTAGGTATTAACAATGTCCTCTTGCTTTGATATCACAAACCATCTGAAAATTAAAGTGCAGCTCTTCCAAGCAGCCAGGCCTGTAATCAAGTCCTCACTGCCCCAGTTACCTCGGGCTGGGAGCCTCAGGCTACTCCCCTGGAGATGATGCAGCTTCAGAAGGATGGGGAGGAACAGCCAGTGTGGAAAACAACATTTGGGTTGTGCAGGAGGAATTTGCAACTAAGCAGTTGTTGTAAGCTCAGCTGTTGCATCTCCATTATTTCCTCTCATGCCATCAAGGAGAAAGCCCCAAATCAGCCTTGTTCAATGGGTCAACTAAAGTGAATTTACAGCACTACCAAACTCCAGCCAGGGGACTTTTGCATGAGGCCCAAATTTAAGTTACAACAAGACAAAACTTGAGTTAAGCTAAACACTGCTCTAATTGAACTCTAAATTTAAGACATGAGAACACTTTCAAACTTACTTTGAAACATAACCTATCATTTACACTTTTTAAAAAAGCGATACTGCTGCTTTGGTGTGAGATTCACACCAAAATGTAAACCTGAAGAACTAGAAAAATATTTCAACCAGGCCAAAAATAGAGCTGACACTCTGCAGTCCTGTAATAACACAAGTATTGTCTAATTAGAGGTTTCAGCAGTATTGCTTTATGCAATTACTTTGAAGGAACTAGATCCTGGATAGGAAATGGAAAAACATTACAAGAATTAATTGGAAAATTGCAGGATTTTGAAAAGAAATTATATTTCTTAAGAAATACAATAAAATACAATACAATAAATTTCTAAGAAATTTATTTCTTAAATATTTTCAAAAGAGTCTGTTGTGATGTGGAGAAAACAGCCTGTAAGAAACAAAGAATTAGGCTTATATCAGTCACTGTTTTTCAAGGACAGAACAACTTATCTACCAAGACAGATTGATAGGCACGTTTGTATCTCATTTTTGAAGAAACAAAATTCTGAGAAATGCTACTGCACAATTAGTCAAATAACTGTTCACACTCTGCTCCCTTTATTTTTCCAAGGTGAAGCTTCAGAATGTTGCATATTACGTTTTCCTTATGTCCTCTTTCCACACATTTCTGTGCTTTAAGAAAGTGACTTTTGGAAGATGAGGCAGAAAGGAACCCAGAGTACTGATACCGAGCTATATAAAGTATTTCTGCATGAGTGTCTTACACTATTTTAAGAACACTTACACTGTTGTGAAGGCAGCTAAGTCACCTTGCTATTTGCCAGGCATCCTCCAGGTATTTTTCACATAGCAATTTCTCTGCATTCGCTGATTCAAGGCCATTTTCTCATGGCCAGGCTGGTGGGTATTTTGTAAATAAAATTAAGTAGCTTTAGGGGGAGCTGCCTTCTGTGTCCTTGAGGTCTTTTGTGACCGCTATCTCTTAACTGTGTTTTGAACTTGCCTCAGTTAGCAAGAGTTCTTGTGACGTGAAAGGGACGAGTCTGCGGCTGGCAGCCATCGCTCGCGCTGCCTCAGCGAGGGCAAAGCGCCGGCGAGGTGCCGCTGGAATTCACCAAATCCCTCCAGCTTCCTCCGTCCCGCAGGACACGGGGACCGGGCGAAGGGAGCGAAAGGCAACGCCGCGACTCTCACGGGTGCCATGAGCGCGGCTACGGCGGCCCACAGAGCCACCCCGCAGGGCAGGGGCGGGCCAGGCCGGGCCCCACGGCTTCGTCCTGCCCCTGGTGGCGCGGGAGCGGCTCCCGGGAGCCAGCTCTGCCCTCACAGTATGGAAAGGGAAGGAAGGGACAGGGAAAGGGGAGGGAAAACGAAAGGAAGAGGAGCGGGAAGAGGAAGCACTTCCGCCCTCAGCGCGCCCCTTAACAACTTCCGGCCGCCCCCGCGCGCCTCGATGACGCACTTCCTCCCGCCAGCCCCGCTCCCCCGCCCCCGGGCCGGAGGTGCCGCAGCCATTTTGCCGCTCTCTCGGAGCCGGGCCCGGGCGCGGCGGCTGCGGTCGGAAGAGCGTTTTTAAGGGGCTTTAAGCCGCTCGGGGCCCCGCGCCCCAGCCCGGTTTTAACGCGCCATGTCCGGAGAGGGAACTGCTGGCGACCAGGTGAGCGGGGGCCGGGTGAGCGCAGGCCGCGCCCAGAGGGGAGCGGTGCGGTGTGGGCTCGGCGAGGGCGGGCATGCGGCGGGGGCCGAGGGCAGCGCGGCCCTGCCCCGGGCCCTGAGCCCAGCCGGGGCACTCTTGCTCTCCCGTCCCTCGGAAGGAGCTTCGTGTGCCCCGTCCCCGAGCGGGGAGGCGCCGAACGGAGCCGCCCCGGCCCAGGCGGTGGCGCGCCGGGAGCTCTGACTCGCTCAGCCCTCACCTTCCTGGCACAGGGCAAGGTGGACGATGGACGCCCGGCCGAGCTCTGCTGCCATGGTCTCGCTTGGTCGTGATGGCTGGACACAACGCACTCGGGAAGCAAATTGGAACCCAGACAAGCTGTTTATAGTGACAGTTTGTGGTGTTACGTAAAGTGAGCGTTGGCTGAACTCAGGCGTTCAATGGATAAGGCCGTTTTAACGACTCCGTCTGCCTCCGGAAAAAAGCTTTATTAAAATATACTTAATAGTTAATTCAGAAACAATAAAGATGCGTTTATTTGACAAAGGGACTTCTTTGTGGTACAGCATGCATTCCGTTTAGCAGGGAACTAAACTAAGACCCAAGAAGTGCCATCTCAGTATGAGGAAGAACTTCTCTAGGTTTAGGGTGGCAGAGCACTGGAACAGCAGCCCAGGGCATGGAGTCTCCCTCTCTGGACACATTCAAAACCCACCTGGACGCATTCCAGTGTAACCTACTGCAGCAAGTATCCTTGCCTGGGCAGGGGGGTTGATCTCCAGAGGTCCCTTCCAACCCTGATAATTCCGGTATTCTGTGAAATAACTACAATTTCAGTGGAGTTTCGCTTGGGTTTTTTTAATAGACTAAAGTATTCATTTACCATAATCTCTTAATTTATATAGAGGTGCCACCAGAGTATTGTATTTTACCTTTTTAATTCTTGTTTTACTGTGAACCATCTCTGACTTACTGGCAGAGTTTCTCCAAAACGGCTCTTTTTTTAGTAGTTGGGATTATGTTTAAAATCGGTATTAATCGGAGGGGTGGGTATGAAAGTTTTTGATTGAGGGAAGAGTGATTGATCAGTCACATGACTCGGTGGCCAGTGTAGCCTTTAGAAATACTTAAAATTAAGCTGATGGTGTCTTAGTGCTTCTTTAAGAAGATTTTTCTTTGTAGAATGTTAGTTTCTTACAAAACTGGTTAATTTGTGTGTGCCTGGGCCTGTACCCCTAAAGGGTAGTGCATAAATTTTATGAGATCACAGTTTTGGTGTACCGGGTGGGTATAGGAAAGCTCATGCTCAGAGTCTTAAATACCCAGTTTCTGCCCCATTGGGAAAATTTCCCAGATTTCCCTCTGTGCTCTATGCTGATCAGGCTATTAAGTATATGTGGAGTATGCTTGAGCAAGAGACTTTTCAGAATGGTAGATCACAAGGTAGATGGCTGCAAAGAAGAATATGCCACAGCAAAACTTTGTTAATCCAGGTGTGTAGTATGTCCCAGATTTAATGTCCCCATTCCAATATATTAGAAAAATACATGGACATTTCATAGCATGATTTAGCTGTTTATTAAAGTAGCATGTGTGTTTCTGTAGCTTGTAAGATGTTACTGTTTAACTTCAACCATGCTGACTTTAGGCTTTATTTTCTTTTGCAAAGGAGAATTGGGTAAGCAAAAGGTTGAGTCACTGCTGAAGTAAAAGTAGCAATTGTAATATTACTATGCCATATCTCAGGGGTTTACCATTCAAAAACCTGTAAATTGTTATTTGCAGCCTATGTAAGGCACGTGTAGCTTAACCTGTGAGTTGGGCTTTGGTCCATACCAAAGTTCATTTTTTTTGCCCATTATGATTACTGTATTCATGTTGTCTGCAGCTCAGATTTTTTTAAGAGCTTTTATAGGTTGGGTTAATTTTTTATTTTTTTTTTTAACTGCTTCATCCTCTTAATGAAGCCTTCTGGATTCTAATTTCCTAGAAGTCTCTATTTTTGTTATGGTCACTTACCTCCCTTCTATCAGTTTTCTTCAGTTTCAATAGAAGCTTTTTTCTCACCTGGCAGACTTCTGTTTCTGACTCCTAATGTTGCCATAGGCCATAATTAGATCCCAGTGTCTAGCAACACTGCCTAAGTTTTCAGCACAGAAGCTCCCACTCACCCTGTGATGTAGCCAAAGGGGTCCCTTCAGTGAGCCTGATGATGGTCTGACATGGCGTGAGAGATCTAAATCTGGTGTCCGTGGAGGGAGGAACGGCAGAGCCTGGTGATGGGGACAGTTGGGCCTTGTTCCCTTCCCACACTGCAGCTGCTCCAGACTAACCTAGTGCTGGCTGAAGGGCCTCTAACTTAGCATGCACAGTGTACTGAAAGTTCTAAATCTGCCTTTCTGTAGGAAACTGAAGCTGGGCAGAGGTTGGGTTGCAGCTGCCTTTCCTGTTGCAGGTTTTGTGTGCTGCTCCCACGAGCAGCTCTGAGATTTCGGGTGCCATTTTCATTGGCAGTCACAGGGATCAGTACAAAGAGGGGACTGCTCAGTTAATTTGCATCTGTGTTGTGCATGAGGTGTAAATGTGATAGTGTATGATGCAAGTGAGAAATCTTTGACAAGTCAGTGCTCTTAGCTTTGACTCTCATGCAGGGCAGGTCTGCATCTTGCTTCCCAGATCCTAGCTTTTGGAAGGGACTGCCAAAAAGCAGCCAGGTGCATAAAAAAATTGCCATGCTGTCTCCAGCAAATACAGAGCAGGGGTAGTGTAGAAAGGAAGAACAGAGTGGAATACTGAATGTAGGAGGAGAGGAAGGATAAAGGTAATGTAAGGTTTAAGACATAGGTGGGTTTTAGGAGGCTTTATTGTACCAGGTGCAGTGCAGTTGAAATGTGGCTTTACTGCCTTTAGGCCAAGCTTAGCTTCAGGAATTCTTGAGCTGCTTTACTGTGTGGATCAGGAGCCTTATCTATGTTATGTAGGTTGTCTCCTCCTTATGTTATTGCAAAACGGACTGGAGCAGGAGGACAAAGAAATATGATACAGCCACAACTTTTGGAGTATGTTTTAAATTCTTTCACTCTGTTAACTATGCTGGACCCAAATTGATGCTACAGAACCAGTTGAATCATGTGAGGACTTAAAATCTGTTAGTCCCCTGCCAGACTTCTGGCAAGGCCTCCATGATGTTTAACAAACCAGAATTTCCTGGGTCAGTTTCTGGAATAGCAAACACTTAGCCCTGTCTGTATCACAGAAATGCACTTTTGCAGACTGAAAGGCTGCATCTGACACTCTTTGCCAAAAAATTCCCTGAGAAGCTCTTCCCAGCCTAACATGTCAGGATTACAAAGAGCCCAAGCTTTCACCTATGCATGTCTTTACACTTTACATTTTTCTTGTTCTTAGTATACACATCTAATTTCATTTCAGTCGTGGTGCTTGTTTCATGTGCTCCTTTAACAAGACCTAAATTTGTTTTTCTCTCTACCTTTTTGTACTGTGGCACAACCACTTTTTCCACCCCACTTCATATATGGTTGTCAGGCATCAGCTTCATCTGAAGACTATGTAACATTGACTTTGCTCCTTCATTAGTTGCCTTCTAATTTTTTAAGGTTCGAACATGCATTTCATGGTTCCTATAACTGTTTCTAAGATACATACCCCAGTCTATGATGCATTTTTTTATGTTACATGAATATGGGTCTGGTCTAAGACTGAGCTGTGGAAAAAGATGTCTGTATTGTCTCTGTGAATATAGAAAATACCTCAAAAATAGTTTGTTCTGGTTTCTTGGTGGTATTTCTGTCCCTTTTGATTCCTTCCCCTTGATTCCTTCCTCTCTTTGTGTTGTATCTGTTTGATGTGGTACATCATGGAAGTTTCAGCATGCTAAATACAATAGTAAATGTTGTAGTTAACTTTAGTTTAACATTTTAAAAACAGATGTCACTGAATGCAGGGCTGAAGGCAGAAGATTTCTCTTGCAGGATTGTGTGGGTTTAACATCTCAGGGGGAGCCATTTTAGAGAACCTTCTTTAAGAATAGAAATAATGAATACAAGTGTTGGTGAAGGAAGGCTTCTGAGTTGGTAATGCTGTGGTTTAATGCCAATTTTTACATAGTTGTAAATAAATTATAATTTAGGTGTATTTCCAGAGTAAGTAAGTTCCAGGTATGCTAGTAGGCAGTTAAAGTGAAAAATCTGTCAGTTCGACATTTGGGAAATAGTCCTGTGAGGAAAGAATGGTAATCATTACTAATCTAAAACTTTTAATTTACCCGGAGTTTTATGCCCGGATTATGTTGAGAGGGGGCAGTACTTAAAAAAGTACCTTTTTTTAATTAAGATGAATATGTTGGGCTATGTCTGCTTATAGTGATCCAGTCTTTAAGGACAAAAATTTTTCTAGGCTGTTCACAGTTGAATTGATTTAGTGTAGAATAGAAAGAGTCAAGGCATTAAAACATTTAAGAAAGTGCAAGGATTGATAATCTGAAACTACAATTCCCCCAGTGAAGGGATGTGTTACCGAGGGAAGGGTTTTAAAACTTGTTCTGTGCACATGCAACTATAAATAAACTAAGGAAAAAAGCCTTAGTTGAAACCAACCTGTAAATTTAGCAAACTGGACAACTAACAGTGCTTCTTAAGTTGCATGTTAATATATTTGAAATTTTATTCATTGGATTTCTTACAGTCCAGGCTGTGCTGAAGTGTGCAACACCCAGCCAAAACCACCAAACAGTGGCTTGTGTCTTAATGGCCATAAACCTTCTTTTGGATATTGAACCAATTTGACTAAGCTAGCCATTAAAATTCCTGCCTTTTGAATACAACAGCCCACATGTCTTGTTTGTAAGTTCTTGTTTGTAAGAAATAAGTTCTTATTTCATAATTAGTGGTAGTTTTTAAAGCATCTTAAGCTGGCCACTTGATAGATATAACAGCTGTTTTAAATACATTTCCTTTTCACTGCAGAAGATGCTTTTGTGGAAACAGGAGGATGCCTTAAGCAATTGGATGTATTTAGTGCTGCAAATAATTGAAAGGTATTTGGGTATTTTCCTAGACATTTTGCAGTAATGAAGGCCCATTCAAGAGGCCCAAGGAAACTGTTGCTTTTAGGAGTATGGTATAAACCAAGACTGTTCCCTTGGTGGTGATTGATAAATAAGCAGATACTAAAAGTCAACCTTATTTCTTTTGGTTTTGTTCCCTCGGACATTCTTTATGAATTCAGAAATTGATTTTGTGCAGTTGATATATTTTACAGGAAGGAGCTCCTAGATTTCTTCCTAGAAAATTTGGTTTTAGGTCTCTTCAGATTTTGGAATACTTTAGTATCTGTGAATTTAGATACTTTTAGCATCTGTGAAACTTAAAATCTATTGTCAGTGTATAAATAATAAAAGGGAAGTTGTGGACTAGGTGGTAATAGTGTAGATATTTGTAGAAACCCTAAGTGCTAAAATAATTCCCTGACCTCAGAGGGTTCTTTATAAGATAGGAACCTGATTTTGTGGAGATCTACTGAACAGAGTTAACAAAAGCAGAAGAAAAAAAAGTGTTTTTACAGTCTGTGTGCAATATTTCTTTGCAACATTTTTTTAGGTAGTAAAGCTACCTAAAGCCAGTATCTGATTAGCTTCAGTTTGATGGTAGTTTCAGCTGGTCAAAGTTGGGGCCGTTAAAGTCCTGAATGGTCTTGCATCCTTTATTCTGCATCACATCTGATCTTTAAACCAAGGGCTTGAACCGTTAAAAAGTTAATCGCTTTTCTAATAGAATTATTTTTCTGCTGATTTAACTCCCTGAACTGGCTTGTTACAGGATGATCTTATCTGAAAATGCTTATCTAGGGACAGGATAATGGCAGTCAACATCCAAGAATTAAGTGTTCACAGTTTTGGGTATTGGCTGTTGTGCAAGCAGTACAATGAAAAACACATAATCGAAAGCTGTATGCCCTTGAACTGTGATAACAGCAGCTCTAAGCACAAAGTGCATTTGTAGTTCTCAAAATTAGGATCAGATGTCTTCCTGGCTATAGTTGGGCTAGGCTGAAAGTCAAGCTCTTTGTTCCCTTTTGCTGTGTGCTTGCTGTACATGTTAGTCCTCACAATGGGTGTTTGCTTGCATACTGGAAATCCTAAGTATTGATTCCTCCAGGATACTAGGAGTGATTATTTGTGAAGGTGCAATAAGGCTTTATTTTTGCTCAGGTAGAACCAGGACACTGATTTGCCTGCAGTGCAGTGTGTCCCTGAACTGTAGATGGCTTTTATCTGTGCTGGAAATGGAGAGGGACAGGAGAGGGAGTTCTCACTGGCTGTAAGAAGTTGACTGTTTTCTTATACGTGCCATAAGGTATAAGCAAGTCCAGGCTGTCCAGTTCAAAACTGTGATCATAGAGTTATTTTCAGTTCTGTAGGGTGTGTGTAATTTGTCTTGTATAACTGCGTGGAGAACTTTATCTGCTGCTGCTAAGTGAATATTTGCTAACTCAGGAAATTAATAGTTTCTTATTTTCTAATAAAAAATGGACATTATTGTGCTCCTTGCACAGATTGAATCATGTATTAAATATACAAAATTAATTTAGGATTTCTGTGGTTGCGCATCTTATCCCCATCTTTTTTTTCCTGAGCTGTTTCAGCCTGTCTGGGTTTCTGACCCTGTATCTGCATAGGTGAAATCAAATTCTTGGAAGTCTTAACTCAGTTGACACTACAGTGAAACGATTATTTTTTGTCACATGGAAAGGATGGAGATAATACAACTAAACTGCTATAATAGTTGAAAGGTGCGTGAGTGGCCCATTCTGCTTTATATTGTTTAGAAGTCAGTACATAGAGCACACGACGTTGTGTTTTTGTAGGGTAGGGTCCTTTTTGTTGTAGCAGACATTAATGATACATCAGGCATTTCTGTCTAATTGTATCTAGAGCAATATATCTGAGACAAGTAGATCTCACTGGGATGATTGTAGTGAGCAGCAGTGCTTACCACTGATGATGTATTTAAATTACTGCTTTATTGTATAATCAACATTTCAGCTTTGGGTCACCTGTAGGGATAGCTTGCAGAAATAATCTTTAAAATTTAGAAATTTCAGCTTCAGTGCTGTTTCTGTAAGCTGAAATCTGTTTATGCACATCATTTAGGATCTCTTCTGAGATGAAACTGGTTCATTTTATACTATTTTACTTAAGCCTGTATCAGTTCAACCTGGTATTACAGAATCAGAATTTCGATGGACTTAGGAATGGAGAAACTATTCATATGGCAGTTTACAAATTTGCTGCTTTAGAGCTGACAGCTTAGGGCTACAGCTTTTTAATTTGATTTTTTTTATCAAATTAGTTTTATAATAGCTTACTATGGGACTTGATATTTGCCTTCCAAGCTACACTGCTTTGCACTAAGCAATTAATATTAAGAATTGCTTGAAAAGTGAATCAAACTGAATAATGGTCTTTAAACTCCTATAAAACCCAGCCTACTGATTTTCTTTCTTTTCCCTTTAATGCATGTCTGCCACTGCATGACCATTTAACCGTTCCGCAACATTTTTCATCATCTGTCCATTTTATATGTAGTTTTATTTTAAAAACATCTTTAAAGGGATATACTTTGAATTATATGCCACTAGTAGGACTGACACAAAAATTGGTAATGCTGAAAAATACTCAGAACTAGACTTGTCACCTTCTGTTTCCATTTATAATGGGTGATGGCACCTTTGAGAGAGAGGAGTGTTGGTTCTCTCTTTGCTGTTTGTCTTTTTCAGCTTCAGAAGGATGCATTGACCTGTGCATTGTGCTCTGGGATGGCCCTGCTTGGGCAGGGAGGTTGCACCAGGTGACCCACTGTGATCCCTTCCAGCCTGCCCCATCCTAGGATTCTGTGACCTAGAACCAATATTAAGAATTAAAAACAATTCCTTGAAATAATCTTTTAGCAAATGACAGGGTTGTTTTCAGTTTTTTTAGTATTTTCTGCACAGTAAATCAGTCACACTGCACTATACATTGGAGGTGAATGTTCTAACAATAATTATATAGTGATATTGTAAAATTTCATCAGCAAGACCTTATAGTAAGAATTTAAGGGTTACTGTTGTTACATTTCACAAAGACAAGAATTTAGTTCGTGTGATTTTTGTATTGCTGTTCTCTGCCTAAAAATGAGACAGGTTTGTAAAGTTAGTGAATAAGTTGTTTGGAGTACAGGTCAGAACAATATTTCATGCTTAATAATACACTGGATTGTTTAGGGTTGTCACAAGCATGTATTTTGAGTGTGTCTATATGTGATCTTCAGACTGTAATTTTTTATTGTACTTTGTGTTAACAATGTTAGGTCTAGAAAAGCCCCTGAAAATCATAAAGCAAGTTATTTCCAGAAGTGTTTGAAAGAACATTTAAACCCATGCTTTAATAGTAACTATGTTAACAAGTTTGCATTCAATTTGGGTAAAGCTTTTAGCCTCAAAAAAAAGCTTTTAAACTCCCATAGGAATGTGAGTGTTTAATAAAAAAGGTGGTTTTAGTGCCAAAGCTACAGAAAGGCGTCTGTAGGATTGAGAGATGAGAAAGTTAACATAGAAACTGTGCCTGGATACTGAGTATCTGTTTCTGCTGGAACTGTCATCTCCTGGTTTTCTTGTTACAAGTGTGATACTAAATACTTGCTCTTTTCCATATGCATAATGACTCCTACAGTAACCTGGATTTGTTTGCCTGAGCTCTGTAATAGAAAGACTGGTCTGAATTTACTTTTTGCATCTTAGAAGTTCCAGGCAGGTAAAAATGCTTAAAATTCAGAGTGCAATAAACTTTCTGGCAAACTCATATTTGTTACCATGTTTTAGAAACATTGAATTAGTTTAGTCTGACATCTTGGTTGACCTTCATAACATGTAGAACTTGTGCTAAGCGTGCATTACCTTCCTGCGAAAACTTGTTTTCCAGATGATTTCCAATTTAGTAACTCCATCTTAAAAACTGAGCTCTGGAATGTTAACTGTCGGAATGTTATCTTTAGATTGACTGTGTAGGTGGGACAGAACTTTTCAAACACTGCTTGTGATCTCTTATGTCTTCTTTTTAATTTTTCTAGACTGCTGAATATGTCCCAGAAAAAGTGAAGAAAGCTGAAAAGAAACTAGAAGAAAACCCATATGACCTTGACGCTTGGAGCATTCTCATTCGAGAGGCACAGGTTTAGTGATATAGGATTACATTTCCTTATCTATGGTCCACTCACACTATTTGGTTCTGGAGTAAAATCAGCATATTCATTTACATAAATCATAATATTGTAAATGCTGTTTTGATTTTCAATTTTTAGAATCAGCCTATAGACAAAGCACGGAAGACCTATGAACGCCTTGTTGCCCAGTTCCCCAGTTCTGGCAGATTCTGGAAACTGTACATTGAAGCAGAGGTTAATATTTTTATATTCTTTCTTATATAACATTTCATAGGATTTTAAGTTTATACTTTTTATAAGCATGAATGAGATAGGCACATGATTTCTAGGGGAAAGGGGATTTTAAATATGCCTTGCCTTTATTTTGTAAAATAGGTACAAAGGAATGATTAAAATGAATTCTAAAGTATTGGGTCTTTTATGAGTTGATGATTGTTGCATTATGGAATTGCAACAACATTAAAACTGTTTCAATGGTATTGGAGTGCTTTAGCCTTTTATTTGCTTGTCGTGTCAATTTATTGCCTCCCGTGTCATTTACTTAGAGGACATTTTTTTTATTTACACATACAAACTTACTTGAGTGATTTTCTCTGAGTATTTGGTTCTTTTATTTTTTTTGCTTTCTTAGGAAATCAAGTGTTTCTGTGAACAGTGTTTGCAGGGAGGGTGTGGGGATGGAAGCTAATTTCTGGAATGAAAATGCCTTAGCACAACTCATTAGCTTTTTAAAATTCCAACCAAATTGTGATTGTTTACATGATTGGGTGAGACTTATCACTAAATGCATTGGTCAGTTGAACTGTCTTTAATGACATGCCATGAAATTCCGTGTCTAATCACGGGGGGGTGGTGGTGTCAGTTTTGTTTTGATTATTTTCTGTAGCTGTTATTTAATACTAATACACATGGTTTCTGTGGGCATCTTCTAGCTGCACATTTTTCTTGAGACAGATTTTCAATGTGCTAAACTTCAGGGCTGGGGACCTGTATTCTGTAGATGAGAAAAGAGCTCTCTTTTTCTTCCATTTTATGTGAAATTTCATTGCATAGTTACCATATCTTATTTTACATTAAATTACATATCCAGACATGTTTGGCAGTAAATTTTGAAGATAAGGAAAATTGGGATCGTGGGAACCTAACATGAATTTTTTATTGCAGTTCATAGTAAGATGCTACAGTGTGAAATAGTGCCATCTAAATTGAATGTTACCAAATTAAATGTATAGAGTTTTCACTATCTTGTTTCCAGCAGTTTGTAGCAGTAGTTAGAATGTTGGTTGTTATTCATGTTTGGGAGATTGCAAACGGACTAACATACAAATACATATTTTTCCTTTCGGACCCTGCAGCCAAATCCATTAGCCTCTTGTACCCTGAAATGTTTGCTAGAGGTTCTAGTCTTCAGAATCTAATATAATTTCAGAATTACATTAAATTACCTGATTCCTGTGCTTTTTAGAAACCTTTATCTTTCCCATGCCTCAAGTCTAAAAGTTGAGTAAGGCTATGTCAGAAAGCCATTACTGTACTGTACCTCCTTCAGCAGAAGGGCCTGTTATCAGTGTAAAGCTTCCTGTCTTAAACCACCTTCAGAGATGAACTGAGAGACATTACCTCCCCTAATCGATACCTTTTAACTAATTTGTAATCTAAGAGTATTTAGAAATGTGAACAGTGGCAAGGCTTGTAACAGTCTAGGGTGTAAATTTTACCTGCTCTTTCAAGCATCTCAGCAGTTATGGTAACCAGGTAAGACAAGGCAAATTTGAGAGGGAAAGAATTGGCATAACCATCACTAGTTCTTGTGTGATTGCTTATTAATACACTTCCAATATTGAATAAATGGAATATACGATTCTGTTATTTGAAACAATGGAAAAATAGGAACTGTAGATTTCTGGTAGAGGTTACAGCAGAAGAGGGTTATATTTGAAAGAAATGCAAGAGGGTAATTTTCAGAAATTTATCTTTCATCTTAACAGCCAAATTTTTAAAATCCCAGTTATGGCTTAATTTTCAGCTTTTGTTTCCTGGTTCTAGTAATCTATTACAACTCATATAGCGGCCAATTTACCAACAAAGCAATATGCAATATGCTTTTCTTTGCTTCTCTTAAGCAGGTGTGAGCATATATAGCTATAACTTGAAATAACTTATTTCCAAATTCCTCTCTAAAAAAACATATGCTCACACAATTGGGCACTGTTGTCAGTGTTGGTTTTAGCTGCATATCATATGTACAGTCCATATGGATGAATGCAAATCAAAATGCTTTATCAAACTTTCTTTTAACATTGTGGTTAAATTAAGACTTCAGTTAATTTTTGAGGGCTACCTGAGTTAGAGGAATTGCATTCAGACTTCTTTTATTGCAGCTTTAAGATGTACAAGGAGTGTAGGGAAAGTATTTTCCAAAAGCTTTTTTCTTTGGCAATTTTAGTAGTCTCTGTCTCTCTTCTAGAAAGCTTTTCTTGGACTCTTCAGAAGTGTAGAACTTTTGAGCCACGACTTAGTAAAATAAACCTGTGTTAGATCTCCAGCATTGCTTTTGATTTACTTTTGCTGCCTCATTATTGAAATCTGAAAATTGCAAAATCGTCAGTCATCTGTTACCTGCATTTCCTCTGATGTAAAAACAAGCATTTTACTCTTTAACATGAAAGCGTTCTCTCTTTGCATCACAGAAAGACAGAAAAGGGGAGGTTCTTTACTGGCAGATTGTCGGTCACTAGAGAATTTTGCCCTTTGAAAGACATAAATCAAAGCTGAATAATATTACCTAGTTATGGTGTGTTATTGGAAGATGAGCCGGGGGAGGGTTATGAAAATGGCCTTAGGAAAAAGAAATTAGCCCTTTAACAGCTGTACTCTTGATGAAGTTGTTAGGAGTCTTTAAAGTCCCCTTTGCCTAACTTGACAAATTTGTTCTCTTCAGCTGTTTCCAGTCTTCAGTAGAAATTGTTTATAAACGATCTGATCAAAAACTGCATGTGCCAGTTCCTTTTTTAATGTATAACTTCTAAGTGCAGGCCTTACTGCTGTGATTACATCTTGGTTTTATGGCTGTCCTTGTTCAGCTCACTAACTGTTTTCTGTGTATGACTGTTCCCTAGTGGAATGCAGTGTAAAACGCAGTGCTCAGCACTTAGTGTATCATCCAACTCACTGCAATTGATACACAAACCGTGCTGAAGTAACCAAATACTTCATGTTAGCATTTTGTGTGCCAAGCACTGACTTATATGCTCTGCTGTCTGCATTGTGCCTGGTTAGGTAGTTGGTAGAACATGGAGATTAATTAGGAAGAGCCTGCTTTGACAGTTTGTTAATGGGAATTACACTATTAAAGTTTAAATGGATGAAAAAGTTTGATTCTTGCACTGGTTCTTATTTCTTCTGACCTTCAAAGAATTGCAGGACTCAGACATAACATAATTGAAACAACTCCCAGTTCACAGCTTTTTTTGGGTCATAGTATTTGAACATCTAAGTAGAGTTTTGGGTGTGATAAGTATTGAAGCAAGTAAAATAGTTAACTTGCTGTTCTGCTTCTCTTAAAATTTAGGAAGTGGAACAGTAGTGCTGCTCTTCCCAGACTCTTGTTTTCTCTAGTTGCTTGAAGTACATTTTTCTCTGATGCCTTTCTTGTAAAAATCTCCTCTCAGAAAACTTGACTCAATTCACATGGCAGTGCCTCTTTCACAGTTGTATAAAGGATAAGTCTCAGTGCCACATATGCCATAATGTTAAATTCATAGATCACACGATCTGGACTCTAGCCTGCTCTGCTGATGTGCTGTGTCTTCTTGGGTAAGTTATTTCACCTGTTTACCATTATTAAACAAATACCTAACCTACCTCACAGGGTTGTTGTGAGGCTGTTTTAGTGATTAAAGTGCTTTTGGCACCTGGCTAAAAGGTGCTACAGAAATGTGAAAATAAATTCCAATTTAATACCCTGTGATCTCATAGGCCCAGCTGTCTGTTACTATTTCCTTTGTCACTTTGACTGTTTGAAGCATCTTTTAGCTACAGAAAGACCTGATAAGTCTTTTCATGCACATGAAAGAACATTTACTTTACTAGTGTCTTAAATACTTCAGTAGTTCTGAAGCAAGCATTTGAAGTTGTCACTTTTTTCTCTGCTAGTTTCATTTGAGAAATCGGCAGGTTGAAAATCCTCTTAGGCACATTTATTAAACTGTGTTCATGTATTTGCAACATTTTTTTAATGATCAT
Organism: Acanthiza pusilla; assembly: GCA_036630365.1. NCBI lineage: Eukaryota > Metazoa > Chordata > Aves > Passeriformes > Acanthizidae > Acanthiza > Acanthiza pusilla. The sequence continues at coordinate 4,152,184 of JAXCHO010000058.1, forward strand.
AGGAATTTTTAGTTCTAGTTACTCTGAATGGAAACTTTCCGCTATAATTGTCCTGAATGCTTCAGGCCAGTTCACACCACACCTTTTATTGAGTATACAGCATTATATCCTAGTCACTTTGAACTATTTTTAGAAGGGTTAAAAGGTTGCCATTATTAAAAATATAAAAATCATAACCAGAAGACAGTTGTGACAAATAGCCCAAGTCTAGAAACAGTAAATACAAAGCTGGTAACATGCATGTAAAAGGTTTGGCTCTTAACATGTATTTTTTGTCTTGCGGATTTTGCAAGTAAGACTCCTGTGTTATTGCTTGTCCTAAAGAAATGCAACTAGATACATTTGTTTAGATAACTTCTATTTGATACGGACACTTTGAATTTTAGATGTCTTGGTAACAAACCAGATGCTGTATGAGGATTCAGGGGGTGGGACCACAGCTTAGGGTTGATTGTTTTGCATTTCATCATATGCAATACATCAGTATCTTTAATCCATGTAATTCACACTGGTGTGGATACTAGTCAGAATGTATCATTTAACGTACTTGTATATGAAAAATGTAAATAAAACCATTTAGAAAAATGATTGTTTTTGTTTAAAATGTCTGTGTTTCTTCAAAGCATTTTCTTCCCCATTTTACTTTAATCTGGTTATGAATTCAGAAAAGAGAATGTTGTACATACCACCAAAATTATTCTGCTTGGGGGAAAAATGGGAACTGACTTCTGTCAGGAGTGATCAGAAGTCAAAGTAGAATAGACTTCTTGGCTGAAATGCTGTTTAGTGGTCTTTTCAACTGCAAATATTGTATATATCACCAGCTGATCTTAGTTAATTTCTTAATGTAAGTAATCCCCATGATAATCCATGCCCTCCCACTAGCCAGCCACATTTCTCATGGTAAACTTCCGCTTTTGAGAAACTGCTGTACAGGTGCTCTGTGCAAATACCCGTATTGCACAGTCTTGACTACCTCAGTCTGAGATATTCAATCTTTTTTACAACTGTATTATTTATGATCTCTTCTTATTCATGTGTGGACTTGTTCCATTCCTGTTAATAAATGTTGTTCTGTCTGTGTGATTATTGTAGACTTGCACTAGAAAGTGAGTGCAATTTCTTTGCTGTCTCTTCTGCTCAATATGTAAATACAGGTGTGTACATCTTGCATAGTTCCCCTGCTCCTACAAGTTGTGTAACATCAGCCCACGTATTGACATGTGTAGGTTCAGAAGATGGGCGGTACAACACTAGTGGGTTTCTTCATAATTCTGTTTCCTGTATTTGATCATTAAAAATACTATGGGGAAGTTTTAGGAAAGTTTTGAAGTGGAAGGGATGCCTAATGAAGAGATTACTCTGAACCTTCTTCTATAGTGTGTTGCTGTTTTCACATGAATAAACACAAACTGCTTCCTGTTCTGTTGTATTCTTTCCATGTGGGGTGACAGAAATGTATCCCTGTTAGAAATGTTAGCTGTGTACTCTTGTTCAAAACACTTTTGAAATCTCACTTTCAAATGTAACAAGGACAGTGGAAACTTTTCTCATTGTGTGCTTTCTTTTGTTGAAGTCATTTGCTGATTCTTCACTGATACTTTGAGGGGGGAGTCTGTGTGTTAGGTCAGGCACAAATTTGGGCTTCTTATGTCTGAGCCTGAAAGAACCAGAAGTAAAAACAGGTTTCGTGTGTACCCTGTATTTGCTATGGCTTGGTTCTCTTTATCTGCTTGGGAGAGGGAAACTACAATTGTAATTTCTGATTCTTTCCTACATCTCTTCCAGCTGCCAGCTGTTTGGGTTTCCTGATGCTCTTTTTTCAGATTTTGAGAAGCATGATGGCTGAGAGAACACGTTCTGTTAAACCTTCTCTACTAGTGCTACTACATGAAATAATACATGACTGTTTGCTGCAGACTGTCTTTACAGACTGGGGGAAGGCTTTGAGTCGTGACTGGGATGAAATCCAGTGGCTTCTCTTAGCTGGGAGCTCTGTGGAAGCAAGCCCTTCCCCATGGCATTCCTGTGTCCCGTTAGTACCAGTCGTCTTCATTTAGAAGTGTGCGTTGGGTTCCCCCCTCATTTTTCTCTTCATTTTTCTCACCAGTGGCTTCAGTGTGATGGGTGCTCCATATCCAATAACAGTTTTGGACTTCTTCAATGGCATGTGGGGTACCTAAATCCCGATGACCTTTTTTTTTGTTTGCTTCTTACGTAAAACCATTCAAAAGTGAAAGGAAGGAATATGCATTGGTCAGTAACTGTACCATTGCACAGGCAGCATTAGGTTTTTTTGTGCACATTATATATCTGTAGTTAACTACATGGGAGGAAATCTTAAAATAATTAGAATCTGCTCCATATTGGTGTTTAACTGGTTTGGTAATGACAAATATTCATGGTACAGAAGTGTGGGAACATTTCCACAGTTCATTGGAACATTGTAAATCTGTTTTAAGGATAGGCAGATAAGTAGAAGGATGTTCTTTTAAAATTTTCAGTTTTCAGTGCACTTTTCATTAATACTTCTCTAGAGTGGAGTTCTATTGCATCTTGAAGCAAGACCATTTGCTAGACCTCACTGTTAACCTAAAGTGCAAACAGCTGCTCTTGTCTCTGTTCCCTTAAAAGCAGATTGCATGAAGCCCTGTGAGAGGGCCTGTGTATTAATCTTAGTTTGCACAAGTTCCAGTGAGCACACACTGCTGATCTGTTAGTAGATGCTGTAACAAGTGGTCTTGTAGGCTGCTGGGCTCAAGGCTTTCAGAGCTTTAATGTCTTTGACTTACTCCAGAAGGAGGAGAGGTAATTGTTAGTATGCTGAGGATGTGTGGTGATTTTACTCACACTTTAACCCTGGCTCTGAGTTTCAGCAAAACAACATTTAAATTGTATAGGTTTTATCCTTAATTCAAATTGTTCCTCTAACTCAACTAGTTTGAAAAGTTTGGTAATGTGATGGAGGATCAAGGGTCTTATCTCCCTTGATTCCTGTAACACATATGGGTAAAACTGAGACTTTCTAATGAGGACAAGGTACTCTCCAGTTCCTCACGGTTTTCATTAGTGCTTGAAATAGAGAATAAGAAATAACCAGTGTGTGAAACTGGAACAAGAAATGACTGTACATTCTTACTATAAACAGTCTGATACTTCTATATTGGTTTGTGTGAGAATGAATACGTTGCTTAAAATGTGTTTCAGGTCTTGTATTTGGACGAAAATAATGCCTAATTGTGTTTTCTATGTCCAGACTGCAACAGTCATCAACTTCCTTCAGCTGTCATTCACCCTGGAAGTAGAGGTTTTCAAACACAGTTTTTACTGTTTAAACAGAATAAAAATGAACTCTCAGTTTGAAATTTAGATTTGCAAAAATGGGCTGGCAGGTGTGTAGTTGTATATGTGCTGTCCTGCAGCTAAACGAGATGTGAAGTTAAAATGTGAGCTAACTTCATTGTGTTCAGTGGAACTGCATTTGTACATCAAACTATGTTTGAAATGTTCTCTTAATTTAGGATTTTGATTATTTTAATTTTTAGGGCTAAATGAAGACTTACACTAAGTACTATGCCTGTGGATTCCTCGGGAATCTCTCAGACTATGTATGTGCATACATGTTAATTTGTGTATATGTTTAGGTAATAAGGTCACAGCATAATTCATATTCTTTTCAAATCATAGACTAGAAATAGGAGTGTGTGAGCTTATCAGTGCAGATTGTCTACAGATAATTTACTCAGGCTACCTAAAAGTTTATAGGTACTTAGAAAAATAATGTGTGTAGAATGTATTTAGAATAACAATTAATAGGATTTTATTATCTTCAGCTTCAGTCAGTGCAAAAACATTACTTGGTGTCATGTAAAGGAGTAGGAAGACAGAGTTATATTTCCTCTGTATTTTTGTTGTCTTGAGCCCAGTATTGGCCTGCCTTTTCTCAGTTTCTCCCTACCCATCACAGTACTGTTTTTATGTGTTTTTATGGGCAGATGTAGAAGTATATTCAGTGTAAGAATTGTGAACTCTCAGGTATTGCTGGGGGCCATATCTTCCAATATTTGCAGTATTGTAGTGTACTTGCAGTTTATCTTTCAGATGATGAGGAGGTCGCAGGAGGCCTTAGCCAGAAGCTGTCATTGCACAGCTCAGACGTTTTCTTTCAGTGTCATCATTCCACTGACCGTTTTGGATGGGGCAGCAAGGGGAGTGGGGGGAGATTCCCTAATAATGAAATCTAACACCTGATTTTGTTTCAAAAATAAATCTAAAACTGATCCCATTACAGACTTTCTAACATTGTAATTATTGCAGAAGAAATCTGGTATTCTTTCCATCTTTGAATTACGCTTATGGAATTGAATAGCTGCTGGTGAGATTGTAATAGTATTGCATTTGTGAAATGTGCAAACACATATAGCGGCTTGTGATGGGCAGTATATTGTAAAAGCAGTTCTGAATTAATTTCTTTTACACTTTCCCTGAAACTTGGTTAGTTAGTCTCTATAGGTTACTCTTTGATATTGTATCACAGATACTTAGAGGATTGCATTATAGCATGCAGGAACTTGAGGTACAAGAAGCCTTGCCATTGATGTTAATGCAGTGGAGGCTAGAATGACGGTAATTTAATATATGTAGGCTTGCAGCTACTTAAAGGTGTTATGCACTTCTAATACGCAGTTAGTACAAGTTGAAGATGAGTGAATAAGGTTACAAAAAATTGCTTTTGTAACACATTTACATTTGGAGGCTTAGCTTGCAGTTTCCACCAGCTGTGACAATTGACCCCTTCCCTGATCTTGCATGACACTGCAGTAATTAATAGTTGTGGTTACAATCAGTATGCTTTGGAAGTCTGCCTGCACAACCTGACAATGCCGACAGGTTCATATATGAAGAAACATTTCCTTCATACCAGATCAGAACAGCAGGCCCTACACTGAGAGCCTTAGTCTAGCAGGTTTCTTTTCACTGGGGCAGTTTGTGATTCTAGTCCTGACTGACTGTGGCTTTGGGAATTTTAAATTCTGCCTAATTGCAAAACTGTGCTAGATGTGCTTACCCCATGTGGTGATGGCTGAGCATTTTAGAAAAAGTGCCTAGGAGAAAGTACCGTTCATTTATAATAAAGAATGTAGATTTTCAAATGGACTGGTTGTAAATAGACTGGGATAAATGTTTAAAAGTACCCATAGGTGCCCTGGAAAACCTTACTAGCTATTTAAGCTTTTGTTTGTAAAAATGCTCCCTTAAAATAGTTCCAAATGCTTGACTTGTTGGTCCAAGTTACCTGAGGAAGTGCTGTGGGTGCAAGCTAAATACGGAGCAGGGTCCCCATCCCTACTTCACCCTCTAAAAAAGAAATTGCTGCCCTGGTACCTGTGTCCTACTTGCCCATTGTTGTTGTCCACTAGTTACCATTCCGCAGGGAAATGTTACCAGTAAATTTACCTTGACTGAAATTCTGTGCAGGAGTACTTGAGCAGGATGGGCAAGTACCTCAAAATATTTCACAATATTTGCTCTGATAAAATACCAGTGCTTGTGAGCCTGAGCAGGAAACAGACTGTGTGATTTATTGTTAAAGGATAAAACTTTAAGTTCTTCTGTATAACATATGACTAAACATAATTCAGGTCTCACTTTTTTGGGGGGGGGAATTCAATTTCAGATTGATACTCAAAAATTACATAGCACATGCTTTTTTGTATGTGTACAAAATGGGTGTTAAAAGGGAAGTACTGTATAGCTTCAAAATTAGCTGACAGACGAGTTTAGCAGGAATATTTTTCTGGCATTAAGCGAGTGGAGGTAAGTTTTGTGCTAGTAGTCTTAACTGTTAAAAAATTACTGTTGCGTAAGAAATCTTAGCTATTTACAAAAAGAAAAAAAGCACAGAGTTAGATATGACATGTTTATTTGTTGTTTTACTGATGTTCCCAAAATCTGGTTTTACCCCTAGAAAAGTTGTGAATGAGGTCAGTTTGTGGGTTTTTTAATTTGCTAGTGAGAAAAATACTGGTGTTTCCAAATAATTAAGTTTGATAATTCTGGCTGATCTTTTCTCTGAGTGAAATGAAGACCCTGCTCTGAGGAGGTGTCATTAGACTTCTGGCAGTCTGTCATTTCTGCACAAGCTTCAGAGTCAAACATTTTTCATGGAGTGCTCATGGAGTGTGCCTGTAGTGTGTAGAAATGTTGAGCAACTTCTAAATCACACCAGCTACTTGAACTCGGTGGTAATACCTGTGTTTGTCTCCCAGACTGGCAGAGTTACTGAAATTGTCTAGAAAATGATGGTTTTCACTTGTGAGCAGAGACTGCTGCAGTCAATACTGGAAGCCAGTTCTCAAGTGCTGGCTGATCCAATCACAGGATTTGTAGTGATGCCTCACCGTGTTGCTGAGCCTTCAGTGTGGATTTTTTAATCCTGCTGTGTCACCATGACGACATGCACCCAAACCCAGCTGAGCACCATTGTCAAGCACCATTGTCTTCAAAAGCTGGGCTAACGTTTGGACGTGAGGAGATCCACACCTTTCCTTGGGAGCTTTGGTTGCCTTGCTGTGAGCTGTGCCTTCTCAATTTAGAGGCCTTACATTATGGTTTTTTAGCAGTTCTCTGTTTTGAGCTTAGCCAAATGTTTTCTGCCGGTGGTGGAGATGATCAGTTAAGCTGCTGTTTTAGTTACATGTCACTGTTACAGGGTGCTTTGGTATTGTCACGTGCTTGGTGTCTTTGTCTCAGACCTGCTCTTGGCATCCTAGCTTAAAGCAGCAAAATACAACAAAAAAGAGCTATCTTCGTATTTCTGAGATCCCTTGTGTGCTTCTATGCAAATTAAGTTAGCTGGGAGCCTACATATCGTTTTAACACTATGCTTTAATTTTCTTTTTCAGGCATTTGCAGCATTCTGTCATGCAAGTGTTATCTGAATGTAATCTCTATTTACATAACAATGCATCTAGCCTAGAAGTCCTCACTGTCTGAATCAAGTAATTGCCTGCTGTCCATCAGAGCAGAAGAGGCTCTTTTCTTCAGAAGGTTTTAGAACACTTTACCGTGAGCTTATGATCTGTTATAGCAGAAAAGCCACAAAATACTTGATTAGAGGATAAGGGGAAAGAAGTATCAAACTGACTGAATGTCTGCTATCTCAAAACATCAGTTGCCAGCATTATGTCTCATTTTTCGTGGCCAGCACTTGGTGGTGGGGGGTGTAGAAGAAAACACTTTTCACTGTGAAAAGCAACAAAGAAATGAGATTAGTACCAAACAGGGCTATTGCAAAGAAGCTGTAATTGTTCAGAGTGCTCTCCAGCAAGGGGGGCAGAACTACCAGTGGCATTTATTTGTGCTGTATAGGTGTATGGAAAAGTAGCACATTTCTGGTCAGTAAGCAGGTGTTCTTTCTAGCATATGGGTCAAGGGTGACCTGTCTTTGGCAAGGCTAGGGGTTTACCTGTGCCAATATCTTTTCGTTATTCCACAATCAGAATCTTTAGCCTAAATGTGTAACTAAGTGCTGTTGTTTCTTCTCTATATACTGAGAGGTGGGAGGTGGGAGGAAATGGGGAGGTCAGTTGTATTCTATCTCTCTTGTTTAGGCTACAAGGGCTGTGACTTTCTATACTGCTTTTGTGATGGGCTTCTGCATTTCATCTTCCTCCCAAGAGGTGAAATAGGCTGCAGATATACCTACCTAGGCTGCATGGGAAATTAATATTGGCACATGACTGTTATATTGAAATCTGACATCAGAGCAGCTCTTCTCTCTGCTAACCCAACACCAGTGAATTTCAAATAGGAACAGCGTAATGAATTGTCTTTGCAAGTCTTTTGTCTTAGAAGTGCAGCTGACTTAATGGGTTTTAATCCTATCATTCTAATTGCACAAACCACATAGGAAAAAAACCACAAACAAACAGAAACAAACCTCACATGAAGTATAAGGTTTTCTGAGTTGACCTGTAAAATTAAAGGCTTCAGTGTAGAGCTAACCCCTCTCACCTTTGAGTGGCAATGTCACCTACACTTCATTGCTAAAGCATGGGAATGTGTGACCTGTGGTTTTATTTTCCAGTTTCAGTGCATCTCGGTGTAGCCAATTCAAGTGTAAAGTCACTTACTAATGCGTGCTAATATCAACTCATGGATTTTAAAGTAGCTATACATGCATTTTTGTCTTGAGCCTGTTTTGTGAATAGTGAGACTATTCCCATGGTTGAAAGCCCAGCAAGCTTAGCCTTAACCTTTGAGGGCATGAAGCTGAAATTTAGGGAAGGAGAAGGGGACCCCACTTTTAAAACTGTGCTTGGACAGTGTTTAAGTGGGGAAAAGCATTCCAGCATTTAAATATTCTAGAAACTTGAGGTTTTTGTAATACAAGCAGTCTCATTAGCTAGGATATTAATTACACTCAAATTCAACTATTCTGGAAACAGGATCCAGCGTAGTTATGCAGAGCCTATCCATGAGAAGTTTTCGGAACAAGTCCTTACCAAAAAGATTTGCATTGTTCATGTGGTTTCAGATTAGGTTGTTGGTGATCAGTCCAGACTTGGTAACTAGATTTTGTGGAGACCCTACAGTAAAACTCTTACCTTGAAGAAGACTATGTTACCTCTGAATGCTATTTTTATAGTAAATTCTGTTTTCTCTTCATGGCCAAAAACCAGGAATCTGGATGTTTAATTCTGTAATTGACTCTTCAAATACATTCTTTCCTTTTTTAATGTTATAGGTGAGATTTCTCGGTAACTATGATTAACAGTATGCATTCAGAAAAAGACACGATAGAGAATTTCCTTGATTTCTGACAGACGTGAAGGATTTTTGATTAGGGCAGCTGCCTGGATTAGAAAAATAGGCTTATTTCCTGAATTTCAGCAGAAATATCTCATTACTGTAAACCAAAAGCAGCTCAGTCATCATCTGAAGCAGATTATTATCCTAGTTCAGTAAATGATTGACATAATAATGTTTCTTCATGATTTCATAGGAAATCTATGGCAAAGCCAGGAACCACATCCCTTCCTTTTAAGATTCTTTTCGTAGCCCTACAGTTGAATGAAGTGTGCTTCGTTTGGGTTTAGTGGGTTACCTTTAGTAGGGTTTATTTTGTAATGCAATATACAATACACAACGTCTTGTCAGCTGCAAATCGATGCTGAGATGCAGTTGCAGAGAATTACCTGTGCCTGAGCATTATTCGGCACTATTAACTTCGAGATTTCTGATTTATGGTTTCCTGTGATGAGACAGCTGGCTTCTGTGGTCAGACATGAGAGCCCTTAGGCACTTTTGGAGGCTCAGGATCAGTCTAATGGTTTTGAGAACCATTCTCTGGGCCATTTCTGATACAAATTATTGGAAAATTGCTCTTTATGTTCTAAGAACAGAGACAAAACATTAAGAACAAATTTTTCTCTGCTAATGGGCCAAGTTAGTCTTGTGCTAATATTACAAGAGTAAGAAGATTATGCTGTATGATATAATTACATCTTCCAGTACCATTTTTTACTCTTTGAGTAACCTGTGTTCCTTTTTCTTAAGAGAATTGCTTGTTTGGCTGCCTTTATTTTGGGGAGAGCCTTTAGAGACCAGTTCCGTGCTAGAAAATGTGAGCCATTAATGCATGGTCTCTGAATGAATTTGACCACTCAAAAGGGCAGCAGTTCTTTCTGGTCTTAAGATGTCTTCATTTGGGCTATTAGTCCTTTTCGCTAAGTCAGTGTGGGGGCTGCCTTACAGATGTGTTGCTTTTAAAAATTGGATATTCAAGGATCTCTATAAGAAGTAAGATCTCTTTAAAATTGTAAATTGCTCAGGTGTACTATTAACGTATGCTTGGTGAATGAACAGAGACTTCTTCCATAAGAATTATTATTATTTGATAACCATATTTTACTAAAACAAGTTCTCTGAAATACCATAATTGACAGTGTGGAAAGAATATGCTTATCAGACTTACACTTTTCTGCCCTTGTTTGTAAGCCCCTTTCTTCTGAAGAGAATGTGTCGAAACTGTAGGCATGTGATGAGTATAGTGTGAAATGATGAAACTAATGGGGAGCTTAATGCCCCCTAAAATACCCCATTTTCCCCAGCCATAACCTCAAATTATGTAGTAAACTGCCACTTTCTTACACATTTTGAGGATACCAAAATGAAAGCAGGAATGATTTTTTTAATAGGTGTATGTTATGGTAACGAACACTGATTTCTGATAGAAGTGAAAAAATGCGATGATTTCAAATTAAGAGTATTAATAAATTAAATCTTAGGTTAGAGCCTTGTAAGGTGTGAGGTCTGTGTAGTGAAGAGCTGGCTTTTTTTTCCCCCCTCAGTGGTGATGCTTCACATAGCCTTTATGCCATGTAATCTGGTGCAGTGGTCTGATCCCTTCCTTGGTTTTGAGGTCTGAGTGTTGCAAGGAGTTTCTGTCTTGGGTTGTGGGGTAGTGCCTTGCTGGTGGCACTGGCAGTCTGCGCTCCTAGGATAATAAGCACTGGTGCCTATTATCTTATTAAATCAGCTGAAAAAAGCATTAGAGGAGTGCCTGTGTCCAATTCCAGTGGCCTTGCTGAGGGACTGTTCTCTTATGAAAAGCAGTTGAAGTAGACAAATGGTGTAATTTGTCTGATTTTACAAATTAAGGATCTCTAGCCCAATGAGATGGGCCAAATACCTTGGCTTTAGGCTTCCCTCTTAATGTAACTTTTTAACTTTACTCATCTGGCCAACAGATAAGACTGCAAATCTTTAATTTATCTCATTGCATTTTGTCATGTTAGAGATTATCTTGCAATCCGTGGCTGCTGTATCTGCTTCCGAGTCCTATAATCAGAGAGTTAAATGATACAAAATTAATTCTAGGAGGAAAATTACTGTTGCTTTGCATACTTCCTAAGAACTGCAAAGGATCCTAGTAATCTGTTAATGTGAGCTATCTGAAAACACATCTTAGAACTTCTGCAAAGTACAAGAGACATTGAGAAATAGGAATGAGAAGCAGAAGTGAACTAGAGTACATCAGAAAAACCAAAATTCCTAAGTTGGGAAGGAAGCAAGTTTGCAGGGGTGTTAATGTGGGGTGGTTTTTTCTGCTGTGGCTTAGAGGGAGTGTGAAATTGAAGAGGAAATTACAACCCACGGGCATGTTGAAAATTGACTTTTCATTAAAATGAGATTGAGAGTCTGGGTATGAAGTAGAATCTGTCTAGAAAGTAGTGGGTGCATAGCATTTGTAAATTATTTCGTACAGCTATTATTACATTACATTTCATAATGGGCAAATTGCCTAAATAAAAAAGGTAATAATTTTGCTGAGTTGGAGAACATATTAAAGAATGGGTAGAAATAGAGCAAAGAAGAAAAGCTGGCAGTGCTTATATGAGCTATGTATCTGGGAGCTTCCTCAGAGAACAGCCAGTTCCGTAGACTGAGGCCAGTACTCACAGGAAAACTTAAACATGGAGCAGTTCTCTTCCTCACCCCCAATTTCTGGGCAATTTTGAAATGTCAGATCTAGGATGGTAAAGTAACAGATAAATAAGCTGGCTGTCTTCATGTTTTGAAGAGCATAGAGTGTGCTTTTCATCCCGACTTGAAAAGGGGCTGTTCTTGCAGCTTCACTTCACTACTAATCCACAAGAAATGTTTGCAGTAATGGGGCTCAGTTTGTCAGGAGGAATAGCAATGCAAGTAATAACAGGTGGGTTTGGTGTTTAAACATAACTGCAAATTGGGGGTGTGTGTGTGTCTGTGTTTATTTTGGTTTTTTTTAATGAAAGTGTGGTCTGGAAAGAAAACTCTCAAACAAACAAAATGAGATAGCAGTAGGATGCTATAGATAAGAAGGAAGAGAAAAGACATATGAGAAATGGCTTCTTTTTATAATCAGATTAAAAACAGAGGAGACTTATTTGATGTCAGAAATAAATGAAGTAGGGAGTGAGTCAGTGATTGCAATTCAATGTCATTCTCCAACTAGAAAAATCACTGAAGTGTTTTGTCACCACAGGTTTGGTTTTTTTTAAGGCTGCCCATAAATAAATATTTCTCTGTACACCCTCTCTTGATAGTGGTGCCTGAAAATTTTGCATGCTTATCAAAGTATTAACATGAAGGCCCTCCCTGCAGGACCAAGAGGTCAGCGTTTCTTGTAAGGGGTAGAGGCAGATGCTACTCCTGAAGATTGTCTGTAAAAATTAATCAAATTGCACTGAGGTGTAAACCAAAGCACAATAGCTGTCTTTAGTAGCTATGTCTCAACTCTTAGTGAAGTCTTTGTTCTTTACGCTAGAGTAGGTATTTAGGAATTTGACAGGGTAGGTAGTTCGTTTGTATTCCAAACTGTATTATTAGTAGCAAAGTTAAGTTTATTTACTGAAACATTAATCTTTCATCAATTCTAGATCAATGTTTACTGTAAGTAGCAGTGAGGTTTTCCATATTCTCAGGCCTTGTATTACTGCATTTCTGGACTGCAGTTTCCTCATACCTAAGCATTTTCTATTCATGTGTTCATATGGATTGATTTCTTTCCTGATGCATCTGAAAATTAAAAGTATTGGGTCTTTTAATCTAATAGATTTTAAAAAATATTCCACTTGCAGATATTTTTAATTGGTGATTGTTGGCATAGATTTTCTAATTAAGAATGACTCTAACACTGTTTTCACTGGGAGTGTTACTCTGCAGAGTGGCATTTCACAAGTTCTTTTGTACTCTGCTGTTCCCTCACCACCCTCAGGCCGGTGCAGCTGGTTGCTTCCTTTCCCAAACTTCCAGATAAATCTAGTTTTATGCTTGCAGTTTTCCAAATGGCCTTTTCAGGTCTTCAGTCTAATTTTTGCAATTAGTCAGCAAGGGAGATGTTCAGGCAGAGGTTCTCTAGGCTGCTGCCTCTGAGAGGAGAGCTGTTGGTAAAGTGTGTTAACTGCATATGCTTTGGTTAATTGTTTCTCAAGGCTGTTGCAGGTTTTATTAAAGGCCTGAGGTGATCAGGCTGTAATGACAACTTTCAAGAGGTTAAGAGCATGAGGAGCAGTCTTGCATATTACTGGCCGTTCATGCAGTGGCTCGCTCTCTAGCTCTGCCACTGCCCTGTCCCCGTTTCCTGCTGCCACTTAACTCCTTATAAAAATTGCCGCCCTTCATTTCCTAATTATCATCTTCCCTGTAGACATAACCACCCTTTTCTGTTGAAAATGGTAATGTGGCTCAGAATTTTGTTATAAAAAGTCAGCTTTCTCACTAACTGCTCAGTAAGTGCCTGCTCAACTATTTTTGAGTGCAGGATATTAACTGGTAATTGGATTTACAGAATTGCGGCTTTGGTTCATTAGCAGAGCCAATATTCTTAGTTACTGTAAAGTTTATTTATTCTTAAATACTGTGAGCAAGTTGAAAGCATATCTGACTATAAATACATGATAGTTTATGTGGTATACCACTCTTGGTAGTCAGGAAACAAGTGTGACACCTGAAAGATGATGGTGATCAGGAAGCATGGCTGGTGCAACTTCGGGATAGGCTTCCCAGAGAGATGGTCAGTGCCCAGAGCCTTGGTGTTTAAATGTCATTTGGACAGTGACCTTAAGAGCATCCTTGAGCCTTTGGTCAGCCCTGAAGTGGGACTGGGTGATCAGTGTAGGTTCCTTCCAACTGAAATATTCTGTTCTTAGGTTTCTTCAGAAGCAGATTGCAAAATAGTGGGGTTTTTCCCCCCTCTGCATTATAGCTGTTCTTTTGGCAGCTGTTACTGAATCCTGTTTTCCACATGATCTATCTAGTGGAAACAACGTGACTTTTAAATTTTGATGCCATGGTTCTGGAAGCTCTAGAAATAATACTTGTAATAGTAGTTGGAGGCATTTAATTTAGAATAATGTTAAGAAACTTTTCAAATCCTATTTTATGGCAGATTTTGTAATTGAAACACATAACCAGGTGAATATGAAAAATTACAGTTCTGAATGGAAATATGTAGAATCTCATCTTGTTGCCTTTAGAGAAAATGAGTTTTCCCATGGTCTGTGTACTCTATCTCTTCCTTGCAGGCTTTACTAATAGCAAGATAAAAGCCGTATTTTCACAGGTAATATTAGAACTCCAAATGTAGACAGCAGAAATACCAAATCATTCAATCCTTATCGGGTACAACTTGTAGTAAAACCATGTATCACAGAAATTGCATCCGCAATCACATGCAAATGTTTTTAAATAAAGGCTTTGGATATCTGGCACAAATTAAATAGATGCTTTGTTCAGCACACCTAAGTTTTACATCCACTTATTCAGACGGTAATAATCCAGCCTCCTTGGGATAATGGGAAGTGCAGTGCTAGTCCTGCCTTTTACCTGCATTTCATGTACTTGAGCAGAGCTTGCGTTGCTGTTTGCAAAGGTAACAGCAATTACCTTTGAGCTGTAGGAAAAGGAGTTTGTCACGTTAAGTGCTCCCACAATTAGTGGGAGCCTCAGCAAACAGCAAAAAGCTGAATGTGCTAAAGATAGAACAGAGAATTAGCATGATCCTTTCAAAGATGACATTCCTTTGAGGTGGTTTGAACAGCTGTGGTCCCTAGACTATATTTTGGAAACAGGTAGAGAAATGTGAATGTATTTTGTTACACCCACAGTTCTCTGCTGCTAGAGACCCAAATTACATCCCACTGTGTTTGGCAGTGGGGAGTGGATTATTTCACCCTAAGAATCAATATGTAAAAAGGCAAATGGTGAACACAAATGGATTCAGTGGTTATAAATTTTGTGTAGTCTGATTTTATTTTTAGAATGTTAACTTTTATTTATCTAATACCTAGTCATGTAATTTTCAATGAATATAGGTCTTTCACAATGTTCCCTTCAGTTAATAAGCAAAAGCAATAATTCAAATACGTATACACAGACTCTGGCTGTAATTTTGTACTCTGCAATTTATGTTGTGTATCTGTTTCTTAAAAAAACCCAAACCCCAGACATTAAGGATGGTGTATGCATTTTAGTATTTGTAACAAAACCAGATTTTAGGAAAATTCTCAAAAGGGTAACACCTGTGCAGCTGTGGTGTTAACTTTCTCTCCCAGCTTGTCCCTCAGCAGTTGGTACAGTCATAGTGTTTCTCCCAAAAAAACTCTAAAAAACCTTGGAGAATAGTGCAGGTGCAGTGGGAACAGTAAAGAGAGCAAGAGGATCTACCTCACCAAGGGGAGGGATGGAGGCAGTGGATAAGGGAACGTTAAATTATATGCTGGAGAAATACTTTTTCCCCTGGAAAATAACAATTGAAAGAAACAAAGTGGAGTTGGGATATAGAAATAAATGCCAGAACAAACTGCGCTAGTCGTTAATTACCATCTTCTAAGTGTGCTTCCTTAGGAGCTTGTTGGAATGCAAGAAACACTGAAAAGGTTAAAATAAAACAGGGATGCTTTTTAGGCCTGTGTTGCATGTTGCCAGACAACTAGAATTAGTATTACATCCCTAGATTAGTAAAATCACTTGCCTTGCATAATCATAAATGATTCATATGTCTTGTAAAAGTCTGTTTAAAAGGGTGAAGTGCTATGTAATTTATGGACTAAGTTTTGCCTTTGAATGTTTGTGAAGCTCATTATGAGGAATTACACTGTGTATTCTGGGAAGAAATTTAACTCTTATTATGAATTCATCTTGTACAAAGGTGATACAGCAGTGACTTAAATTCCTTATTGGAGCATCAAATCTGAAGTTACTCTTTCAGCAAAACAGGTGCAATTTCTCATTGTCACAGGCAGAGGAAGGAAGGTTCAGGTGTGTTTTACTACAGGAATGTCCAAGGATAGCTGATTAGACTAGGTGGTCTTTGTGTAGTCTCCAAGGATGGATAGGAGACACTCATTACATGGATTTTTCCTTGGAATGGCATTGTCCCTCAGCTCATGGAATGGGAGGTGGATTTGTGGTGGAGCCACTGCTGTGTGTGTGTCAGCCTGTGGGAGTAACACCTGCCCCTTAAATTAAAGCAGTCAGAATAGGAATCCTGGCAGTCTTAGAAACTGGAGGATAATCTGCTGTGAATATCTCTACAGCTGACTTCACGTTTGTCTTTTAAGGACAAAATTACAGTATTCATGCCAGTTTTTTAATGCTTTCCCACATTGAGTCGCTGCCTGTTGCAGTGTCTGTGTTAGGAAAACCAAGAAATGAGTGATGGTGGGTCCTGGAGGCAGCCCCTGCCCTCGCTGGGGATGGCCTTCCCCTGAGCCAGGACTGCCAGGGTGTTTGCTTGGGAGTGGTGAGCCAGGAAATGCAAACAGATCCCTGCAGGAGAGATAGTTGCTTTTCCGCTGAGAGACCCAGTAAGTGCTGGTCAATATTGCTTTTCTTTTTTAACAAATCCTGCTTGCCAACCTCCTAACTTCACTGGTACCAAGAGTTCTGAATTTTAAGATACCAAACCACTTGCGTGGATTTAACAAATACATAACGCTGAAGTCCAGATGTGGTCAGCAGCTTTTCATATGTATGATAATCTCATAGAAAATATTTTACTTTGAGTCATAACACATGCAAATAAAGAATATACCTTCTTTTCTTAGCAAAGTATTTTTCTTTGCAAGGTCTTTGGTTTTGGGAAGTGCATGCAGTGTAATTGATACATATTCCTTGTGCTCCATCCTTTGATGTTGCTTGGTGACAGTGCTGCCAGGAGCTACTAAAGTTGCTGACACTGTTTATGTGGCTACATCTTGTCTGCTTATAGGTTTTCATTTTGAGCTCTTAAAAATTATTTTTCATCTTGTTACTGAAGAACTAGAAGGTGATGCCTTTCATCAGTGGCAAAGCCGTGAATTAATTATTTAATTTTCAGAAAAGAATTCATATTATCTCCTATCTCACTCAGTTTAAAAAAAGAAAATTAATTCTGCTTGTCTTATGGAAGATTGTACTTAAGTACAAGGGGAAAAAAGGTGCAGGCAGCTGTCCTGTGTGCTAAGACATAGAAACCAAGATTCATTTGTTCTTTTACACTCAGCCAAGGATAGCAGGTGATTTCAGGGAGTGGGAGGCATAGACTGAGAGCTCTGTCTGTTTAGTGAATTATTTTCATATTTTAAGAGGTGCCGAGTGACATGAAAAGTTACTGTCAAAAAAGGATGAAGTGAAAATGCCATTTTTTTTCTTTGGACTCTGCAAGACACAATTAGGTTTACCTTACTGCCATCCTGGGTTGTGTGGAATTCTTTCAACCTGGGTCGGATACTGCTCCAGTTCAAGCATGGTACAGACACAAGGGTCCAGTCTGCCTTGTGTGCCAATAAAGTTTTTCTTCAAAATTATTTGAATTCTCTCATTTTTAATTGGTCTTGTTCAGGAGTGAGAGAAATTAGGGCTGGGATGTTGCGGGAGTAGAGACACTCAGGAAACAGGAGGCAGGGCATACTTATTTTGGGTCTCCTGCAGTCTGTGTCTCCTAATGCTTCCATTAGAAGTTCTGCTGTGCTTTAGAGTGGAAATGATAGAAAATTAAATAACGAATCCCTGGTGCAAAGGGTGCTGTTTGCTGCCTACACTGTGCTCCTCAGGGAAATGGAGAGGTGCCTTTCTTTCACACCAGAATAAAAGCTGGGAATCCTCTAAGTAAACAAAGAACAGTGAGATTTAACAGGGGAGTTTGATGCTTTACGAATACGCAACACAGCGTCACAAATCCTTTTTTCATTGAACGCACTTTATTTCAAGGCAGATAAGCTTATTTTAAGGGTGTTGGTTTTCCTTGTGTCATCGGGGTGTGTCTGTAGAGATTGCCTAGCATGGTACAGTAGCTGGAGCTAATGAATACATGCAGGATGCCAGTCTGCCTTCCTCATCAGTCTCGTGCTTTTCTTTGTCCTGTCTGAAAGGCAGTCTGTTAGTTGAGGTCTGGGTTTCAGCCCCTGCCCCTGTGGTGTGTGTCTGTCTGAATGAAACTGCTGTTGGGATGTGAGCGTGGTTTGGTCCCTTCTGAAATGGATCACCAGGGCTGGGGCAGCTGTCAAAAAACAGGTTCTCCATGGTTATTATTCCTTTACTCTGCATCAGCATATTAGAGCAAAGTGCACTTCGAGAAATAAATATTCAAGTATAATACATTTATTAGCCTGGTAGTTTTGTAAATACAGTGTTTTAATTTACTAAATCTTGATCTAGAAGCTCTGGTACCTAAGTCAATATATGCACTGAAGGTAACAGAGTGCCTTGAAATAAAAGGCTAAGTCTGGGTTTTGAAACCAGAATACAGGGAAGCAAGTTTTCCTACTGGTACCTATACTTTGGAATTGAAGAATTAAAAATAAAAATAAAAACCTTCTAACTTTG
Organism: Acanthiza pusilla; assembly: GCA_036630365.1. Taxonomy (NCBI): domain Eukaryota; kingdom Metazoa; phylum Chordata; class Aves; order Passeriformes; family Acanthizidae; genus Acanthiza; species Acanthiza pusilla. The sequence continues at coordinate 4,170,538 of JAXCHO010000058.1, forward strand.
CAAAAGCTAAACAAAGTACATGTTTTTTGTATGTTTAATTATATTTTTGCAATGCTATGTGGTGTTTGAGTATAATGAGTTTAGGCAGCCAAATTACAAACTGGAATGCTATAGTACTGTATGAAGAATATATTCCTACTATTCTAAAATAGTTTCTTAAGTGATTTGTTTTTTTTCTGCTTCCCTATAGATTAAAGCAAAAAATTATGACAAAGTGGAAAAGGTGAGTCATATTAATATATGTAATATACCTCTATAGCAAGAACAAGTACTTTGTGATTGGAATAAATCAAATTGAAAAAAAGTTGTAGCTGTCATTGAATGTGAAACACAGATAAAAAGTATCACTAAAGTTGATTTGTTGTTACTGTCAAGCTGTAATCAGTGAAGTATATGCAGGGGGATTTCTCTGCTTAATTCTCTCCAGCTCCCTTGCATGGCATGGAGATGGTTTAGTCAAAAGAATGAGTAGTTTAACTTATTCTTTCATATAAATCTCAATCATAATTACAAGGATTATTTAAATTCCTTTTGTGTAGCTTTAAAAATAGAAAATTTCTGTATCTGGAATCCTGATCACATCTTCTTGATGTATTAAACAGTTATTTCAGCGCTGCCTTATGAAGGTTTTACACATTGATTTATGGAAATGTTACCTTTCCTATGTACGAGAAACCAAGGGGAAGCTACCTAGTTACAAGTAAGTTCACAGAGTTGCTCTGAATTATTCTAGTTTTATGGTGAATCTCTTCTTGATTTTTGACTGGGGTGGGGGAGGAACCTGAGTGACAAATCTGTCTGGGGATTTTCTGTTAAGAGTGTTCAGGGGTTAATATATTATCTGCATTTAGAAAACATTAAAGTCTCTTTCACTGAGCTTGCTGGTTAAAATTGGTTCCTTAGTCTGGATTCCTATAAGAAGGTGGGATAAGAGCAGTGGAGGAGCTGATTTATCCATGCCAGTTCCCTGCAGATGGGATTGGTGCTTGAGCCAGCCTGAAACACACTTCTTCCTCTCCATCCTTGCCCTCAGTGTCCTGTTTAGAGTCTCCACAAAATTCAGCACTGGTTCCAGCTGAGACCAGTGAGTAGCAGTAAAGAATTCAGAAATTAGAGGAGGTTTTGGAATGCATTAAAAAGGCATAAAATGCAGAGTGTCAGAATTTTGGGGTATGTTAATCTTCATCCCTTTTCACTTATTCCATTTTGGTTGTTTATATTCCTGTGGACAGAGTTTCAAAAAATACCAGTAACTTCCAGTATCTATAAACTTTCTTCCCCCAGCCCACCATAATTCCTTTGTACTATGACTGGCAAGATAAATAATGCATTAACATTTTTAAAAAAAAAAAAAAAAAAAAAAAAAAAGCAGAGGGTTTTAATTTATTTTTACAATACTGTTTTGAAACTGTTTTAGAAGTGTCAGTTTATTCAATTTGCCTTTCCTCTGTTACTCCTGTTAGTGTGGTTAAGGAGGTAATAAGGTACTGAAGTATGTTTGAGTAAAGGAACCTAGGAGAAAAGTGGGAGAGAGAAAAGACAGTTTGCATTGAAATTTAACCAAGGAAGTTCTGTAAACATTTTAAATTTGAGGGAAAGTACTTCGACTTTGGCGGAATAAGAAATCATGTGAGGTATTCTGGGCAGTTTCCACACAAGGGAGCTACTCCTAATTGCCCCAGCCCTTTGGGGTTCCTGGAGAATTACAGAAAGGTTTGGGGAACTCTGAGGGGAAAAAAAAAGAAATCATGGGTGCATCTGTCAGCTAAGAAGATGTGGAGAGCAGTTGTTTTCTTCTCAACTTCATGTAGTATTCGTGGACTTCCACTGAACTGTTCCTGGACTTCCAGGAACTGTTAAAATGCTGGATTGCCACCAATGGATTTAAATAATTCTTAAATAAAACAAAGAACCAAAACCCCAGCAGAACCTAAGTACAGAATTTAAAGCTATCTGAATACCAAGTTTTGCTCTCAACTGTTAAATGATATTTCTCATTCCTCAGTGTTTGGTTAGATTTTGCTGCACAAAAGTAAATACTCTTAAATAAAGAATTTTAAAAATACTAAACACTTGCTTTATGGCCTTTGTGGTTCTTTTCCTCAGAGAAAAAATGGCTCAGGCATATGATTTTGCTCTGGATAAGATTGGCATGGAAATCATGTCATACCAGGTATGTTTTTTTAATCAAAACACATTTTATTTCTAACTTTATGACAAGTACAGCTAAACATTGGTTTTATTATATGTAATATTTTTTCTCACCTAGATCTGGGTGGATTACATCAATTTTTTGAAAGGCGTGTAAGTACCTTAAAATAATTTTTTTAAAGCTCAGTTAATGTAATGCTGATGTTCCTGCCAGTTGTGACCTCTTGTAGCTGACGTTGATCTCTCTCCCCACTGTTTAGAGAAGCTGTAGGATCTTATGCAGAAAACCAGAGGATTACAGCCGTCCGTAGGGTTTACCAGCGTGGTTGTGTGAATCCAATGATAAACATAGAGCAGCTCTGGAGAGATTATAACAAATATGAAGAGGTAATCAACAACGTGATTGTTTGTGACATTAAGAAAGAAGTAATTGTTTTGTAATCAAATATGGTGTCCAAACTGTATCCACTAAATAAGTATTTATAGAAGAGATGACCAGCAGTATAACCACATTTTGTGGGTGCAGTATGTACCAAGTTCTGTGGCAAAACTCTACAGGTACCTGAGTGGATTTTAAAATTTATTTCAAAGACTTTCCATAAGATACACAAGTCCCATTTCCCAGCTGGCCCAGTGGAATTTCTAGTGAGTGAGACATCACTGTCCCCAGTGATGGAGAATATATCCAATGGAAGCTGGAGCAGCTCAGCTGGCAGTGAGGGCTTGTGTCCCCAAGGAGGCACTCCCTGCCTTTCCCTTAGAGTCAGACGGGGTCAAATAGCGTTCAGCTGGGATGGTTTGGACTTCCTCCATGGCATTGACTTCCATGGTCTCAGTGCTTAAAAAATGCTCTTCACTATCCTTCCCCTGAAGCCATTCCAGCATCCCTTCAGGTGAGTCTGCTCCTACCCTCTGTTCAGCCAGCATAACCTCAGCTCGCTGGCCTTGCAGGCCAATTTGCAGCTGCACATTTAGAGTGTATTTTGAAACACATCTGGTGACAGCTGGTTTGCCAGCCCCAGTCAGCAGCAGTGTGGATGCCAGGCTGATGGAGATGCCCTCATGATCAGCACTGCCAAGCAGGGATGCTCATACAGCACTCGTCCTGCTGGTTGTGCCCAGGCATGGTCACAATGGATCACTGTGCTCTGAGCAGGAAAGAAGGGCCAGTTTCTCTTTCCTTGTTGCTAATTCTGCAAGTTGTGAGCTCGGTGCCCTCTCATGTTGATAAGGCCACAGTGCTTAGCAGGTGGGAGAACCTCTGGATGGGAGAACTCCTGGTGGAAGATCCTCTGGGTGGGAGAACTCCAGGCGTCCCCAGCCACGAGCGTGTACCATAACAGCTCATTGCCCCATAGGTGTTTGGGGACACCACAGATAGCCTGCTGTCACCAGGGACACCAGTGTAGGAAAATCCCCAGCACAACTTCCCCGTAAACCACCTCTTCCCACACAGCAAGTGAAGGCTGTCCCTGCTGGTTCCTGCTGCTTTCATTATACACAGGGAGGCTGCCAAAACAATAGGTCAGGCCTGCCCAGTTTCCAGTGAAGGCAGCTCTGGCTGCCACCTGTAACCAGACCCTCAGGCTGTTCCGAGCTGCTGGAAGCTGAGGCTGCTCTCTGCTTGGACACTGGGTTCTGCCCATCCTGTTCTGGCTGCGCTGGCCTCGAGGGAAAGGGCTGCTGCTCACGGGTGTCCTGGCACAGGAAGTGCTCCTCACCAGAAGGGCTCTTTGAGGGGGAGGTGATTCCCCATGTCAGCAGCCCAACAACACAGAGATCTCATGCAGGTCTCAGTATGGAAAGTTAATGGCCATTTGCTGTAATTCAAGTACTCTCAAGCTTGCCTTTAGCTCAGCTGTAGCCACCAGGTAACAACAGCAGCCTGTCAGTCACCAGTGCCTTTAATTAACTAATGGTCAAAAGTGGTAGAGCTGTTTTAGTGAGAGCTGTCTCAGTGACAGAGTGACAGTCTGGCTCACAAAGCTGCATGGCAGCTGAGCTGGGAGTGCATCCCTGGAGAATTCTGCTGCATCCTCAGCCTGGTCCGGGGTTAACTGGGGCCCTGCTGGGTTTGTGTGCTGTCTGGCCCAGATTGCTATCCCAGACAGTGCCTTTGCTTCCGTAGGGAGTGCCTTTGCCTCCTGTCTCAGGTGCCTCTTTGGGCTCGGACTGAAAACTGTGACCATCTTCTGCAAAGTCTTGACAACCACGCCAGGAAAATCCACCCGGACACAGGCATCAGCCCAAGGGTGGCTGCTTATCCTGCCTAAGAGCAGTTCTTTGAGGTTTTGTTCTTGCCCAGGACCCTGTGCGCAGGGCCCAGCTGTCCCCAGGCGCTGCTGCTCTTGCTCAGCAGCTCAGCAGAGCCCCTGCACGTGTGTGCAGTGCTGGAGGGGTGTCGTGCTATGTGTTGGACAGAACCTCTTCTAAGAGCCAGAGTCAGTTACTTCCGGAACAGAGGAGAAGGCAGAGCTTTGAGCCTGGAGGTCAATCTCTGTTTCTCCTTGTACGAGAAAATCAAACTGCTCACATGCTGTCTATCTTCACCTGGTGAGCAGCAAGGCAGGGAGCTGTCACTGACCATCATTTAAGAGCAAAACTGTAAACCACAGATACATTCTTTCTGCTTTCACCCAAAACAGTTCATGTGAGAGTTGATTGTATATTTTGAAAGTGATTAAAACTATGCTGAGGTATTTCAGGTCAGTTGAATTTTAGTAGTGAATTTATCTTCTGATGTAAGTTCTTGCCCATACATTTATTAGGAGAAATAAATACTTTGGTATTTTAAAATAACTTTGTCCTTGCTCACTTTTGCATCCCTTTTCAAGCTCTTTCCGATAGGAAATTAGATTCAGTATTTCCAAAGTGAAAATACACATTCCCAATTCCTTTTTTCACCCTTCTCCAGGGCATCAATATTCACTTAGCTAAGAAGATGATCGAGGACAGGAGTAGAGATTATATGAATGCACGACGTGTGGCAAAGGTACAACCTTCTGTTGACTTCTCTTTGTTCTGTTTAATTCTACACACCAGCATTAAACTTGGTTCTTACTTCAAATAAAAGTGTGTCAGACGAATAAGGCTGGTATGCTAAAATATTTGCTTTTGTTTTAGAAAGCATAACCTAAAGCAAGTGTTTAATGTGTTTAAATCTGCTCTTCAAAACATTGCTTCTGTTTCAGGAGTATGAGACAGTGATGAAAGGCCTGGACCGCAATGCTCCCTCTGTCCCCCCACAAAACACCCCCCAGGAGGCTCAGCAGGTGGACATGTGGAAGAAGTACATCCAGTGGGAAAAGAGCAACCCTCTACGAACAGAAGATCAAACTCTCATTACAAAAAGAGGTAATGAGATGTTGTGCTAAGATGTATAAAATTCAATTTCTTGGCTCAAGCACAAGTAATGATGTGATTTGGTGTTCAGGGACCATGCAGGTGCCGAAGCCGTTCAAATTTCTTGAAATGTGTGGGTGTTTTTTTTGTGAAAAAACAATCTAGATTCTGCTGAAGCCAAGCTGAAAGTAATAAATGGATTTTGGAAGACAGTGCTATAGTTGTGTGCCACTGAACTTCTGGTGCAGGTCAGGAAATGGAAGATTGCAGCCTGATTTTATGGCTGATATTGAGCGAGTTGTGCTTCTTCCTGTGTGGACAAGGCAGGTTTTAGCTGCTGCTTATGGTTCATAAAATTCCTGGCAATATAAAATAACTGCAGTAGTGATGGTTGCATTCAAAGCCGATTAGTGTTGATGTTGTCTGATTTATTTGCTGATTTTTGTATTTCACGTTTGGCTTGTGCAAGGTGGTACCATTTACAAGGAGTGTTTCTTGCATGTTTTGCCCACAGTGATGTTTGCCTATGAGCAGTGTCTCCTGGTGCTGGGCCATCACCCAGACATCTGGTATGAAGCAGCTCAGTACCTCGAGCAGTCCAGTAAGCTGCTGGCTGAGAAGGGGGTAAGCAGCTTGCCACTGCTTTTCTCTTATTTCCTTGCTTTGACACAGTGTACTGCCACTTTTTCCTCAGAATCGGGGAGGGGGGTGTGAAAAATATGTAGCACTGTGAGTTGTGTCATGTTTAGAATTTTAAAACGGAGTATGTTAAGAAATAAAAATGTATGTGTTTTAGATAAGAATTGTGAAAAACTGTTTCGGTCTTGACTGCTTTTAAGTTTGGGGATTTTTTGGGCCTGATTTTGTGATTCCTTAAGTACTGGGGAGATGATTATCTCTTTGTTGGAGCACTGAATGGAAATTCACTGGGACTTGTCACACACAGAAGATACTCCATAAATTGGCCTTCATTGTCACAGATACTGAACAATTATATTATTATACTTATTTTATAACAGGACATGAACAATGCTAAACTTTTCAGTGATGAGGCTGCTAATATTTATGAAAGAGCGATCAGCACTTTATTAAAGAAGAATATGCTTCTTTATTTTGCATATGCAGATTATGAAGAGGTGAGCAAAAATAGTGATGTACTGACTTTAAAATACAAATACATCTCCCATTAATAATGTCATTTATTTGAAACATACTGAGTACACAAAATTCTGTAGAATTGATTTACTGATTCTTCTAGCTTTATTCTCATTCAGTGTTTCTGAGATGGAGCTGATAAAATGGAGAGGAAAAGCCCATAATATGAGTTACAAAAGTTTTGAAAATCTGCTATCTTTCAATTTAGTTATTGACTATATTTCTCAAATTGCCATAAGGATGAAATGCTTACAAATTTCCATTTACCAGAACATCAGCTTCTTCACTTTTAAAGTGGGCATAAAGGGCACCTTTCCTGTGTGATTTTTGGGAAGTTGATGTTTGTGTGGGCACGACTGTGACAGAAATGAGAGGCACCTTTGCTGCAGCTTTCTGGAGAAATCTCTTTACCCAGGCCACCACCTCATTGTACAGCCTGCACAAGGAGCAGTGCCCCAGTTGTGTGTGATTTTGCCCAGGAGCCACAGGAATAAAGGCTGTTTCCCACTAATCAGATGAGAATTGTGGAGTCCTCTGCAGGGTGTAGTTTGCCCACTTATTGTAATATGGAAGACTCTTTGCAGGAAGAACTTCAGGACAACAGGGAAAAAAGTCTGTGCCTTTAAAAGAAAAAGCCTTCCTTGGCTTTCAGTGCAGCCTCCTATATGCTAAGTGTCCTGGTTTTTCAAGGCTGCACAACACAACCTGGGGGGCTGCAGCTGGCAGGGAACACAATGGATTATTTCAAATGTGTAGGTTGGAGAGTTAAGAAGAGGTTTTCCTACCTGTCTGCACATTACTTTTGCCAGAGGTAAAGGAAACAGTCTTTTTATGCCAAACACCTCCAATGGCAGTTCTGCTGCAGTATTACTGCATTAGAAAAAGACTTTGGAGACTCCTGAAAAGCATGTAGGTCACCATTAGTGGGAAGTTAATGTAGGAAGTAAAAAAATGTCTGCACAAGACAGAAAATGTATCTGAGTAAAGGGACTGACATACACGGTGTTCAGCCAGGGAAAAATGGAAACAGGAAATTTCTAGTTTTGTCTTTAGCTTGAGTTTTGCGTTCTCAGAGATGATCTGGAATGAAGTTACCAAGCAGTCTGTGTTTCCTCTCACTTAGAGTCGGATGAAGTATGAAAAAGTGCACAGCATCTATAACCGGCTCCTGGCTATCGAAGACATCGATCCCACACTGGTAAGATCATCCTTAGTCTCTCCATTTCCATGGATAGTCCCCAAATACAGGCAGAGAATGGGGAGGTACCTACAGGAGTTCCTTGGGTCACAGGGATGATGGAGCACTTTGAGTACCGAGATGGCAGAATTAGATTAAAATTTTGGCAAGATTGATAATTACAGTCTTTAATCCATTTTAATACACTAAGTCATGTGCACTTTCCTCCTCCGTCTCTTTGGGATAGTATTTTAAAAGAAGATATAAGATAAAAGGTTTCATAGCATCCCGTGTCTGTGTAGTTTGCAAATAAATCTGTAATGCACCATACAAGTAGCAGAGTGTTGCTGTACCTCTGCTGAAGTGGCACAGTAAACACTGCCCCTGTGCCAGCTGTGACAGTGCTGAACAAGTGGTGTCAGAAGTAACCTGCCCTCAGAAAGTTATCTGGTTTATTATAAACAGACATAACAAAGCATGAGAAGGCAAAAGAAGGTGTGAGGTCTAACACTAAACAACAAGTCAGTGTCAGAGGAGCAGTTTCCATTTACTGACACTTTCCATTCTTTAGAGACAGGTCATGATGCTTCCCAAATGCACATTTTGTGGGAAAGCATGTACCAGTTCCTCCTTCTTGAGGAATGCTGTTATTTGTGATCTAATTCAGAGTGAAGGAAAGTTGAATCCCAAAGAAATGCAAATCACAAATTGGCCACTGAATTAAGTAGCACATTCATTATTTCCTTGATCAGGTATAAATATTTGCAGGCAGGATGATTTGTGTCTTGGATTGTATAATGTACAGTTAAATGCTTCATCAGGTCTTTTGGCTGTTCCTCGGCCTTATGGATGCCTTAACTTTATTGGAAAGTTACCATTTTTACAACAAACCTTGAGTTCTCTGTAAGCACCAGCTTATGTAAATTACATTCATCTCCTTACCTCCCCTTCCTTGAAAAATCTGTGTATTAACTACTGTCTTTTCATGGGATCAGTCTTAGGTGTATTCAATTTTTTTATTAAAAAAATCTATAAAAAGTTTTGCCTCAGTATTTAAAGCAAAACAACAGAGGCACAGGACAGTCTTGTTTCTGTTACAATTTATTTGCTGTATTTTGTGAGTAAAGGTTATTTCCAATGTAGTGAAAACTTAATGATACCTTGGTATTCCTTGTTAGCACTGATGCTATTGAAATATTAATGTGCACCTTAGGTTTATATCCAATACATGAAATTTGCAAGGCGAGCAGAAGGCATAAAATCTGGAAGGACGATATTTAAGAAAGCGAGAGAGGATGCCCGGACCCGCCACCATGTCTATGTTACAGCAGCTTTAATGGAGTATTATTGTAGTAAGGTAATCACAGGTGCTCACTCTGATACTAAAACAAGTGTCAGGAGGGTGCACAGCTCACTGAAGCTAATAACTTCTTCTTTTTCCCCTCCAATGTTTGCAGGATAAGTCTGTGGCCTTTAAGATTTTTGAGCTAGGGCTGAAAAAATATGGGGACATTCCAGAATATGTACTGGCATATATCGACTACCTTTCCCACCTTAATGGTAAGCTTTAAGCTTTGAGAGGTCTAATGAAGCATTACTCTGCCTTCACTGTGAGTTTAGGTCCAGGCCAAGTTCTTGGTATTTAAATTCTTCTTGAAGAGCAGTGAAATCTCTTCACAAAGCTCAGCAGTTAATCTGAAAACAAAACCTGCTGGTTTGTCTGTACTGAAGCTCCAGAAGTGTGGTGACATTAAATCTTGATTCTGCTAAATAGAGGAGAGGGAACTTTCCAAATTGTGACTCACTGGCATTGCAGGAGCTTTACAGCATCTGCCGTGAACAATGGGAAGTACACTGAGAAATCTAAATCCTGAGGAGAAAGATCTAAAGGAGTTTAAAGTCAGCATGAGAGGAGTGAGAGATTAGCTGGTCCTGACTGGAATTAATTTAAACTTGTTCTCCCCAAGTAGATGAGATGAGCAAGATATAAAATCAATGCTGTGCATATCAGTCGTGCTTGGGAGCTGCTGGGGAGCTGCAATGGGAAGAGCAGGGCACAGGCACAGGGCACAGGGGCTGGGGAGACCCAGGCAGGAAGTGGAGGGGGTGGTGGAAGGTCTCTGTGTGGGATTCCCTGAGGCAGGGACTGAATAGCCTTCTTAAAAAGAAAGCCAAGCTGCTGAGTTGATTCTGTAGCACTATACATCTCCTGTCAGACTACAGTACCTTGGTTTTTCAGGTACTGGGAATTTAAAGATATTTAAAGAGGGTTTTTTCTTGTGTGAGCTGTAAACGGAGAGGTTTTTCCCAGTTAAAGTATGTTTAATTTTGCAACATATTATTGTGGGTCTGCATGAATATTTGCAGTGCCTTTCTGTAGGTTGCCGTGAGAAAAAAATGTTCTTAAAACTCACTAGTGTACTGCTGTACTTTAATAACCCAACAGAACTCCTGAAACACAGGAGAACTGATCTCTGAACTTCTGTAAGTGTAAGGGATGGTGCACAGGACAGAAGCTGGCAGTCTTAAGAACAAACACCAACCACTCCATCCTGCCAGCTGGCCATGTACTAAGACTGACTGCTTGTTGGGAACCAGGTCTAATAATTTGGGCAGGACTTCTGAGGAATATACAAGTATACTAATGTTGCCCTGATTTAAAAGGGAAGTCATGAATTGAAAGGCCAAGTTTAAATTTATCAAGATACTCTATTGAGATAATTAAAGAAAATGGATAAAAAACCCAGAAGTCCTGAAGAGATGCCAAGCAATAGCTGTGCTGTTATAAAAGAACCTATTATGATCAGTTTGTTACTATCAACAAAAACAGACTTTCAAAGAACAAATTCACAGTGGAATTTAACAGTTAAGTTTTGTGGGGGTATTCAGACCTCCTTTTATGCTTACTGAAATTCAAATCCATGAAAGTCAGCCTTATACTTAATTCAATGCACACATTTCTTTGAATAGACATATTTTAACTTGTCTTTAATATATTTTACTCAGTGTGATTTTTTTTCTTTCTATTTTATAAAGAGGACAACAATACAAGAGTTTTGTTTGAACGTGTTTTAACTTCAGGGAGCCTTCCACCTGAGAAATCTGGGTATGTCTGCAAAAGCAGTTTCACTGCACTGGAAAAGATACATAACCCCTTTCAACCATAAATATCCCAAAGAAATGAGAAACATGAACAGTAGGATGAATTAGGTACAGATGTTCCTTCCCCTCTTCATGCTGTCCAAAATAGCAACGACTGTGACAGATTTGGAAAAGTCCCTACCCCACTTCTAGTGAAATTCATTAATTTATTGACTTTAAAACCTCATTAATGCAGAATTGTTGAGGATAGAGTGCAAAATCCTCCTGTGCTGTAAGGGTGCCGTGGTCTGAGCAGAAAAGGTGAGTCAGGGATTTATGGAGGAGGGTGCTGAGCATCTCCCAGCCATGAAAATAAAATAGGGAAAGGACCAGAAAAGACTTGAATTAACCACTCACTGCCACATTTTCATTGCTACTCTTTAAGTTTCTTTCTCAAAAAAAAATGCTCACCAAATCTTTGTAGTCTGAGGGTTCACTTCACCATTATTATTCTGGTAGACAAAAGCATCAAAACTAAGGAATCAAATATAACATTGCTGTGCACATTCATTCTGCGCTTTAGTTCTAATCTTTTGTGAGAAATACTTTTATGTCCATTTTAAAAGTGAGAAAACACAAGAACTTAAAAGCTGAACCTTCTTCAAAGGTGAACTCCAAAGCTAAAATGAAAGTTGAAGCAAGTCCAAGAATATGGTCAGATGTTGTTTAAGTTATATATGAGATTTTCCATGGAGAAATCAGCAGTAACTATATATATTTTGAGCTATATAAAATTCTGAAGTGCTGCCTGTTGTTTTCTTGCCAGCTAGAATATGCTAGTCTGTGCAGATGAACTCGATCTTAATGCTGTTAAAAAGTCCTTCACATATCAGGATCAGAGTGAAATTCTGTGTACAGGACGAGTGTTTGATAAAAGCTCACCTCAAATGCTGAAGTCCTTGACACCAGTAATCCTTTCCTTTCTGTACCAAAGTCCTGTCCAAGCCACTAGACTGAAAGCTCTTACAGAAACATCGAAGGCACTGGGAGGGTAACGCGTGTGTTAGATGCACCTAAAGTAAATAACAGAAATGGCCATGCGCTCCCAGATGGCCTCCTTTGGGTCTCTCCTCTTGTGTGTTTTTAATTGGATTGTGCTCAGTAACCCTTCCTCCTTCAGTAACTCTCAGTGTCCCTGTTCTGTTCCAGGGAAATCTGGGCTCGGTTTTTAGCTTTTGAAAGTAACATTGGGGATCTGGCCAGCATACTAAAAGTGGAAAAACGGAGGTTTACAGCATTCAAGGAAGAATATGAGGGCAAAGAAACAGCTCTGCTGGTGGACAGGTACAAGTTCATGGATCTGTACCCTTGCTCTGCCAGCGAACTGAAGGCTCTTGGTTATAAGGTAAGTGGGTAAGAATAGTTCACTGTTGTTGTTTTCAGTCCCAGCAAACCCAAGCAATTCCTTGTTTAGGACTTGCCTGACAGTCCTTCCCCTTGATAGAAAAGCAGGTAAAACAGGGCTCCTCCTCTTCCCCCTCATCCTGCTCCTCTTCCTTGTCTCATTGGGCAGCAAAGTGCCAGGGGCCAAGGGCAGAAAGGAGCAAGGAACATCACTAACAGCTGCAACTTGGGGTATTCCTGTTTACCTTTCATCTTCCCACGGAAAGGCCAATGTCTTAATGCCATCAGCACTCAGCTACAGGCCTCCACGTCACACTTAAGCCTGAGCTCTTTCAAAATCCAGAATCTTTGGGAAGTCTGTAGGATCAGGTCATCTGTATGAAATATGGCTGGCTGTCCTGCTCTGAGGTGGCAAGGCTCCCTTCACCTCACTGGGAACCATGTCAAACCCCACATGCTGCAGTCTGAATGTTTGCTGCGAATGGCTGAGGAAAGCTCTTGAAGGGATCAGTGGCTGTCCCTTTTTTCAGTTGTTTCTTAGGGCTAAAGTGCTTTGGTGCTGCCATTTGGAGTTCAAAGTCTAGGCTAGACACCTGTATCTGGTGGGCTCCTGTATTGTTTCTAACCACAAGTATTTCAACTACTATTTTGGTCGTGTAACACATTGGGGAATCATTAGAACTGAACAAAATGTTGGTTTACATTATTTTAAGGCTGCTAGAGAAGCAGAAACAGCTGATTGCCATTCACATAGACAGGAAGAGATCCTTTGATTTATGGCTCTAAAACAGTGCCTCAGCTTCCATTTACTTCTTACACAGAAAAGTAATTTATGAAAAATACAGATGACATTGAAGTTAGCAAAGCAGCTGAATTGTTGGCCATCACAGAGCTGTAAAATAATCTGATAGGTGGAAATCAGATTCACATTGAGCCACTGAATAATTTTCTTTGAATGCAGTGGGGGCGAAGTTATTCTGAAGTGAGATGTGAGTTCACAAACACGTACGTTTTGCTAAGTGCATGCAGGGCAGTGTGTACCTAAGATGGTGCAGCCCTGGGGCTGACTCCTGTTGCTTGGAACATGCCAAATATAATCCTGTTTGAAGTGATGCTTTGCATGCCTGCTGACTGCCTTATGCTTTATTTTTTTTCCAGCTAAAGCAATCTAGGGAATGAAATGAGGGAGAAATGATAGTTGTGAAGGCCTAGTGGTCTGCACCTGTTCACCTAAATCCTTTTAACCTAAAAAAGGAGCCACTTGAAAATGACAAACACGGTCCCATTCGGTAACAGAAACAAATGTTTCCACTCCCAGCTGGGACACTGTGGGATTAAAATGTTTGATGAAACCATGCAAGTTTTGCCCAGATGGTCTTGTAAGAGGACGTCTGAAATGATAATGATGACAAAGTGAGAATAAGCGACTGGTCTGGAGTGAGGTTTTGTTCTGTAATTGAAGCAAGCAATGTGATCCTGCCAAGTTCAGCGCTCTCTAATTGGCTTTCACAGGATGTCTCCCGTGCCAAGCTAGCAGCAATAATTCCAGACCCTGTGGTTGCACCTTCCATCGTGCCTGTTCTCAAGGATGAAGTAGACAGAAAACCTGAATATCCCAAACCAGACACTCAGCAGATGATTCCATTTCAGCCAAGGCACTTAGCACGTAAGTCAGGTGGTGGGAAGTGGTTGTGTTTCACCTGTGGCGAGTTAGGAACCTGTGTTCAGCCAGCCTAATCAGAGGCTTTCCTACTCCTCAGCCATCTAAACCTGTATTTAACTTTTAGGCTGTCATTTCACTGGATTGCTAAAGGCATATATGTTCTAATTAATGCCAAGGTCACAGGGAAATAAATAAGTACAAGGTGTTTGGGGTCTGGTAAATGGTAATAAGCTGTTACACACACTGCTCATAGACCAGATCACTGAGTGAACAATGTGTAATTAGTAGAGGCAAAAGGGACAGGGTAGTAATTACTTCTATCAAATAATGCAATGCAAAAGCAGCTCCAGTCTAGCTGCGTTGCACTGGCTTCATAGAGCTTTTCTCCCCACAGCTCCAGGTTTACATCCTGTCCCGGGTGGGGTATTTCCTGTTCCACCAGCAGCTGTAGTTCTCATGAAGCTCCTGCCACCTCCTATATGTTTTCAGGTTTGTTTTCAAGAATTCTGTGCATTTCAAAAAGCTGTGGAAGACATTCTGTCATGACAGAACCACAGTGTGTATCACTCTATTGAAAATTGAAAATAACCTTCTAAACTTGGTTTGTTTTTTGTTTTTTTTTTTTGTAACAAATCAGGGTCCCTTTGTTCAAGTGGATGAGCTCATGGAGATATTCAGAAGATGCAAACTGCCAGACAGTAAGTTACTTGTCCTCTCTGGAGGCTGTGATAGGGCTGCATAGGACTTGGGTTTACATATGGATATTGCTGTCTAAAAGCCAGACCTCATTTGCAGATTGTAATTAGTGTTTAAGAGGAGAAGAGATTGGGTTGGAATGTGCATAGAGATGATTCTATGTTTACCTGTGGGGAGATAACAAAAATTAAAAAAACTGAAAATCACCAGCTGCTCCTTTAATAAGATGTTGGCGGTAACCATTGAAAGAAATGAAGATTTTGAGAATACCCTTTAAAGGCAGAATTTCAGCAGCATTGCAGCTGTAACATGAAATTACAGACTTGCAGCATGGTGAGGTCATTGGTGACCATAACTCTTGAGTGCACATAGTGGCAGTGCCTGGGCACAAGCTGAAGGCAGTGCTTTCTGAGCTCCTGCAAAGAAGAAAAGGAGAGTTCCGGAACAGAGAGAGCACAGATCCATACCCCAGGCTTTGAACTACAGCAGATGATAATATGCTACTCTTTACCCACCCCACCCCCCCCTTGCTAGTTTAAGGAAAAAATTATCACAGAGAAAGAAATGTAGGATTTAATTTCTTTGAGTGAAACTAAAATATCTATCTAAATTATACATGGTATTTTTGAGGCTTCTTCTGTTGAGAAGCAGAAACTGACTTGCTCTGCAGACTTTCTGGTGAATCATGAACTAGTTACCCTGACTCCCAAAAGGCCTTCCTGTTTTATTGAAGCCCACAGATGACCTCAATTCCTGTGTAAAGGGAAGGCTCGAGCTGAAGCAGCAGCATTTCCTCTATAATTGTTTACCATAGCTCAGCGTTTCAGACAGTTGAGACTTAATATTTGTAGAACAGGGTAGAAAAAGTGTCTTATGTTCCAGAACTCTCCCTGAGGTGGCTGTCTGGGTGTCCCTGCTGCTGTGCTAATTGCTAATCAGGGATTGAGTTTCACAAACTGAATGGCTCTGTGTCTCTTTCTGAAGCTGTTGATGAAGCCGTACGGATAATCACGGGCGGCCTGCCTGAAATAGCTGTGGAAGGCAATGGACCTGTGGAAAACAACACCATTCTCAACAAGGCTGTGAAGAGATCACATGAGGATTCTGATGACGATGAGGAAAAAGGATCTGTAGTTCCCCCTGTACATGACATTTACAGAGCACGACAGCAAAAGAGAATCCGGTGAAACAAGTCTGGAGTTCTGCTGTGACAGACAAAGACTTGCATTGAATCAGTCTCTTAAAAGTCAAGCATTTAAAAGGGACAGCTGCAAACAAAAAAATCCTTGAAAATGGTTTTGTTACTGTGGTGCCTCTTCTCCCATATGGTTCTTGATCTGAAAACAGCCTGAACAACCTTAGAATGTGCTCTGAACAAAACTAGGTTTTCAAAACCAAAAGTGCAAAATGTCAAAACTGTATTTTGTTCTTCGAGGGTGTACACATCTACCACTTGAAATCTTGTGGGTTTTCAACAGTTTTATTTTAAAAACTGGATGGCTTATACTTGTGAAGCATTTTTAATTCACATTTTCTGGAAAACAGTTGTTCTCAGTTTGTTCATGTAGTGTCCTGCCTTACTGTTCGTTTTTATTTATGGCAGAATGTAAGGAATCTGTTTTGTAGTTGAAAATTTAAAAAAAAAAACAAAAAAACAACAAAACCATTCCTTTAAAATAAAAGGATATCCATAACATCATGCCTCATTCTGGTTTTATTCAAACACAAGGTACTTCTTAAATATTACTCAGCCACTTCAAAAGCAATGCTAATTATACCGTCACAGGAAATTGATCAGAGCATACATATTAGAATGAGCTTGGCTTCCATTTTCTAGAGGATACAGCACACTTTGGCTTGTAATTCCAGGACTGTTTGAAGAAGACAGCATCATAAGACAAACTCAGTTCATGTTTCAAGTGTGGGTTTTCCTGGAGCACTGGCTCCTGCAGTCTGCTCCTGGATACCTGCACCGTCTTCCAGTAATGTACAAAGCTAAATGTTAATAATCAGCTACATCGTTGCACTTGTTACCTTCAAACAAGCTAAAAAAACACTAGGTGAGCTTTCCAAGTAGTTTCCATGCGTACTTCAGCTTTGAACTTGGAACTGGCTGTTTAGAATTGCACTCTGATAGGATCCTAAGAACCCCTTAGACTACAGCGCCGTCAGAGCCTCAGGCAAATGAAAGACACTCCCACCCCAGCACAGCTGCCTCTCAGCCGGGGCTCCTGTCTGCCAGGGCAAGAGGTGAAGCAGCACCTCCACATGGAGGGAGGGGCTGGTTTTAGCCATCCTGAAATTTCCTTCTTTTTTCAATTGCATCTCCCTATTTCTTTTAGAGAGGATGTAGAGAAAGTGCTTGTCAAACACTCTCATTAAAAAAACAACCTGGAAGAATCATTACCATGCTTTGTGGGTATTTATTGCAGTCCCTTTAGATCTTTCCTGTTGAAAGACCCACAGCACCCAGCCAGAGGAATTTGTTCCTGCTGTGTCTGCCCAAGGTTGAGACTGGAGCCACAGGTGTGTACTGCACTCTGTTTTCTATGATTTTTCTTCCGCATGAAGCCTTAGGATCAAACCCCTCTGAGAGATAGGATTTCCTGTATCGACCCTGTGAGCAATACAAGCATTGGTGGCAGCACAGTCCCTGATGCAACGTCAGGAACTGGCTCTCATGGACACCTGGACCCTGAATCCCAGCCCCGGCAGCAGCCATCTCCTCAATTACAATTTTATCTACTGATCAAGCAGACCCCTTCACTCTGCCATCAGCCACCCATCTTTCAGGGCTTTTCTAAGTACCTGTCTCACTATGATGTTCCCACACCCTTGAGATCAACCTCAACCACATCCAACTTTCTGTAGCTAGTGCAATTGCTTCTAAAGGCAGCTCCTAGGCAGTACTAAAAGATAAAATAACAGCAGCAATTTATAACCTGTGCAGCTCTCATTTAACAAAACTGAAAACAGCTGTGGCTTGGTTATTTATCTTATTCCTATCTCCAGCAGTAATGGCTCTGGTAGCTTGGGAGGAGTTTTTGCTCCAACAGCAAAGCCCAGGAAGCAAAGGCAGCAGCCTTGAAGACCTCTGTACTATCCTTTGCTGAACCAAACAAGGAAACAGACCCTAGTCAGAATCCTTTTTTTCTGGCTAACCAACCTACTCACTTCTGAGCTATCAAAGAAGGATTCAAAGACAGACATTAACTTTACTGGCTGAGTACATCTGGCCAGGAGAAAAATCACTTGTCTGAGCTGATGAACTCTTAGAGTTTTGGTGGGATTTTCCCTTGGGGAAGGGGGTTTGTAATGAATGAGAAAAGATTTGGTTTAGAATTGCATAGGCTAATATAGAAAAAAGGTCTCATCCCCCTCCAAACACAAAGTTGGTGCAGCTTTATCCACACTGACAATCTGAGGAAAACTGGAAAGGGAAGCACCAATAGTGGTTCATAATCAAGTGCTTCGAGAAGTTGTTACTTCGCTTGATTCCTAAATTAACCTGGCTGCTGGCAATTAAAGGGCCCCTTTATTTATTTATTTTACATACCTGGTTGGTTGTTTTTTCTAAAGACAGTACATTCTGGTTTGGACGGCCTCATACTTGGGCCACTTACTGTGTTAACTACAAACTTTGCTCTCATAAAACCATCAAATATTGATTACTGTAATACACTGTTGTGCTCAACTAGAGGAAAAATTTCAGATGCACTTACCTCCCAGCTGAGCCTGAAATTGCAATGTAAGATCACTGGGCTCTTCTCATCCATACAACATGTAGCTAATTAAATTCAGGACCTACAAATATTCTAAGTTTCAAGAACACTTCTACAAAGTGAAAAAATCTACTAAAATACTCCCTGTATATTCAAACTAACATTAAACCATTCACCTCTCACAGTACATTAAAATCACTTATTCTGCCCACAGTGCTCTGCACTTCCTGGATATTTTTGAAGACATGATTGAATATGCAACCATCTCCTGTTGTAGTTTTTAAAAAACCCAAAATTTTCAACCTAAAGTTTCACATACTTGAAATCCTCCTTCTGGAAGTGACAATTTACTTTCAAATTAGTATTTCACCGAAAAAGGAGTAAACTACTAGCAAAAAAAAGGTAAGAAATGACACTTTTATCAAAACATTTTAGCTCTGCCCTTCTGAAATCTTTACAAGATATAAATACAGCTGCAATCTATAAGATTGCCACCTTTGTGAGTACTGTACATAGCAGAGGACAGTTACCCAATAACCAGAAAATTTGCTACAAAAATATATTATGTTTTGTAACATCTGCAGGTAAACAGCAAAAAAATGCTATTAAAAATGCAGTAAAATGCAGAAAAAACTAGTAAGCCTACCATACTAACCATGTTACAGTAAAGTGCTGCTTGGCTTGGTGTTTTGTCTGTTAAAGTTCTTCTCTAGAGTTTTAGCTTTATTAATGCTTTAAAGTAAGATTTTTTTTAAAAACCAAATCACCCCTTCTGGGAAGAACCATTGCTAATCAGCTCTGGATAAATTAACTAAATTCACTGTAAATTAAGAGTTAAATGCCCTAAAATGAGCCACTTAAATACGAAGTTTGGTTCTTAAACTTCCCCTATCATCACCTCAAATATCTAAAAATTGCAGCCAGAAAGTTTTCCATTATATCCCCTCCAGGTTGCATAATTATATTAGAAATGCATCTCTCATCTCCTACCTCAGAATCCTTTTTGCATCTCGTACTTCCCTCATCAATCACCACTTGTGGGTTATAAGGAACCACTATTTACATGGAAAGCTGTTTTCCTAGACAAATATTGGTACAATTTTTATTTAATAGCTGACAATATTGTATTGGTAGCACACAGATTGGTTTTATGATTCTTCTGTCTTCCCTACAGTTTGGGATTCTTCCTTAGTCAGTATTTTGCCAAGGACTGCATCATAGTAAGGGCTGAACACCATTTTGTTGTAGTTGACAAGACGAACAAACTTGGCAGCAATCTCCTCCAGCTCTCTCTGAATAGGGCCTAATCCTCCAGGAATAGCAGGCAATGATTTCTGGTGACTGGATGCAAGGTAATTCTCCAGAAACTTTTGGATTCGAGAATCTGGAAAAAATGGGTTTGGTTGGTTTTCAGAAGAGACAGTCAATTAGAAACAGTGTATCCTCATGTAAAATCCAACAGGTCTGAAAATGGTCAGCAAGTTGGAAAAACAATATGGAAACAAGGTGGAAGGAGAAGCTCTGCACACCTCCCACCCCCAGTTCCAGAGACAGGGGAGAGCAGAGCACTGTGCCAGCCCTACCTATGAGCTTGCATATGGAGTTATCTGGGCTGGACACTGCCTGGATCTGCCCCTTCAGCACAGCCTCTCTCTCAGCAGAGAATGGGGTAAAGCCATGCTGGGAAAGGCAGCTGTTCACTTCAGCACACACCTTCTCACCCACAGTGGCCAGGGATTCCTTCAGGTTAAAGGAGCTAGAAAACAAGAGGTACAGCACAACTGTTAGTTACTCACCTTTTCTCCCACCTTTGAAAAATAAACCATTCAATTAGAGTTGCCTTACATATTTATCAAATATAATGGAAAAAGCATAATGCAGATAAAGCCAGAATTAGAAGTAATACATTTTAGAGATATATGAAAAATAAAGCTGAGATCTAAAGGAAGCAGGAGAGCATTAAAGACTTCCAGCCCGAACAACCCACACACACCTAAGAGCTGACTTTCTGCCTGAGGACAGCTCTGACTAAAGCAAAACTATACCAACCCGTATGTGTAGAGCAATCACTAATCTGCAGGCAGCTCACTGTGCCACACTCAGGTTCTTGGGGAGCCTGATGCAAACCCTGAGCAGGGTTAGCTCAGCAGGGCTGGCTGCTGACACTCTCCTGTGCCAGCCTGGCACCATGAAAAACACTCTGAAAAACGCAGTGTGTACAAATAATGAAAGAACAGGGCAAGAATAGCCAACTCTGTGCGACCGAGCTGAATAAAACTGTCAGCGTGGGCTCACAGAAAGCCTCATCAGCTCCTCTGCATTTCCCCCAGCCAGAAAGAGGCTTAAACTGATCCTTTACCAGGGTGAAAACAGAGCCACACCTGCCCCTGTGAGCAGGACTATCCCATACTCACGGAAGATGCATTCCCATCAGCAGCACCTTGACGATGGTTTTGATTTTCTCAGCAAATCCAGGCACATCAATGAGTGCTGGGCCTGCTGCACTGAAGGTGACCAGCAGCACTGTCCCCACCAAAAGGAGCTGCTCCAGCTCCAGCTGGATTTCCAGGAAGCGCGTCTGGTCCATGAGCACCGTCTGCAAGGAGGGAGGAAGCCAGCACAGAATGGAGTCAGTTTGCAGGGCTGGGAAGGGACACTGGGATGCAGCAGCAAAGGCAAGACAAAGGCACAGGGAACAGCAGGCCAGGAGCACAATGCAAAGCATTGACTCCTCTTTTCCAGCTAAGCAGGTTCCAGTACTGAAAGACAAGTACCCATGAGAAGAGCTGCCAGAGCACCCAAGCAGAGATCAGTGGTTTAGTATTGCATGAGTTGCAAGGCTACAAATCCAGCTTCTGTCATGTCCTGGAAATAGAAGAGCAGAACAAGCACAGAACCAATTTTTCTGTTAAATACCTACTTCTGGAAAAGGCCTGTTCACATGATCCCATTTTAGGAGCTTCAGATAGGCCTGATTTTGTACAGCAGTGAAGCACAAGGTGGAAGCTCCACCAGTGGCACCATCACCACAGTGGGGAGGCAACATTTCATGTCCCAGCTTTGCAAGGTCATCTGCTGCTTCTTGCAACCACTTTGTGACAAGGTCTAAAGAATCTGGAAGAGCAGGGGAAAAAACCTTGTTATGAAAATTTCTTTTCAAAGTTAGCTTTTTCCACCAATTAATTTCCAAATAATCCCATTACTATGACTAATGCCCATGATATCAAGTATGACATGCATTTCATTTATGGCATCAAGCAGAACATCTAAAACAAAACCACACAGCTACAGGAAATCAGAGGTGAGATGATGCTGGATAATCATGCCCTACACTGTATTGAAATTAAACTGAATGTACCAAAGGCAGAACTATTGTTCTGGCAGATTTTTTCTAACCGCAGTTTTGGGGCACAAGCTGTCATTTACCATATGAATTCTAGAACTTATAAAAAAATCTGATTTCTTTTCATGATCTACAAGCAAAGACACGCAGTTTACTGGGAGGTCAGAGGGGAAGAAAGAAAGGAACAAAGTCATACTTGGCTGTTTCTCAAGAAACTCCTGAAACTTCTTTCTTTCATATTCAGCAGACTGCTGCATTAATTTTGGCCTAATACTACTGACAGCGAAGTTTGCCATATCCATTTTCATTAGGTCTAACACAGAGAAAATTGCTCTAAACAAACAAACAGAAAAAGTTATTCAAGGCTGCAGATGTTTCAGAGGTGCTATTTACAAGATTCATTACAGATTGTCTAAGGAAAGAGCAAAAACATGCATGGGA
Organism: Acanthiza pusilla; assembly: GCA_036630365.1. Lineage (NCBI taxonomy): Eukaryota > Metazoa > Chordata > Aves > Passeriformes > Acanthizidae > Acanthiza > Acanthiza pusilla. The sequence goes on from JAXCHO010000058.1 coordinate 4,192,713, forward strand.
AAAGGTAACAGGGTGCTTAACAAATTCAGAGCATGAAACAGAGAAAGCTGGAGCAAGCATGTACATGCATGCGTGTGCCTCTTCCAAGTAGGAAATAAATCTTGCTCTCCTGTAAAGAAGCCTCCATTGAATTAACTTCACCAGCTCCCTAGATTTTATCTCCCAGGACGTGCAATATTGTATATGAAAAGACATCTGGGTTTCCAAGCTTGCATGCCATTTCTGTTGGCAGCCTGGAAAGCCAACCTCAGTGGGAAGTGAATAATCAGACCCAAGGGGCAAAAAAGAAAACAAACAAACAAACACCAAAGAAACCACCTTAATTTCAAAGCAACCTAATTCCTGCTGGCAGTATTTCTGCCAAGTCAATCCTGAACTCCTGGAAGCTTTTCAAATTAGAAAACAGCAAGGTTAATGAAGCTTCTCCCAACTACTGAGACCTTGAGCTGTTCCACCGAGAACATGGTGACAAAGCAGAAGCCTGGATGCTCCCAGGTGTGGAATACACACTCCCTTTAGAACTGACAGGGCACTACAGAGGGAGTGGGGTAAAGACAGCTCAAACTGGGAGGAAAGGACAACTGGCTGGAAACCAGTAATACCTTTTCCCTATGCTCCTGTGTGCTTCTATCACCTTCTGCTGCTGATATTGAATGCTGATGCAAACTGACTATTCATCTGCTACCTTATGGCTTATTTGCATTTGACATTTAAGCAGATGTCCTTCAGTGGCATGCAGAAGCCAGACAAATACTCCAACTCACCAGATCAGAGATGGTCCTTGTTAATGACTCCTGGCGCATCTCTCCCCTTCACACCCACAGCTATATCCTCTTCCCTACCACTCTTTTCTTCCTAGGAGTTGCAGGTTGCCCACCCCACCTCTAAAATTACTTAAGGGACTCTGACCATGACTAACAAACACATTTCAGTACCTGAAAAGAGGAACTATTTCATGAATATCTTTCAGTTTCTTAATGTCTTCATCTCGAGCTGGAGCACAGAGAGTCCCCATCATCCCAATAACAAATTTGACCAACTTGGAAATGTCAAGGGCCCCATTCTCTGCCTCCTGTTTTATCAAATCCAGGTCAAGAACTTCTGTAATCTGGCTTCTCAGTCTAGTATGGCCAGGCAACAAGAAAGACAGAAGACTCTGAAATGGAAAGTTTTTAACAGTGCATTAGTTCTACATATCAAAGACTACAAGGATCAAAACAGTTACTAAACAACTTCTTATACAATTATAGAATCATTGAATGGTTTGGGTCAGAATAGACATTAAAGATCACCTGGTTCCAAACCCCCTGTCATGGGCAGGGTTACCACCCACAAAACCAGTCTGCTTAATGCCCCATCCAATCTGGCCTTGAACACAATCAGGGATGGATGGGGCAGATTCTTATATAAACAACTAAATTGTTGAATTTATCTTTTTTTTTTTTTTTTTTTTTTTTTTTTTAACTAACAACTCACCAACTCCAGAAGTTTCACCTTGTGCTGCATGATACTGAAGTTACTAAGTGATAAATTCTCTGTGGCACAGGTCATACTTCATGTTGTGCTTGATTTCATCAACCCAGTGTTGGGGCACCTCACTGACTCCATAACTAATACCAGTGCCATAATACAAAGGAAGCTTAGAATTATGGAACTAGTATTGCTTATCTTTTAATCACCTTACATGGTTTTGCATTTGGTTTTACATTCAAATTTCCCCCTAGGATTATACAGCTTATATATGTTCAGAGACAGTGATACGGAAATGAAAATGAACAAGAGAATCTTTTATGAAAAGCCCAACTTCAACCACTTTTGCTCATTCATATCAGTGCAGCTACTCAAATTCAATGATTTCCCTAGATATCACATATCTTACCTCTTTAATTTCTCCCAATAGCTTAATTGCATGATCATATGTTGGGGGGTCTTCCTTTAGCTGAGCTTCCAGACAATCCCAGAAAGCTTTATGCACAATATCTCTGACTTTCTTTTCTAAGCTGTGAATAAACATGTTAGAAAGAATGATACTTGTCTCTGCACCATCTTACGAAGATAACCTGCAGCTCCTGAAGCACAGTATGAATATAATGTGATAATAACTCTATGACAACTAACAGATTTATCATTTTAAATTACTCAGAAAAGCAAGAAAAACTGGACACGGGATTTGGAATGGCTTATGTCCTAGTAAAGGGTTACACACAGACAAAAGTGGATACAAATTAAAATCCTTCAAAGTACTTATCATCTGCCATATCTAGACAACTGCAAGAAAAAGAATAAATCACAAAAATTACAGTTTGTCTTCAAAAGACAGTATTCATGTTCCTTTCAAATGCCCACTCAGTAAAATCGATTTTACTACATAAAATTCAATAGTAAACCTAACAGAAATGAAGTAGCTTCCCTGACACAAAATCTTCTGTGTTTCACTGCGTAGGTATTGCACCTACTCTGAGATAAGGGCCCAGATCAGTCTGTATAAAAAAATAAATTCCCCTGCTTCAGTACCAATTCCTAATTCAAAACACTGACAGTTCCTGCTCTCCAGCAGTGGGCTCCTGCTCACACCAGGCGTAACTTCAGCACTGGAGAAGTAAAACAGTCACACATACCCAGGTGCTCACAGAGAATCCCCCAACAAACACCAGCCTCCCAAGGCTCTGACTCCAAGTGCAGCTGAGGATCAGACAGTGCATGGAGGCACTTCTGCCCTGTGGCTCTCCAGGAGTAGCCTATACAGGCTCTACTGAGTGCCTACACCTGCAGTTGCAGCCTTCACAGCTTCTTTCTCCTCCAACCACTTCAGGTATATTCTAGCTGCAAGGGACTCTAAGCTTGAGACATAAAGAAAAATCCTTACCTGTTATCCAAGCTCCTGCCTTTGCAGTCAGGGACATTTCTAGTTCAAGCAAGATCCTCTCACTGCTAATGCTACGGGGAACCACTGCCATTTCTTTTTGTCCCAGCATGACCAATTTCCATAGAGGACAACAATGCCAGTCTTCCGAAAGTCACCTGCAGCATTCTCTCCTGCAGCACGCAGGAAGGCAACGTGCTCTGGTGTCTCTCTCACAAGCAGATACCTACAGACAACACTGGTCCCAATGAGGACCAAGCTCCTTCCATGAAATATGCACTCCCTTTCCCAAATCAACCCAGGAGACTGTCAGCCACACCTCACTGCATGTGAGAGAGAGGAACAGAAGATGAAGCTTCCTCTGTTCTCCCTCTTCTCACTCAGTAGGACACAGAATTACTGTAGAATCACACAGAGAAGGAAAGGCTTCAAACTTGAAAGAAGCAAGGACTAACCCAATAAAACGTAGGAATCTCTTCCCAAACTATCCCTGAAGAAACAGACAGGAAAAGCTAAAAAAAAAAAAAAGTTTCATCTTATTCCCACAGGCAGTGAAAGCTTAAACACTGCTAAAAGCACTACCCACATCTGCAGCCAGATTGGGGTCCCTGGGACAAGGGGACACAACAGAAAGCACAGCTCTCTGGGATTCGCACCACACATGTCCAAACAATTGCTCCAAGAGGTTCACCTTTCACACAGACATGTATCTGGGGAAGCAGAACTGCAGTTACCACCTACATCTTACATTCTTTCCTACTTCCTCCCAGGCACAGCTAGACAAGACACCAGCCAGAGCCTTTACCCAATCCCCCAGAGCTGCTCTGCAGTCCTACAAACACAATTTTATTTAGGTATCTATTTGGTAACACCCTTACCTGTGTTCTGGTAATTCAGCTGGTTTTATCTGGAAATCTCCATTCACCACAATTTCATGTGCCAGTGCCATGTTGGTGACTCCCTTGGCTGTCTCCATGAGCTCTTCTATTGACACAGGCCGAGAAGGACTGGCTGCAACACCAATTACACTGTCAGTTCTCTACAAAAGCCTGCAGAAAAAGTCTTTTGGACCTTTTCCACCTATTGACAGTACAGAGAGTCAAATGACAACCTCAGCTGAAGCTTTTTCTCCTTCCCTTCCTTTCCCACCTGGTGGATGACATAGGTTTGGAGTATTACAAAACACAAAGGAGTGAATCCCAGCTGATATTCTGGCCTCAGTATGTTAATTGCTTCTATCAAGCTCCTTTAAAAACTATATCCAAACAAAACCCCACACCCAAACCAGTACTTCTTCAGGATGGCTTAAAAGCATCTTGGCATCTTTCTCCACACTGTAGGAACAAATAATTCCAAACAGCAGCATTTTCACCACACTACTTCCACAAGTACTGTGCAGATATTGCCATTTCAGTTTTACATTTTTCAAGGAGGTGATTTCACCATTAAAGCAGTCAACAAACAACTGCCATCACTGTTAAGCAGTAGCACACCAGCAGCTAATTATTCTCACTACTTCCAATGCAACTGGCACTCCTCCAAACCTTTTTTTTCCCCAGAGGCCATCACCCAAGCAACAGAGGACATCAAGACCTAGTGCCAGCACCAATGCTAAAAATCTCTTCCCCTGGCAGGCATTTGGGAGTGACCAGGACAGACCAGCAGCCTCAAACTGGGACCTGGGTTAGTGCCTTGATGGATCCACTCCATTCATTTCAGCTACAGTTCAGGCAAAGGAGCAATATACTAACGCCAAAGCAAATGAAACCACCCAGGGATCTTCATAGGCTGGGCTCACTGAGATATGTTTCAGGCAAACTATTATGACCATCTCATTTGATAATCCATGTTGATTGGACTTAAGTAATTACATAGAAAAGGTCTTTCAAAAGTAAGTGACCATCACTCCTCTGCTACTCAGAGCTCTTCTGAGTTTATACTCTATGGTTCTACTGTGCTAATTTTTCATTAATATCTTGCTCTTTTCGTGCAGCCCCCATAAATTTTTATTTCCTTTTGCTTGGAGCTTAATCTTGCATAGTGTCTCTGGGAACACAGCAAGGATTGATATTCTGAGAAGAACCTGCAGACAGCAAAGTTCACAGTGCTCTTGTCCAAGTGCCAAATGACTTCACTCCAGCAGTGGGTGCATTAAGAGCTAAGACTCTTTCATTGACCAAAGATTGCTCTTAAATCACTTTACTTCGTTCTCATACCTTCTCCTTTACACGAGGGAAGGGCTTGAGGTACAATGCAGCACAAGACTGGGCCATGCTTTTCACTTCCATGTGTTCAGAGCCTCTCTATACATCCACTCCGCTTCCTCCCAGGCAACCAGCAAGGCGTAGGAACACAAACTCCCTCAGAACATCTCCCCTGTGTAACATGGCACTAAACACAACCCTAAACCTCAAGTCATAATGAACACTATTAAAAAATAAAAATAATGCAGCAAACAAAATGTTACTGCTGAGCCACTCCCTACAGAAATTTAGAACTAGTTATCTGAATGCTTCTGCCACTTTGAATTGAATTGAATCCCTGGAGCCAGAAAACTTCCCCTTGGAAGTTCTCTTGGAATATCCAAGAAATATTTGGTAGCCATATTGCATTCAGATCCTCATGTTTAAAGCAGAATGACAAAGAAAAATATGCCTTAGGAACAATATGCAGTCCTGCTTGACACTGGAGGTAATATTAGGATTAAATATACAACTTTCCATCTATATTGTGAGGGGACTGCCAGGACATCCCTTAGTTGATAGATAACAGCCTTCCTTGCCCTGCAGTAGGAACAGGGACTGCAGCAATCCAGAGCGTTCAGCTGATAGGGGAAACAGCAGAGACAATTTAGCTGGAACTACACTAGGGCAGTGCTTATCCCTTCCAAGAGCACACACACACCAGGGTGTTTAGGGTATGTACGGCTCAGAGCAATGTGGTCATTGTGTACCATTAAGAAAATGTACACATTGTGTGTCCAATTAAGAAAAAAAGAATATGGGGAGAAAAGTGTTACAGTTTCAAAAGGTATATCATCAAGACTATCACATCACACCATATTTAATTGCAAGGCAGTCAAACCTGCACAGAATGCTATGAAACACTAGGATAGGATTGCCTCCAACAATTACTTAGAACTTACTATTTTTTAATTGTATTTCATAAAGCAGATTTGCTTACACTTTGGCGTATCATTCCTGTGTGACCCTGGAGCACTCTGTCGTACTCTTTTTCGGACAGACTGATCTGAGTTGTCCAAGTTCTCCTCCTGATCATCCTCCAAACCACTCAACTTTTCTTCACTTGAATGCAGCCTGTCAGGATTCTGAGACATTTTCAGTTGGTTCTTTACAAAAAGAAAAAATATGAGAAAGGGAATGAATGAATAAGCATTTTCTGACATGGCTGAGTGGGTAAATATCACCAGGGGCTCTCCTGATTAAGAAAAAGAATTAAGAATGAAAGAATTCTTATGAGGAATTACATGATGTCATCCCCCTAATGGCAGGGGACCTGGATTCAGTGACTCACTTCCCATCTTCCACAAAATGGGATGCTTTCAACACAGCAACCATTTATTTAATCTGCAATCCTAGTAAATTCCAAAAAATCTGAAACTGTTCCCTTGCCATAATGATACAGATGAGAGAAAAAGATACTGTTTTCTTTCCTGGGATTGCCTCTGAGAGAGCAATGAAAAACACCTCCAGAACAATATTGCAAACATGTTTTGCAAAAAGATTATGCCAAATGAGACATTTCATCACTACACAACAATAATCTTCCTGAACATGACATATTCCTGAACTATGATCTGCCCCAACTGCTCACAACTTAAAACCTTTCACTCTGAGCCATCCAAAAGAAGCACGAAAAGAACTAGAGAGAAATTAACACAAAATTCTACTTCCATATTTTCATTATTTCATTCAAGAGTCCTGATTTACGCATAAAATATTACAAATGTTTGGGGTTTTTAATTAAGACAGTAAATAACAGTTATAGCATTTAAAATATTGGTTTATTAGACATTATATACTAAATAATATTTATATCACATTGTAGATATGTCCAGTGTACCCAAAGTTACACTGAAAATACTACCTGAAGAAAATCAAGTCTCACTGTTCATTATCTTCCCTTATTTCATTCCCAGATTTTCCTGTAAAGAATGTAATTTCTACATCCACCATTGAAAACTGTCATACAGGAAGCTGCTGTTCAGACTTTAATTTTACAGAAATCTATTTGAGAGCATATGATGTCTCTAAATTAAATAACCTAGATGTTCTGTGAAGTGGGAGTGAGGAAGAGTCTGCCTTTCAAAATAAAAGAAAGCTCCTGGAAAAATAACAACTTCCTCTTTCCCCTAGCATTCCACCATCCCCACTTTCAGATTTTGAAAGAAACCAAGTTCTCAGCAAGCGATACACTCTCCAGACGCACCTCACAGCTACTAAGAGATAATATAGCATCAAAAACTACACTGAAGAGGATGCAGCAGAAGGCATGCAACAGCGTAGAATTATAAAATGCAGCACTGATATTTATTTTCATACAACAACTGTAATAACTAACCCTGCTCCACCAGTGCTTAAATTGATTGCACAATGTGATTCCACAGGACAGCTGGAAAGCTCAGGGCATATAAGGAACAGTTTTCACTACAGCAATGACTCAGGATCATCATCTTGCTCGATGCATGAGAGACAACAGCATGCAACACTTGCCCACAGCACTGTGTCATTTCTATTTTAGAAGAGAAAACAGCATGAAAAGCTTGGGATAAATGACACAGGAAAACACCCTTGGCACACAGGCATGAGTACAGGTACTGTGAGACTCATTCCACTTCCAGGTGGAACAGAGTCCCCAATGTCCCTGCCCCAGACGCTTGGTCATCTCCTTGTTCACGTGCTGGGACAAAGAAGTATCAGTCTGTCACAGCTGCATTCACACTGGCAGCCCCTGAACCACAGCAGGGAGAGCCTCCAGCTGGCTGGAGCAGCAGCCATCCCAACCAGCAGGCAAGTGGGACATACTCCAGGAAAGGTGGATCTCCTGTCTAGCAGACAAAAGGCCTGTTACTGCAAACACTCCACCAGCAAGAGGATGAGGAGCTCTATTAATAAAGGAGCTGTTCACAAAGAAGATCATAGCAACCGTTGCAATATAAAATATAAAATAGGGCTGGTTAAAGAGAAAGGAAAACCTGTTGTTGAATTTGGCTAGGATAAAAGCATTATCATGAAGGCTCCCACATTCATTCCAGACTAGACAGTCATTCTTCCTATCCATTCTCTTCCTCAAGGCATCCTCCTGAAGTCAAATCTGAACCACAAAGATGACTCAACCAAGCCGAACTTAAGTCTTTAATGCACACAATGCTTCCTAGTGCCTTGCAATCTCTCACTGTACTTTATCCTCACTACCCTGAGAAAAGCAGAGAAATACAATATACCTCACTTACTGAGTGGAAACTGAGGTTTGAGTTCAGTTTCTTGAGGACTCACAGAAGATAAATGACAGGGACAAGATAATCAGTCTCCTGACTGCTGCCCCCAGCTTTGCCCAGCAGGCCATCATTCCTACCACACAGATTACATCCTGAAGTGTTGCCTTCCACAAAATGGCAGCTCAAGAGCTACAGTCTCAAACCCAGGCCAAGTTTCATTTAATTACCATTTGTTTTTTTAAAAGTCCCATTTCAGCTATGGGAGGCAGGTAGAAGAACCCCTGGGCCATTCTACCAAATGATTGTTCAGCAGAGGAAGTAAACAGGCACACTTGTTGGTTTAGTTGTTTAGTTTGCAACACTCTGCTCTTTTCTGATGGATTACTGCTATTATTTGCCAGAACACATCTAGAACATATCCTGTTTCCACTGGGTAAATAAGCTTGACAATACCTCTTCCAGAAGCATGATCGTCATCACTCCTTTCACAGAAACAATTCTGACACTGAACAGAGCAGAGTACGTCTTGGCACTTTCCTTCCATTTATTTTTAATGAAAACAGAAATGCAAGAGAAAAACGCAACATATTAAAATGTAAACAAAACCTTTTCCACGGGTTCTTTTCGTTAAAGATCCTCAAACCATCTGATGCGCACCAGCACTAAATAAACTTTACTGTGCTTCTCTGGAGCACACACAAGGTTAGAGCAGTAGCTCCTCACTCCCAGCGATGTCCCACTGCATGAGACAGGACCTGAGAGCTCCCCGGCCTGCGGCCCGAACACACCAGGCTGCCTTTCCTCAGCCTTCACTCCAACGCTAAACTCTCCTCTTCCCTCTGTTCACCTGCCACATCACAACCTACTTTCCCTTGTAATCCACTAGCAGGCATGCCGCAGCCTGCACCCTGTCCCTCTTCCAAACTAAAAGGGATGCTGTGAAATTCCACTGTTTCCCCTCCGCCGCCTATTCCGTGTGAGGCCCTCCCACGGCCATCGGCATGTCCAACAGCACGGGGAGCACCCAGGGCACCGTCCCCATCCCCACCGGGCCCGGCAGCAGTGCCGCCGCTCCAGCCCCGCGCCGGCCACGCTTTCCTTGCCACCCCTGCGCAAGGCTCGGGAGCTCATCAGTGGGCTGAGGGGGAAAACGAGCCCGGGGGGCGGGGGGGGTGGTCTGTGGGTTCCTGGACCGAACGGGGAGCGGGGGCGATGCGGTGCCGAGCCCGGCGGCGGCCCCGGCGCAGCGCTCCCGGCCGGGCCCGGAGCCGCCGCGGCGCCCGCTCGGCGCTGCCGGGCCCGGGCCCTGCCCGCCGCCCCCGGCCCCACCGCCACCGCCCTCCGCCTCGGGCCGCCCCCCGGCCGGGCCGCCCCGCCTTACCGCCCTCGGAGCACCCTCCGCGGCCGCCGGCTCCGACGAGTCCGGCCCCTGCTGCGGCCGCGGAGCGGGGCTGGGCCGGCGCCGCAGCCCGAGCGCAGGGCGGGCCGCGGCGGCTCCGGGGCGGGGCAAGGGCCCCACCGCCCCCCGCGCCGGCGCCGGGCTCCCCCGCGGGAGGGGCGCTGAGGTGCCGCTCTCGTCGGCAGCGAGTAGCGCCAGCGGCCCTCAGAGCAGCGCGGGTTCGCCTCGCTGCAGCCGAGCGAAGCCCGACCCCGACCAGAGCCCCTCACAGCCTCCACCCGGGCTCGGACAGCGATGGGGTCTGCCCCCTCACACAACGCTGATTCAGATTCACTGCCGCAGCAACCAGGGAAAGCAGCCCTGGCTTGTCCTCAGACAGCTGATCCGGGTCAGACACCTGATCAGGGTGGCCGCCAGTCCCTCCAAAGAGGAATCTGAGGTACTCTCAGAGGAGCTGCATCAGTCCATGGAGTGAAAGGAGGGTGCTGCCCGTGCCTTGTGCCCACCTCTGAGTGCCCCTGTCCCGTTCTCCCCTCCGGGCTGCTTCTCCGTAGCCCGAGCGCAGACCTAGCCCCAGAGCCAAGTGCCTCACGGGGCAGGGGATCTGTCATTCGGGACTCTCACTGCAGCAGGCCATGGCCACAGGCAGCAGCTCCTGTTCAAGATAAGGATCTCATCCTCTTAACAGTGGTGTGTTAGAGCAGCAGGAGGTAGAAAGGGAAAAGACTTCTGCTGAAGAGCAACCACTACCTTAGGACTTCCACCCCCACATTTTAACGTATGAGCTAAGCCAGTTTTCCTCAGGAAGTGCACTTATAACAAAAACCTTTCACTTTAAGAACTATAACTACTAAAAAGGCTTATACTAGTTTTCAGGAACTGGTTATTGTTAGAAGTCCTTTCTAATTGACTAGAAGAAGCTTTTTACATGTTTGTCTTCTATCCCCGCTGAGGACAGAGTAAAACGTTGTCCTGTTGCACACCAAGTCCTTCAGCTCCATTCAAGAGAAACGCTCTGGCCCCTGGCAGCAGACACCACTAATGACTGAGGCATTAGTTAGCGAGACATGACAGTCTGACACAGGACTGTGTTTTTTAAGAACAGCTCAGCACATGTGACTGTAACAGTTATTACTACTTGGTTGTCATAAATTAGCTTTTGTTCCCAAATAAAAGAACAGAGTTCAACACATTAAATGGAACAAAATTTGGGGTTTTTTTCCAACAGCAGCTGTAATGAAGTTTTAGTGACATCATACCAAAGAAAACTCCACAACAGTCAAAATGAGATCTCCAATCATGCTCTGTGTGTGTATATATATATATATATACACATACACACACACATACACACACACACATATATATATATGCTTGCAGTTGCCTGTGCTGCAAAGCTTGGGATTTCCACCGCAGACCAGACACGATTAAGAAATGCCACAAGAACAGCCAAAGGCCCTTCATTCACTCCAGCACTTTTCTAATTACAGCTGGTGCCATTAGTAAGAGTTAGACAGACCAAAACACTGTGGGGATGAAGATAACCAGCCACAAATAGTAGATCCTGTGGCAACCAAAGGCAGACTGACTTAAAAATCCAGACTGAGTTCACCATCCCAGGAGAACTAATTCCTCAATATGGTGCCATTTGAGCTTAAAACAGCACAGTAATTCGTCACACACGAATATATAGAGGATAGAAGAAAGCCTGAAGAAAGGCTGTGCAATATCAAGAACATGGTTTTTAGCTCCATCCAGCACACAGCAAGTCAAAGATCAATGCTATGTGACAGTCACGTAATCCAAGGCAAATTAGGAAAAAAGTGTTCGTCATAAAATTCGGTGCTGGGGCAAAAGGTGGCAGAGAGATCTCATTCGTGGTGTCTTCCAGCTCAGTGATTTTGATATTTGAATAGAGTCAACACACTTGACTTTTGGTGAGGAAAAGGAAGGATTACTTTGGTCCTATAGCAATTAAGAAAGAAAAAAGCTAAACTATATACACAGGCTAAACTCAGGTACTGTTGCCTTTGGTAATAATTGCAGAAATTCCATCCATTTCCACAAAATAATTTTATTAGGCAGATACATGAATATAAAAGATTTACGAATATATTAGTGTTTTCAATGCTGGAGTATACAAAGTTATCAATATTAGGAGTCTCACACACACATATCAGTAACTCTGTCTCCAAAATACTGCATAAAGATACTTGGATTACTACTATGAAACTGACCTAGCAGCCTCTTTCTCTCTTTGTCAGAGAGCTTTGAATCTTCATCTATAGCTTTCAGCAGAGATAACAGCTCATCTTTTGTGGTCTTCTCTGTGTTGGAGCGATACTCCCTTTCATCAAGTTTTTGGCAAAAGGTATAACCTGAAAGGAAACATAAAACCTTCAGAGGATTATCACCATGCTTCACCCCACCCTCGAGACTCTCCAGACCCACCCTCCTTTAGATCAAATCAGTCATTGTTACAGCAAGTCTTTTTGCATCACTCATTTCTCATCTGGGGGCATGACAAGATGAAAAAGCTCCACTTGAAACATTACCTGCTATGTTACTGGGATCCTGGCCTTTCTGCAGAGCCAGCAGTTTATTGCTGACCATTTTGTGCAGTGTCCCTGGGATCTTGAACAGAAAGAGAGGACAATGCAACAGCAGCTTAGAAAAGGCAGTTCTGCGTGAGCATCCAAGATAACCAAAACATGGCCATTTTCTAGGTCTTACCTTTAACACATCTCTTTGGTTGTCCACAAGAAACAAGATCAGGAGGTCAGTTTTCCCTCTGGATAAGTTTTTATTGTTGATTATAGCTTTAGAGAATGTTCTTTTCACAACCATCCTGTTGTCACTCTAAAGAACAAGGTGAAATAATGACCAAAAGGGGAGAGTTAGTCCCCCCATTAAGAAGGGCACCACCTTTGTTCTTCTGAGTCACTGCTTTTCCTGTAGTCACAAATTTAAGCTACAAAGGTGTTTTCTAACCAGTATCTGGGACCTCTGGATTTCAGTAAGTGTAGAACAACCGTTAAGAATGCACATTTACCTCCTTCTGTAGCTTGAGCTCAGAGTGATGTGCTGCAACAGCCATGAAGTACAGCAGTCTCCTGAACTCCTCCCTGACCTGGCTGTCTAGGAGTTTCAAATAGAGTTGAACAGCTTCTAAAGATTGCTCCATCTTCCCATTCACTGTGAGAGAGAAAGGCTACTACTGTCATATTCATTTGAATAAATGTTACAATAAAACTCCCAAATTAGCCAGTAAAGAGATGACCATCTCTCTAAACAGAACTGGCCAAACACAGCAATTCATTCTCAAAAAAGCTTCTACCAGGCTGATGAGACCATCTTGCAGACTCTCTGACAGCACCCCACACACAGGCATTCAGCCTGACATTTAAGCTCCCTTGTAATTAAGTTCAATTACAGTTCAGCCATCTTGACTGGGATGTGAAACACTGAAAAAGGAAAATGGTTCTAATAAAGAAAAAAATTGAGTGACCTCTTGTTGTGGTAATAAAAACCAAAGAATATTTCCTAGATACCAGGGCTAGTTTGATGAATTAATTGCAAACCACTCTGTAGACCTTTGCTAAATTTTAATTTGCCTTACTATGCAGGATAGCCATTTTAGATGTGTGAATTCTTTAAATGCAGTAGGTTGTACTAATATCCTTCATCATGTAGAGAGGAAGAATAGGATATAAATGAGAAGTGTTTCAATGAACATGGAACAAGAATAATCCAGGCAAAGAACTACAAAAAATAAAGAGATCTAGGATGAAACATTAATTGAGAACTAAACCATCGAAAGCTTTCTAACATGCTGTCTAAACAAAATTTAAGAAACATTTCTACGTAAAAAAGTAAAAGTTGTGAATGGGATACAAAGCATCCACACAGCTTTCAGTTTAGCTCTTAATTAGGCTATATTTATATTCCATTTCCCATGGATATCCAACTTCCATGGATATCAACTAGTACCAAAGTACAGCACTCTGGTTTCACACCCATTCTACACAGATCTGAACAAAGATTACAGGACTACATACAGTCAGAACCAAAATGTCAAAGAACAGTCTTTATGACTAGAAATTAAAACAACAAAGAATTTACTTACCTAATAGTTCTGCAATTCCTAAATGAATTTCAGATGCATGGCTTAACAGTGGCTCCTTTCTTTGGCTGTAGTATCTACCAATGTTTTCAAAAAGCAGCAGTTTCCAGGTATCTGCTTTGTCTGGCTGATCAGGCAGGTTCCTGCTAATATCTACCACCACATGATCTGGAAGATATTCCAAGCAATCTATTGCTGCCGAGAGCCACTCGTCTGTCCTGGAAGACAGAAGGGTTTAGGGTTTGTAGCATTAATTGTGGATGCCCTTAAGAGCTGGCTGCAATGCTTTCCACAGAAAGCAGGTAGACTGGTTCCTCCATCACAGTGAAAACTGCATGTGTAGGCACTTAAATCCATAAGAAATTCACACACACACACTTCACTTGACACACTCAGGTACATCATAGTCATAAGCCTCTTTGTTATGTATTTAATCAAGATGAAAAATTAGTAACCCACAAGTAAACAGTCACAAGTAGTAAAACCCAAAGTCAATCATGTAATCTACTGTTAGATAAGGACACAATTATCACTAGATAAACAGAAACATGAACCTTGATCTGATTCAGACTGGTACAAGTTTTTCAGAGAATGTTTTTAACTCTATGCACAGTTTCAAGCTCAGCATTCTTAGCTCTTTTAATACAGCAGGATGGACTAAAGTAGTTCTCACAAGTAATGTCTCTAGGAAAAACTTTCATGATTATTACAAAACCTCTATTCTTCCCTCAATGCAGCAAAGAATTTCCCTTCTGAATACTCTCAACTACTGTCATTGCATTTAAAAACCATTCTAGTGTTCAGCAGAAATTCTCAATTGTTATTTACCAGTTATTCCAGTCAAGTCCAACAGGGAAAAAAGTGCCTGCATTTGTCCTTTCTGCAGCACTGAGACTACGACATTTCTCCCCAAAGACCAACTGTACTTTATATCCACATGAAAAAAAAAGTTTTTCAGAGCTGCAGAGGAGAGCAATGAGTACTTACTGTGAGTCACTGAAAGCCTTGAGGATCTCTCTGTCCAGGTAATTACTTGTGATGATGTATCCAGGTGCTTTCCTGGGCTTTGGAACCTGAGGTCTAATCTCCTGGTGCTCAAGCAGAGACTCCAGGAGAGGGAGGTCCACCAGATGCAGCAGGCGAGCAATTGTTTGTTCTTGCCACACTTCATTAATAACTGGGAAGGGTGGATGCACAAAGCACATGGAGACTCAGCATGTGCAAAAACCGATCACAAGAAAGATAATTCCCCTTCCTCCCATCAGGCCTAACATAACAGAATAATTTAACCAAAATAGAGACTTGCAGTAGCAAAGCATGTGGCTCTTATCAGCTTGAAGTGCCTTTTATCACCACAAAAGGCAAGAATTACCCATTTGTTTAGTTAACTACAAGTGTGGGAGAACTGCTTTTCGGATAAGTCTGAAGTGCCTTACACTCTTTATGCTCTAATTTGCGAACAAACTTTGTTCTAGATAAGGCATGAAAAAAAGTGCAACAGTGACACTCTCCTTATCACAGCTTCCTTGGATATGATGAAACCGCAGTTTCTAGGATGCATTAGCACTTTTAACCAAAGGAAAAAACATATTAGATCATAGTTTAGTCTGAAAGAGAAGACATGAATTGTCAAGAATAGTTTCACACAATGCTGAAGGAATGCTGGATGTGCAGATACACAATTCAAAAGCTAGGGAGGACTTTCAGCTAACAGCAGAGTATTTGCCCTGACTAAAACAAGCCCAAAAATCGTGCAGGGAACACAGTATTATGAATATTCCTAACTCAAATCAAGCTCTATGCATTGGGTATTCTTCTCCACAAAATTCAACGCTGATTTATTTCAATCAAGAGACAATGCCTCTTATCTAATGAAATAAAAAGGCAAAAGACAAGCCTGCAACAAATATAATTTGCCTTTTCATGACATGGTGTTCAAACCAAAATACCATGTCAGTTTGCCTCCCTCTCCAGCCTGGGAGGCATAAGTCTTTCCAGTCCTACAGAAGTATCTTCCTTCTCCCACAAACAAATGACTGTGACATTATTTGGCTTACCTCGACGGGACAAGCTATCCAAGACATTTACTTGAGGGCTATTTGCAGGCTTTAGACTCAGGTTTTCCCAGAGATCCTCCAAGCTTTCTGGTTTGAATGGAGTAGAGTGGGACAACATGTTCTTCTCACATCTAAGATTAAAAAGTTTTTATATATACTTATATCTGTATATATGGATAACCAAACATATCATGCAACACACAGATATGGGTAACTGTCCCAAGATTAAAAATTTTCTCCTATATAGATATTTACATAATCTTCCCCCTCTTCTCCCCTGCGTGACACTTTCTCTGTCCAAGTCACCCAGGAGAACGTATGATACCCTCAAGAATCAAGTGCATGTCAGAGTCACATTCGCAATTCCTCTCTTGGAACTGGTCACAGCTAGCATCAGCAGGCTACTTCTACCACCACAGAGGAAATTTGGGAGGAAGAGAAATTATATTTCAAAACCCAAACAAAATTCACCCCTCAAAACCTCCAGAGCTTTAATACATTGTCCCTGAGGGTGAAGTGGTGACAAAAGTTAAGAGCTGTTCTTGAAAAACCTGGGAGGCGATTGCTCCATAGTTATGGGGCTTGTTCATGTCATCAGCTATGGAAAGGCTCCAGAAACCTGTCACTCTCTGTGCATTTGCCAATTCTTCTCATAAATGCTTTCACAGACTGTCGAGTAGGCACATAACCACTCCAGCTACAAAAATCACTGTTCCTCGAAGCATAGCTGTATAATTTCAATTCTCACAGCTTCTTTGGTTTAGGGCACTGCAAGAGCTTTTTGATGTCCATTATCTTTGACTCGGATGCGACAAGCTGCATGTATTGATAGATCTGTTCCTTTCACTAAATGAGGAAATGTAACCCAATGGATCTGTGCCCTGCCCAGAAGAAAAACACCTTCATTCTACAGTAATAAAACAGGAATAATCCTGTTTAATGACTGTTTGTCCAATATATACTAAGTCTTACTTTAACAGCTCCTTGTGATTAAAATATTTTTAAGTACCACACATAAGTAAAGTGGTTTTAATATCTCATTAATTCTCTTTTTAAATGAAGACTTGGGATAGTTTGTTTTAGTACAGAACAAGAGCTAGTGGGAGGGAGGGGAGAAGCAGGACAAAGGAAGTATTTTTAAACTCTGTTCCTCTACTTTTCTCATCAGGGTTGATGCACTCAAGTTCACATTTGCTACTCACATAAACATGCCAATTGAATAAGGAATTTCCTTTTTGGGTCAATAGTATTTACAACTTTTAAAAGTGCACATCGCTAAAACTACTGCATTAAATACACCCACATAGTTTCTTCTAAGAGTATGTCAGAGTAGGTGCAGAGATGAACACTCAACAAAAATTGTTTAAGGGAAGTCATTTGGTGAAAGTGGCATCTACATGTTCTGCTTTGTGAGGGTTTAGTTAGCAACAGGGTTTTCTTTGTCCACTCCTAAAGAGACAGGGAAACAAAATCTCACTGCTGCACTTCCCTCTGGTTCTAGGATGGTGGGCAATAGCATAACAGCAGAGCAGCCTGCTACCCTGCCTGAGAAGGAGTCATACATACATAAAGGAACAGCTGAAAAAAGAGCTAAATTTGAAGTGCAGTGAAGATGATGAAAGGAGAAAACAATTTTTCTTTAGAAGTTGCATGGATTACTGGTTTATACCAGAGCTAGATGTGCAGTGACTAAAGATGGCCCTGTTGCATTAACCTGTTTGATGCGCTTGAATTCCAGCTGGTTATATTGATTTAGATCAGTATGTAAATGCATTTAATTTCTACACTCTCACCTCCTTCCCCCAAGGTGATGTGATAACAGACAGAGAAAACAAGTAACCATGCAGGCTGAGTGATTTACTCTCTTCAAATTGCTGTTTCCTACCTGTCTTCCACCCACAAACATCTATGTATCTCATCTATGTATCTTATTTTTTCCCCTCTAAATGGACAACAGTTTTCTCTCCCCCAGAATACATAACATTTTCCTTTTGTAAAAAGTTCCTTCCCTTCACCTCTGTTTACTAACCTCTGTGGGGCACACTGCTGGTAATCCTTCTCAAGCTCTGGTTGGTTGGAGGCATTTGTGAATCTGTAGAGGCTGCTGCTGCTGTCTTCAAACACAGAGCGTTTTTCTTTGCCAAAGACCCTCGTCGAGACAGCCTCGAACACTTTGTAATCCATCAGCGCTTGGCACACACGCACTATCTTAGCTCGGGAAATATCCACATCCCCAAAATACTTGTTCTGCAGAAGATGGGCAAAGACAACGTCCACTGCATCCGAACCAATGAAACAGTCATGGTAACACTTCAGGTTCTGGCGGCGCTTCTTCACTTCCACTTGAGTTTGAAGAGCACTGATAATGCTGCTCCAGACGTACGTCGCTCCAAATGGCTTCTGCGCCAAGCTAAAGCCTGAGAACAGAGACAAAGCCTGAATTCATGCTGCAGGGAGAAGAGAACAGCCCCTTTCTGGCTTCTAGTTTTCATTAATCTCGTAAGGGTTTAAAAATCTTTGAGACTTCCACTTTGGCTTGGGTTAACACTCAGGCATTAACACTTTGTTATTTCCTTAGCAAGCCAGTCTGCTCTGTACCAGTATGTCTCTCTCTCTGGTGGTTCCTCTCACTGCATCAGCCTAAAGCTTTACAACCAGGAGTTCCTGTTTTTTCAGCCTCTCACTTTAACACTGTGCTTTTGTGTGTCCCTCGGTCACCTAATGGTTACAGCTGCAAAAGCGACGCCTAAGCAGGCAGGTCCCATAACCACAACACAGCTGTATGTACTTGTAACTCCCCCGTTCCTCCACTAACAGAGCATCACAGCTGGGCAGGGAAGAGGGGAGCAGGGATGAAGAGACACATCAGAACCTTGTTTCCTACAAGCTACCTGACATCAATGCTTAGCACACCACTAACAAGTCCATGGATTCTCTTGAGACACCACTCCCTCAACACTTGTCCCACCTAAAAGTCTTCAGCCACCATGGCTCCAGCAGAGACCTCAGTTCTCTGCACCCAGTGCCACTTCCTTGAGCCAATCAGTCTTCCCTCCCCCAGTGAAACCACTGAACTATTACTCATTTACCAGTCTGATTAGAATAAAATGCCAGCAGCCAACAGTTTGACCTGAGGCTACACTCAGCCTCCACAAGGACTTAAAAACACACAAAGTTTGCAGGTGGCACCTAACTGGGGAGAGCTGCAGCCACCAGTGAGGCTAGAATTAGAATAAGTTTCTCAGCAAGTCAGATGAATGATTTACTAAGAGCGAAAGCAGAGGAAGAAGAGAGAAATCAAAAGCTGAAGGATGAAATATGGAACGAGGAGTTGGCAGCAAGCCTACAGAAAGCCATCTGGGATTGTGACAGACCTCAAACCAAATGAATTAACAGTGCAATGCAGTGTTTGAAAAAAACAACAACATGCAGCTCCTTCTGGAACATATTACCATGAGCATTTTCCACAGAGATGCAGGGGGTGGTTTTTTTCTGTTCTGTTTATTCTGAAGTGGCTTTAGTTAGAAAACGGTATTCCAATTTGGGGAACCAGTTTCCAGCTGATGCCCAGCTACCAGAAAGACAAGAAAATGGCAAATTAGCAGCAGAAAAAGGAAAGGCAGAGAGTCAATAAGACTGGAAGGGAAAGAAGGGAACACAATACCATTTGAACACACGAACACTTAAGAAAGACAGCAACAGTTATCTTTCTGAAAAGATTCGTGGCAGGGGAAAAAACAAAAAACAAAACAGCTTTGTAACACGCAGCATTGAACCAGCCATGGTAGAAATCTCCCAGAACCTGCAGTTTCCAAAGCTTTAAAAGTACAAGACAGACTGGGTACGCAATTGCTGATACTTTAACCTGATGACACCTTCAGGAAGGCAGAACAAAAACAACGAACACAGAATTCCCTTCCAACCCTACACTTATTGAAGTAGCCAAAAGCAGGCTACACTCTTTGGGAAGAAAAAAACCCCAAACCTGACACCACCAAACACACAACAACGCTGGTTTCTGTTACTAGAATAAATACCAACACGTACAACCTGAAATACTTTAATTACTACCCACAGCTTCATCACTTCTTCCTTACACGCACAGAGCCTTCAGATCTTTTCTGGGGGAAGCGGTATTAAGTGTGGCATTAAGGCTGCAAGTTCCCACAAAGATAAGGTGCTCAAGGTAGGGAAAGAAAAAGAGCAAAACCAGTTCCCAGCGAGCACCCTCTCACCTCGTAGGCACCTGCTCTTATCCCGCGCTGGGGACACGGAGCTGCCCGCGCCTCCCCGGCACCCACCCCGCCCGCAGCTCCGCGGGCACCGGGCGGGCACCGGCACTGCTGCTCGGTCCGAAGCTGCCGCTCCCGGGCGGCGGAGCGGGCGCGCAGCCGGGACGGGGTCCCCGGACGGAAGCGGCTCCCGGCGCCGCAGCGCGGTCAACTTTTGAACCTCGGCGGAGCCGGGAAAGGCGCCGAGCGGAGTTACCGCCGGCGGGGACTCCCCTCCCGCAGCGGGCAGAGCCGTCCCGTCCGTCCCGCCGCTCCTGGGCTGCGGGCAGCCCGCTCCTCCCGCTCCTCCCGCTCCCAGCCCCGCTCCCAGCCCCGCTCCCGGTCCCCGGCCGTACCTGCTGGCCTGGCAGCGGGGCGGCAGACCGCGCTGAGGTTCAGAGTCGCCACCTTCTCCCGCACGGTAGCCATAGCACGCACCGGCTCCGCGCGTCTGCCGCGCCGGGCGGGCCCGCGGCACAAGGAGCTCGCGGGGGCGGAGCCGCCGCGCCCACGCCCATGGGCGGTGCCCGGCCCGGGACAGAAAGGGCAGCGACCGCCCGGGCACTGTCCGAACTGCTTCCAGCACGGCTTCGTTTCCGTGTGCAAGCGTGGAATAGTCGTCAGGAGTGGAAGGGAGCCCGGGAGATCATCCAGTCTAATCCTCCTGAAGAGGTGAGCCGGAGCAGGTGACACAGGAAGGCGTTTGGGTGGGCTTGGAGTGTCTGTTCCAGTGCCCTACCACCCTCAATTGAAAGAAGTTCTTTCTCATATTCAGATAAAACTTCTTGTGTTTTAGCTTACAGCCGTTGCTCCTCGCCTTGTCACTGGGCACCATCAAAAAGAGCCTGGCACCATCCTCTTGGCTGCCACCTTTGAGATATGTATTGATGAGATCCCCTCTCAGTCTTCTCCAGACTAAACGGGCCCAGGTCCTGCAGTCTCTCCTCTTAAGAGAGATGCTCCAGAGCCCTCATCATTTTTGTGACACTCCACTGGACTCTCTCCAGTAGCTCCTTGTCTTTTTTGTACTGAGGAGCCCAGAACTGGACACAGCACTCCAGATAAGACTAGCAGCATCCATGGGAAGTGGGAAGAGGAGAAATGCTGCGCAGGGCTGGTGCCACTCAGGGTCATGGCCCTGGTGTGAGAGCACCAGTGGTCCTGGATGGGGAAGTGCAGGGAGCAGTCCTGGCCCTTCCTACAGCACTGGGAGCACCAACCATAATCCTGGCAGCAGGATACACATCCCTGTTGACAGAGCTCAAAATGATAGATTTCACAGAATCCCAGGATGCGGCAGGCTGGAAGGGACCACAGTGGGACACCTGGTCCAGTCTCCCTGCTCAAGCAGGGCCATCCCAGAGGCACAGGGCACGGGATTGTGTCCAGATAAAATATCTCAGTGAGGAGACTCCACACCCTCTGTGGGCAATCTCTTCCAGTGCACAGTCACTGCACAGGGAAGAAGTTCTTCCTCAGGTTCAGATGCACTTCCTGTGCATCTGTTCCTGCCCACTCTTGTCCTGTTACTTGGCACCAGTTAGATGTGCCTGGCTCCATCCTCTTGGCTTTAAATATTTACACACATGGATGAGATCCCCTCTCTCTTCTCAAGGCTGAACAGGCCCAGCTCCCTCAGCCTTTCCTTGTAACAGGGATTATCCAGTCCTCCAATCATCCTCATTGCCCTCAGCTGGACCCACTCCAGGAGCTTTATGACTCTCTTAATTTCTCTCTTAATTAATTCTCTTTGTTTCTCCCCTATTTACCATGCTATTTAAAACCCCAAACTGGTCAGATCTATTTCTGACCTTGTACGTGGCCATGGCCGAACACCTGAACAGTGTCCTTGGTTTGAACACCACAGGTGGCTGAAGTTTTCCTGTGGTGACTTCTGTGAGCTGTTTATTATAGCAGCTGGCATTTCTCATTGCAATGAAATAATAAATTCATTTTCAGAGTAATAAGTGTTTTTTCCTACTGCCTGCAGCAAACTGCTGAGAGATCCAACATAATTTTCCACTAAGTAAAAAGTATAAAGTATTTTTATATTCTTACTCAATGAAAGTGTATTAGAACAACATAAAATCATTCATGTTTTTTGGACTGATTTCCATAGGGACAAAGCAAAATTCATCTCCTGATACAGAAACTTAGAAGTATGTAATGCATATTAAAGACCAAATAATATAATGTTACAAGTGATTCAAAAGTTCACTTTGAGTCATCAGATTATTGAACTTTAGCCTGCTGTATGTCAAATTCCGAGCTAGCAGGTATAAATGCAGGATGTTTGCTATCCACTTTTTATCCTCATTTGTCGCACTTACAGGTAGGGCACTGCAAGTCTGTTCATTGTATGCAAATAAATAGACAATGCACTTCATTTGAAGCTGTGAAAAATTACTACAGCAAGTAGGTATCACAAACTTGTGGCAGACAAACATTTCTTCATGTTTCATTGCCTGAGCAATACAATATTTAATAAGGGAGTTCTAAACATGGAAGTTCTTGTCAAATTTTTCAGATAAGGAAGTCTTAAGTCTCTGGGCACAGAGAAAAAGGAACCTATTCAAATTTTAGCAAAATGCTAGCCTACCAAAATGAAAGTTCATTTTATTTCCTCAACAATAGGAAGTGACTAACAGAGATTTATTTCTTGGGGGAAGAAGGGAAGACGTGAAAAAAAAAAAAGTATTCCTGACTCACAGGTGCCATTAGGAACCTAATAAAATAACATATTATAAGTAGGTCAATGGGGATTTCCATGATGCACTATTTTATTATTCCCTGCTTTTGTAGCAGTTTGATGCTAGACTTTTTTGATGAATTGCCAAAATATAACTGCAAATCAGTAAATGCCAGAGTACATTTTTATTTTTAAAAATTATTTATTTTTGCACAGTTGCTCAAATTAAGTGATGCAGTCAATCATTCTGCAAAGGTTCACCTAATCTTGAGAGAACTTAAACCTACAGATATTTTCAAATAGGAGGTGCACCAATCAGTTGAGAACATTACACTTTAGATAGAATGATTTGTCTAAACACTGCTTGCAGGGGACAGAGCAAACCACTGTGACCTGCTCATCAAGAAGTTTGTAAGGTTTTTATTGTTGTATTTTATTACCAGGGGATCAGCAGCCTACCCTGGATTTCTGCCTTTGCCTTCATGTTTTCTCATAGTGACCACAGCCCTGAGCCCCCAGTTTTGACAGAGGCAGATGGCAGGTAATGGCTGCTCAGACAGCTGTGGTCAAACAGTATCTGGTATCAAAGGATTTTGAGAAATGCTATCTTTTGGTATTTCTTAAAATAACCTAGTTATAAAATGTTTTCCTAAAGCACCGATAGACTTTTATGTAATTATTAATAGATACATAATTATTTACAGTATCATAATTTGTTTATGCTTTTATATAGTCACTTTAAATAGTGCAACCTCATGCAGCCAGTATGGTCTTGGCTGGTGGAACTCCTCAGGCTGTGGTGGAAGGATCTCAGGATGAAAGTACAACTCGCTGTATCTGGTTTCCCCTTCCACACTGTGTTCCCCTAATTAACCTCCATAAAGCTGAACAAGAAAAATGCACAAGAAAATGCCAATTACAAAGACAGAATTAACATAATTTATTCAAAAAAATGGGTTAAGACCAATGTGTTTTTAACAAATCATGCAACCAAGTCCTAGTTTGTACAGTTGTGTTGGATTCTTTGCAACTGTTATAAAGAACTTTTATAGCAAGGTACAGCAAAATAAAAGTATATTTTCATTTCTTTCCAGGTCATCTAGAAATACTCCTACCAGCCTACAGAATGATCAGGAGAGTGATTATGTTTTGAAGAACTTTAAAACTTCCATTTTCAAAAATTTCTGAATCTCATGTAAGAACTGTAGGGTTTAATTAGAAGTATAAAGCAGAAACAGAGTATTTAAATACAACGGCCACAATTTCAGGCATGTCTGCTGCTCAGGAGCTGATTAACTTCCTCATGTCAATTAAGTGTTTGCTCAAGGATAAAGATGATGATAAAGGATAAAGACCACACCTTCAGGCCTTGTCTGATAATGGGGAGAGAGAAGGCAAAATGGAAACTTGCAGCTCACAAAAGGAGGAATGATGCTCACCTTCATGCAAAATGCTGTCTCACTTTTTCCATAATGAACTTGGAAGCTGGGCGGCCAACCAGGATGTGGAAGTGAGAGCACCTGTAACTTCCACATATTCTGGGCACAAATTAAGGAGATATAATTGGATAAAAGACCTTGCAAAGTACAAACATGAGTGCGTGATTAAGTATTGCAGAATCACTATCAAAAAGACAAAAGTTGGAGGCTATGTCACCTCAAAGAGATGGAGGCATATTAATAGAAAATATGGTGTGCTGCTCTTTTATCTATGGCAGATCAATGTGTGGTTAATTGACTGAGAAATCTTATGTGTTCTTCAAAGAAACACAGGAAAAGGTTTCAATTTCATAATTTAATAAAAACTGAAAGGACACCAAACCTTGAACATAAGCTGTTCTAAAACCAAAAAGTGTACAGTGTTCTGTTCCAATTACTATTCAAATTTTAAATCCCAAAATCCATATTGACTTGTTGCTGAAAATTGACTAGGAAATAGAGGGATTTTTGCAGAACTACACTATCCAATTTCTTATTTTCAAAAGAATTTAGATCCCACTTTTCTGAATGGTAAACATAGAACTTTGCATTTCAAATGCTGATATTACACCTCCAAACACATCAGAAGGCTCTCTCTTCTATATAAAGCTTCCTTCTTTAGATTTCAAATTTCTTCCCGTAACAATAAAGCTTTAAATATTAAGTGTATATCAACACAGCTTTAATGTATATATACATTAAATATTTTGCCATTATCATCAGGACCTGTTGAACTCAACCTTTATGTCTGTTTCTGAAAAAGCATAGCAATTAATAATTACCATAAAAATTCAGAAAAATATTCCAGTTATTTAGAAGTCACATTTCTGTTTTTTCCCCACTTAAATATCAACAATGCCTGTATTCACTACAGTGGTGAAGCTGATGAAAGGAGAACATTATAAAGAGTAACCCTTAAAATGTTGCTCCATTCCATTCACAAACATCGAGACAAATCAAAGTTCAGCATATGGTTCACTGTCACACAGAGATACTCATGGAAGGGCAAATCAACAGCTTCTGTTACAGAAATTGCTACAATTATCATGGCATTATCAAATCTCTTCTACTTCATTGTCTGAAGATACAAAGGCCAGTTTATTACTAAAAGGTTTTCCATAATGAAATGGATCTATAAAAATTGGAAAACTCTCTTCTCTGGTAATCTCAAATTTAAGAAAATGAACAGCTATTCACACTATCAGATTGCAAAGGGCTGTCTGACAAGCCAGAAAGATCTGAAGGCAGATTACAGAGTTGCCACAGTGAATTTCCCTTATTACTGAGTAACAGGTTCTGCTATTTGTACCTCAGAGCTCGGGACTGAACTCCATGGGCTGGAGAGGACAAACACTCTCCCTTAGGATGCAGAGTGGGTTATTCACGTATTCATTCTGCTTGGTCCCATTTCCCATCTACATTTGAATTAAAAAAGAGGACGGTGTAGTTCTCTGGGATAGTGATGCCATCTGGCAGCACTGAAGCCATAAACAACCACAGCATCTGCCCCACCATGGAGAGGCTGCTCCAGAGTGCACCTGGCCTGGGCAAGAGCATGATTTACTCCTCAAGTGCAGCCCTGGAATTTTACAGCGGAGTGAAATCCGTAAGGATTCCACCCTGGCATTTTTGAAGAGGCTGGGACAATAAACAAGCTCCCAGGACAGAATCTTCTGGGTGCCGGAGTGTTTGAGGCGACAAAGGGCGCATTGTTCAGGAGCGCCATCCTTGCATTGCCGGGCTGGAATACTAATGTGGCTGCGGGACCACAGCAAGTGCAGGGCCACGGCAAGTGCAGGGCCGGCAGGCGAGGGCTGAGCTGTGCTGGTGCACATCGACCCCCGCTGGAAGGCACCCCAGGAGGAGGCACACAGCCCCTGCACAGGGAGCAGCTTGGACAGCGATTGATTCCTCGAGGTAAGGAAGAGGAAATGGACAGGCAGCAGGGACTGTTAGCAATGTCACCACAAACACAACCAGTGATGTCACAAGCCTCTGTTTCTCAGTCTTAATAAAGATAAAAGGATTTTGCCTTAAATGGATTTTTCAGCTTTTCCCTCTAGTGGAAGTTTCCTGGGACTTCAAGCACGATTACACACTATAAGCAGAGACTGACTCCACCGTCCCTAAATGTGTCCTGGCACAGGGGGCCTGGCAACGCTGTTTGGATAAGGATTCCTCCCAGAACAGTGAAGGCTCACTGTCCTCTACACGCCAGAAAACCTGTTCAGCCAGAACGAGCAAGTGCAGTCAGACACTTTGAATAATTCAAACGGCAGAAGTAACTCTCTGCCCAGCTGGGAGGTGCCATTTCTCCAGGGAGCTGCAGTTCCTGGCGGAATGTGAACTGTATTTTCAGCAGCACCAAAGCAAACACTAACCCGTGTTACTACTGAAAGGGGCTTTAGGTAAGTTCAGAGTTAGGGGGAGCAGCTCTCACCAGCTCATAGTTGTGGAGAGCCTGAATAAGCAGTGATGTCCACCTGAAGCATGGGGAAGTAGAAATTTACACTAACCCACCAGGGACAAGTTTCACATTCCTTCTCCCACAGTGAGCACTCACTAGTGGCACCAGTTTAATGGGACAGAAGGGGCTGATGGATGAGGGGGGAGAAAAATGAGAACTCTAAATGGATTTAGTAAACAAAACTGAATTCCTGATTTTGACCACTTGTTTTGATTTTCTTAGAAAACAGCTGCGTATCCTTTATGCTCTAGGGCACAGAATCAGGCTTATTGTTTATGTATGTTAGAAGCAGGAATCTATAATTTACCTTTTATATTACTGTACAATGTGATGGGGCCACGTAACTCAATTATACCATATTTTGCCAGGCCCATGGTTTAGGACAGGAAAATGGCCCCAGAAGCATCCTGCAGAATTTTATTACCTCACTAAACTCAAAGGGAACTCGTACAGCTCATGTCAAAAAGAAAGCCAAGCATTTCTTGTCACCTGGTTCCTGGGCTTTACTTGAACCAGTTGGTTCCAGAATTGCAACACTTGGATTCTCACAGAACACGTGTTTTCAACTCCTTTAGTGCAAAGTCCACTGACTGTGGTCAAACTAGCTCTCTGGCTGTCTAAATAAAGTTGCTGGATCCTGCACTGAAACAAATATGTGTTCCCTTACTACCTTTTGTTAGGAATGCTGTAGGGACAGGAATTTCTGCATTCTGACCAATAACAAAGACCCATGAGGTTTCAGAAACCACCAATGCTGCTTTACTTAGGGATGAGCTCTAAATCCTCATTCTCCCCGAGCTTTGAACAAGTTGCCCATTTGACCGACCCACATGATAAAACATTGATGCTCCAGCTTTTATTCAGTTATCATATCACTTACCTTCTGTTGCCACAGCAAAAATATTTGATACATAAATAATGCACAGACAAATCACACTGCAACCACCACAGTAAGAAAGGAAAGGATGATGCAAACCAACTTAATCTTACTTAAAAGGTCTTGCTATCACATGTCCTGGAAGTCTGATAAGGCTTCATGTATTCTCAATGATATAATTTAAGATTTCAAATAACACATGCAGAATAAATGCAGACTTCATTTATTCAATTTATGAATGAAAAACTAAAATGAAAGGCCTTAGCTGGTCCCTCAGTCCTGCTTATGGGCACTGCTGTTACTGCTACTTCCCTCTATCCTTTGGGCATCAAGTAGCTAAAAAAACCTAACAAATCCAACCAAAACTAAACATACACACACAAAAAAGAAAATGCCCAGAAACTTTTAAAAGCAAAAACCTAAGACATACTCAGGACGAATGAGAGAGTACAGCCCAGAAATCTTTACATTCTCCCTGACTCACCATTTATTTTTCTCCTTTACAAATAGCTTGTTCTCTGTATTTAGTATTCTAATAACAGATCAAATTAAATGAATTTTAAGACAGGTTTTTGTACTTCAGTTTCTGGAAATGAAACAAAGATTTGTTAGGTCATCTATGGAAAAGGCAAACAGTTAATTAAGCGCAAGTCATTTTGATTGCCTAAGATACTTACCCACAAACTGATAGCAGGAGCTGCTGTTCTCTTTTAAAAAGCTGTATGCATTCAGCATCTTGCTTTGCTTTAAAAAAACCCAAATCATTCATTGTAACTTGCGTCTGAAACGCAGTACCAAAATCTTCAGGACTGCAACAGGACATTCTCTGCCTACCTGCTTCCCTAAATGTTTTTTGTTGAAAACAATAATCAACTACTCCACGGGAAAATGACTCATTTTATATTCACCTTGGTTTGGGAAGAAGCCTATACAGAGGACCATTAAAAAAATTAAAATTCCAGTCTTCAGATTCACCTTTTTCTGCAAGCAAGTTGCTCAGAGAAGGCCTATCATGGATCTTATGGACAATATCCATAGTATGGCGGGCTCAGCCCTCTGTGTGAAGGAAAAACAGTTGTAAGAATATCCAGAGTAATTCATTGTAGCTACGGGGCAAAAACCCCAGAACTCTGTGGAGTACCATTTCTTCCCCTAGGTACAGAGAAATGATATTCTAGTCTAGCAAGAAAGAGAACAAATGAAAATACTCAAATTCAGGTAAACCCCACCTGAATCACAGCAGCAGTCTCTCTCTTACCCCAACAGTCTGGCTCCTCACCACAGCAGTTTTAGATCTGACAGCTATATTGTACAGATTAATTCAGAACCTTTAGAACCCAGAACTAAAAAATCCTGATCAACCAGACATGCTCAATTCATGCAACATAATCGAACACCCCCCGAACCCTAGAACTCTATTTCTTCATGTTGCAAGCAGAAAATGCAGTCTAAATTGCCAATGTTTCCAGCAATCTAACTTTTCAACACTTAATGTTTTAATAACAAATGACTAAGCATTATAAGGTTTTTGTTTAAAAAGTGTTTTCACTTTAATGGGTTTAGTTAATAACATCATGAATGGTACAAAACTGTCCTTTTTCACATTTCCATACATTGTATTATGGACCACCTGAAAATCTGGACTAAGAATGCATGAAGTGTCTCTTAATTAGCCCTAGCTTCATTTTTGCCATATGTAGAACAGATATGCAGAAAAACATGCATTTATTACCAATGACATGTTAATATTAGCTCAAATAATAAAATATGGCAGGATGTGCACTGTGAAATGCACAGGTTTGTAATAGGGTAAGAGAGACCAAATGTCAAGTGCTGGCAACGAAGTAAGAAATGGTTGATGACACACTGACATTTTGTGACCATAGTATTAGCCTTTCTGCTTTAAAATTGTTTTAAATAGTAGTAAATATTTAAATAATATTTAAAATATATTTCCTATGGAAATCATTTACTTGGAAGACAGCCTAAGATCTGACTTTTTAAAAAGTAGTATTTCATTCTGACAATATAGGAATACAATACATGCCACAGAACCTCAAGGACCCTAAAGTCCTTAGCTGTTTTCACAAACAGTTTCTCAATCCAATTTTGTCTCTGATTTTTTACTAGCAAAACTTTGGAAGTAGCATCTCAAAGAAAACCTGCCTATAAAAGAAATGCTCTATTGAATAAAACCAAACCCAGTGTAAGCTGGGACGCCGCATTAAAGGAAAGAATAGTGGAATTAAAAGCCAAATAACTGGTTATGTAATTTGTTTCTTTCCTGTTTTGCTAATTCATAGTCTGAGGAGGGCTTTGTTCCTTCCTAGTGCATCTTCTCTTGCAGTCAAATGAGTGCTCAGTTTTCACTGTCAGATGTTAAGGGATGAAGACCTCACTGTTACTCCAAGGGGAAAAAATTTGAGGTGTGGGTGCAGACTTCAATATCTAAAATGCAACAAAACAAAGCAAAGTATTTGTGCAAAAAAAGTAATTTGTACATTGACTTCTTTTTTAAGTTTGCTTCAGTATAAAAAAACCTCTTCAATCCCACTAACAAAGCTTTGCTTTGATTTATGACCCTTCAACACACTTGAGAGTTCCATGTTTTCATTTACTCTATTTTGGTAAATTAACAATCCAGCCACCATTTTTGCACCCCAGGACAAAAATGGAAGCTCCATTATATTAATCTTTAATAGTCTGGGGCAGTTACTTTTATTCAAGACAAGTTTTTCCTGTCTTCTACAGGCACAGTGCTTCTTTAACTGGCCTTGGGAATAAAACAGCCAAATATAAGCCAAGTCACTTTCTATGGCAGTGCAGAGCATCCTGGCCCCCCACTCCCTTTTTTTTTAATGGCTGTTGCTAAAAATACTTTCTTTTTAAATAGGGACAAACTACTCCAAAAGCCTCTCACTTCGTTTCAGCTTCTAAGGACTGAAAGCAGCTTTCTAAAGCTGCTTCTAGATTCAAAAATCCAGAGTAAGTACACAATAGTGGTAATCTTTTAGAAAGCACGGAGAACTCTCTCAACTCATTGCTTCACAGTCGTATTAGGAAGGGGTGTGTGAGAGAAAAACTCTGACAAGCTCTTTACTACACCATCAAGGAGCCAATTCAATTGTTCCCTCAGTCTGTATCCTAATGATTTTTAGGATGACTAGGAATTTCCAAACTGCACTGTGCTCATCACTGTAATGTGACTACAGAACTCTGCCTGGGCAAGTGACCTCTCATGAGCCTACACACACTGCCAACCATCCCAGTAAGGGAATGCACTGAGCAAACTTGGGAATGCCCACTATTGATTAACAATCGTACCAGGCACATCCTACTGCACCTCCAGTGCGCACATTTACATTAAAATCATTTTATCTGAGTGCTGCCAAGGCTGGTAAGTCTGCTGTTTGATTTCGCTGTATAAACTCAAGCTCCTACCAGACCCAGCAGAACTGAAACTATAGAAATTCCTTACCCCCACAGCTACCCTTCTTTCCTCCCCCACCCCCATGGGAATTAATTAGCTCCATGATTGCTCTAACAATCTGCACATTCTGCCAAATCCCAAACCCACCTCACTCTCCTTGATAATTGCAGACATAGCAGTAGCACAATGTGTCACTAACATGACAGTGACCTCCCTTTTTAAAGCAAAACCACTAGGAAGAGGCTTAAAAAAAGGCAAGGGCACGCACCCATTTCTGTTCATCATAGTCTGCACACAAATTATAAAGGAGAATTATTGCTTTTTAAGGATGAAAAGCTTTGGAAATATGGTAAACATCCTACAATGTTCTAAATCTAATCAGCTAAAATTCTGTATATACTTTAATATTCAAACCTCTATTTGCTTACTCAAGATGAAATAATTCCATTTTCACATCTATTCATTAAACTCTTTATAGTTCTACGGTCTAATGAATATTTAACAACTAAATAGGATCAAAACATATAGAAAAGGTCACATGGCAATGAACATTATTTCATTTGGCCAATGAATAGTGAACCCTGCTCTCTTGGCTGAAATTAAGGCACTAAGTGGCAGTAAAAGGATAAAGGAATGAAGGTTTTTTTCTACATTGTCTGAAAAAAGACCAACATGACTTTTTTTTTTTTTTTAGGACGCCAGTAGAGTACATCTCCATTCTGAATGACTCAGTAAGGCATTCTATTGGCAAATTTAAAGAAAATGTTCTCCTGATTAGAGCCCATTACATTCATTGTCTGAGTGTGACTAGTGGCACTACTGTTAACAACCTGGAGGGGGAGAAAAGCTACAAAGATGTCTGAAGACTTGAAAGGCACCAAAAAGAGAACAGCTCTGCAACTGCCAGTTCTATAAACAATTATGTAAGCTGTGTTTAACACTGCATATAGTCTATTCAATCAACAATCTTTGTTGACCAAGATAAAGTGTAGTAGCTCTTCATTTAAACTCTCAGTTAATCAAGTGCTAGTTTAGTAAGAAATTTATTTTCACATATCAGAAAATAATTGCAGTGTCTAACACAACTACACTAAAAGCAAAACTAGTCTAGTATGCATTATGCATTATTCTGGTTAACACTGAAGCAAACCTGTATAAACAAAAGGGTTACCTCGAGATACATAGTTTACAATATGAAATCAACATATAAATGAATAGGATTTACTGAAAACAATGGAAAGTGTATTACAAAGATACATGTAACAATTTTAACCACAATATTTCCTCTGTGAAAAATACAACTATTAGTGAGATAAAATGTACAATTGAATTTTTTTTCAAAAGAAAAAAAACCACAGTATAAAGGAAAATATTTTTTTCTTCAAAACAGGGAAAATAGTTAAGGTCATTGTCTTTCATTACAATATAATTTGACACAAAAGCAGTCATAGGATTGCACCAACTCCATGTTCAGTCTCCCGAACATGACAATAGTAAAAGGAGTCCATAAAGCATAATGAAATTTCTGGATTTTATGATGGCAATATATGTATGCAGAAACTGATGTCACTCCCGCTCTGTTCACAAAATGTACAAAAGTCTAAATCTGGTGGCCAGACATGTAAAAATTAGTTTGCCCCAATGCTGACTTTTCTCTTGCTTAGTCAGGGATGGAAAAATCTGTAGTATTTTAAGTGTTGTTATCTGTTGAGCAATAAAAAAAGAAAAAAAGTATATGTAGTGCATGCTTTATCACTTGTCAAAAACATTTCTGAAAATAAAACTAAGTTATCCAATAGTTTACAAAATAGAAAATAACTCTTCAGGTTAAAAACGTGGTTAGGTTTATGTTTAGTTCCATCTCCAAAGGACTGATTTCCTTGGCAGCATTACTTTTCCTTAGCACGAGCCAAAGCACAAAGTTCCATAAAGAGAAATAAAAATGGCTACGAACAAGAATGCAGTCTGGCATTGTGAAAGAAATCAGAGCCTCTCTCTGAGCTTTCTGTTCCATCAGGTTAGTGCCGTAGAAAAATGTGGGGTTTGGGATACATTTTTGTTATGAGCATTTCTGCTGGACACGATTCAAAAGTTCACCAAACTTTTCAAAAAGATCCTCCACCCATTTTATGTTTTTCATGCACAGCTGCACAATCTCTTCCTGGCCTAGATCTGCACTTGTCTTCTGAACAGAAGAAATCTATTTAAAAAAGAGAAGGGGAGGGGGAGAGACATGCACACACATGTTAGGCTGCCAGAATTGGAGAATTTTCATTTTTATAATAGTCTGCAGTTAAATATGAACCTTCTTTGCCAGAAAATCTGTAAGGTTTAAAAACAAGGGTAATGCCCCCCCCAAAAACATTTCTTAACAACTGATCCAAAGCTCAACTCTTGTATTTCTGCTACCTGGAATATTTCCACCAAGGATTTGGAGAAAAAATAAAGGCATGGCATTCTAAGACAAAAAATAAGCTTTCAGATCCAAGGAGTTATATACACTGATAACATTTGCTTATTTTGGATAACAGTGAAGAATACTTCAGGGAATCCCACAAACCTTGCAAACCTCACATCTGAGTGTTCTGAGCAGCAGTTCCCATTAGAGGCAACCCATGTGGTCAGTGCAGCCTTTTTTTTGCCATAAAGAATTAATTAAAATAGGAGGCCTCAATCCATACTCATTTACCAAGAAGGAGAGAACAGTTTCTAAAGTTCGACTTAATTCCCTCAATAAAATCCCTCAATGAATGCAAAAAATGAGAACAATACCTACCTCCTCTTTACACGTTAGATATATGTGATATTTGTAATGATGGAGTGAGTGATACAAAGAATACAACTGTATTTTTTCTGGATCTACTGTAAACTCCTGCAAAAAGAAAATTCACGTTGTTTACCAAGAGATAATACAGACATTTTCTTCTGCAAACAATTTTTTTCAACAATTCAGAAATGGAGTGCTTCATTCAAACCATTATTGTGACATATTTGGCAAACTGTAATTCACATTATATAATAATTGTCTCCTATCTCCACTTTCCATGTTGTTTTATCAAAACCAGGTGTGAGAATGCTTTCAGTCATCCTGAATGCACTGCAAGACCAAAATGGGAAAGACACCTCCTTCTCAAAAAGCACTCCAAGAACTGCCAAAGCTTAACCATATTTCTACCAGATTGATGGCTATCATTGCAAAAGGCACAGACTTTGTGCTTGAGAATGCTGATCTGTACTTATCTAAAATTTGTTATTTTGGCAAGAAATATGAGTGCGAGCTATATGTACAGGTCATTTGTCAAGCCACTATTTACTGCTGAGAGATAAACCTAAGCAGGCCAGTGCCTGCCAAATCCAGTTAGAGTGTTCCCCAGGAATACTATGGAAATAAACAATATGTGCTTCTCAAGTTGTTACCATGTTTCTTTCTAATTTTTTTTTTTTTTTAATTTAAGACACACATCTTCATTCTGTCATTTAAAATGAGGAACAGAACAAGACAGAACTCAATTTTTAAGAAGTGTTACCTGATCTCAGATTTTACATTATTAACACTGTTAGTAAATTTTTTTTATCTAGAAGCCATTGTATCATTTACTGTGCAGCAAGTGTAAAAAACTGTTATTACTATGATCTATTACTATGAGCTACAGCTGCAATGGTGAAGGCAAAATGTTGCTGCTCCAGCAACAGGCTAGGAGACCGACAAACTATTTCACATATGAGTTATAATAATGATTTAATGAGCTCCTTTTAGTGTTGTTTTTTAACATTCCCTTGTTACAGAAAAAGCACCTCACTCAAAGATTTTAGATTTTGATAAACCAACCAAACCATCTAATACATGAAGCAGTATTTTATATAAACGTGGTTATCACAGCACAAGTCAGATGGTGGCCCTGTGAACACTCACCTGTGCTGATTTAGTGGTTGATTTAGAAGCCCTCAGTGTTTTTTTGTTGTAAGCTTTACCATTCATTTTGATCTTGGACACAGACGTCCCTCCACATTTTGTCTTGGAATCCCGAGTGATCACTGTCAGTTCAGGAAAGTTTTCCAAAGCGTTCTTTAGCAGAGCATACAAAGACAAAGGATTATGAAAAAAATCAAGAATGGCCACAGTGATGATAAACTGGCTGTTTTTCTTTGGAAAGTTTAGAGTGCAGCCTATTAGGAAAAAAAACATTTTTCAACAAAGACCTGATACAGTGTCTTTATCAGATCATACAACCATATCTGGTTTGGAAACCATGACCACCTGTTCTTGACTACTGTAATTTTTTAAGACCAGCAGATCCTTTCACTGTACATCAGATTAACATCTGTGATTCTCTCACTAGAAAGAGGGGGGGGAGAAGAAAGGCTCCACAGGGCAATTTTAATCTTCTAACATGCTTTCCATTCCGTTTCTACCCAAGAATCTCTAAGACCAAGTTACTTGAAGTTCTCTAAGTACTTCATGCATAGTCAGGCACGCAGGGACTGGATGCCTAAATATCTTCATAGGTTTTGACCCAGCTGTTGCAAATTGCAAATTTATTGCACCTTATCAGATCTATGAGGCAGAAATGTTTATGCACAGTGAAGGATGGTTCAAAAAAGCATTTTAACTCATGAGAGTGAACTGCATTTCTGTCAGCTTCAGTTCTACGTTATTTGCATGAGTAAATTTGAATACAATTTTGTTGTACAAATGCAGCACTATGTTAGCAGCTGCTCTGAAATAGTCCTGCTATGCTACATAATCTGGCCCTGAAAAAAAAGTTTCAAGATAAATAAACATGCACCTTTGTACTATACTCCAGTTATGAGACAGAAAAATATGCATATGAATCAATGCTGCAGGTTAAGGACCTTACTTGGGGCTATTGGGTTAAAATATGAAGCTGACTCAATTTTTGTATTTTCTTTTAATGAACAGTACTAGAATTCAACAACTCCCCTGCCTGCAATTTATCAGCTTTTTATATATATCAGCCATTTTTTACTTGATTAAACAAACCTCTCAGTAAACAGCTATTAAATCTCCTGCACAGTAGTAGCAGTATCCTTGATTAGCCAAACTGTCTTCATTGCAATGCTTTCAAAATGGAACAGTGCAAATGGGTTTGAATTATTTAGTTCTGCTATCCACTATACTAGCATTCCTCAAGGTTGATTTGGAGTGTCAAGGGGCTCTGGCCACTTTTGGCTTCCTCTGGAGAATTCCAAAGAACCAGAACGGTTCCATGCCCACACCACTGACCTAAACAAGACAAATGTGAATTGGAATGAAGTAGTAATTTTGGTGATTTCTGCATCTTTGAGAGCGTGAGACACAGAATTATTTTCAAATGAAATTTACACAATTCTGCTGAGATGCTTCACTTACTGTGCTTCAACTAAAGCAACAGTAACATTTTCTAATTTTGTTTGTAAAAACTATTACCCAAAGGATGCAGTAAACTGCTAGAACTAACAAAAATATTACAGGCAAAACTACCAAACACTGACTGCTAATTTCAGTGTCTGCTTAGGTTTGTAATACAGTGCTAACATATTCCATACTAACTGTATCTGGTGGAAAAACAATACTAAATTCATCCACGCCTATCAACGCAGAATAGTAAAAACACTGAAACGGAATGATACGTGTGAATGACAAATGGCATTTTTCACTTACTTCTTTCTTCAGTTCCTCATTCAGCTCTAACATCTGAACGAGTTATTTGATTAAAGGTGGGACAGAAACTTCCTATATCTTATCTTCAAGAATATTAAACACATTTTCCTAACCAACACAAGCACTTATGATGAAAAGTAGGCATTTCATTTTTATCCAAGATACTGACCCCAGGATAGCACAAGTTGGCACTGTCACACCAGAAGAAAAACATAAAAGGTTTTCTATTTGGCAGATGATGTCACAAGCAGAACCCTTCCTTACATCCATTAGCTCCATTAAAGTCTTGCAGCTCATATGATGGAACAGAGTCTTAAATTAACTTGAGAGATATGATACATAATCTGCTTCTAAGTGAACACCCAGCAAAGCTATTGCATTCACTATGAACTCCAACTGAACAAGCAGTTAGAATTACATGTTGATATTACAGAAAACTATAGTAACTCCCCCCCACCCCGCTAAACTGGGAAAAAACCAAACCCAGCTACCTCTCACTTTTTATGTACTGGGAAGGTAACTAGAATTCTACAAATACATATCCTACCTTAACTGGCCTATCTTCTCTGCACAGACAGGTCAAAAAGAGGTATCTATAGTAATAACTATTAACACAAACTTCTTGCCACAACAGAAAAACAGAAATGGAGGGGTAACACATGCTACCTCTCTGAGGCTCTGTGCTTTTGAAATTACACTCCCCTTTTTACTGTAAGGAACAAGCGACAAGAAATTCTGTTCAAGGAGGTACAAACTGTTCAGCTGTTGGGAAAACAGCATAACTAACATTAAAAAAGTTCAAGAATCATGTGAATTACAGCTGTTTCTCTGGTTGATGATGGTCTCCTCCTTGAAATGAGGCCACTTTATGTCCCACAAGACTTACCAGAAATGAAATGGGGAAAAAAGGTTTCATGATGGAAATGATTTAAGTCTGTTATTATCTCCCTTCACACCTAGTTCTCAAAAATGATCTCACAGCAGTACAAAGACAGCACTAATTCTCTACAAGTGTCTCTGTACCGTGGGCATAAGTGGACAGGCAAAGAGTGGCAAAAGAGCAAGTCTGGGCTGATGGTGTTAATAGTCAGGCCTGCTTTACTGTTGTTGGTCTCAAAACTGTTACAAGAACAAATAATCACACACACACGCACATTGACAAAAGGGTGTCTTATTCCCAAGCAGTAGGACAAGACGAAACGGCCTCGTGGTGTGCTAGGGGAGGTTTAGAGTGGATATTAGGAAAAATTTATTCACCAGAAGGGTTATGAAGCACTGGAACAGGCTGCCCAGGGAAGAGGTGAAGTCACCATCCCTGGAGGTCTCTGAAACACGTGCAGCAAATGTGGCACCTAGGGACAAGGCTGAGTGGTGGACTTGGCAGTGCTGGGTGAACAGCTGGAATTGATCTTTTCTAACCTCAGTGACTCAGTGAGTGAAAATAACCTTACTGCACTTGCAAACCCTGCACTGTTGCTTGGAGGGTGGGTGGGAACAGCAGGAACCCCAGATATTATCCTCCTCTTTACCTTCTCTCTACTGAGATGGTACGGCTTCTCTCTTCCCTGTCCACATCCAGACCTGTTTTTTTATTATCATGTCAAAGCTGCTGTAATATGGGCTTGTTATCCACAATTTTCTCAACCTTCCATGCTGAAGATACATGAAAGAGCACACAAATGAGTTGTTCTTGTGTCCCTCTCTCCTGGTTTTAAACTCCTCTGATCATGTTCTCTACTTCAAAGAGTTTCAGACATCTGCTCCACAGCATAGCTACTTCATGTAAAGATTTATTTTTAGGCAATACAATCACTTAACCAAAAGCTCTAGAAGGACAGGAAACAGATTTTCTTTTGGCAAACTTGGAAGGCTTAAAGGAAAAAAATACTTGAGAATGAACCAGAAAGCATGGGGAGTAAAACTAGAACTTTACCTTTGCAGTATAAACTCCTCCATCACAAAATGTTCTCCAAATGCCACACCCAGGCACTAAATTTATAGGATCTCTTTCAAATCCATATTCACTTCTGTTACAAATGTGCCTTCTGGGTTGTATGCTGTGCCTGCATGGTACGCACTCAGTGATTTACTTATAACACCACTTTTAAAAGCCTAGAATTTGAAAGAGAATACCTTGAAAGCATGATCCAAGCGCAATTTGGAAAGCAGCCTTTTCCTATTGTCATTCAGCATACCATCAATTTTTCTCATGTGAGGCAAAAGTAGCTCATCTAAAAAACACATTAAAAACCCACAGCAGTTGATTATTAAGAGATGCACAGTAATGAGATACATATTCAATCTAGACTTCGACCCATTCATATACAATGTGGAAAATAAAAAATAAAGCAATTGGCACGTAACGTAATTTCAAATGTGACAGAAAATTTTTTTTTTTTTTTGTTTATTTGGTCAGCCAACTAAGCTGGTCTAGATAGTATGCAGTTTAATTGCTGACTGCAATCCTGCTCCTTCTCTGGCTTTCCTTTGCTGCAAGGAAAAATTAAGATAGAGCAATACAGAGCATAAATTTTAGAGACAATTTTACACCATTTCCTAGATAACCCTCTTCTATGCAATACAACTGGCAGTTTTATGAAGACAAGTATGTTTGACATTTGTTATTCCATTTTACAAGAAATGGTCCTGCTGGCATTTATTTAAAAAAAAAAAAAATGAGGAAAGTGCTTACTGATAAAAGTTATCTGATAAACCACTGTGGCTTGCACAATATACAGCTGAACACAGGCATATGGCCAGGAAAGAAAATTTACAGCACAGTATGGAGCCTTTTATTTATAAAGACAATTACTTTGATTTTAGTGGGGCTACTGACATAATGCATGGGTCTGAAATCTTGAGGTAAGTGTGCACTGATGCACAATCAGAACAAACCACGAGAGGCAGGAAAGGAGAGGCTAGAAAAGATTTTCTTTAAATACAGGCAAACAGAATATAGTACAAAACAACAGCTTGCAACTAAATAATACATGAAAGGATTTCTCCTTTGGAACCTTTATCTTTGTACGTGAGTGTGTTACTAAATTCTGAGAAATAGGAGTTTTGACTTGTATCCTGGAGCCAACCAGGGTAAACAAATCTAAATATTTTGTCTTCAAAGAATATGTGTGCATTAATATAATTTTCTTTGATCAGAATTTTAAGACTTCACAGTTTGAAAAGCAGAATTTTTACTAGTAGCAAGAATCATAACTACTTATAAGCCTATTTCTTCATAAGAAAGCAAACACACTTGCAACTCTGTAATTTTAAATAAATGTTTGCTAAGGTTTGAAGTATAGTAAGTGTAGAAACAAAGAGCTCAGTTCTGACATTCACAGCAAATTCTAATGCAGCAAAGCAGATAAAACAGGATTTCCAAATTACTTTGATTATCCGAAGAGACAGTGCAAATACATATATACAAACTAATAGTATGTGTATATTCTTCAGATGAGGTTATGTAACTAGAAGTTCGTTAGGTTTGTGGGGTTTTTTAAAAGAACATTTGCTTTACTGATTAATAACCTTAAAATCTAGTAAGAACATACAAATGTTAAACATACTGTACCATTGCTCTTTTCCAAGGCTTGCATTGTGTCTGGATCCAAGGCAATGCTAACAAGCAACTCCATGTAGCTCTTGAAAGTCTCTTTCATAGCTCTTGTATTCAAAAAGCGAGTAACAAGTGGAGCTGGAGGTGCAACCTCTGAAAAGTAAACAGGAGAGAATGATTTTTTTCCTTCAATATCCTAAATTTTTTGTGTTTTTCAAAACTGAAGGTTTCTCTCTTAAAACACAAGTGACCCCTACTGGTGCCCCAAGAGATTAAAACTCAATGCAGTCAATTGCAATAAACTACTTGCATGTCAAAAAAGAGGAGGACACCAAATACGGTACAAACGGTTCAACTTTTTTAACTATCAGCATTTGGATTATATTTTAAGGAATTTAAACATTTTTCTATTATTGTAGATGAAAGTTTAGAGAAAAAAGGATAATGAATAACTTCAGTCAAGCAAAGTGCCCTAAGTTGCATGACAATGCAAGTACCTCCCAAAATGGCAAAATTTCAAGTCATCCAACAGGAAAAGAAATTCAGAGTACTAATGTCACTTAGGGGCCTGCATACCATCAAAGTCAATCACACCTAATTTTTCAACTCACAAAAAAAAATTATCAGTAAAGCAATATAGGCATATTTGTGCTTATTCTGAGGAAGCTTTTATTTTTTCATAGACAGCAATTTTAAACATGCATGTACAGTAGTCATCAGAATCAGTAAGCATTCTGGAGCTTTTTATAGGCACCATGTCTGACACCAGCGTTTTGCAGTGATTTAGTTAGCAAGGCTGTTAAACTTCCTCAGGGATGACTAATCACCAGGTTACTTGAGGTTTTAAATACGGACAGTTGTACGTATCAATGGTTACGTGGGCAAGTTTGCTTGAAAAA
Organism: Acanthiza pusilla; assembly: GCA_036630365.1. NCBI lineage: Eukaryota > Metazoa > Chordata > Aves > Passeriformes > Acanthizidae > Acanthiza > Acanthiza pusilla. Next base: position 4,233,942 of record JAXCHO010000058.1, read on the forward strand.
TAATATTTTAAAGGCGCTGTCCTCACAGAGGCAGTGTTCCAGTATACCAGTGATAGTTTATCTATATTTAAAAGCCACCAGGATGCTTCAGAAATGCAGCAATAATAAAGTATGAGTAATACACAGTTTTGCTTCAACCATACAGAAAATAAAGAAAAAGAACCCTGCAAAATGTAAATCTACTACCACAGGTAACTCCATAAACACTGCTCAATTCAGAAATCCCTTTTTCTTCTGGAGAATTCCTGCAAACATTGAATCTCAATGTTCTGTGAATGTCTTAACAGCAAATCTGCTCAGCAGGCTACATTTGAACAGCTGGCATTCAGACAAGAAAAGAAGCAGCCAAAAAGCCAACTGCTTTTTCTCCTTGGGTTTTGAAAAAACAACAGCAGCATCTGAATTCTGCCCACATCTGCATGCAAACATTGCAGGAATGTTATTTTAGACATGACATGTAGTTGCAATGGAAAATGAATGAAGAATCTCATTCTTGAGAAGTATTCAAAAATCAAATTGCCTTCTCCTCCTACAATTGCACCCATCACAGAGAGGAAATAGTAAGGCATGTATTTATGTAGATAAACTACATTTGAAATAATTTCAATTGTACACATTTGCTTATACACCAACAGCAAGAAAAAAGTTTTAAGAAACTTACTTGCATGGCACTGTCAGATTTTATATTTTCATTCTGAGACTGGTACAGAAAAATGTGCAAGATCAAACAACATAATTTTATAATACTCTTTTCAGTTAAGTTCAAATGGGCCTAGATGCTAACAATGGTATCTCACTCACCATCTTCTTCACTCTGGGCCTCAGGTGAAGAATCAGACTGGGAAGATGAAAATTCTTCTTTCCACTTTTTCCTTTTCTTTGGTGGTGGTTCAGCCTTTACCTTTGGCTGTTTAGCTTTGGGTTTCACAGAAGAGACTTTTGTTGCTGTTGGTTTTGGTGTTGGTGGATCAGGGGGTTTGATGTTGCTATTACTAGGTTTGCAATGAATAGTCCTGCAATATTACAAAGACAATTTTAATGAAAATAATTAGCAAGTTTTGGCAGTAATAAAATAGCTATAATCTTATTTAACCAGAATATATTCCCCACTAATCATATATACTTATTTCACTGTCACCTGTAGCTGTGAATTAGGTCATACACACAATATATACTACTATATTTTTGATATAATAGTTTAACCAGACAACTTCTCTTCTTTTTCTTCCCAGCACTCAAAACAGGAAAACAAACAGGAATGTTAACATCATAAACACAAAGTTCTGTACTTTAGGACTAATAGCACACTACTGTTTTGAGAGCATGGCAGGAAATACAATCCTGGGAAGTGCTAGACAAGAGTTTTGTCAAAATGGGAAAGCAGTGATATGTATCAGAAATATTATCAGTATCTTCTGGAATACTGAGAATAATTCTAGACATCAGTAAGAGATGAGGATTTCAAACCAAAATGGATGGAGACAACAGACAGCAGAATGATGAGAGGAGTGGAAAGTCTGCCCCAAATGAGGAAGCTGAAAGACCTTGCTTAATGCAGCTCAGTGAAACTCAGACAGATATGACTGATTTCTCCAGAAATACAACATGCAGTACACACAGTAAGGAAAGCCAAAAGCAGCGTTGAGAGAACAGTACATAACAAGCTAATCACAGTCATATTTTGTTAAAAGAGGGGATTGCTCCAGAACACTGGAAGAACAGGTTCGGGAAATGTCTTCCATAGCCCAAGAGAAAAGGATTATGAAAATCCTAGCTAGTTTTAAGTAGATCACGATTATTTAATAGAATTGATTATCTGATGGCACTGCTTTATTTGAGAGCAAACTAGACTTAAAACTCTAGTCTTTTCCTGAATTAAGAGCACTGTAATGAACATCTGGCTTTAAATTAACTTTCCAGGATTGAGAAGAAAGCATGGTACTTCTAGTATAGAGGGACAGAAGTCATTAAAGCAATTCAGAAAATTATACCTAACTAGCAAAGTCCACAGGATATGAGATAACAACACACAAGAAAATAAAATCATGACACTAGCAGGCTTGTATGGCAAAGGATGAGATAAAGAAATAGCATGTAGAACCCTAACACCTCCAAAATAAATGATTATTGAACAGATTAGAGTAGGGAAAACAAGGTAGTAATTTATATTTCATTTTTTAAGGCAAACCAGATGGTTCTCAATTTCCATATTAAAGCACAATTAACATACTTCAAAGTTATAACTCCTATTTATAGAAATAGATGTGCTCTTAACATGAATACAATATGGCAAAATGAAAAACAAATTGAAATTAAATACCTTGCTGACTGGACAGGCTTGATTCGTGGTTTTTTTGAGCATACTCTGACATATTCCTTTTTGTTTGCATTTTCAACAAACTTCACATACACTCGTTTGTATTTTGTCTTTGCATCCCCAAAGTACCCAAGATACTAAAAGAAAAAAACCAAACAAACCACAAGTGTTTCTGTTAAGCATAATTTGTCAGTTTAACAAGTAAAAATTTCAATACTAAAAAAAAAAGTCAGTTAAAAAAATTGTTTACATACAAAGCTAAGCCATTCCACAGCATTTAGAATTTAAGAAAAATTCTCCATCAGATTTCCAGTTAATAATTACAGCTGAAGAACGTAAGATAAGAGGTACTTTGGGCTTCTTTCTCTCCCTTTATTTTATTCTCCACATGTGTTATCCCAAAAGCATTGGCAAAAGGCTGCCTGTTAAAATTGCATCCTCTCCGTATCTCTCCTATTGCAGAAAGCAGTTGGTTCACAAGCCTCTTTCCACAGACTTGGTTCTGGTCAGGACAACTTGTTCCTTTATGCAGTCAAAATGATACCAAAGAACCCATGCTGGAAAGCAAAAAACCAGTCCGTGGATATATGTAGGGCGAGTTGGAGTCAGAGGGTTATCTCCCCTCTAGGCTGATTGCTAAGAATGTATGCCAGAATCACATTCTATTTAGTTTCCTAGACTTCCATTAAGGAAACCAGCTCCCAGGAGGCTTCACAAGGAATTTTTAAGACTCACACTGTTAGTAGCAGCAAACTCTCTGTGTCCGTCTCGTACTTCAGGAACAAACTTTTGCAATAAAGCCTTCTGTACTTTCCAGATAGCTGGAGGCTCTTTTCCTGTTTGCAAAGCAACCTGGAAAAATATAAAATTATTTGTTAAAAACAGTGCTTATTTTTCTTCCAGAAACATGTTTGTGCATCACATTTTTTGAGGAAGTTACCCAGGGATAAAACCGAAATTTGTAATTTGAAATTCCAAACCCGTAGTTAAGTCCTGTTAGCATCAAGACAAGTTTGTAATTATCAGCTTTAACAAGAATTCTCTATAGATCCCACAAACAAACTACTAACTCGAATAAACCTTTTTTGGAAAATGTAGTCAAATATTGATTACTTTTTCATGGCTCTTCAACTAAATAAAATGTAAAATTCAAGATATCTCCTAACATAACTTAATCTGTTTTAGAATGACAAGGGTGTGGAAGGTTGGGGGGGGAGCAGGGGGCAAGAGGAATTTTTCCCATTCTGTTGCTAAGCAACTAATGACCGGTCTTTAAGGGCCATCTACGCTCACAAAGGAGACAAAACTCTGGCTGCCAGGCAGGGGAACTAGAGATTGCAAGATTTGATAACAGCGCACTCACTCGCCCGCAGTTCTTGGAGGAGAGAGCACGGGGAAAAGGCGGCTCTGCTTTTTTGGCTGCAACTGCAGAAAAGGCCCGATCTTGCACTGGTTTTTCTCTCTACCTGTTGGGTGAGTTCTCACTTGGGACATGGGAGGACGGGATCCCGGCCCCTTCTACCCTCCGGGAGGGTGCGTTTCCCAGCTGCACTGCAACAGAACGAGACCCCCTGCCTGCAGCCCCTCGCCCTGCCTGCTGCCGCCCTCCGGCTTGCCTGCCACAGCTGCAGAGCTCCTGCTGCCTCCTCTGCTGGCTGGCTCAGGTGAGCCCACCTGGCCGTTCCATCTCCTTGCTGCGCCTTGTACATCTGCGCGTCACCCCGGTCCAGCCCGTCGGCCATTACGTGAGTGACACACACCTAACCCCGTGCCACAGCGCCATCTGCAGCTTCCCGGGAGTCATCGCACCTGCCCTGCTGCTCTAGGAGCCCAACAGCACCCCTGCTGGCCGTGACCGTGACTGCACCAAACGGGAAAGTGCCTGACAGCCCAGAGACATTTGCCACTGAGTTTTTTTTGTTTTTGTTACTGTTTTTTTAATCTTGTTTACTGTTTTTATTACTGATTGTTTACCTCATTCTAGATACTAGTAAAAACTCTTATTCCTTTTCCCATACCTTTGCCTGAGAGCCCTTGATTCCAAAGTTACAATAATTCGGAGGGAAGGGGGTTCACATTTTCTGCTCTAAGGAAGGTTCCCACCTTCCTTAGCAGACACCTGTCTATCAAACGAAGACAGATTTTGGCGCCCAACGTGGGGCCCGAGGGCATTGAGAGAAAAAGGTGCAAAAGGAGTAACAGTTTCTAGGAGACCCATTTTTAGTGCGCTGAACATAGAAACCTCATTAAGCGGCACCATGTGGTCTAACATACCTTGGTTTGGCTGGCACATTCTCGTGGCCACATTTTTCCCATTTGCAGCTCCCTGTCTAAAGATGGGTCTTATGACTAAGGTCGTGGTGGTTGTTATCCAGTTCTCACAATGGGTCAATAAGGTGAGGAATTTATGGATTTTTCACGTCCTTTGGACGGCGGGCACTTGGTTACAGGGCTTTAACACCGTGAGTACATGTTTTTGGAGTCTGTTTGGTAATGGTACCTTTTGTGAGGAGATGACACCAGGGGGAACTTTTTCTCAATCCTTCACCCCTTTCTTTGGGCCTACCCTACCAGGGCTCAGAGGGTTCATATACTCTCTAAATGCTAATGACATTGTACAGTGGTTGGCGTTGCTGATAGGTCTATTCCTCTTTGCATCCCGAGAAAGGGGGAGACTGCCCTGGGTAACCACTCTAACAGCTGCCCCAGGGAATAGGAATGCGGCCCCAGAGACTAGGGATGTTGCCACAGAGACTAGGGATGTTGCTGCAGGGACTAGGGATGTCGCCACGGAGACTAGGGATGCAGCCATAGAAACTAGGGATGTTGCCACAGAAACTAGGGATGTTGCCACAGAAACTAGGGATGTTGCTACAGAGACTGAGGCTGTCCCAGAGCCTGAGAATACACCCAAACCTGACCCTGTCCCTGAGCCTGACCCTGCCCCACGGCCTGACCCTGTCCAACGGCCTGCCCCAGAAATGAACCAACCAAATTGGATGGAGGTAATGGAGGAAAAGATACGTCAGGTGTTGAGGGAATACACTTCCTCAGCTGGTGGGAAGCCCTCTCCTTACCCCACAGGGGAAGAGTTGGATGGTGCAGCAGCGGAACCCACGGACATTACAACCGTCCAGGTTCCAGCTGAATCACAAGGGCAGTCACAGCCAGCAGCAGTTGCCCCTGTACAGCGGAGGAAGTATAAGACCAAATCAGTACGCCCAGTTAATGATGATGGGGAACCAGGGCCCTCACAACCAGTAGGGGAGCCTGAGCCTATAATCATCACCGAGTCCCTGTCGTACGACACTATCCGTAGTCTGCACAATGACATTGTGCGGCGGAAGGGCGAGGCTTTCTCAACCTGGTTACTTCGGGTTTGGGACCGCATGGGCCCAGGCGTGCAGCTGGATGGTGGTGAGGCCAGGAATTTGGGATCCGTGGCCCTGGACGCGGGTGTTGACAAGGTGTTCGTGAGGGAGGCAGGACTGATTTCTCTCTGGGAGAGGCTTTTAATGAGTGTAAGAGAAAGGTTTGTTCACAAAGACAGAATGCAGGAGAGCTACCGTAGATTGCCCTGGAAGACCGTTGAGGAAGTGATCCAATGGCTGTGAGAAGTGGCAGTACAGGAGGTGCTTTTTGGGAGGGATGGACAGCATGAAAATGGTCCTGACAAGGTCAGGTGCACAGGGCAAATGTTGTGGAACCTGGTAAGTCTAGGGCCAACCCAATATGTCACCTACATTGCAACAATTAATCCCGATGACAACCGTGAGACAGTAAGCACTGTAGCTGACAAGCTCAGGCATTATGCAAGTGTGATCAATAGCCCAATGCAGGCTCAGATCTCTGCTGTGGTTAAGGAGTTGAAGGAAGAGATGAGGGAGATGAGGGAGGAGATGAGGAAAACCAGTGTGGCACCAGTGAGAGTCACAGGCCCCAACACCAGAGCCCGACGTCCCCCCGCTAGAGAGAGAGGGTACACCCCACGAGCTGAGTTGTGGTTCTTTCTGAATGACCATGGGGAAGACATGAACAGGTGGGATGGGAAGCCCACTTCTGTCCTGGCAGAACGGGTGCGCCAGCTTAAGGAGGGCAATGCTAGCCGAGGGGGTTCTGTCAGAGGGAAGGTAGCCTCAGCTTCCCGTAGCCGACCTGCTGAGTACAGCAGAAGGGAAGATGTTGTGTCAGATTCCCTTGACGGTGGAATGTATGCCCAGGAAGGGAATGATAACCAGGGCTAGAGGGGCCCTGCCTCTAGCCAGGTAGAGGCATGGGAAAACCGTGTCTTTTGGACTGTGTGGATTCGATGGCCTGGTACATCAGAGCCACAAAAATATGAAGCATTGGTCGATACAGGTGCACAGTGTACCCTAATGCCATCGGGACATGTTGGGGCAGAACCCATTTCTATTGCTGGGGTAACAGGGGAATCACAAGAGTTGACTCTGGTGGAAGCCGAGGTGAGCCTGACTGGGAAGGAGTGGCAGAAACATCCCATCGTGACTGGTTCAAAGGCCCCGTGTATTCTGGGCATAGATTTCCTCCGGAATGGCTATTTCAAAGACCCGAAAGGACTCAGGTGGGCTTTTGGAATAGCTGCTGTTGAGGCAGAGGGCGTTAGGCAATTAAACACCTTGCCTGGACTATCAGAGAACCCTTCTGCAGTTGGACTCTTGAAGGAGGAGGAACAACAGGTACCAATTGCCACCTCGACAGTGCACCGCCGGCAGTATCGAACGAATCGAGATGCTGTGATTCCCATCCACAAGCTGATCCGTGAGCTGGAGAGCCAAGGGGTGGTCAGCAAGGCCCACTCACCCTTCAACAGCCCCATCTGGCCTGTACGCAGATCTGATGGAGATTGGAGATTGACTGTGGACTATCGAGCCTTGAATGAGGTGACTCCACCGCTGAGCGCTGCCGTGCCAGACATGCTGGAGCTCCAGTATGAACTGGAGTCCAAAGCAGCAAAGTGGTACGCCACTATTGACATTGCAAATGCATTTTTCTCCATTCCTCTGGCAGCAGAGTGCAGGCCTCAGTTTGCTTTCACCTGGAGGGGCGTGCAGTACACCTGGAACCGACTGCCCCAGGGGTGGAAACACAGTCCCACCATCTGCCATGGACTGATCCAGGCTGCACTGGAAAAGGGTGAGGCTCCGGAACATCTGCAGTACATCGATGACATCACTGTGTGGGGGGACACAGCAGAAGAAGTGTTTGAGAAAGGAGAGAAAATCATCCAGATTCTTCTGGAAGCCGGTCTCGCCATCAAAAGGAGCAAAGCCAAGGGGCCTGCCAAAGAGATCCAGTTCCTCGGCGTGAAGTGGCAAGATGGACGGCGTCAGATTCCCACCGAGGTCATCAATAAAATCATAGCGATGTCCCCACCAACCAACAAGAAGGAGACACAAGCTTCCCTAGGCGCCATAGGTTTCTGGAGGATGCACATCCCTGAGTACAGCCAAATCGTGAGCCCTCTCTACCTGGTGACACGCAAGAAGAATGATTTCCACTGGGGCCCTGAACAACAACAAGCATTCGCCCAGATCAAGCAGGAGATTGCCCATGCAGTAGCCCTTGGCCCAGTCAGGACAGGACCAGAAGTGAAGAACGTGCTCTACTCTGCAGCCGGGGGCAATGGTCTGTCCTGGAGCCTTTGGCAGAAGGTGCCTGGTGAGACTCGAGGTCGTCCACTGGGATTCTGGAGCCGAAGCTACAGAGGGTCCGAAGCCAACTACACTCCCACAGAGAAGGAAATTCTGGCAGCCTATGAAGGTGTCCAAGCCGCTTCAGAAGTTATTGGCACGGAAGCACAACTTCTCCTCGCACCCCGACTACCAGTGCTGGGGTGGATGTTCAAGGGAAAGGTTCCCTCTACCCACCACGCCACCAATGCCAGTGGAGTAAATGGATTGCCCTCATCACACAGTGCGCCCGTATTGGAAACCCGAATTGCCCTGGGATCTTGGAAATAATCACAAATTGGCCAGAAGGTGAAAACTTTGGTCTCACCGAGGAAGAGGAGAAGGAACAGGTAACTCGTGCAGAGGAAGCTCCACCGTACAACCAGCTGCCACAAGATGAAACACGCTACGCTCTCTTCACTGATGGTTCCTGTTGTATTGTGGGGGCAAACCGAAAATGGAAAGCAGCTGTATGGAGCCCCACACGGCAGGTCGCAGAGGCTACAGAAGGAGAAGGTGGATCAAGCCAACTCGCCGAACTCAAAGCCGTTCAGCTGGCCCTGGACATTGCTGAAAGAGAGAAGTGGCCAAAGCTATATCTGTACACCGATTCATGGATGGTAGCCAATGCTCTGTGGGGTTGGTTGGAAAGGTGGAAAAAGGCCAACCGGCAACATAGAGGAAGACCAATCTGGGCTGCTGACGAATGGCGAGACATTGCCACTCGGGTAGAGAAGCTATCTGTGAAAGTTTGTCATGTGGATGCCCATGTCCCCAAGTGCCGAGCTAATGAAGAACACTGAAACAATGAACAGGTAGATCAGGCTGCAAAAATAAAGGTGTCACAGGTAGATTTAGATTGGCAGCACAAAGGAGAGCTGTTCCTAGCCCGATGGGCCCATGATGCCTCAGGCCATCAGGGCAGAGATGCCACCTATAAGTGGGCACGAGACCGAGGGGTGGATCTAACCATGGACTGTATCTCTCAGGTGATCCATAACTGTGAGACATGCGCTGCCATCAAGCAAGCCAAGCGGGTGAAACCCCTGTGGTATGGGGGAAGGTGGTCCAAATACAAGTATGGTGAGGCCTGGCAGATCGATTACATCACACTGCCTCAAACCTGCCACGGCAAGCGCTACGTGCTCACAATGGTAGAGGCCACCACTGGGTGGCTGGAGACCTACCCTGTGCCTCATGCCACTGCGCGCAACACCATCCTGGGCCTTGAAAGGCAAGTCCTTTGGAGGCATGGTACCCCTGAGAGAATTGAGTCGGACAACGGGACTCATTTCAAAAATAGCCTCATAAACACCTGGGCTAGGGAACATGGCATCGAGTGGGTGTACCACATTCCTTATCACGCACCTGCTGCTGGTAAAGTAGAGCGATGCAACGGCCTGCTCAAAACCACCTTGAAGGCTCTAGGTGGAGGGACTTTCAGAAATTGGGAACAGCATTTAGCCAAGGCCACCTGGCTAGTTAACACCTGAGGCTCCACCAACAGGGCTGGCCCTGCCCAATCTGAACCCTTGCAAACAGCAGACGGGGATAAGGTTCCAGTGGTGCAAATGAGAGGCATGCTGGGAAAAACTCTTTGGATTAACTCTGCCTTGAGCAAAGACAGACCCACCCGTGGGGTAGTCTTGGCTCAGGGACCAGGGTGTACCTGGTGGGTGATGCAAGAGGATGGAGAGACACGATGCATACCTCAGGGGGACCTCAGCTGGGGTTGAACTGCCGATAACACTGTGCCTGTGTCGATACCCGTATGTATATAATCAGAGTAATGCTTGTATGTATACAGTTTAAAGGTTTAAGTTCAATGTAATATGTTGGAATGGAAAAAATTCGGGGTGGATAATGTGGAAGGTTGTGGGGGGGGAGCAGGGGGCAAGAGGAATTTTTCCCATTCTGTTGCTAAGCAACTAATGACCGGTCTTTAAGGGCCATCTACGCTCACAAAGGAGACAAAACCTCTGGCTGCCAGGCAGGGGAACTAGAGATTGCAAGATTTGATAACAGCGCACTCACTCGCCCGGAGTTCTTGGAGGAGAGAGCACGGGGAAAAGGCGGCTCTGCTTTTTTGGCTGCAACTGCAGAAAAGGCCCGATCTTGCACTGGTTTTTCTCTCTACCTGTTGGGTGAGTTCTCACTTGGGACGGGGGAGGACGGGATCCCGGCCCCTTCTACCCTCCGGGAGGGCGCGTTTCCCAGCTGCACTGCAACAGAACGAGACCCCCTGCCTGCTGCTGCTCCTCGCCCTGCCTGCTGCCGCCCTCCGGCTTGCCTGCCACAGCTGCAGAGCTCCTGCTGCCTCCTCTGCTGGCTGGCTCAGGTGAGCCCACCTGGCCGTTCCATCTCCTTGCTGCGCCTTGTACATCTGCGCGTCACCCCGGTCCAGCCCGTCGGCCATTACGTGAGTGACACACACCTAACCCCGTGCCACAGCGCCATCTGCAGCTTCCCGGGAGTCATCGCACCTGCCCTGCTGCTCTAGGAGCCCAACAGCGCCCCTGCTGGCCGTGACCGTGACTGCACCAAACGGGAAAGTGCCTGACAGCCCAGGGACATTTGCCACTGAGCTTTTTTTGTTTTTGTTATTGTTTTTTTTTTAATCTTGTTTACTGTTTTTATTACTGATTGTTTACCTCATTCTAGATACTAGTAAAAACTCTTATTCCTTTTCCCATACCTTTGCCTGAGAGCCCTTGATTCCAAAGTTACAATAATTCGGAGGGAAGGGGGTTCACATTTTCTGCTCTAAGGAAGGTTCCCACCTTCCTTAGCAGACACCTGTCTATCAAACGAAGACAAAGGGAATATTTAAAACTGATAACCCTTGTCTTACGTGACAAAGCTACATTAATTAATTTAAAACTGCAGCTTAAGTGGATGAACACATAGACAAGTAATCAAAAATACTAGAAATTTTCTAACAGTAAGAATATTGCTGGCTATGATAGCCACAAAAGGAAAGATAAACATGCAGAAGAATTAAAATAGAGATGCAACAAAACCAAACAAAAACAAAATATCAAAGACCACAAGGAAATTCACATAAACTCCTGTGAAGAGTTATACTAGTTGCTTATGGAAACCATTTCTTGTTGGAATACCAGGCACAACTTCCTACAAAAAACCAGAAGCCAATTCCATTCAAGACATTTTGAAAATACACTTGAAAATCTACTCCCATCTTAAAAAGTAGTCAACTGCCTGTGAAAAATTTATGCTTTCAAATATTAAAATAGGTAATTCCAAGCTCTAACAGAGGTTACTAGCACACAGATTTACTTTATTATGTATGTAGCATAAAATGGGTCATGTACATTCAGAACATGTTTGTAATCTGCACTGGAAAGACACCTTTAAGGCATTTTGGCAGCAATCAGGGAATATTAGAATAGAAAGAGAAAACTAATCTGCAGCCGTTCCTCTTCTGGCAGTTTCTTCAGGCTAAATTCATATGCAAGGGTTTTTGTGATGTGTTTCCCCCCCAGCAAACATTCAGATTACCTTTAGTGTCTCTATGTCTTCAATCTTCACTACAAATTCATCACGTTCTCTGTACATTCCCTCTCCTTCACTGTCCATATTCTCCTCATCAGTACATCCTTCTATTGCAACAGTCTCCTGTATTTTTGCCAATTGTTCTGAAGTCACAGCATCCTGTTGAGCTACTTTTAAGGGGTCAGCTGCATTCACTTTCTCCTGCAAGTTGCCTACAGGAGCAGTTGCCTGTGGAGATTCCTGCTTTATTACAGCACTAGCGGTGGTGGCAGCAGCAGTAACAACTGTCACTTTTTCAGTTTCTGAAGAAAAAAAATCAAAATTTTAGTTAAACGAATTATCAAGGATTGGCAATGTAAAATGAGAACTGGATTTTTCTTCTTTTCTGTTACGATTTATATTATAAGCAACTATTCTAGGAAAAACACCTGTTCTAGAAGTTAAAATAGAAGCAGTATCATGACTTCAACTAAATCTTAAAATCAAAATACTGTAGCTAATATACCTCTGTTTGTATTAAACTGCTGCATCTGTTAGCATCTGGAATTAACAAAGCTAAATGCTTTAGAAAACAATTTGATAGTCACAGACATGATCACCAGGTAATACTGTTGTACTTTGTGACAATAAGCAAATACAAGGTTACAACACTGAATCTTATTATCTGCTCGTAAGTACTTTGAAATTGGATTGCAGAAAGAGAAATACAAATGAAATATAGAAACATTTTCTGTGTGACTTTTGGACATTTATCATTTATATCTTGTGATAATATAACTGGAAGTTCCAGATTAAAACTTTGGCAATAGCCTAATGATTTTTAATATTAACAGAGGTGAGCAATGAGAACTGATGATACAAAACAAAGAAGGCAAAAGAACATTCTTTTCCTCCTCTACTCCAAAGAGCCAAATAAAAGTCCCACCTTTCAAAATTATTCTTTCCCACCTGAAAAAAATTAAAATCCTTTTTAGATATTACTTTACAGTCTTCTACACATATTAGTTTTAACACTGACTTGCTGACCTAAAAGAAATCAAGTTATCTTAACTACAACACAATTGATAATATCACTTATGAAACTTACTTTTTTTTACAATCACTGCTAATTGTTGATTTTTTCACTTGAAAAATTATAAAAAAGATAATGTAATATATTTTAACAAAAGAAACTCCAAACAAATTATTTAAATGTCAAACTAATGCATCAATACAAAAGCTATATACCAAATAAATGAAGATTCATTAAATCTATCCAGTCAAATTGTTAATTTGAAATGTGAAATGTGTTCTTCCAGATATATCACCTCACATTATTGCAAATATGTTCTATTTCTTCCGTGAGAACTCTGACAGCTTTAATTAGACACACCACTATTAGTTCCCCCGGTATATTTACATATTCTTCAGAACAGCAGATAAAGGAATATGTGCTACTTAATGCTACCAACAAAAGGCTATGTTTTAATAATTGTCTGTCTATACTTATTTGCAAAAACAGACAGACGAGAGGATTACTAAAAAACCTGCAAAACACCAGCAAGAAAGAAAGAAAGAAATATGTCATTAATAGGCATCTTATACAATGCACAGTCTTGTGTGTCACAAAACAGGAAGGTGAATTCAAGAAATTGGTGGTATAAATATTACATCCGTATGGATAATAAAGAAGACACAATAACCTTGTAAAAGAAATTACTGCAAATAGAACACTAATGGAAATGCCCACCCAACAAAAAACCCTTTTGAAATATTTCTTTGGACATTGTACACAGAAATGGCTTATTAACAAATTCCAGCAAGAGGCTCACACCGTGGCTCTGTCCACATTTTGGCTTTCTGGGAAGAAAAACAATCACTGCTTCCTTGTTTGAAGTATACATTGAACTGACAGAATTTCATCCTCTGTAACAGCCTTTTTGAAATGCATGCACTTAACGTAATTACATAGAAATAGCCACAAAAAAACCAGAATACTAATTAAGATGAAGTATTGTTTAGCATATCATGTATTCTGCAATATTTTTCCAATATCTTACGTGTGATTATTACAATTTAAGTTCAGTTTTGCTATGTATTTTTCAGTAAATCATGTCACACCCAGGGGAAAAAAAAAACCTCCCTCTCTCCTTTAATCTAAAAAGGGAAACCATTACTTCATTCTCTCTTGTAAAGAATCAGCTTACGGGTGATGGGTTTTGAGTCCTGAGAAGATTCAAAGAAATATTTCATTTTCGCCCTGTGATTATTTTGGAAGACAGTGGTATTCTTTGGAATTAGTACTGTTATGTGATTGGCTGGGTAGTTTCTAATTGCTTACCAGAGGAAAAATAAAACTTTTACTGAAGAGGTCTGCCTAGGCAAAAATATGCTGTATGTTGAAAATACTTCAAAACAAGGCAGCATCAGTTAAAAGTTCTGAACATGGATGTACAGCACGGATATAACACAAGTGAAACTGAAAAGAGTGCGAAAAACTAATTACTACTGTGATCAGTGATTGCTGCCTGCCCCTCCCTTCCCAAACCAATCCTTCCCAGATTTTGTTCCTTTGCTGGCAACCTACCAACACTCATGGAGCTACAACACTCCTGATCAATATGGCTCAAATGACTCCCACCTTGGACCAGTCCAGCCAAAGCAGTGCAATTTACAAGTACAAAAGTTCTTCCATACACATATTCAGTGCAACTTCATCATCACAGAAACATTTACCTAGGAAGAACTTATTGCCCACTGATGGCAATTATTAATATATTCTCCTGCTAGAATTTTTTAAAAATAGGTTTAGAACCTCTGATGTGATGTTTTGTTGAGGTTTCCAGATGAAAATCATATTTAGCATTCTAAGCCAGAATCAAAGACACCACACATTATATTAGCTCCAGGCTAAAATAACTTTTTGGCATTAGTCCTACTTAAGTAGCATGACAAAGTCTATTTACATATTTTCTAATTGTGGAAGACACTAGATAAGCCCATAGCCAATACACCTTTTGAACAAAACTCTTAATTGTGGCCAAAACCAAACCAAATCAAAACCTTTACCTGAAGACAGGTAAAATTAATCTTTTTTCCCCCCATCAGCTACAAAAATCTCCTTCAACATATGCACTTGTAGTCACCATTTTACCTGATTTGATCTTCCTATCAGATGTATCATCCAGGGCTGACAGTGCAGTAGAGATGCTCTTTTGAAGATCATGGTTACCACCCACAGAATCATCCTCATCAGAAGAAAATGAAGGCAACGTTTCCAAGTTTTTCTTAAGCTCTTCATCGGCTTTTTTGGTTGGACTTTCTCCACTGACCTCAGCAGCTACAGGTGCTGCTGCTGCTGGCTGAGGCTTTGCAGAGGGCTGTAGGCAAGGGGCACGAACGATTTGTGTGACTGGTCTCCTAGTCCTGTTTGGCATTCGTACAGCTGGAGTGGAAAACTGCTGCCTAGGCCCAGACTTTAGAAAGTCTAAAAAAGATGCAATAAATCCTGTTTTGACTTCAGGCTGTTTTTCTTCAACTTCTTTGATTTTTTGCCTCATTCTTTCCTGATGTTGGTAAGTATCATAACAACTTTCAGAAACAGGAGAAGAGTATGTGAAACATGAATCATTTCCTCTTGAATTTTGACGTTTACACTGTCCACTTCTTTTTACCTGTTTCTGAATTGCACTGTCATCTTCTGCAGCATTTTTGTTCTGGCTTTTTCCTTTGCTTTTTTTCTTCTGAAGGTTCCCTTGAGTTAAATCTTGGCATTCTTCTTCAGTTCTATTAATGGCTCCATCTGCACTTTGGGGCACAGACAGCGGCTGCAACAGAACCTTTGACTGGTTACTTGCTGCTGTACCATCATCACCACCCATATTAAAATCATTCTCTGAAGCAGCACTTTCCTCACTTAGGCTCCTACCACTTGAAACAAACTCTGTGTCTCTTGCATTCAGGGTACCGTCAACAGAAGCATCGTTATCTTCTTCGGATTCGTGACTGATGCTAGATTGTTTCTTAACTCGAACAGCCTCTTGCTCTTCTTGGCCAGGACCAAGGGTGGGAGAGGTCATTCTTGTTGGTACATTTTGATCAGCAGTTTCAACGTGCTGCTGATCCAGGTTCACAGCTTTTGTCTGTATTGTTGACACTGGGGTAAGATTTAGAGTAATTTGGCCTCCATTCAGAGAAATATTATTTCTGTTTGCCGGCTTTCCAACTACAGTAGGTGAGGCACTGAAAACAGAAGACACATGCCTGGAATCCAGTGACCGGAACTGTGTTTTAGATTCCTCACTATTTTCAACAGTTTGGATTTCCTCTTCATTAGAAGCTGATTTGGCAAAGTCAGATGGTGTCACTCCACAGGCTGCTGCTGTTGCTGCTAAGATGTCATCCACATTGGATAATATATTCCTGTCATCGCTGAGAAGTATAGATTCTGGGAAGCATATTGAACTAAGAGAAACAAATTGGTTTTTTGAGTCATGTTGATTTGTCTGAGTAAAATGATCTTTTGCTGCCAAATGCTGCTGTAGTGGTTTTGATGACTCAGAAATGTCCATTTTCATTACTTCTGAATTCTGACTGTGAAGCTGTTGCTGAGAATGACCCCCATTACTTTGAACAATGTGACCATCCATCTGAAGGAATGGATGTGTCACCTGCTGAGGACTCTGTATTCTTTGCACTTGCGGTGATGCCTTTGCTTGTCCTAAACCTGACTGCAGAATGGACTGGTGAAGAATCTGCAAGTCACAGGTTGACTCCAGCAGTACCTGCGCACTGGGCAAACACAGCTGATGACCGTGTCTCAAAGCATGAGGCTGAACCTGCGGTGGCGTGCTAATGACTTGGCCCTGCTGCTCTTGAGCTTTATTTTCATGTACCTTATGCATAAGAGAATGCTGTTGGTTTAGTTCCTTAGCACTCACCGTTACCTGTGTTGTTCGCATTAAATTAGCTGTCTTTTTGATATCATGGCTTAGGCTGGTGATATGGCCAATGTGTTGGGAAAGCTGTTCCACAGAACTGACCATTCTTTCATCTTTTTTTGTTCCTTGAAGAGTAAGTCCAACAACTTGATCTTCAAGACGAGAGTTGCTTCTGATTACACTCTGAGAGTATCTGTCATTTGCTTTTGAGACCCTATAGGATGCATCCTGAGTGTTGATCTCCTCCTCAGTTAGGCTTTGAGTGGAAGATTCAAGAGTAGCTTGCTGTTGCAATGCCTGCATATCCTGCATTGATAACTCCTCCTCCTGTTTTGATGAGGCATACAAATTAGAGTCCGACTTCCTTTTAACATAGGACTTTGTTTCTGAGGAAGGTCTGTTGTTCTGCAGCGTCTGGGAGTGAGCTGGGGATGCAAAAGGAGACTGGACAGATGGCAAAAACTTTTGAGACTGTGGAGAGGAGGATTCTTGTGACTGAGAGTTCTGAGAAGAATGTAAAGAAATATAGCTTTGATTAGGACTCGAGGCTGGAAGAGTCTGTACCCGAGGAGAGGCATTAAAGGAAAGAGAAGGTGATGTTAATGTTAAAGACTGCCCTGAAGAATAGCTTTCAGAAGGACTAACAGCTGCTAAAACTTGTGATTGAGATGAAAAATTAACTTGGGACTGGGTAACTGGAGATAAACCCTGAGAGTGACTAGAAGAGTAGCTCTGAGCTTGGCTGACTGAAGAAAGTTCCCTCATTTGCCCAGAGTAGTTCTCATTTGGAACTGAGGTCAATACCTGTTCCTCTGAGGAGTAACTTAGAGTCTGACTGTCAGAAGTAATAGCTTGTGATTGCCCAGAAAAAGTCAATGTTTTATACAGTGAGGGCAGCTTCTCAACCTTGCTGGATGAGAAATCCTGTGAGTGGCTGACAGGTGGCACATTCTGAGCCTGGCATGAAACATAGTTTTGGGACTGACTGACCGACAAGAGGCTGGGGAGCTGTGCTGTAGAATAGATCTGTGCTTGGCCTGTAATGACAGAACTCTGGTTTTGTGCAGTTTTGGCATAGCTTTGTGTCTGCACAGTGGGAGCTACACTTTGAGGTTTGGGGGTCTTTGTTGACCTCGGAGGTTGCTTCATGGAACAGTTTTTCACTTTTGCTGTGGAAGCAGATGGAAAACCAGGCGATGGAATTGCAGATGTGTATGACTGAGCAAGTTCCACTGTGACTTGAGAAGTTTTCTGCTGTGGTCCTCCATTGCTCACCTGAGTAACATCTCCAACTGGACTGCAGGATAATGCTGAGTGCCTAGATGTATCCTGAAAGTTAACTCCACTTGTACTTGTTAAATAGCTGTGTAAGGAATGCTGTGAAACAGTCAGCTGAGGCTGGACAGACTGAGTACTTGAAGGCCGCTGGTGGTGTTTAATAACACTACATTCTCGCTGAAGTGCTCTATCCATGGAAGCAGTGGAACCAGTGAAGACAGATGTGCTATAGGCCTGAGACACCTGCTGAGCTCCTCCAAGGGTCGAAGGCAACAAACTAAACTGAGGTTGCAAAAGATGGGGTGCAGATTCTTGAGCAGAACGGTATGTTGATGACTGAGGGGGTACACTGGTATTCAACACAGAGCTACCCAGGCGCTCAAATGTCAAAGCAGTTGGAACAGTGCCTTGCGATGTTTTGATCTGTAATAAAGGATCATGGGTAGTTAAGAGACCGTTTGATGTAGCACTGAAAGTAGTATCTTGAAGAGTTAGAGAAGGGGTAGTAGCAAAGTTTCTGCTGCTGAAGGTGTTGGGATGCTGATATGCTGATAAAGCAGAGGTTGGTGGAAATGTTCCAGAGGTTGGCAAAGTTCCAGTAACAAATAGTTCTGTGGCTGTCGAGGAATGCATACCTGAAAAAAACAAAAACAAAAAAGAAGGGAAAAGCATAAGGGAGCTTTACAAGTTACAACACTCTGCATTTCTGTATGTCATTTAACTGCAAGCTCTCACAGCATATACAAATATAATGTTTTGTAGAATCACCCCTCTTTAAAAAAACAAACATACAAAGGGAGGCATTTATGGTGGGTAATTTTCAAAATGGAAGTGCAGGGTTTTTTGAGAATGCCGAATTCTATACCTGCAGCGAATGGCTGAGGGAAAAACTCACATCCTTCAGATGCAAATTGCCGATAAAAAAATTGTACAAGATTAATTCTATTTTGAAATTGAGGGCTCTTTAATAGTTTTTATTTTAGTTTAAAAGTAAGTTCATAGTAAACTGATTAAAAGCCCTGAACACCTTCAATAAAAAGCAAAAAGGCAAAAATTATACCTTAGCAGATGTAATACATACACAGTTAAAGATGCAATCTCATCTCCCGGATTTACCCCCACCAGTACTTTCATAACTCACTTTATGGGAAATATTTCAGAGCGTACAGTGAAATAGCTAATGATCTATACACTCTGCAATTCATTTTCTTAAAGGAGGGGCTCAACTTTCAATACAAACAATAAATATGATTTGTATGCCTTCTGAATTCAGAGTCCCAAATACCCACAGACAGCAATTATCTGCACAGTGAAATAGCAACTATCCAACTGAAAAGTATATGACTTATTTGCATCCAGCCATTGGTATGACATTCTGGCTTAAACAAAATTTCTCAACAGAATACACTACTTCAGCTGCAATAGGAGTGTGAAATTCCCTTGCAAGCTTTGAGGCTTAGAGTAGCGATCCATATCACTCACTGCTTTTCACCCTGTAACTTACAGGCACTGGTGAAGTTTGTGTACTATTTCCAAAGTCTAAGAAGAAAAGTAAAGATGCCTTTATTCCCAGAAAGGCTTAAAATTCTTGTAAAGGAATCAATTTCCACTGGGAAATTTACCAGGGTATGCAAATCAGAAAAAATTAAAATCAGGAATGATCTGACCTTTTTCAGTTCTTCTTGCATACTTCTAGCAGTTTTTAGCTTTGGACTGCTTAAGAATAAATAAAAACTCTCCGTAAATAAATCTTGTTTTGAAACAAATACTTCAGTTAAAAAAAAAATTCATTTCACAATACAGTAAGTCTTCTTAAGCTGATTGCAACTTAATCATACAATTGCTTTTGAAGTTTCAGGTGAAGCTGAGAAACAAATGCTTTGTTTCTCCCTTTCAGTTCAAGACAAACTGATATGAAGAGATGTGATAGTGAAGGAATGCCAAGGTATTTTTCATTAGTCAACAATAAAGTCTTTCTGAGTAAGAAAGCATAAATAGTGTTTTAATGCACTTTTCCCCCCTATTCTAAAAAACCGCAACGTCAGGTACAATTGGGTTCTCTTTTACTGATCCCCACCACTAACACAAAGGTAGGACCATCCAGAAGTATCAAAGAAGGGGAAAAATTTCTACCTGGTTTAACTGCAGATGTTAATTTCTCATCCAACCTGTATTTTTCCTTTCTCTTCCACAAATCAAAACCCTTCCAAACTATACCCGTAACTTCTTAAACCAGACAAGAGCCAGTCACAGGAGCCCTATTAGGGCAGAACTGCTGGGCTTTATATTTTAATATTGGTTGAGGAGCAGACAAAAGGTATGGCAAAGGTACTAAGTTGTGTACACAGACACACCCCCACTACCTTAAGAAATCAGAACACTGATAACACAACCCACAGATCAAAGGAACACTTGGAAGGACAAATATAACAAACACAATGTTCTTCTTTTCCCCCCAAAATTAGCAGTTGCAGGGTACCCTTCTAAAAAAAGGTCACCTTGAAGAGTGAAGAGCTCTTGCTTTCCCCCATCAAAAAAGTTTGTAGAAGACAAAGCCCTCAAAAGACACTTGGGAGGATCGAGGATTACAGAAAAGCAGCAAAAGTATTAAAGGACAACAGAAAGCTCAGAGAACTGGTAATATTGAAAAATGGGCTTACTGATGAGTTCTTAGTAATGAGTACTGAGAAGTCTCTCAATCACTGGTACCAACATCAAACCCGACCCACAGCATGTCTCCCCACTCTTCACAATTCACTGTTAGGCAGGCTGCAATGGAGAAAATGCTAGGACGAAGAGAAAAAAAGATTTCTTCCCAGGTGACATTCTGATGCGAGGATGGGTCATCATAACTCTAAACACCACTGATTCATATTAAGATTGCTTGCCAGATTAACAGTGTGATTCTTCATCTCTGCTCCCACATATCTGCTTTTGTCAATGGTGAGTGAAAAGCCACGTTCTCTATTCTTAATCTTTTGAGTGGCTCTTCACAGAATGCAGCTGCACATTATGCTTAAGAGAACGACTGCAAACTGTCAACAAAAGGACTGTTCCATTCTTGCTACCTTGTGCCTCCTCCCCAAATCAGAACAGCAATCATACAGCTGCACTGAGACACAGATCAGCCTGCTGATACAGAGGAAAACCATCCAACCAAAGGAAAAAACCCACTCAAACATTTTCTGTCAGATCAGTGAATAGATCCGATTCACCGCACAGCTGCACAATCACTCCATAAGATTAACCAGAACTTGAAGCTACCCACAGATGCAGTAGCAACACTTATCTTGGTGTGACTGTCTACAGTGAGCTCAAAATCTGCAGTTTCCTGCTCTGCACAGAAGGCTTGACAGATGGGGGAGGTTTATGGAAGGCAGTCAGTCTGCCAAAAGAGATTGCATGTTTGTTTAGTTGTAAATTAGATCCCTTATTTCTATGTGACATGCACCTCAGACCTTCTTTTTCAGAACACCTTACTCATTACTACTCTGCACAAAGGGGCCAAAGCTACCCATGGACTTCTAGTACTAATATCACAGAAGAACTATCATAGGGAACAGAGTTTGAGAATGAAAGATTTGCTAGGATGTACAGGTAGTGTACCTGAATATGCTTATAGTGATTGTGACTGATTCCAAACAAAGCTGGGAGAATAAATTTCACTCATTAGGCAAAATAATATCCTATGCATCTAAATTTCTTCTAAACAACCAGAACTTCTCATATAAATCTTCTGCTAACATTATTTAATTGATTTTGACATTTTTAAATATTGAGATGTAAAAGAAGTAGAAAATGTGCAGCCTTTTCAGTTGGTCAGAACATTTTTGTTTCAAATCCTCCCAAACATTCAATATAATAATGACAAAATTTTATTTCAAGAGAAAATTTTCACCTGTCTGCCAGGAAGGAGCCCTGAATTGTGGCAAAAGGGTAGATCCTGAAGAGACTGTCTGAGCAGTACGAGACTCAATAGCAGAGAGAAAATTCATAACTGAAGAAGTTTCCTTAGTGTTACCTCCAGCACTGTGCATACTGGTATCAAATATTCCTGAAAGACCTGGATGATGGTGGAGGGAAATGAAACAAAACAGAGAGCTCAGATGAACTTCAAAGAAACAAAATCAAATAACTTATAATTCACTAAAACACCCCCAACCTATGAAACATCAGCATTTTGCTAAAGTACATTGATTTTTCTGTGTATAACTGTTAGGAAGTGTTACAACTGTAAACTGGAACTTCAGTACATGTTTTAAAATCTACTATTCAATGTATATCAAACAATGCTTAAAACAATGTTTAGGTACACCAGTAAAACTCCCACTTTATCTGAAGATTCGCTGTTCTATTTTCACATGAACTGGTTAAACATTCAGAATTCCCCCTAAAACATGTTCAACTTTCCTATACCACTTTCTCCCCTTTTGGGCAGCTTGTAGCAGTTTGGACACATCTATAGGACTGGCACATGAAGATGGGTCTCGACTGCATTCCTGTTTCAACCAACACCTTTATGTGTTTCCTGTAGCTCACACCCTTCATTAGCAGGGGGCTCAATGGGAAGCACTGGTGAGATCCAGAGCTGTGAGTAACTGAGATTATGTCAAGACTGTGTTTCTGACCCTCCATCATCCTGACTGAGGACCTGGCCAGGAGACTAGAGGCTGCAGTCAGTACAGGAGCTCAAACACCCTTCTTTGGAAACTGGGTTGCAAAACGAGCATGAAGAGGTCAAGCCCTGTATTCTGACATGGAGACAGGATACCATAAGGATCAAAGACAGATCCTGATGCAGATGTAACACAGCTTAACCCATTGCTATATTTTACATTCATTTTAACTTTTCCCCAGCACTATCTCAGTCTGCACATGGAAATACCAGCAGCAGTGTGTCCCAGGTGCTTTCATCCATCAGTTTTGCTGTTTGCTTTAGTCTGGAGGAGCTGGCAGCATTTCTGCTGCTGGCTGGGAGGTACACATTTGGCCCTTACGCATAGGCCAAATCCTGAAAAGCTATATTTTAAAGGATAAGTGCAGCTTTTTCAAAAAACAAGATACCAAGCATAACCTCCCTTCACATTTTCCTTTCTACTTACGGCATTTTGATAAAAGCTAACAACCATTAACTTTCTGCTACAGACTCAGCTTTTCTAATGACAGTTGCCACCACTTATATGACAAACTCCCTTTGATTATAAAATTCATTAACTTTAATCTAAATAACAGTTGGTCTGGCTTTTTTTTCTCTGTAGCTATTTAAGCAGTATTCTCATGATATGGACCATTACCAGCAGGATGCTGTGTAGTTGAGTATCCAGGAAGCTGATGAGAAGCTGTGTATGTCTGTCTGTGAAGGTCTGTTTCTGAATGTGATGAATGTCCTCCTCCATAACTTAAGCTAAGGAAGAAATTAAACATTATTAACAAAATATGCAGCTATAGAAACAAAGAACAATTATGAAATTCCAATTACAAGCCAATAAGTTACAGAACTACAGGAAAACACAAGCCCAAGATCAGACAGATGTAGTTCTGCTAAAATATTGCAAAAAATGTTAAGCAGATAAAAAAAGTACTATGAAACCTAAAAAGCCAAAGGGTGGGGGTGGGGGAAAAACCTTTCAAAAATCAAAGCTGATCACAGAAAAGTTTAAAAAGGACTGTGTCAGAAACACAGAGTTCAACTGTAAGAAACACTCACTAGACACTTCTTGTAATGATTTACTGATGTAAAGTCTGCAAAGCAGATGACTATGAATACATGGCCACTTTAACATTTCCATTTTTAATTCCATTAAAACTTACAGGACCTAGTTTAATTCAAATGCTGGAATGGCTAAGAAGCTGTGGGATCAATAGCTTTTTAAAAGATCTTGGTACTTTTGGTACAAATTAATAAAACGGACAGTGAAAGCACTACCAAGTGACAAATCCAACTTCAGACCTCCTAGCATTAAATGTAAGTTAATGATTCACAGCTTTTATTTAACGTTTTTACGTGAGTCATCTAAACTGACATGATGTTTTAATCAGGCTTAATGGAAGCAAACTGAAAATATACATTGTCTGGGTCCATACAAAACCAAAAAACACAGAAAACAATTAAATCTAAACGTCAAGCAACCTTAGGAACCTGCCAAAAGCCCTAATGATTTCCATTTTAAAAAGCAGAAAACTGAGGGGGAAGCAAAACAAAATCCCCAAACTTTTAAGCTTCCACAGACTCAGCTCTGTATAGCACAGGTCAAATGGAAAAAAAATGAAGGCCAGCATGATCAAGTAACCATTTATCTTCTTCTTTTCTTGCCTTTTGGACATTAAGTTTATAGGTAGCTGCTACTTACTCCAGTGCACATGTGAGACTGCTTTAAGTTCAAAATTCTACTGTAAACAAATGCCAAAACAACCTAAACAATGAAACCCACAGCCCTCCCTGCTGCCTGCTGTGAGGGAGACTTCCCTTATCTTTCATCCCCTGGGATGGGGGGGCAGTCACTCTGCATAAGGGAAAAATTGAAGACTCTGTGCCAGGAATCATGACATCATGGGAAACTTTTACAGAAGACACCAAATAATATAAAAATTGGCACCATGGCTGGATTTGCTTCATTTTCATTAAGAAGACGAACGGAGCCAGCCGAGCCTCTTAGAGCACTGTGACCGGCACACATCATGAACCAGTAGGAGCCTGTCTGTGCAGGACTTTCCTGCCTGAGATGCACTATCAGGGGATGTATTTTCCACTTCAGCAATGCTCTGTAGTCAGCATGCCAGGCTAAAGCACAAGCCTAAAGAATGAACCAAAATCCTTTGAAAAAACAAAGAACCTCAGCTACTGCTTTTCTCAGTTGTGCTCATTGTCTAGCACTTTAACACCTTTCACAGCAATAATTGCAATTTAGAGAATTGCCAAGCCTAAACTCAGAGTCAGCAGATCCCTGTGCTTATGCTGTAGAAGACAGATCTTTGTGCAGTTCAACACTATGCATCAGCAACTGATTTCTATTATATGCTGACTGAAATCTAAGTATTTGCATCACTGCTATGGACAATTGGCAGACGTGATTGCATGACACTGTCAGTTATTTTTTTATTTACTGCATTAAAAATTTTCCATTATTTCCAGACAAAAAAAAAGAATTGCAACAGTGTTCTGAACATAAAATTTTATGCAAGTAATAAAGTCAATTGAAATGTAAGTATTTTCATAAGAAAAATTTTTAAGTTAAGGTGGTTTGGGGTTTTTGAACAATCTTGAATAGATGGGAAAAAACCCCCAAACACAGAACTTCGGAGACATGAAGCGTTCTCCAAGTTTTTTAACAAATAAAAAAGCACTACATGAGAAAATAGGTTTCTAAACTGAAGCATGGCAGCGCGTGCATTGTTGGCAAGAATTACCTTCACTGTCACAAATGCTGAGCTTGTGAAAACTTTCCTAGAAAAGCAGTAAGTTGTATTTAGGTTTTCTTGCAAGTTTAATACTTAAAGTATTGGTACTGACTTCTCTTTCATACACAGTTTAAAGGCAAACTTTGAAGTCCTACAGCAGCACAGCTTCCTTTTCCCATTCCCATATTATCAGGCTGGCAGGCACTGTGGTGATGTTCTAGGCAACTGGGCCTACGCTTTGCAGCAAAAACTCTTCCAAGATGAGGCAAGACCCCTCAAAAAATAGTACCAAGCAATATTGCCTCATTCCTCCTCTAAAATTGTAAGTCATGAACAAAAAGTGGATGAACTTTAATTAACCACCTGAAGATTCTGGAAATTAAAAAAGTTCTTGGGGGGCGTTATGTTTTATGTTTGTTTGTTTTATTTTATTTTCAATTTTTACTTATTCTGGGTTTTTTTGGTGAAAATTGTGATTCATTTCCCCCTGCTTCACTCCTCTACAATAAACACCTTTTTTCATAAAAGGACAGGTACAGTACACACAAGCACCATCAGACAGGCTAACACGCAAGCCTGTAAACCAGAGGCAGAATGCTTTGGAAGATAAAAGTAACTTGAAAAAAAAACTTGGACAAAAACTTTGCAACAAGGAGGGCGCTGGAATTAGCACTGGGATACAAAATAACCTTTAGACCTCAGCACTCAGAAACAGTGTTAATTATTAGAACCTCAAAATTCTAGTAATGATGGACATCGTAAGAACACTCCAAGCATATGATGGCTTTTTTTTCAATACAAACTCCACGCTCATAGTTAATGCAACCGCAACCTCAAAAATGAATCTGTCTTTCAATAAAAAACACTGTATTTATTTGAACAGTTAATTGTTTATTGTATAATTACTGGTTGTTGGAATGTAGATTCTTATCTCAAAAAGCCTTGCATATATGACTTCAGTTTACATAAGCTTATCCTAAACAAGCACAGCAATCTGAGAGATTATTGCCTTAGGGTTTCTTTTCATAAAATTTAACTTTTAAACAGATAAACTTACACAGCATGTAATTCGCATATCAAAAATATACACCCAGCATGGTATATAACCTTACGGCTACTGAGCCCTTTGTGTTCTTGTTGTGAAGTTTGCTAAAATCGCACAAGTTCTTACTTGTATTGAAACGTCGGATTAGTTACAGAAGAGATGTTCACATTACTTGGTACTTTGTTGTTATCATTACTTGCTATGCATGTTCCAAAAGCACTTGGCCCTTATCAGTGATTATCACAGTGAATTCCCACTTCCACTGTCAGAGTGAACTGCACAATAGGGTGACTACTGCTAGGAAATAATACTAATTTGGCACACAAATTTGGAAAATAATTCCCCCAAAGTATTTTTCATTGAAGATACATTTAATTTTAGTGAAATATTTAAGAGATACCCTATAAAGAGTTATCATTATTTGTAATTGCTGCAATAATGCAATTAAAAAAAATGTACGACAATGGAAGTGAAATGACTCAAGTATCAATCTGATTTTTTTTTCAGCTACATCAGCTGGGCTAATAGAAGACTTTTACTTCTACAGTAAAATTTGTGGAAGAAAACTGTACAGTCATTGCACTTCATTGTTACTAAAATACCTGAGCCTTGATTTACAACTCCTTTTTGTTAGCCCAGATTAAGTCTTTCAGGAATCGACCCTTCACACACCTGTCTGTATTGCTATTTTCACAATCCTTTATTATCAAAGCATTCTTCATTCCAGTAGTTTCATACGAATTCAGGTCTCCATCTGCAAAAGGTTATGGAGTCCCATTGCACTTACCACCCTCCTCACTTGCCAACACATTTATCAGGTTTAAGCTTTACACAAGTGAGGGATGCATTGCTCAACTTCAAACTCAGATGGAAGTGTCATTTTTACATGGAAACAAAATTTAGCTGCAATAAACATTGGACATACAAGTAAGTATTTTTATTTTTTAAATTTTCTTCAAATAACCCTGCTCTCTGAGGCATCCATACAAAACAGAAACAGAAAAAAACCCACTTTACATATTTGTCCCCTTTCCATGTATTAATACTTTTTTTATCAAATATTAAGTAAACTTTTTCATCTTTCTACTTTATTTTCTAGGTAAATCTTCATTACAGCTCAGCAATTTTTAAGGTTCTTGATTGATTGTTGTTTTGCATTTGGTGTTTTTTGGGAGGGTTGTTTGGGTTATTTTTAGTTTAGTAACAGCAATCATTCAAGTACTAGGGAAACTCACATGCTGACAAGGAAAGCAGACCAGAACTCTTCAGGAGCAAAGGATACTTCTGGGCGCAGTACCTTGTTCTCAGGCACTTGTAACTTCTGCCACTCACATAAAGGAAAATTGCTACAGAAACCTCTCCATTAAATAACAGAGCACTTCCAAAGCATTCAAATAGTGCAGGCTGTGCTCCAAGTGAAACTGGACACCTACAAGACAAGTAGGTGCACAGGAAACTCCTGACTCTGGGAGATCCAAGAGGTGCTCCCACCACTCTGAGAAGGGAACTCGGTGCCCCAGCACAGGCTGGCAAGTGTGAGAACAAACCAACCAAGCCCAAAAACCAAAGCCAACAACCCAGCATGCACACAAGGCATCAGATTTGAGGCAGACCAGGAAATTTGATCTCATTTTTGTCTGCCTGTTCTGCCTTACTGAAAACAAGAGGTCCTGTGAGATGACTCGGCACAGCCCCCTTCTAATTAAATCACAATAAAGGAGATTAAAAAGAACAGTGATAGCCTCGTGCTGGCAAGAAAATACCTTAAAACTTTGCATTTTATCTTACTTGAGATATATGTGAAATAGGGGAATAGCACTCAAGTTCTCCTCTATCTCAAAGCTCAAACACTTGGCAGAGGAATCCCTCTTCAACCAGCTACTAGCAATAGCAAATTCCAATCAGAGACCAAAAGCAAAGCCATAAAACCGACAACACACTTCTAAATATTAAAAATGTCATTCTAAATATAAGATATAGAATCTGATATGTAGCTTGCATCTCTTTTTGTCCACTATATTTGATTTTAGATGTGTAAAATGCAGTTCCAGCTTGCATTACCTGCTGGCAATTACAGAGTTAGGATTGCTTTAATATTAGGTACAACACTTACTGTTTTCCTTAAATACTTATCTTTGTTATTTTGCCTTTACTCAAGCATCTCGTGGAGAAAGAATGGAAGATTATTACTTGAAAACATTACTTGAATTTAATACAGATGAAATGGAGGGTAAATGGCCTTTCAGCTGCCCATTGTAACAGCAAGAGTTCCCTGTTTGCTACAGTCGAACTAGAACGTAATTCAGCATCTAGGCATTATCTGCAGCTCAGAATAAAATTAAAATTTAAAAGCAATGTTACTGGTAGATAACTTTAATCCAAAAATGGGTTTCATCTTGTATTTTAAAAAGGCCATGACTCTAACAAGCAGAGGAGGGAGTCGCCCCTGAAGAAAGTTGTTACTCAAATGAGTTCAATTAGTAACACCAAAACACTCCTGTCCAACACACCTCTGGAAGTTTAAAAGCAAGCCCTTAAAGACAACAGAAGACAGAAACAGAAGACGTTTCAAAAATTTATTCCAATGGAAAACAAATGCCTTCTCAGCCCAGAAATTCATTTCAGTGCAAAATACTGTTTAAATGTATACAATATGTGATTTTTTTCACCTCTGTTTCCCAGCCACAGACATACTGGGGGAGGGGGAGACACTGCAAGCACAAATTTGCATTGAAGCCTGAAAATGTTGGCAGGTTCAAGAAAAATAGGAAACCAGCCTACTCCCTGCATCTAATTTCCTTGATCCCCTCGTTAGATTATACAAGACAAGACAAACCTTAACATTATATTTGCACAAAGAGAAAGAATACTTAACAATCCAGAACAGTTGCATTTGAGACAAACGAAAAAATAATTTGCTACTTGAAAAATAGTCCACCACTGAAAAATCAAAAGAAAATCATCTCTAAAATGAATACCTCAAGGTACCTAATGCATTCTTTTAAGAATAGCATACATATTTAGCATTTGCCTAGCCTGTTCTTTAATTATAACAAGAAATAAATATATGTCAATGTTTTTAAGTATTAATAACTACCTAAAAATATTATTCTTCAAGACAGATGACTTTCGGAAAGAAGGAAAATATAGAATCAGACTCTGGTACTGAAGTAAGTCAGTAAACCCCAGAGCAGTAGCGTTTTATCAACAAGCTCCACTGTTTGTTGGTTATGGCCCATTCTCCCTTTTAATGCAATTACACAGTACATATCCAATGTAGAATATATCCCATCCTAACACACCAAAGGCAATTACCCTCCACTCTTTCATTAAAAATGAAGCTATAATGTCAATTTCCCCCTTCAATTCAAATGCAGAGCCACCAAGAGCGTGGCTGAGTCTGCCACAATGTGGGCTGAGGATTGCCTGGAGGTACTCGCGAGAGGAAACACTCATTACTTCCTTGCTTTCTAGGAGCAGAGATAAGGAGCTTCTAAGAAATAGATTTTGAGGTAGAAAATTACGTGCAGGGAACTGCCTCCATGAGCAAAAGCTCGTGCTGTTCCTGTGATTCTTCACCTGAATACATATCACATCTTAAGGGAATAAAGAGATTTTATGACACGAAAGGTCCATCTCCCTTTAATTCCCATGTGAATGTGTCTGAACTCCTTATGTTTGATCCTTTTAAAAATGAAAAATCCAAGACAGCTTCAGCAAAGCCAAAATAGGCCTACTGGGACTTCAATACCTGAGTGCAAGTGCTGGCTTGTCTGATTAAGTAACCTGTGGAGCTCTTAATAACAAAGACAATATAATTCTGTGTTCAAAAAAATCAGTTAAATTCTGTCTTGAAAACATGTATGTGAAAACTAATATTCAGATAAAAATGAACTATTTATGAACTTCAACTTCAGTTACTATTGAAGGACAAACTACTTAATGTTCTTATTTTTTAAGGTATACAACCTAAATCAGCTTTTTAATGAGGTTATCTATGGCTGAAATGCTGTATATGTAATATTAAAAAAAAAAACCAAAAAAACAGAATTGGCAGATTTTGTGCTGCTTCTCTTGCCTTTGACAAAAAAAATTGGTAACTAAACCAAAACAATTTTTTAATAGCAATATTGCAGCTAACAAAAAACAAACTAAAATTAAATTGTTCTCCAATAATGTCAGTTTTGAGCTCCTGATCCTCATTTTAAGATTTCAAGGTCTGGAAAGGAGCTTTCAGTGCTTTCCTGCTCTGACTATTCAAACCTAACTTTGATGTCCTTATTAACAAAGTATCATTACTCTCCACATCTAAACAGACACTGTTACATATATACTCCCAATTTACATTACAAAGCAGCGTCAGAAATAATTTTAAGACATTTGTTGGCCAAGCAATGTTTTGAGGATTCATACATCTTCCCTGACAGCTTCTACTCTATCAGTCCCTGCAGAAACAGGAGTACCATTATGGTCTGTGTAGCTTCCACCACTGCAAGAACTGCAATCTTATTTTCTTGCCTTTTGAGACACTGGATTATTTTGTCACTACCTTTATTTATCCTCTTCTCTTACCTTCTCGCTATGAAAGAACTTTTTCTTTACCCAGCGTAGAGAGAATAGCTGTGATTTT
The DNA here is from genome assembly GCA_036630365.1 of Acanthiza pusilla. NCBI lineage: Eukaryota > Metazoa > Chordata > Aves > Passeriformes > Acanthizidae > Acanthiza > Acanthiza pusilla. The sequence goes on from JAXCHO010000058.1 coordinate 4,264,732, forward strand.
TTAAATTGGCAATACTTCTAGAGTTTTTCTCACAATTTCAAAAGTTTTTTGTAACAGTTAGTAATGGAAATCTAATTTTTCTAATTTTTCTCCAATATGTGATGCTATTCTGTTGTCAAAAGTGTACTTGGGACATATTCAAAACTCTTCTCAAGATCATTCCAGTATTAATAGTTGAACACACACAGCATAATCCTCTGTTACAGCTGAGATACACACAAAAAGATTCCACTAATTTTAGTAACAAAATCTTATTTCAAAATATAAAAGTCAGCAGAGCATTATCTCAAGGTATAGCTTAGCCACATTAGTACCTTAATAAAATTACAATTCATTTTATCTATTGAAATGCTTTTCAACCCTCATCCTCCCACAGTTATTACAGCATCATATTTTGTGGCAAGCTTGAGTCTTACCTTTAGGGTAATACAGGAATACCTGATATCCTATTTCCTAATAAACCCTTTATTTTTCATTTATATGGAAAAGACAATGCTGAAGTTGAGGTTTTCACCACAAAAAGAGGTAAGAACTGCAAATACATATGTGCTGTACACCGACAGAGCTATCTTAGGCTGCCAGGAGGTTCTTTTCATTACCACACCTCCAAGTACTTTCCAGTTCCATAACCTATGGAATACCTTGTCCTTCAATAGGGAAATAAGGCACAAAGAATAACCCATTCAGATTTACAGCCCTCACCACTGAGTCTCCAACACTCAGTACTGAAGTAAGGCAGTTTCTCAAGGTTTTGTCAAGTTAAAATGCACCCATGAGAAGAGCAATGGCTTCACAGCCCACAGCAGCACAACAGGCACAGAGTAGGAGCACCTACTCAGTGCCCACATCTGAGATTACAAATCTTGCCATCCTACAGCCAAAAATTCAAGGCCATTAAATGGCTCTAAGCCTCCCAGCATACCCACATGTCCAGTACAGTGTTTTCCATATCCCACAACACACTACAAGGGCTAGCCAGCTCATATGAGCTCCTTTAGATTCAAAACAAGAGGTACCCCTATGACTAACAGCACTTCTATCCCAATTTAGGAGGTGTGCCCAGGAAAGATCTAACATAGTAACAACACAGTTCACCATAAAATACAGCACCAAAGAGTCCTTTGCATTAAAGGACGCATCACAGGGTGTTATTACCCAAGTTTATAAGGAAAATTAGCATAGCTCTTGAATTTAGCACTTATATCTCTTCACAAGTGCTCTCCTCATCCTAAAACAGGTTTAAATTTATATTTATGTAAATTTACATTTTAAAATTTACATCCCCCTTGTAAAGGGGACCCTGACTATCATTTCACTTGTCACCAGTCACTATTTAGCTGAAAATACAGAGGAACCCACTTCAACTAAAAAATACACAATGTTCAAAACTGTAGAAATATAGTTACAGCTATGTGGCATTTACTTTGAGATGGGAAAAACTTCATTGTATTAAACAAATTCCTTGAACATGTCCCAGCTATTGATTTAAGATTTCCTTACGATCATGCAGACGGCAAAACCAAAATAAGTATTAACTGAGGTCAAAAGAGCACACACACATGAATTAAAAAAATATCCTTTAATTGGTGAAAAACCTGTGTTCTCTTAAAAGGGAGTGTTTGGGAGGGGAAAAGATGAAAATCCCATCTATCTGCAGTGGTGCTGGCTATCACTAACCACCAGGTCCCCAGTGCCAGCAACTGAAGGTAGTTAACACACGGTTGTGTTCAGAGTACTGGGGAGTTGCCTTTCTACAGTCACTCTGCACAGCAAATGAACAAATGTTCAGATTCAAGAAAAACTTATTAGAAATCCTATTCTTGGCAGACTCGGTAGAACATAATGAAATCAGGCGAACATAGGGATTGAAAGATTATTCACTGTCTAGCACTGGAATTTTTGACATGAAGACAAGAGAAAGTAAACAGGATGTGGTGTGAAACACCAAGTTGCCATATTTCTGAGTGGGATTTCCTGGTCAGAAAAAAGTGCAGCATGGAAGGTGGCGCACAGGCTGGTACACTCAGTATGGGCCATGCCACACAGGCGCAGTGACCCTTTGCCTGGCATGTTCCAGATGACCAAAAGTGCTCAGAACAACTTGCCAGACATCTGGAAACACTAGACAAAGGGCTGGAGCCCTCCAACTCTTCTCACAAAACACTGCCAGCTGAAAAAAAGGGGTATCTCCAACAAAATCTACATGTATGACTGCCCCAAGTATAATTCCTACAGGATTATTAAGGAATAAATGTTTCTTAGGATCCTGCTACATAAACACTATTATTCTAAGATAAGGATGCCTAAGGGTGCCTTCTTCCTTCTGAGCATAACTGGTTGCACTTTTCCAAGTCCTAAGCAAGCAACACAGGTAGGCATGCAGAAGGAAGATGAAAAACAAGAAAAGCAATATGGGAAAGGAAAAGCTTGTCTAAACATATGTAGGTTCTTGCTGAATTGTTTTGGAATAAGCAGTTTCCAAGTACACAGAGAATAAGAGCTCCCTGCCCCTATTTGTTGTAGCCCATCCTCAAAGAGGCTCAGAGGCGGCTCTAACAAATATATGCGTCCACTTAGCCCCAAGTCTGTCCGGAGCAATGAAACATAGAGGTGAGAGAACAGCAGAAGCAAACCCCAAAACTATGAAATCTGCCCAGTGAGACAAGTAAATCTAGTACTTAATAACCAAGCAGTCTGTCCTCTGTGAGGACATTTCTCTTTGATTAAAAATTCTAAGAATTCTCTTTTCTCTGCCACTTGCATGGTACAGCATGCAATACTGTGCTGGAAGGCTGAACTCTGCATGCTGCTCAAAGTTATTTTTGTCACAGTTAAGGCTGCTAAGGAAGGTTTTTATATTGAGACTATTAATGTACTGCCTTTTAACTGGTTTTTGTTTTGGTTTGTCTTTTCTTTGTTTGTTTAATGTATGGAATAGGAACTCACCATGCAAAGTAACTTCTTGACATGCAGATTTGTGAATGCTTTGACAAAACACAACAAAGATATCCATGCAAAATACACCCACTCTACAAGAGCTGTAGTATTGTTTACAATTAATATAGTTCAGGCATAGGTGCTTTTGTCCTGACAGGAATAAAGACTTTTCTAAAAACAGCCTCCTTCCTATGGCAGCATTATGCCAGAATCAGCAGCAACTCCAAGGAAAAAAATAAAAGGTGGGCAAAAGTACAGAAGAAACAAGGTGAAAAGGTTGTTTTCTGTCAGTGTAAGATAAACACACTTATGATTAAAGTCAACAGGATGAAAGGTAAAATATGCATATGGGACTGCATAGGTGGTGGAATAAACCCCCCCTTCTTTCAGAACAACGTATTCAGTAACCTGTGTTGAAGTTGTTTGCTCTATGGGAAAGGGCTCACATCTGAAATATCATTGTAGGCGATCTCAAGACAGATCTGACACCCAGCTAACACAGACACTAACCAAGTGCTTCTGGCAGGGAAGCAGGCAGTACAATTTGTGTGGGATGTTCATCAGTAACAAAGCAAAACTGAACCCATCTAAAACTTGTCCAGGACCACTGGGAAGAATCCCTGCCAAGGCCACAAGCTCACTCCTTACAGCTCTGCTCCCTGTTCATCCCCAGGTGCCACCTCTGGATTCCAGTTCCACAGCACAGGTACACCAGCACAGCCCTCCACCTCAACCCATTCATGGTTTCCATCAGGATAATTTTCTCATGGATTAACAAACAAGATCAGCTCCCTGTGCCGTGGCACAAACACAGAGCCAAGACAAGGGAAGAGAAAGGGAGCCCCTTTCAGCAGCAGTGCACCTGAGCAGTCAGTTCAGCCATCTCAGGTAACTGCACCGTCAGACTAAGTTTCAGCTCATTCCTTCTGCACCATTCTGTTCCTTATCACCATTTCTTACTGCAGCAGAGTGACACAGACTCCTTGAAATCTTTCACGTAAGGCTGGCCTTAAATCTTAGACAGGTAAGCAGCATGTAATTCCAAACAAGCTTGGCTGGCCCATTTTGAAACTTTAGCAGAGATTTTGCAAGATGACCACACATCTGCACCAGGGAAAAGCTACGGGACACAGAGCAAGAATGCATCCAGCCTCTGTTCAGTCAATTCTTGACCTTCCCACAGCTGTGATTTCAGTGTGTGCTGAACGCAGGTTAAAATAAGAAAGAGTAAAAATGAAAAGAAGGCCAAGCTAGCAAGTCCCTGTAAGGCATCTGTGCTATACCACGGACTACCTGGGTTTATTCTGCATGTATAAATATTTCAGATATAAACCATGACAGAAGATTTGTAATATTTTGTAAGTGATCTATCTTTCTATATGTTTGTAAAGTTCATTTAATCCTTCTGCACCTTTTAAAACAAAAATTCTAAGTGTATTCCCAGATTATGAGCTTTCCTTTCAACATCTGAAATACTATGCCATAGGGAACTTTTTGTAGAATATGTGTTTAACAACAAACATTGGTTTCACCTCTCAGAACAATTTCATTTGATGATAGAAAATTTTCTCTGCTTTTCTAAAACACTCTACACTTTTAGGGTTTCTGCAGCTATGCAAAAATCCATTACAATTTAAAATTGAGCCTTAACTAAAACACAGTTGTCATACAGCTGTTACAATAAGCATTAGTTTGACAGTTATGCTAAAATGAGTTAAAAAACCCATCATAACCATTTATCATAAAAGTATAAGCTCCCATTTATGTAACTTTGCAAATGAACTATCACTATAACTAACTCTTTATTTTAGATTAGCTGTTATAAACATAGGCCACACTAACAATGTCAGTGCTATCTGTTTAAAGAACCATCTTGAATTACATTATATAAAACCCCATATGCTTGGGTAGGGCAGAGATGGATATAGACTACCAGGCATAACAGAACATCAGAGCCTATGGTAGTCACCATAAAATTTAAAACAACAACAAAATAATTGTGACTGACTTTTAATCAAGTGTAGCAGATCTGAGTCTTAGAACTGTGGTAAAAACAGAACAAAAATAGTGAGATCCTTCCACTGGTAAAAATCCTTCTCTGAATGAAACCCTAGGAGTACCCCCAAGTCAGACAAACTCAACCAGAAACCTCATCCATTATCACCTCTCTCCATGTCTCTTTCAAAGCAATTCCAAACAGTCTCTCAAACTATTACACATTCACCTGTTTTCTGAATACCATCTTTTTCTTGAGCAAGTAAGCATGACATACTTTATCTGCTATTCAACAGCTTTTGACAAAAGAGGGTTGAAGCACAGAGGTTTTCTGACAGCTACAGTAGAAGGCCAGAAGTGGCAGTGCACTCCTAGAACCATCAGAAATTCCTTCAGGATGCTGCCAGCCTGTGTAAGGGGTGTAGGGAGGACAGGAGCACCCCCTCCTCAGCTCCCTGCTACAGGACTGCCATGGCTGCACTGTCCCAACGTGCTCTTCAGCAGGAGTGGTCTCTGCTCAGTTAATGCAGTGATCCCAGTGATTTCCATCAGCTTCCATCCTCAATTCGCTATCTTCTCCTATTCCATGGGAACTGTTATGTCACAGCAGGCCTGGTAGCAATGTCCTTATAACACTTCGCCACACATTTCCTTTCAGTTGATAAGAATAGTGCCATTGCACAGACAAAACAGTGCCTGCAAGAAATAAGGAGCAGGATAAAAACCAGATGGCTGAAGTGAAGCACAGGAAGACAGGAGCAACGCTTGTAGGGAGGAGAAATAATTTTGATGAGCTGAGACTGTGAACATGGCTCTCCACACAAAGGGAACATAGCCTGCCACGACACAGCCTGCAACAGCATAAACACAAAATGAAATTTGAATGAAATATTGTTATCTATATCACCTAAAGGCTGAATTCTTTTCAAGCAAGTACCAGATGAACATGACACACATTTTTTAATTTAACATCAGGCTAATGCAGCTTCAGCTGTTTAGATGACTACCTGTCAACCACAATCAAAAACACCATTTTGAAAAATGTGAAGTGATCTGTAACACAAGTCGAGGGCACGGACAGCATATTCCCTTACAGTACTTCTATATCTTCACAATTGCCTTCCAGGCTGGTACAAGCCTTGGCAGGGATAGGAATTACTCTTACATCCCAATTCCCCAGCAATTCCACCCATACAAAGACAAATGTTACCAGCAACAGAGGAACCATGAACACCTAACGCCCAGACTCTACTTATCACTGTCTCCAACATCATTCAAATCTTTAAACCTGGCCAAAGGCCGGGTATATTAATTCTTATTAAAATTACATGAACCTCAAGAAGCCAGTTCAGGAGAATTTCAAGTACAAAATATGATTCATAGTATTTTTCCTGTTCTTGGTAAAGTTTAAAAAAAGAGTTTAAATGTTTCAGCCAACACATTTTAAACACATAATTTGTCACCATGTATAGAACCTGGAGATGAAACTTCAGAGAACTAAAACAAAGTCTTCTTGACATTGTTTCCTGAAGCATAGCATAAATATTACCATATCATACATGGATGCAGTAATACTAATTTGATTGTTATAGGTAGCAGGCATTGATCTATCTAATGAGCTTCTGCATGGTACTTGCCTTGGGACTTTTCTTCTTGCCATTTCATTTAAAGAATTCCCAAAATATACATTTAAGATTCCATTAATATAGCAACTATTAAAAAAAAAAAAAAGAAAAGTTCTAAAACCAGGGGATTTTGAATATTAAAAAAACATCAAGTAGTTGGTGTCTTGTAAGAGGGATTCACTTCTGCTTCTGCACTACATATTCTTAAATGAACTGGGAAATCCAAACCTCCCTTATGGAATAGATGGCATGATCCTCAAGAGATGATGAGAACTGGCAAGAGCAATATAGAAAGGACATGTCACTGACTTCCACTGAAATCAACACAGCAACATGACCAAAGGTAGTTCAATAATTGGGAAGAAAAATTGGAAAGAACAATGCAGAGATCTTACTTTGCCATGCAGGCAACTCTGCATAGCTTCTTTGGGGAAGGGTTCGGCCAAATACGACCTGCCCTTGCAATTCTCTGTGAAATAGGGCATATAGAGCCACACATCCCAGGGAGGTCCTATGATCTCCTTACTTAACACTGGCTTAATTGCATCTCAAATGGAATGTCCACAATCCAGGAAGGGTGACAATAAATTGGAGGGAATCTAAGAGAAAATAGAGAATGACTAAAGAGAGAGAGAGAAAGAGAGAATAACTAAAGTAGTAAAAAAAAAAAGTCAAAAGACTATGTTATTTTTATCAAGAAAAATAAGCAAAGCAAGAAATTAATCAAAATTCATAAGAATTCATACTCAATATATAATGGGATTATCAGTGTTGATGAGGCTATAAAGAAGATTCAGTGGCCACAAACTAAAGGTAGCCCTCTTCAGATCAAAAATAAAACATAAGTCAGTCACTTGTATACTTTACCAAGAATTGTGCTAAATTTTGCTTCATTGGAAATTTTTAAACCTTCTTAACACGAACTCTATTTTCAAACACAGATTGGAAAAAAAAAAGTCCTATGGCCTGCATTATGAAGAGGTCAGATTAGATGATTGCAACAGTCCTTCTGACTTGATAATCTATTAATCTTATCAGACATGTCTGACCACTTTCAGAACCAAATGCAAAGTCATCTATTAGCGCACCTATTTTGACGTGATATTTTTAGCCCGAGACTCTCTTTTACCCTTAAACGTCGTCGAGATGGGAATTGCAGATAAATCAAGCTAGAGACATAAAAAGCAGGCAATAACGAAAATCTCATTGCCTAGAGAATACTCGTTTTAGTTGGCAGAGTCACACAATCAAAAAGCAACCCGAAGCCAATAAGATATCTTGTATTTTCCCCGCACTTCCCGGAACTTTGCAAAACTCTCCGTGGGACTGAATCGTTCCAGACAAGTTTTGGCTGAGAGGAGGCTCCGCACGCCCCGGAGCAGCGCTTTAGAGGAAAGAGGTTCGCCAAGCTCAGCGGAGCGCACAACAGCGGAGAAATGGAAGGGCGCGGGGGATGCTGGCGCGGCGCGGCCGCCTCCGTCGGCCCGGTGCCCCGGCGGGCAGCATTGTTCGGGCGGGCAGCGCCGGTGCCCGCGGCCCCGCTTCCCTCCGGGAGCCGGCTAGGGACGCGTGAACTCTTGAACCCGCGCCGCAGCCCGACGCGAGCCTCCGGGGCGGAGAGACCGCCCGCCACGGCCGCCACCGCCGCGGGCCGCCGGGACAGCGGGGAGCCCGGGCCGCCGCCCCCCGCCCGCCAGCCGGGACGCGGCCTCCCCCGCCCCGCCCGGCCTCCCCCGGGGCCGCCGGGCCCCGCTCGCCCCCCGCCCTGCCCTGCCTCGCCGCCGGGGCCCCCTCGGCCGCCCTCGGCCAGGCCCCGGCGCGGCCCCCGGCCTTTCCTGCCGCAGCCCCCTCGGCGGACCCTCCTCACCTGGGCTTGAGGCTGCCGGCGCCGCGCTCGTAGGCCCAGGAGGCGGCGGGCGGCGCGGTGCCCGAGGCCAGGGACTCGGCGAAGCCGGGGGTCGTGGGGTAGTTCCTGTCCATCATCGGGGCCGCGGCCGCGGGGGCTCCGCGGGGGCCCTGCGCACAGGAGGGCGGTGGGCACCGAGCGGGGCGGGGGGCGAGCGGCGCCTCATGCGGGGCGGGCAGCGCCGCGGCCCCCTGCGCTCCGCTCCCGCTCAGCGGCGGGCGGCGGGCGGAGCTGCGGGCGGCGGCGGGGGCTGCGCGGCCGCCGGACCCATGTCGGGCTGCGCGTTCCCAGGATGCTCCTCCCCCGCCAGCGCACTGGGGCTCACGGGCTCCGTGTCCGGGGGCAGGGAGGCCGCGGCGGAGGGGCCGCCGGGGCCGCCGCCAGCAGCGCCGGCGGGGGGAGCGGGAGCAGGAGGAGGAGGAAGAGGAGGTCTGTGACTCGCGGACAGGCGGCCGCGGCCTGAGGGGGAAGCGCGGCGGCGGGAGCGGAGCGTGGCGGGGGGCGGTAGCCGCCACCGGGGCGGGGTGGGGGGGCTGAAGGCGGGGACGGGCGGGGTGGCGGTGTCGGGTATGGGGGAGGCCGGTTCCTCGGTGAAGTGAAGCGCTGGCGCTTTGTTGGAGGAACCGGGGCGGGGCCATGTTGTTCCCGCGGAGGGGAAGTGCCGCCAGCCGCGGGCTCCGGGGCGGCCGCCGCCGCCAAGATGGAGCCCGACAGCCGCCCCATTGTACAGCGCTTTGTGGGGCGGCGCTCCCGCCCTGCCCCTGTCATCGTCCCCAGACGGTGACGCCGCTCCCCGCGCCCGTCCGCCTGCTCCCGCGGCGGGGCTGACCGAGCCACCTCCTGCCAGCTCCTCTTTTATATGTCTATATGTCAGAGCTTTCCAAGACACTCGGGCATTCCCCATCAATAAGTCACCGCAGGCCTTGAGCCTGAATAGAATGGTATAATGGGACCACAGAATGCTTTGGGTTGGAAGGGACCTTAAAGATCATCCAGTTCCATCCCCTCTGCCATGGGCAGGGACGCCTTCCACTAGACCAGGTTTCTCAAGAGTCCCATCCAACCTGACCTTGAACATTTCCAGGCATGGGGCAGCCACAACTTCTCTGGGCAATGTGTTCCAGTGCCTCACCATCCTCACAATAAATAATCTCCTTTCAATATCTAATCTAAACCTATTCCCAGTTTAAAGCCACTACCTTTTGTCCTATCACATGCCCTTGTAAAAAGTCTCTTTCCGGCTTTCTTGTATAGGCCAAAAGTCAACTAGCAAGAGAACAGACAGAATATCTATTTATTCTTTCTTTATTTTCTGTTTAGAGCAGTCTAAATTTAAGTGGTAAAACTTCAGAAAGGTTCTAGAGGCCTACTTTAGCAAGGACTGGCTAAAGCGGTTTATTTTTATTCGGAGCAGTCTAAGCCACCTGGCTTGTAGACAGTAAATTCCTGTATCTTTTGCTGTGTGCTTGTTGAAACAAAGAATAAGGGAAATGGGTACCATCTGCACAGAAGAGGGTAGGAGCAAAGGAGACATCAGCGTCATGCAGGGGGATGGTGAGTGAACTGTGGTGTCTTGCTTTCCCTGCAGATTGAAGATAGGCAGGCAGAGATGAGCAAGAGGAATGTGCCTCAGAGGAAAAGATGAGGAATACGCTCTTGAAAAGAGGGTGACTGCACCTGAAGGCATTGCTCAGAAGAGGAAGGTGTATGCTAATGAGCAAGTAAGTCTTTTGAAGATTCAGTTTGTAGCACTCCAGGCAACACTGAACCACAGAGTGAAATGAATTCTGTAGTGAAATGCATTTAGAAACTTGGTTACAGCCAATCAGATTAGATGTTAAAAAAAAAAAGTTACAAAAAACCTCAACATTGGAATGAAAAGATGGAGTGATCAGTATTAAATGAGAAAGAAGAAAGGTAAGAGGCTTCTGGAGGAAAAGCTGAGATTCTGCTTTTCTCATGCCTAGTTTCAAGAAGCAGCAGGAAGAAATGCAGCCCTGGATGGGGAGGGAAAGAAAGGTAAGTGTGAAAGTCATCAGCACTGAGGAGAGGAGCAGAGTCACCCAGAGGCCACGGCAGAGGGTGGAGGGAGAAGCAGCAGCTCACCCAAGCCAGAAACCAGCAGAGTGAGTTTTCCTTGTGTTTGCATAAGTTAGCACCTGTATTGCTTGCAGCTGGAGGAGGGCATGTGGGGGGTGGGAGACCTTCTTTCCCTGGGAAACAGGAGGGTTGCTGTTTTACATATGAACGAGGCCTGGATGACAGAAAATGGCTCCAGTTGTATGCTAATGCTGAAGCGTTTAGGCTGCTGATACTATTGAAAGTGCCATTTCCAGTGGGGAAGGACCCACAGTTTTTTATTTCCCTGCAGGATCTCCACTAATCTCCATTATATTATTACACTTAGAGCACATTGTTTCCCTCAAGTGGGCCTGAGAAGAGGGTGATACACAGAACTGATACGAAATGCCTTTTCTGTCTAGTTGTAGTGTTTGGTTTTCTAGAGTGAATGTGTTGCTGTGGAGTTTCTTGCCGCACATTTGGAACGATGTATTAATAAATTGTAAAACTGCTAGTGTGTTGTTTGATTTTTTTTTTTCTCAAGTAATGGCAACATGAACTTTAAAGAGTAGCATCATGTTGTTTATTTCCATCACAGAATTTCTCTAAAGAGACTGTGGGGGCGGGTACATGGCTGTAAAATCGTGTTACATGAGAAATCACAAACAACAAGCACCAGTTCAGATTTACAGGCAGGGAAACAAGGACAATGCATTTATACCACTAAATGAACCACAAACACAGTGTTTCCCTGAATATTGCTAGAGTAGATCCTTTTTTCTGGCAATCAAATAGTGAAGTTGAGTGCAACAGAAATTGTGACAGCTGTTAAGTTTAATTTCATGGTTTTAATAGTAGACTGAAAACTTAATCACTAATGAACATAACCATCATATAAAGTCACTTTATCCAGTGATTTGCTTTTCCTGTGTATGAGATAGATCTTGTCCTGAGATCAGCCAGTGAGACTTCCACAGTTTTCTCATTAAACTGACCCCTGCTGCTTGTTGCCATGCTCTGTCTAGGAAATCTTTCTCGAAGTTTGTGCATTTTATCTCCTTGTAGCCAAATAGTATTTTTTAACACTTTTCCTTAAGACAACAAAAGAGTAGGTTGAGAGTAAGTGCTTTTTACAGTATCCTAGTATCCAGGATACTTATAAGCAGCTTTTCTGAAGGACCTGTTCAGGGATAAAAAAATTCCTTTGATAGATCATGTTAATTAGATTTGTTTTTAATGCCTAGATTAAAGTGTACATTAAAATATGTGTTTAGAAGTCATGTTAGACATGTTAATGATTATCTGAATATACTTGGATTCTTGTCTTAATAAGGAATGGTTTTGCTTCAAATGCAGCTGTTACTTGCTGTTTAGGAACTGAGCTTTGGTGGGTTAAAATGCCTTCTGAACTGCAGTTCATAACTGAGTGCCTGTAGCCAGTAGTGATATTGTATGTGCTTCTCTCTGAAGTCAAGAATTTAATATAATAAAAATATCTTGCTGAAACATAATCTAATACAATTTTTCTCTCTATTTAAGAGCGAAATCTTAAATTCAGGCACTGTAACACAATCTGTGCAGCATACCAGCCTGGAGCAATACTGATTTTTTTTTTTTCTCATTTCTTTCCCTAAATGAAGAGTCTCCACTTGGAACAAACAAATCCTTTATAGAGTCAAAAAATGTCGTTTAATGGCTTGGAGACAGAGAGAAGTACTTAAGGTAACACTTTAATGGGAATCATCTGCTTAAGGTCCGAGGCATGATCTCCGGTGCTGCAGCATGTGCTGCTGCCTCCAGATGTGGCATGGCAGCTGGTCTGGGCTGCCTCAGCAGCTTGCTGACACCCAAAGGAGAAGGCCTTACTGTCCCTCCTTCCCTGCTTCACCCTCTCACTCCTAGTGATGAGCTCTGGCCACAAGGCGAGTAATGAATTCACTTCAGTGGCAAAAGAACATTTACTTTTTTTTTTGCCAGAGGTAATTTTTCTGTAATTTGGCTGAGCTGAGTCAGCTTGCCTTTGTATGAAGTGAGAGCTGGCTTGGGGTGAGCAGTGGTAGTGTGCAGCCGGGAGGAGATGACAGGAAAGCACTTTTACTTTTGATGATTAGGTGTTGTCTTGGCTCGTGGTATATTCCATATGGAAATCTCTAGAGTCTGGGTGTGCTTGAGGGTACACCTCTGCAGGCAGTGATGGGCTCCTCTGCCCATGTCTCACTTCAGCCAGAACCAAGCCAGCTCTGGCTGGTAGCTCTCTCAGTGTATATTAGCTAACACACTTGCAGAACTGTGTTAGCTAATATACAGTGCCTCTAAGGGAAACTTTCCTATTTCCTCTTTCTGTTTAAATCATTCAATGTTACACAATGCTGAATGGTGATATTGCTTTTTGAGGTCTAGTTACACGTTTAAAGTGACCATATGCCAAAGGGAATGCAGGATCAAGCTAACGGGGAGTTGACAGTTTTCTTTGATTTAATCATAATTAAAGCAGTGCATCAATCACAGGTCCAAGGCCAAAGTAATGCTCCTGTTCATGATTAGAATAAATTTATTTATTCATGGCTTATTTATTTATTTATTTATTAAATTCTTTGTTGTGTAGTGAGCTATAGTTATTACTCATGTTAACAGAAAAATGGTGGCCAGTGTTTGAGTTGAGTGTGATGGTTTTGTTTGTTGTATATATAGAATCGTAGAATGGCCTGGGTCGGAAGGGACCTTGAGGATCATCCAATTCCAACCCCTCTACCAAGGGCAGGAACATCTGCTAGACCAGGCTCAGAAGTCCCTCCAACCTGTCCTTGAGCATTTCCAGGGATGGAGCAGCCACAGCTTCTCTGGGCAATCTGAGCCAGGGCCTCACCACTCACACAGCAAAGAATTTCTTCCTAATATCTAATATAAAGCTACTCATTTTCATTTTGAAGCCATTGCCCCTTGTCCTGTCACTTCAGGGATATACAAGACTGTGCAAGACTGGCTGGGCAGAAGGCTTCATGGTATGTTACAGCTTTTCTGATGTCATGGATGTAAAAATACCGGGACAGCACCACTAGGGGTCCTTGTGCGTGGGACAGCAAGTGGGGATTCTTCACAGGGCCAGCAGTTGCTGCGTGTGCTTTTAGCATTCTTTCTACTGCGGATACAACAAACGTGGTTTTACACTGTTTTTCCAGTGTCTCTCTAGACCCAAAACCCTCTTCTTTCACAAAAAACATTGCTCCTGTGCTTTGCTTTTCCATAACAGATGATGCCTGGTTTTGGTCTTGTTCTGGCTCTTCCTTCTTGTTTAACTGCCAAAATATATTTTTTCTTCCTTTAAGAGCCTTTCAGCTAAGTCTGTAAACTGGGCTTTGCAGCAAAATTCTTAGTATGCTTCAGGGTAATTTTGATGGGCTGGAAAGAATCATGGAAGAATAGATGCCCATGCTGGATCAGCAGCTTCAGCTTTTGTTGATGGAAGAAAGTAGTTAAAGGCAGAACATGCAGTTAATGGTGCAAGTCTGAATTTACAGCTTAGTTGTTGAAAGTGGACAGAAAGGATTGTATTTCGGTACATAATAGTACGTTATTTTGGAACTATCACAGTATCATAAATAGTTTGTTAACATACACAAACATCTTATTGGTTAGCTTTCAGTGGCTAACGGTTTGCCAACAAAAGCTCTAGAAATAAGCTTAACAAATAGCCTTGCGCTGAGAGAATGAATCTTCACAATTGTTTGGAAACTGTGTTTTGGAGACTTCAGGACATTCTTTTTCAAAAACTAATGTTTCAAAGATAAAGCATTCAAATAACGAACATGCCTAATCAGATGAAGTTTGAAGAAGCTCAGGTCAAAACTGAGCTGGGTCTGATATATCAACACATTCTGAAAAGTGCACAGAATAAGATTTCTGCAGCACTTGTTTCTGTTGAGCACTGTTGCACAGTAGACATCCTCTTACAGATCCTGGATGCAGCACCTTTGTGCGGGCTGTGGGTGCTGCCAGCCTGTGGTATCCTGCATGAGCAGGAATGAGTAAGTAGATCAGATAGGCAGTAATAACATGAGTCTTGGTTAGGCCTGTTATTAATCACTGATGGTGTTGTTTGTTGTTGTAATTGGGATTCTGACCAAAGCAGTTGCTTTAACAGATTAGATTTTGCATTTAATTTGGCACATGGCCTCTTTAAACATAAAGCTAGGCACTAGGAAATGTGTGAATAGGGACGAGAGTGTTGCCTTTCAAAGAACACACTCTGTCTTGGAACTTCACAGCAAATATTCTCCTTTGCTTTTCTTCATTTATATTACTCCATGCATTTATTTGACAACTTCAGTATATGTACAAATAAATGAAGGAAAATCTTCAGAATTCATTCTAGTGAGCTAAAGTTGACTATGAAAGCTTGACTTCTGACATGGCAAGAGATGATTAAACTGGTAGAAAGCTCACTGCAGCAATGAGTTGAAAGGTCCTGTTTCCTTCACATTCCCAGTCCTCCTTCTGGTCATGAGGTTTCACTCCTTCCCAGCTGCCACCACTGGCACTTGTGTTGTCTGAGCTCACCCACTCTTGAGAAAGCTGTCTATGTTTTTGCTGGGTGATTTATGAAGGGATCGAGTAAGGACCAGAACTGCTATAAGGTAAGTGGGAGAAATCTGTAGTGACATGTAGGAAAAAAAACTTAAACCATTGCTCTTGAACAAGCTTGTAGTTTTAAGAGGAAGTACTTTATATTAACTCTTACCAGCTATTTTCCTCTGTATCATATCTGTGCTGAGCGTTTAATATGAAATATTGGATATTTATGTATTCAGTACTTGCTGATCTTTAGACATCTTTAGAGAAATTAAAGTGAAGCTCCTTGAACAACTGAGCAATCGTGTATTTCTTGTTTCCTAAAGGAAGTAGGCACTGCATCACAAATATAAAACAAGGCTGTTTCAAAACTGGTTTTTAACTCCACCAGTTTCTAGACTGAAATATTTTTCCAGATTCTGTGAAGTCTCTCTGCCCCCTTTAAAGTGTGATCTCCGGGAGGCTCCCAGAGTGTAGGCCTGCTACTGATGGCCACTCTTGTTTCAGTGTTTCGGTAATCTAGGTGCTGTGGGAAAAAACAGGAGTGAAAGAAGGAACTGTTGTCCCAAGACACTTAATGAGAATGAAGCATCTCCCATCACCTGTATTTTAAGTATCAGTTCAGTTGACTGATTAAAAACTTCATTTGGATGTTCAAATATCAGAGGAGATTCTGGTAATCTGTGGGAAGCTCAGCTACTCTTGTGTGCTCGGGAGAAACAGCATAAATCTGACTGTTTTTTTCTAGAGGGCAAATCAAGAATGGAAATGCAGTGAAATTCACTGTGCTCCAGTATTTGCTCTGTCTAGCTGCCCTCCTGCCTCTCTGTGGAAGTTCATTCACACTGTTTCATACATGCCTCCACTTCAGATTGAAATCACCATTACCAAATTATGAACTCCTGCTTCCTGCCTGGCTTTTACATGCCTGTTCTGGTCCTCACTGGAGGGATTTGCTCACTTCATTAACCCTAGGAAAGTGGTATTTTTTGACCATACTATTGTGTTAAATCTTCTGACCAAAGGCCTGACAAAAGTCAAGGAAGATGGAAGGGTTAACACCTGGTTAAGTTGGCTTTTGTCTTGAAGAGTTCATCTTCAATGGCTGCAGTTCATGGTTCAGAAGCTCAGATGTTTAGGTAAACTGGAACAGCGGAGCAGAAAGATTTTGTCCAGAGTAGAAATTGCCAATGTTAAAAAAAAAAACAAACCATGGTCCTTTTTCTCTGTAAAGGAACTTTAAAAGTCATCTAATTCCAAGCTCCTGCCATGGACAGGAACATCTTCATTTAGATAAGATTATTCAGAGCCCCGTCCAACCTGGCCTTGAATGATTCCAGGGATGGGGCATGCTAAACTTCTCTGGACAATCTGTGCCAGTGGTTCACCACCCTCATGGTGAAAAAAAAAAGTCTTCCTTATATCTAGTTCAAATCTACCCTCTTTCAGTTTAAAACCATTACCACTTGTCCTGTCACAACAGGCCCAGCAAATAAATTTGACCCCAACTTTCTTGTAAGCCCCCTTTAAGTGCTTCCAGAAGAGGGCATGTTGTTACCAACTCCATTTAAAAAAAAATCGAAAGGGCTGTCGGAGGTTTTTTTCATTTTTTAATCATAGGCTAAATTAGCATTTTCTCTTTCACTGTGATTAATTTGTATAAATATTTATTTGGAAATTTTTTCACAAAATAATATAGAGACTAGCAGAGTTTAAAATATTGCTACCCATCAACCAAAAAATGACACTACTTAACATTGAAGTTAGAATTAATTATAACCAGTGACAAGTGCATTCAAAATGTTCTGACAGATGAGTAGAAGGAAATATGTTCATAAGATTAAGTAATTGTTTACACAGTTCAGAAATGACTGGAAATAATGAAAATAGCTAAATAAAGAGCAGGTTATTTGAGAAGATCTGCTTAAGATTTTTGAGAGGAAAATATATGCAAGTTCTTGATTCTGGAGATGATTGTGATAAATTTCTAGTGACAGGAATTAATTGAAAGATGTTTACAGTATAGAAAGACCATGCTTGAAGTGTTTGAAAATAGCTTTTAAACCTGGAATTTCCTTCTTGTTCTCTATACTGCATGGAACAAGCAAGGATAGCAGCAGTAAAACTTTTGTTGGCAGGTGAGACTGGATAGAAGTGACACTGATCTGTTGCTGGTGTTTGGGTACTTTTTAGTTACTTTGATGGTTTATTTAAAGCTATAAACAGTGTTGCTAATAAGCTGCAGGTAATAAATTCATTTTATTCACAGCTGGTAATCTGAGGAATTATAAGGAATTTTGCTATGCTTTCCAAATTTCAAATATAACTTCTAAGGGCAGATCACACTCAAACATCCTAGTTAATGTAAGTGGGCATTGTTACACAATAGAATACTCTAAATTTGGTCTGGCAACAGCATTGTGGTAAATAATTTGGCATAGCATTATACTTGTTATTACCTGAAGTGATCAGTTATCTCATTTTTAGCTCCAATCCCAGTTCAGCTGAGGCAAATGAAAAGCTTGCCATAGACTTTGACAGGACCAGAATAAAATGCTTCACAACATTTTCATGAACTGTGGTGAGGAAGTGCACTTCCATGTGGTATTTTGGTTTTGCTGTTCTAATTAGCACAAAAGACCCCAACAACCTCCCCCAGCCTATAAATGCATAATTGATAGATCAGTTATGCATTTCTTTTTGCAGCAGAAAACAGGTTCAGTGATTTATTTTTCAGTTGACAGAGCCAGAGATCACTTTCCTGACCCTTAGTATTTTCCCTAATTAATAAACTGTCTTATTTTATAAAAAGTTGCATGCTGTAATCTTGTATGATGCTAAAAAGGCTGTTCTGGAAAATTTTTCAAGGCAATGGCTAACAGCATTTAGGGTGACATGTTTAAAACAGAATATATGTGTTTACCAGTGTTTTGTTTAGACATTCATGTTTCCAGCTGTCATAGTGGAATCTGTTAAATCACTGTTAAATCACTTAAAATCCTAACTGTCCTTGAAAGAAATGCCAGAATCAAAACACTGATAATTTACATCTCTATACAAGTGTCCTGGGGTGGCGTAATGATATCTTGTATTCCCTATCGTTTTGTATGCTTGACTAGGAATATGGTCCTGTAGCTTTAACTGTGGCCCTAAACTCTGCCAGAGTGGGATGTTTTGAAAGTCTTCCCCCAGCTGTTCTACGGGGGAGTGAGAAGGAAGGGACACTGGTTTTTCTTTTTTTGGTCAGTTGCTGCTGCTGGTGGCTGCTGCTACTGGTGTGGCTGCTGCTTGGTTTTCTTTCCCTTTCCCTGGGACTGTGTTTTTTCGTCGTTTTTGGACCTTTTTCTTCGACTTGCTTTCTCATCTGAGAACCTGAGGAGCCCTGGAGGACAGCAGACAAGAATCCTCCAGGGAGCCACCGGAGTAACTCCACCCAGCCCCTCCAGCACCCTGGAAAGGGGAAGCTACGCCTGAGGAAAAGGACACTAAAGTTCATCAGCTGTTTATTCAGCTGATGACCCCCATAATGACCCTGTTTTCCCTTCCCCTTCCACTGCGTGGTCTGTTAATTAAACAATTCTTTTCCCACTTTCAGCCGAGATGTTGTTGTTGTGGGGGAAGGGGTGCCGGAAGTCTTTGCTGTGGGAGAGGTGTTTTATTCAGAACACTTTCCACCTAGGAAATTTTTCTCCAAGACAACAAGTTAAGTTAACTTCCTGCTGCTTTGCTCCTCAAAATCTACCTCCTCCTCTTCCTACTTAGTCATAGAATGGTTTAGGGTGAAGGGGACCTTAAAGATCATTCAGTTCCAGACCCCTGCCATGGGCAGGGACACCCACTATCCCAGAGTGCTCCAAGCCCTGTCCAACCTGGCATTGAATACTTCCAGGGATGGGGCAGCCACAGCTTCTCTGGGCAATCTGTGCCAGTGCCTCACCACCCTCACAGTAAGAATTTCTTCCTACTATCTGGTCTAACCCTGGCCTGTGTCAGTTTAAAGCCATTGCCCCTGGTCCTACTATGTGGCCTTGTAAATGCCTCTGAAATACACTTATTTGCTGCATTGTATGTTCTAATAGCAACTCCATGTTCGAAAGATGTAAAATTTAAAGTATGGCAACACTTCTAAATTCTTAAGTCCCCTTGTTGATTTTCCCACTGTTAACCCTGTTGAATCATGAGTTCTCAAAAGAGACAAGATATAAAGTAAGAGTGTGTTGGGCCAGAAGTCAGTGTATGAAAGAAAGAAAAACTCAACCCAAACCACTGCCATTCAAAGAAGTTTTCTCCCTTTACAAGGAGAGGTAAGTTTACACTGTATTCAACTAAATTTTAAACTTTGCTCCTTATTTGTAATAAGCAGAATGTGTCTTGCAAATTGTCATGTTACATGCAACCAGTGTTTGAGTGTCAGTCCCTGCATATTTTCAGGGTCTAAGGTGCAGAGTCCTTAGGTAAATTCGGGTGTTTTATTCTACTGAAAGTGCCCAAAACACTACACTGTTGATGTTAACAGTTACACCATCTTAAGGTTTTTGATTAATTATGAAGGACAAGACTTTTACTTGCATTGCATGGAATCAATTGCAAATGATTTGTAAGAATAGTAGAAGAATCAAATTTCCAGTGATTGAATAAGATTCTGTACAATTTCTGTAGTGAATTTAAAATGTGAGTTTGCCAGACATCTTTAGTAACATTAAAGAATCCCTGAATGCTCACAAGCCCTGTGAAATCTCTTTCCTTGAAAGTGTGCGTACCAGTTCCATTAGTTTATAATTTTTGAGTCCCAGGAAAAATATAGGTAGAAGTGTGCTCTAGAGCTCAAGATACACATAAAAAAGTTTAAAAATTGCTAGCTAAATGGAAGGAAAATATGGAAGAATGTTTTTACAAGCTCATAATTCCATAGCTTCTCATAATCTCGTATTTTGATTGTCAGCAGTGACTTCACGCAATTCACTTACTTCAGTCTTATAGAACTTTATGAACTTCCAAATGCTTTTAGAAGTAGGGCAAAAGTTGAATTGAAAAATCCCAGTGTGGGGATTCCCCCATCTCTCAACAAAAAGAAGCTGCAGAGAGATTTGTGACTTGCCAAAATCCAAATTCGATGCTGAAGTTCTGTGAATAGGAACACCACTGGCACTGCTATCAACTGCATTGCATGTATTTTTCAAAGGGCAAGGCTTCATTGCGGTGGCATTGTCAGTGTACCCTCTTTATATTCCAAGATCTGGAGCATTTTCATAATTACAAAAGCATTTACAGATTGAAAATCTCAGACCAGTTTTCTGCATCTCACTCCAAGAGCATTGTAGGTTCTAGTATGTTAAAAACAATAAGATTCAGTGAACTATTACATATTCATTTCAACCCTTAATCCTTCAACTAATAATATAAAGTGGACTGTAGGCACCGAATTAAAATATAATTTGCTCTTGTCAGCATTGACTCAGTGAGGGGAAAAAAGGGACCTTTGTTTCCACTTAAAAACCTTAATTGTGTGTGTCTTAACTGTACAGCCACCGTCAAACAAGCAAACACCAGCCTGACGTTGCCTGTGAGACCCTCTGCTATGGCTTCCTGTGGTGAGGAGGTGAAGGGACACAAGTGGTGGGCAGCAACTTGCTCAGCAAGATCTGCAGGCCACATAATGGTGAGAGTTGATATTTTAGTAATATGTAAAAGTTATGGTGGCTACAACTGTAGATACAGAAACTGTCTTGATACAGTTAACCATTAACTCCCTGAGTTCTTGACTATTGGTTATTGATCAAATATGATGTTTCATTGTACCTAAAGGTATTGTTTTGTCATCCCTGTAGTGTAAGACACAGTTATCAAAGTGCTTCTGTGGGGTGGTTTGGCCTTTGATTTGAAAGGTAAATGTCTCTGTCAACATTTCAGTTTTTGAACTATGAAAGAAACATAGGTGTGGAACCTGGCTATCTTTTAACGAGGGACAAGTCTCTAGCTGCTTGCTTAACATCCCCTGGCCCACAGTACTCTGCTTACTCTCTTTGACCTGATATTTACTGTTGAACATCAAGACAATTTGGTACAAATGTACTTTGTCTAAATTGGTAGTGTACCATGGAATGAATGCTTCCTTTGGATGCAAAATTTTGATCATAAAAATAACCACAAATTAAGGTGTGTGACCAGCAATGTCTAAAACAAACCAGTGCAATCCAGTAGCAGTACTATATATATATTTGAAAGATCAAGTCATGAAATAATTTTCACACTCAAATCTATTACAAGAATGAATAGAAAATTCACACAGCAGAAGTGAATATATCAAACAACAAACTAGACTTCTTATGGTGGTTTAAAGTATTAAGTCACAAAAAATGGTTAGTGTCAATATAAGCAATTCAAATACTGTTCTTTCTGAAGAAAAAAAGATTAAGCTAGTAATGAAACATCAATAGTTTGATGGGATGGCTCAAAGTGCATATGGACGAGGGCAGCAGTCCAAGACTTGCTCTTTATGCATTCCCTCCTCTTAGCACAGTGACTTTGTGCAAAGAATAGTCCTGCAGCCTTTGCAACAGGTGACTTCTTTTCCCAAATGGGAACTTGACTTGTTCCTAGATGTCCAAAAGATCTTTCACATTTTTCAAAATCATCTTGCAATATGCAAGGTAGCACACACTTTTTCAAAAGTATGTTATGTTCCAGTAATCCCCCCTCACCCCAGAAGGAGGTTTGTGACTAGGGGCCAGGAAGAGACATGGACTTTTGAAACACCCGTGCATCTCTGGGGGGTCCTGGATAAGGGGGTGGGGGCACATTGTGTTGTCCATCTGAAGTAACTGCTTGCTCATACGTGGGTAGTCCTGAATCGTCAGTTCTGAGAGGAAGGGGGTTTAAAGAAAACTCTTCATGCCTTCTGAAGATGTTGGCTGAATTACGTCTTCTGCCTCTTACATAATCCAAGTACCTAAACAAAGGTAACAGCAGGTAAGTGGAAACTTCTGCTTTAAAGGGAAGCAAGAATAAAGTCTTAATCATAAAATAAACAAAAACCAAAACAACCCCAAAAATACCTCCACAAGAGAAAAAAACATGCCTTCAGTGGTCACAAAGACCAGAAGCCAAATACTCTCTCCAAACCACAGGGTAAGAATAGCTCAGTAATGCAAAATTTATAGGGAAGAGAAAGCACAGAATCCTCTTGTATTCCTTTCAAGTTTAGGACAAAGGAACAAGGAGGAGTAGAGAACTGGTAAAAAAGCATCTCCTCCAAACTACTTCGTCATCGACTCTTACAACTAGGTCACCTCTGACGTACAGCACGTGCCAGGAAGAGCACACAGCCTACTTTAAAGAGCCAACAGAACACATTAGACTTCCCATTGCAGGCCTCAGCCTACTAAAATTATTGCATCCTTTTAGTGAGAATATTTTGGAACCAAGAACACACACACACAATTTAAAAAAAACCAAAAGTCTGGGTTGTGCAAGTGTTGTTTTATGTTTTTGTGTTATTAACTGCAGCATAGCTACTTCTAGTACTCACCTAACTTGATTGTAGGGAAGTAAGTACAAGAACTTCCACTGGATTCTCTGAGAATACAGTTAGCTCAACCCACAGTGATTTTCAAATGTCACTTATAAGCAAGAGTTTGTTTTGGTGTGTGTTTGGGATTTTTTAAGCAGTGAAATTCCTTACCCTGGTGGTTGTCTTGATTTGCATCTGCTTTTACAGCAGTAGAAGATAACCAGTGCAATTATAACCAACATTACTCCAGCAGCAACCAGGCTGATGAGCAGTCCTGTGACGTTAACCTTTTGTAGTGCCTCATCACCTGAAGAGAAAACATTGGTGACTTTCACTATGTGTTCTTTCCATCTACAGTTCACACTGTAAAATACTACTTTTGCTGTGCTATGAGGCTGTTCCTTCCACAAATGTCTTACTTGCTGTGAGAAGCTGTTAAATCTGTGCAGCACAACCCAAGAGTATCATTCACAGTCAGCTTAAAGCAAAAGTGAGTAGATATCCCCTTTTCTATACATAAAACTGATATTCCTTCATTTACTTGTGACCTTGCTCAGGGTGTAGATCTTTCCTCAAGTCATACTGAGCTTTTTTTATTAAACATCTGGGATTGGACTGTTATAATACTATTAAAGAAATGTGGGGGAGAACAAACAAAACAAAACCACAGAAAGCAGCCACAGAATTACTGCAAAGTTCACCAATTGTGTAATAAAGAAATGATCAAGAAAATTATAGTATTTACCTACAGACCTATAATGGATTTCAGTTTAGGATGTTTCAGTTCTATTGCATTGGATAATGAAATATACTTGTACAGTTCACAGTGATCTTCAGTAAAAAGATAATTTCTGATTTCCTTAACTGAATGCATGATCTATTAAGAATGTACTGTTATAACAACCAGAAAATATTGCAATATAAGAAAAAAGTAAGCTTACCTATTTTTATTTTAGGGCCTTTGGTAGAATAAACTTTCCAAAAATCCATCTATAAAATCCAAAAATAATCAGATTTCTATGAGATACATAACTGATAGGCCTATGGGCTTGTTTTTAATTTGGTACCTTGGGCAAAATTTAACAATAGCATAAACAGAAATAATGCCGGCTGAAGGATTTGTATTTGCTCATCCCATTATATTTTTCTTATGCAAGTTTGCATTAAAATTTCTCATATAAAAAATGCCAGTTGGTAAAAGAGAAAAGTGTATTTAACCATCCACTGCTACCTCATATTTCTGCCTGATTACAGGAGAAGTTAGGATATATTCTGACACCAGAAAAATGCTTACAATTAACCTTTGTAAATCACTACAAAAGAGTATTCATGAGGCAAAGTTAAGTTCTTAAGAATCCAATATAAACATTATTTGAATTCATGTTAGCTAGGAAAAATAATGGGATTCATTTAAGTGAAAAGCTTTTATGTTGTATGACCATTAGGCATTAAATGTGTTTAGCTATAGTTTTCACTTTTGTTACCTAGCAAAAGACTCCATCAAGATTCCAATTTAACAATTCCACCTTTTTCTTAGGAAAATGTTAGCAATGGAAAACTAACATTCCCACCTTCAGAGCAGGAGTGTATTTCCTGCTCTTTCAGCAGCTTAGCGCAGAGCACACCTAGAATCACAAAGAGATTCTTGCTGCATGTGCAACAACCAGTCTTCAGACAATCCTCACCTTTATTGGGCTGAAAGGTTTCATATTGTTTCTTTTTTTTATATAGCAGGTTTCTTCACAGCTACATCTAGGTAGTGAGTTAGAATATGGTGCTATAGGAATACTCAGCAATAGCTGAACTGCAGATTTTTTCTATACTGGACTCTTACAAAGCACGTCTTTGGCATGACACAAGGATGCAATCAGCCAATTAATACAGAGAGTAGGTGCAAGACATTTAAATTGGATGCTGAGAAGCTACTAAAAAATCCAGAAGTCTGAAAACAGGAATATCCACAGGTGAGACTTCTAAAGATTCATTTCTATTTGTTTGCAGAATTAAACCCCATATCTAAAGTTTTTAGGACAATAATACATATTCAAGTGCATTCACTGTGTATATAAAGCAAGAACCCCATGTAACGGGGCTATCTACTTTTGGAGTAAAATAAATAGTCATCTTTAAGTGCAGTGTTAGACAAGTTACGGTATTTGTGTACAATAATGATTCAGTCAATAACCTCCCTCAGTATATTAAATGCAGTTTGAACTTCTACCGTTTTGTCAGGGTCTTCAAAAACTTCTCTTGCTTCTTCATAATTGCACAGCTCTTCATAGCATTCCCTCTCCAGGTTATCATCTGTGAATGCTTCAAAATCAAATCTGTTGTTCAGAAGATGTCGTCCAATGAATAAATTGGCCTCCTTTGCAGATGTGAATACTAATTAAAAAAAAAGTTGATTTAAAACAACTTAGGAAGGCTAAATGTGGTATTTTTAAAGAATGGTTAACATCTGAAAGGAGCACATTGGGATAATTTCTTTCCCTAGCATCTCTCAGCTACATAAAAGAAAAAGAAATATCAAGGTCTCCTCCTAAAATGTTTTCTTCACTACTATCTTTTCTAACTGTGTAACATAAAATAAACGTATTTTCCTTTCCCATAAACCATCTCAGCTATACCTTGTCCTGGCCAAGAGAATTTGATTGTCATGAGAGCTGTTGGTCAAATTTTGGTGTTACCCTTTGTGGGACATGAGCATCAGTTTTTACTGAAGTTCTTATGAACAAAATAATTGTCACATAAAGCAGAAATTTAGTCAGATCCAAACTGAGGAAGACCCTGACCTACTGGGGAAGGAGGCAAGGGAGAGGGCCAGCATGGGGGAAGGAGAAACCAAAACTTGTCCTTCTAAAGAATCCTCAATATACATTTATCAATATTCTGGTATCTGTGAGGACCAAATTTTATCTACAGAATTTGATTTTTAAATCACAGCAGCAGACTCCTATTCATTTTACAGTTGTTCTCTTTTCACAATCACAGTATCAAGTTTCATGTAAAGGTGCCATCACCAAGTTTATTTATTTTAAATTAGTCCACAATATGAATTTTACTGACAACAGGCATTTCTGAAGACATTATTCTCTTCTTTTGTGTTCCATGAGGCCTCATGGACTAAGTTGTGAGGTGAGATTCGAGAACAGTGAGTGAAATTATAGAAGGCTTTGGAATACAGGAATGTATTTCCTCACTAGACATTTTCCACAGTCAAGTTTTAGCCTGCTCTTGCTACAGTTTCATATTAAAAAACTAAAAAATTGTTACAGGACAAAACTAGATTTCTGGCTTGGTTTTCAGTGAAAGCCTAATCTGTATCCAAGAAATTCAGGCTATTTGGTTGAGCAAAATGACAAGAGGATTATTTTTGCAAGTGTAATGCAGAAACAGCATTGTTACATACCAAGCCGAATGGCTAAAAAAGGAGATGAGATTCAGGATAAAGTTATTCAGCTACAAATTAGCTTTGTGTTCTTGTCAGCCTGTTTGGCAAGATTATCACATCGCTCAGGAATTTTCACCCTAACAGTTACTGTTAGATCTTGCAGTGGCATCTCATAACAGTTTGCTCTTTGAAAACTGAGAAAACTGCAGCATAACTTACACATTGGTTATGTCTTTAATATTTTAGTATATTTAAGGAATATTACAGCAAATATTTATATAATTTACATACTGTTATAGTGTATACTGAAGGAGCTACACATATGCACAGGCCATTTGTCTTTGTATTTCTAAAGTAATTGCAAGAGAACCTAAGTTTAAAATATTGGTACTGTACCTACAAATAACCAGAGAAAAGGACTTAACAAAAAAAAAACAACCCCAAAACTAAAACCCAAAACCAAAATCAATGCTCCCTCAAACCCAGAAGCAGAAAGGAAAAAGAATAACATGAAAAAAAATTATTAATATTCTTGGTTTAGTGCAAATTACAAAAGTAACTTCAGTTTTCTGAAGCAGAGATCTTCACTTTTGCTCAGTAGTGTTTCACTCTTTACAATGCAAGTCATATTAGCTGTCCTCAATTAACTTAGAGAACTGTTGCAGTTTATTTAAAATGGAATCCATAATCAAGTTGCCTGGAGCCTAGAACCCTTGATTCTCAGGGATACATGGATCCTTTTTTCTTTTCAAGATTTTTTTATCCATTTATCGGCACTTTCTTCATCTCCATATCTCCATCTCAACTTACTTGCAACCCAGTGATTAAGACAGTATTTACAGAATGAAACAGATGGATTTGAATTATCTCCTAAATGTGAGGGACCTGGATGCAGTTCTGCAGTCCTTGGTTTGATAAAATGATCCATGCTGTTTTAGGATGCCCAGCATTTAATTAAAAATGCAACCACATAATATCCTTGGTAAAGTAACTCTGCTGGTAAAAGATGTTCAGAAAATGCTGAAGGGGGAGCCTCACAACGTAGGTACCCCATACCTTTGGCAAATCTTCTGCTTGCCAAATTATTGGATAAAGAGTTTGGCCCTTGTCTTTCCAATTCTGTCTTTAAAGGAGGAATGGTCTGGGCCTATTGTCAGGAGAGAGTTCTCACAGGAACTCACAGGAAAGAGGCAGCCTGATGTTATATGCCCAGAGCAATATAGATTTTAACAAATCATCTGTCTCAAGCATTTTTCTGCTAGCCATGGTTTCTGCTCTGCATACTGTCCTTAAGGAGCCTCCTGCTCAATGTGATGACTTCTTAAAGTCTATCTTAAGGTTTCAGCACTCCTTGTCTGCTGAAAGGACTGGACAGCTAAGTTACAAATACCTTTTTGAAGGCCTGATGCTTAAAATGTTAAGCACCACATGCTTTGCTTTGTAGTGCTTGAGTCCTTCTGGGGAGCTTATTTGTTTTTACATCATTTCCTCTCCCCTTCTCTCCCTCCAAAGTGAAGAATTACAAAAGCAGCACTATGCTTACCTTTCCAGGTGTCATAAGGGGGTCTTGCATTGAGAGAAAAAACCAATTTCAAAGAAAAATCAAATAAATCCTTTCAAATACAAAGCAACTTCAGATATAAAAATAAAACTGTCATGTGCTCAAATAGCACCAAAGCAATACTGTCTTAATACAGATTTCAAACTTTTTGAATTTTGATGTTATGTAAAGGATTCTGGTGATATCAACAACAACAATCCCAGTGGCCTGGACAAAGTTCAGTTGTCCCAATCTGCACTTATTATTAGATCTGATAAATACTTGATATTGACACCTAAGTCATTTATCAATCATTTCAGCAAAAGATATTAAAATATTGTAAAAGTAAGCACAAAACAGCTTAATTTTTTTAATAAAGTAAAAAAAACCAAAACCAAACCAAAACCAAACCCCAAAACAACCAAACAAAAAAGAAAACACCCGTTAAACAAGCCAACAAAGCGAAGTTAGAAACAATTTTGGAAAGCATAAAGTCATGTTAAAACTAAGTTACCATCTTTCCATTCAGGTTGCTTCAACTTATTTAATCTCCCAGGGCAGTGAGGAAACGCCAAGATCATGACATGCAGTTGACACAGCACTACCAAAAACGCAAACATGGCCGGGATCTGTCAGACAGAAACTAACGTGAGTTAAAAAAGAATGACAGCGCAATCTTCTGAAGTGTCAGCGATGAACCCTGAATGAATCCTGTCAATGAAGTCATCCAGCGCAAGCACCTACACGCACTCGAGGCTAATGGGTCCCTTGAACAGAGACACCGATCCGAACTGGTCTTGCCTGTCTCTTGCAGAGTTCTCGTTGTGTAACAAGTATACGCACATGTCACCGGGGCCACTCTCGCCACCTCCTGCTCTCCTCTCCCGGCTAAACACAGCGGCAGCGCCGTTTGCTGGCGAATTGCCGAGGAAAGAGCCCCCGAAGGGTGCCCCAGGTAGGCTCTGAAACTGCAGAGCTACGCCTTTGCTGGCGGAGCAGGTAACAAAAGCTCCTCGACGGGAAGAGCTACAAAGCCCGTTTTATCAGGGGTATGAAATAAACCCGTAACTCCTTACAGAGTCATCCGGCGCAGGTAAAAACACGATCGCCGCCCGAAGCGGGGACGTGCTGCGGCCACCCGAGGGCACAGGGGACACCGCCGGGCGCTCCCGCAGGGCTGGTCCGCCTATCGCCGGGGCAGAGCATTCTGCCTCCCCCACTGCCGGAGCCCCTGACCCGGGCAGCTCCGGGGAAGCACAGGCCACCCCGGGGAGCGCCCGCGGCCGCCGCGGCAGGGAGAATGAGCGCCTCATCCCGCTTCCCACCGCGCTGCCCTACCTGTCCCGCCGGCACCCGGGCGGAATGGCTCACGGGACAGCCTCTACCGGGCTGTGCGGCGGGACCCGAGCGGCGCAGGCGGTGGGACAGCCTCTGTCGGGGCTGCGCGGGGGGATCCGAGCGGAGCAGGTGGTGGGATCGTCTCTGCCGGGGCTGTGCGGTGGGATCCGAGCGGCACAGGTGGTGGGATCGCCTCTGCCGGGGCTGCGCGGCAGCGGCGGCGCTTCCGGGAAGGGCGCGGCGCAGTCACGGGCTGCACCTGAGCCGCCCCCGCCCGCGCTGCCCGAGCCCCGGCTGGGGCCGCCCTGGGGCGGGGCAGAAACGCCCCTGGAGCCGGGGCAGAGGGGACGTGGGCAGTGCTAGCGCTGCCGGAGAGGCCGTCGGGCTGCTCTCCCTCGGGCCCTGCCCTGGGTTCTGTTTCTAGGCACCTGCCTGTCTTCTCAGTCCTCGCCCGGGCCCCACTGCGACGTAGGCAGGAGGTCCTTTTTCCTTCTGCGAACCCCGTGTGCTGTTACACCTGACTTTCTGTGCCCTGGGTTAATCGCGGCGCTGAGAACCCGGTTTGGGTTTTGCTCCCCCGAAGGAAAGCGCAGGGTGTGCTGATGGCAGGCTGCCTGCTCAGCAGGAGCCCGGACAGGGTGTGCCTCCCCAGCCGGGCGAGGCAGCGAGCTGCTGCTCCGCGGTTACGAACCACTTATCTTAACAGAGATAGCACTCACCCAGCTATTAGAGAGCCTTGTCGCCACCAACCTTTCCGAGCCAGGCAGCTAATCACGGCGGGGAAGGGACCAGAAGTAGTTTTACACACGTGAAAACATTTTTTTGTTGTTTTTGTTTTGAGTTTCTGGTTTGTTTGTGGTTTTACTGTTTGGAGGTTTTTTTTCTTGGTTTGTTTTTGGTCAGTGAAGGTAAACCTTAACCTTGCAGGCTAGAAAATGGCAGAAGTGGTTCCCCAAAATGCGTGAGGCTGGTTTGCACCAGCACACACCTATTGAAGGAGCTCCCATCACTCTTCTTCCCACAGCAGAGGAGCAGCATGGCACAGAGGCCATGGATCTGTGACTCTTTCGGCTTCTCCAAAGGATAAGATAGAAGCAGTTAAGTACTTCACATTTGCTGTAAGGATTTGTTCAATACTGCGTGCTGGGAACATTAAATATGTGAAAAATTTTGGGATAGGCTGGGTTGGGCTAAAAGCTGCGCACCAAAGAAACTCTCAAGACACATGAGTCGAATGATTTTGCTACCAGGAAATCCAGGGACTGACAGTGATTTGTGTGTGTGCTTGCATGTCTTCAGTAGTGACTCTGGATTGTATTCTTTATTTAAGTGCTGGAGTGACTTGTATATACAGAAGCAGGAAAGAGCAGAATGAGGGGGTATTGGATAACACTAGTGGAAGTGATCAGAAATTCCCTGGAGAAAACCAGAAACTTCTGAAGTGTGAAACAAGGAGAACTGTTTGGAGGAATGATGGCTGTAGTTAAATATTTACTTTATGACATCAACAGACTGCAGTTAAGAGGTACTTGATGAATATGTAACTTAAAAGCTGGGCTCTAATGCCTTTTAGCTGGTGGGGACCTCAACAGAAAATTCTGTATTCTGATTGTGTATGTACTTATACTACAGTGGAGAACAAAAATAACAATATTTTAGAAGAAAACAGTGTAGATTGTTTACTATCTAAATAATACTAAGGCGACAGGAATACTTAGTTGCTACATGTTGGAAAAGAGGAGAAACTACTTTTACTTAGTAAAAGACCTTACAGTTTTGTCCCATGCCTCTCTACTCAGCCCTCACCCTGAGGTCCTACCTGGCTGTCTCTGAGAGCGTAGTGTCAGCAGTGAAATAGCTGCTGCCAGCTCCAGTGCAAGGGCATGAGTGCAGAAGGACTCTGTGGTGCTTTTAAGTGTGAGTAAAATGCCTGCATGCCTATGTGGGAACTTCTTATGTGTCGTAACAACAACTTTGTATGAGGAAACTCTGCTGTACAAGAAGCAGGTAATCTCCATTGTATTATGCCACCATTGTGTAGAGAGTGCCAACACTGTTAATAGAGAGGGAAAAAGATTTTTAGAATTGTTTCTGTATGCCTTCTGGAGAGTGGATGTGGATCCCATCCCCTGGCCCTGCCCATATCAGAGAAGGTGCCAGGTGTGGACTGAGACTGATGGATCAGCCCAACCCAAATTCTGTGCTGGAGCTCAGCCCTGCTCTGAAGATGGAGGAGGAATGCAGTAGAACTATGGTAGGAGAGACCCTCAGAGCTTTAACACTCACCAATGGTTACCCAAATGTTTCTGATTGCGCAGCTTTCAGCAGAAAATTTGTGAGTGTGTTCTGTGTGTATGTGCATGGATGCTCACGCAGATGTGGTGGAGGTTTTTCAAAACCATGCGACACAAAACATAAACACTATAGCTAATTTGTTATTGAGATCTAACAAGAAAATATTAAGTTTTTATACCTTGGGCAAACAGGACAGGATAATTTTTTGCCTTGGAAAAGACTGTAACTTTCTCCTGCGCATCCCTCTGAGCTCAGCCTGTGTTCCCATCTCTATGATCTTGAGGACTGTCAGTCAAATCCTTACTCAGGCTATCTATACCTGTAAATGGATGTATGAAAATAGGGTAAATAGAATATTTCCCATGTATATACAGTTTTTAGCATGGCAGAGCAATTAGTACCTTTTGCATGTAACTTTCCTACTTGTGAATAAATTTTTCAGGTAAAATAGCTTTGATTAGCAAGATGTGTGCTGAAGAAGCTCAGAAGGATGGAATCATCAATTAAGATGTTATTTTCATCAACCTTTTCAGGTAAATACCAGTATATAGTATAGCAGATACATAATTAAAAATATTCTGAGATTTGAAAAGTAGGAAATTAATTTTTATCACTTGATTTTAACAGTGGGTGAATATATAATTCATTTTTCTAAAAGTATCACTAACTTAGTTGTCATACTAGGTAGTTCACTTATTTACTAGTGTTTTTAAACTTCACTTGTTGCTATGATGTTTGGTAAAATATTGTTGGAGAAATTGAATATGCTGCTGTTGAACTGAACCAGAACTGTTTATTCCCTCACAAAAAGAAGATGATACCAATTTAAGATGCCCGTGCATCAGTTATTTGATTTTGAATATTCTGATTATTTTGCTGCAAATAAGTAATTGTGTGTTCATTTTTACTATTCAGGTATTCCTTTTAGTATAATAAAGAATAATACGCTTTACTGATTTTTGATTAGGAGGGCTTTGGATCAGGAATGCATCTGATTCCTTGTAAGCTGTGTCCCATTCAGATCCTACTGAGGATTTTCTTTTGACTATCAGGTACAGAAACATGAGAAGTAACACCTTCTACCTCAACCCAATATACAAATATATCCTATCATTATTCAAATAATCAATTCCTTATTGTTTAGTTGCTCATGCAGTATTTATCAGTTGATATGATAATGAAATGACACAAATGGATAATTGAGAATGACTCCTCTCATCAAGGATACTTGGAACTGTGTGTATCTGGTCTGTTCTTTGTAATGATTTATTTGATATCCCGAGTCCTGTGGCATAGATTTGTCTTTTACACAAAAGTATTTGAAGTTTTTATGTTTGTTAACTAAATTTCTGTCTGGGTAGCTTGATTTAGGAGTAATGGTTTGTTGTTTTGTTTTTTTTTTTTAAATTTTTACTAGAGGTAATTGAATGTAACAGATTTTAATTATTGGTTTTGTACAGATAACATCAAAGGGCTTTGACCATCATATTCAGCAATATCAACCATATTCACAAGCAAGTGAACCATATCAGTATCTTGGATAAACCTGCTATCCCATTCCACACAGTACATGCAGGAGGGAAGGGTTTTTTCGAGACCAGGCCATATTTGAAAAAGACAGTTTCTTTTTTGGGTACTCCCTGGTGTTCCTTATACCTTCCTGTAGAAATGCCTGGCTTTTCGATTATATTGTTTGGTCTAATGAAAGACATAAAAAATTATATTATATTGTTTGACAAACATATCATCAAATAAATCTTTACTTGGAATCAACATTACTATTTTAATGATGTTATAGGAGTATTTCAAGTGTCTTTTAAATATGGCTCAATTTCAGATACATAATTTTTAGTTAGAGCTATCCCTTCCTCCCCACAAGACATGGTGGAGTTTTTAAAGTGTTCATCATGAGATCCTTTTCAATTAAGGAGTTGAATTTAACTGGTTAACTTCTGCTGAAGTTATTGCTTCTTATCCTTCAGAGGACTGTTAGGGAGTTTTCCAATTGGAAAAAAAATGCTGGTACAAATATCCTATGGCAGTGTAGGGGGAAAAGCAAAAAAAAATAGGGTTTTAGTAGTAGCAAAATAAGTAGGATTTTAGGGACGGGTTGATAGATCTATGTCAGTTGTTAAGTTTCAGAATGAGGCATGATTTTTCAAAAGTATTTTAAGAAAGCCTACACGTAATTTAAATATTTGGTTATTAACCAATATGCTGTGAGATAATTGGTATTGGTCAGAAATAATTGTAGGAAGTCATAGTAGTATATAAGTAACAAAAGTAATTCTACATGCAATTAACAAAGTTTGCTACTGTCATGATGCTAATCTTTATGGGAAAGTTATTAACCTAAAAATGCTTACAGAGTGTCAGTAAAAACCTTGCAGGGCTTAGTTTGACATATAGTTGCATTTGTATTTGGTATTTGAAAGGGAATACAAATGTCACCAGTGCTGAAGGGGACACAAACACCCACTCTGATTTCAATAATGGGCCCAGTGCTGTCAGCTCCCACTTCAGGCACTGAGAATGCTGCTCATCTAACGAGATTAAAATTCTGACAAAATGCATTGCCAATTGCTCAAAATGTTTTTAGGTGCAGCAAGTTTAATAAGACCAAATTTTTTTTTGCCATGGGAGAGACTTTTAGGTTGTGCGACTTGTATGTACATGTCCTGATGTCTGCATTCCACGAAATGGTCTCTGGAAAACTGTCAGCATAAGTTGGTTCATTTGAAACTATGTGCTCCCAAATACACACAGCTTAAAAAAATCACATCAAAACCTTCTAGCAGTGTGATGAGAATTGGCTTCTGGCTTTTTGTGGTACAGTTTTGATGAGCTACTTTTTGATTAGTGAAATGAGCCTGTTTGGGTTCGGTATTTAAGGTCCCTGGGCAAGGACAAAAGTTCTTGGCCTCAAGGAGTGGAACAGTCTCATTGGTGAAGGGAGGATGTCAAGGAGCTGGAGCCTGGCTCTCTGCAGTGGTGCCCAGTGACAGGACCAGAGGCAGCTGCTACAAACTGAAACACAGGAAGGTCCTTCTGAATGTAAGGAAACTTGTTTTTACTGAGGAGGTGACTGGGCACTGCCCAGAGAGGTTGTGAAGTCTCTGTTCATGGACATACGCAAAGCTGGTAGTAGTGTCCCTTCTTGGGGGTGGGATGGTGGACTCGATGACCGACCTCCTCCCAGCCTCAGCCATCCCCTGGTTCTCTGTCTTCTAGCAGAGCCCAAGCCCTGATGTTTCCACTTTACCTCAACTTTCTGAGGTCTGGGGTTTCTATTTAGCTCTGTAGCTATTTCGGTTGCATTCCCTTGTTTGTCTCAGTAACCCGTTTCTCTGTAGAGCTGAGATCTTGGATTTAACTGATTTCCTTTCCCGGCTCACACTAGAGGGAGCCCTGTGGTGGCCTCAGCTTTGTCCTGCAGCTCTATCGTTTAGAATTTGGAATGTTCCTGTTGAGGATCTGTTATCAAAGCAGAAAGTACAAACCTGTGTCTTGGAAAGGTTTCATTTTCTAACAGAATCGAGCTTTTGAGTTGTTTGTAGGTGAAATAATGTGGCAGCAGACTGACAGCTTTGGCTGTGTTTTAATTCTGCTCAGCTGCAGCCTTGATGCAGCTCCTGATATCTATTAATGCAAAAGATATTGATGTTTCTGTTATGCTTGGCACTTATTTAGGTAGCTGTGGAGATATATTTGTAAACTGTGTGTTTGTTGCTGTGATACAGGCAGTTTCTATTTGGTGTGTATTTGGCTGATCCACAAGGAAATAGTTTGTGATTGTGGGAGGGTTGCTTGAAGGCTTTAGGTGAGAAAGGGATTTTTAAGTTTTCTTTAGACTTGTAATCTTAAAAATTCAACTTACTTGCACTGGTGGATAGGAGCCAGCTTTAACTGAGAGATGTGCTAATTTTAGGTGCTTTTATCCAACCAGATGTAATTGTTGTTAGGGTTCATAATAGATCACATTTTTCCTGTTTTTCATGTTTACTAAATTAATAGACAGTGGCATTAACCTGCATTTTTTCCCTGCATATTGTGCTGTTCTTGTTACATTGAGCACAATTTCTAGAAAATGGCCTAGGACATTACACCCATATAAAGAGCAAAGTGAATATTATTGAATTTGAAGAAGCAATCACTGAGAGTTTTGAGGGGTTTAGTCTAAATGAGAGAATGCCACATGTGTGAGGTAAAGCCAGCAATGATCTGTTGAGGATGCAGTCATTCTTTGCTGTGGTGTAAAAGCTGGTTGTAAAAACACTTGTAGATTAGACAGAAGATCTTCCAAAAAACCTTATTTAGATCAGTGATGACAAGCTGCCTAAATAGTCTCTCTGTCTAAGAAAACATGCAGAAAATTTAGTTAAGCAGTCTCCCTGCAATGAGTGTTCCAGCAAGGAGTAGTGGTACAAATTCTGTCTCTTTTTCTTTATGGATCCCCCTTTTTTTCCAACAGAATAGTTTCAGTGACTGCATCTCAGGTGTATATATATACAATTCTTGGCATTTATATCCAAGGCAAAGTATTTCACAGTGGATGCCAAACTCTAATGCTTAATGAGTGTCCCTTCTTGGGGACATAATCTGTATTACTCTGGGAAGGTAAGCAAGCAATACTTGACTTGTGTTTTACCAGAGCCTCATTTTGTCACATTCATGCAAAGCTATTGGTGTGTATTGGAAAAGGTTACTGAGCCCTGGCTCAGGATGGTTTGAGGATGCTTTCTATAGAATTCTTTATTGCGCCATTTTTTTTATTTTTTTTTTTTAATTTTTTTTTTTTTTTTAAATGTGGAGATTGTGGACTTGGATAGGAAAATTCTTCTGGAATTTCCTTGCTTCTGGATCTTGTGGAGCAATTTTTTTTTTTTTTTTAAATTAAAAAAAAAAAATCTTGGAAGAAGGGACTAATGTGGGTTTTGTTGGACCTGTGACAGAAGGAGTTTGTGTGACATGGACGATGGCAGGGCCTTCAACAGCCTTCTACAGAAGTACATGAGGCAATAAAACCAGCAATAAACCATTGGAAGGGGCTATACTCTTTCACATTTGGAGGGGCTTCCACAACAGAAGGGGCCATTTTAATTTGTGTGGATCATACATTTTGTTCTCTAAGGAACAGGGGTTTTGGTGATTCTTCCTTTGGTTATTTAACCTTGACTCATTTCCTCAGGTAGTTGCGATCTTGTCTGCTACTTAATTTTTATCCAGACTTCCTTTTGTTCTGCTTCTTTATATTCCCCTAAAGAGGAGTTATAGTTGAAACATTTTTTACGTCTCTAGGCATTAATATGAAATTGTTTTTTCTGGACAAAGATGCATCTTATTTTGTAAATTTTGTCTTTGTAAATTATGATAAACATATTAATGGAGATGCTTTGTGGACTCAGATTATTTTCTTAACAAGCTAATGATCAAGCAATATATTATATAAACAAGTGAATAACTTGTTCTGACTCTTTCTCTCAGGTGCATTTTGCAACTTTATGATTGGTTGTTTTGAAAGGGAAGAGCTATTCCAGTGGAATGGATTAAACAACTGGGTTGAATCATGGTGTGTGAATTGTTTTGGGACAGTCTTGCTTTTGTTCAACATAAATCTTGCGTATTTAATCCCTATACTCTTCGTGTCCATAATTAAGATGCTGTTTGTTTTACTAAACAAACAAGAACTTCCTATTAATTTCTAGTAAGGAGATCAGCTGAATTTCACCCCATTATTTAGTTACTGTATCCTACTTTTTCTTCTCATACCATGAGTTTGCATTTATAGTGACTGCAGTGCAATTTCAGAAATAAATTACTTCTGATTTATTTCTTAGATTTTTCTGTAAGAGAAGAATAATACAGTAACTCATGTGAAAGATGGTAGAAGTTGAAAAGTTGGCCGTTTGAGTTTAAAAACAAAAAATGAAATTTAAATAACCTGTGTCTCTATTGATAGGGTTTGAGGCATGTTTACTTATTTCTTTAGGGAGACAGAGTCCCATAAAATAATGTGGAATTTTAATTCTCATTAAACAAGGGATGAGAAATTATTTTCTCTGTTTAGTGTATTTGAGGCACACAAGAAAAAATAAGTTGTAGGATTCTCTTATGAATCTGTTATGAATTTTCTTACTCTTTTGAGCCTCTAGGCTAAAATACATGAATGATGGGATGTTTTTAAAAGACTGGCAAATCTGACTTTGTGTTATAAGTTCTTGGATTCCACTGTGGTGGAATCACTATTGCCAGCTGTAGCTTTTCTCTTCCCAATGCTGAAGTGTCCACGTTCTCTAGAAAAATGCTTATGATTTATTTTATCATGTAAGAAAGATGTTACAAAAATGATTACACCAGTTATGCAAGGGAAGGCTAAATAAAAATACTGCTGGCATAAGATCACTTTGAGATGCTTGACTTTACAAGAGTACTGAAGAATATAAATAAGAGAATATTATGATGCCGTGGTGTAAGTACACCACATGAAAGACATTTACAATACAAACGGGTAAAAAACTGTGCAGGCATAGGAAGTAAAGTGAGCAATTTTTGGATGCTTTGTAAATTCCTCCAAGTACTTATACACACAAGAAGATACCTAGGCACCTCAAGGTACTTTGCCTCAACTTCAGGCTGGGTGGGTGATGCTTTTAAAAACTGTGGTTGCTTGGTAGAGCGATCAAGAAACATTTTTTGATGCATACATCTATATGTATGAAAGAATAGACACTGAAGGGCATGATGAAAGCTGCAAGAACACAGGTACAAAAATAATACAGAGTAGGAAGCAAGGAAGACTAAACAATATGTTATTTAATGCTATTAAAATTATAAAGACTGTTTTCAGATGCTTTTTTCTATAAACGTCTTTATTACATCGGGTGATCTGTTTTTATCAGAGCTTTTTATAACATCACAAGATGAAACAAAAAAACCCCAAAAAACACATGTTACCAAACTGCTTCGAAAACGTCTGTTTAGGATTAATTTAGAGAATTCTTTCAACCAAAAAGTATGTGTATATATTTATCACTTTAATAAAGATATATTCAATTAATTTTGAAAACCAGAGTAGAAAATTAATTTCCCTCCCACAGTCTTAATGAAGAAATAAAGAAACTAATTTCCCATTGCTGTTAGAGGGGTAATCCACTCCTTCACATATTAAGAAATTAATGTAACGCATCCAGTCAGCCAAAGAGTCTCTGATTCTTCCCCTCCCCCTAATCTCTTGCACCAGCTGATTTTGTGCAACACAATTATAAAAAACAAAATCTGAAGATACTTAAGTCTTTTTAAGTCTTTCAGCTTTCAGTATATGCTAATTTTAGATCTGATGATATTTCCAGTAATATCATCCATTGAATTTGATAGTGTTTGCTAGTTTTGGTTTTCTTTTAACAGAAAAAGAAGAAATTTTATGTTTATAATAACAGTATCGATATTATTGTTAGTATTTGTATTACAAAAAAACCCAGAACATCCCAGACCCATTTTTAAAAAATGCCAGAAAAATATTAAGGAAGAA
This sequence comes from Acanthiza pusilla, assembly GCA_036630365.1. Taxonomy (NCBI): domain Eukaryota; kingdom Metazoa; phylum Chordata; class Aves; order Passeriformes; family Acanthizidae; genus Acanthiza; species Acanthiza pusilla. The sequence goes on from JAXCHO010000058.1 coordinate 4,303,427, forward strand.
TTGTGACAGACTTGATATGTCTTTATAAAATTTTTGGGGGGTTATGTGATCAAAAAATCATCATTTTTATTTGAGCTAAACACAGAAGAAATACATTTTCTTGTGTTTAATTTTTAAAAAATCTGATACCATTTTGTAATTCTAGGAATATATGTGAGCAGAGTTTTATAAGTGAAAAACAGGTCAACATGTTATTTTAAGATATTGGACACGGGTGGTTGAGAGATGTTCAGAACTATGTTCTTAAAACAGACTTTTTGACCCACATAAGCAGCTTTCTTTTTCTTTATTAAATGACACTTCCTGCACAAGTGAGGCACTAGCTGAGAGTGTGAGTGCAGTTTATGTCCTTCATGTAACACAACTCAGATTATGGAAATGTTCCTTTAAGGAGGCAGTTTACATTAAAAAAAATCCTTGTTTTGAAACTTGTCACTTGTAGCAGACATTTTGGGGGATTATTATTTTTTTTTTAATGCTGGCTCAAGTTCAGTGAAGCAGCTCATTGTGTACATAGCTTGTGAATAGCATCATTGGTAGCAAAAAGCTACAGGGTAAGTATACATTTAATTGATTTCTTGATCAGGAATGCTTCTGCAACAGGCAGAACAATGGAGCTTTATTACCCATCACTGCTTTGTTGGTTGATGTGAATGTGGCATAATTCAGGAAATGGGGAGATGTCCAGAGCAAGAAGCATTGGAAATACAGGTGCTCTATGGAGATGTAACACATGAAGCTTTTTGGAAAGAACTGAGACCATGGAAAATGAAACGATTTATAAATCAAAGATAGGAATCCATAAACAGTTTTTTGGTGTGCAGGGATGATGGAAAAAAAAATTCCCTCCTCTGAGTTCCTTTCTCCACCCCTCGGCTTGAGCAAAAGTAACCAAAACAAGTGTAGGAAGACGTAAGGACCCATTTAACATGGGAGGAAGAGATAAGTATGTATTCTCTCCATGAAGGGAGTATTTTTTCCTATTTTTCTTCCATATCATGTGCAGCACAATGTCTCAGTAGCTGTCTTTTATTCTCTTTAAGAACTATAGATTCCAACAGGAGAAGAGCAGTATGTCTTTCAGGACTGTTTTTTCTCTGTTACTGTTTTGATATTTATAGGCAGGTGTATTAATTATTGTCAAGAATGAGTCCGAGTGATTAATTCTTTTGCTATTTCTGGTAGATCTCATTCACAGTATTTCAATTCATAAGTGTTTCAATATCTTCATCTATAGATGTATTTCTTTTAAACTCACTTAGTCAAAAACCATCACAAAAAGACTGATGCTGAATTAAGAAGTAACAGTCTAAATACTATAGTTAATAATTTGGAAGAACATAGCAAAAATGTCTGGGTACAAGTGTTCTGTTGTGGTTCTGAGAGCTTGGCACAAAAGAAAGGTGAAAGGCTGCAGAACAGTTCACTTTCTGTAGTTCATCCATAGCAGAATTTGCCTTCCAGATGCATTGGTCTGATCATATCAAAGAGATATAGAAAAATCATTATGAATGGAACAATAAAATGGAGTTTTGTAAATGCAAGACAAATAGACGGACTGTTCCTATTTTCTCTCTTGGACACCTTCACCATCTCTAAATTACTTGTATAAAGCATTAAGGCAAGCTCAGCATTAAATTAGTTATATGGGAAACTCCTATCAAGGCATACCTTCAAGAGTGTGGAAACATTAATATGTAAAGTTTGGAAGTGAATCTGGTTGTTACCCACTTTTAATCCTAAGAGTTATTGACATTTTCATGTCATATCGAATTTGTCAGATTACTAAAAGATGTCATTTGATTAGAATATAATCTGAATATAATCCCTGAATCATCATAGCCATGTAACTAAACCTGGTGATGGACCAACCACATTCTGTGCAGGATTAACATTGTCACTGAAGTTTCAGACAGAAAGTTTATCCTTCAAATGTTGTTAATCCCAACAGGCCTTTAAAAATACACAGATATGTTCTCTTGCCACAGATGACAATTACCCAAATTATTATGTATTATTTTACTATTTACTTGTACTATCTTGTGCAAATACTCTTGGTAAGAGATCATATCAATGGAACTAAAAAAGTATAAATTGTATTTTCTGTAAGAATTTGTGGTTCCATGCTCTAATATAAAAATAACTCTAAGTGAAAATACAAAGTTAATGTTTTCTTTGGTTTTCCATGTTCAAATTACCCCAGAGGTATAAGGGTAAGTTTGTACATAAGGAACTTTAAAACAAACAAGCGAACTCAACCAATGCAACATAAACTGATATAACTGCAAGTATTAATTTCTAAAAATAGGATTTGATGGATTCCAAAATTGCTGAATGAATGTCATATTACAAGGGTTTGAAATATCCCTAGTTAACAATGACACTGTTGGTTTTAAGCATAAATTAATTGAATTTGGGTTAAATTTAGCAATAACTTCAACTGAGAAAGAAAAGGCATTTCTTGAAACAGCATTTGATTGGCATGTTTTACTATCAAGTATATATTGTGATTAAAAAATGGGCATATGATCTAAAGCATATATTTACAATAGAGATGGATGAGATTTGAGATGACACCTGAAGATTTTAAAATTGTTTTTTTCCTCAAAAAGGGTTTTTTTTTCTTTTTAAGTATACATTTGCATGACTAACACTAGGAATTCCTGGTGAAAACCATCAGAGCAATGATGATGGTTTGCTTAGTATGCTGATCTGCTTAGACTGCCAAGTGTATTTTGAAGATTGGAGTGCTGCGCTGAGTCACAAACATCACAATTTCCAGCAGCTGCCGGAGCCAATATGTGCTGATCTGTTTTCATTTGTAGCACCATCTGAGGACTTCAGTCCAAAGGTCAGCCCTTCTCTCCGGTCATTTCTTAGTTTCCAGCTGTGGCCTTGGCAGGAATAAGTCTGATGTTACTGGTGAGTATCCAAATTATGTCCCTGTGTAGTGGATCCAGATTACCTATTTAAAGACTTCTGCAGAGGAATGCTTTCTGACTTGTACTTTGGAAAATATTACATTTCCAGGTATCATTGTTTCAAATTAATATTTCAGGTTTTGCCAAGTAAATCACATGATTTCAGGGGGAAAAAAGGCAACTCATTCCACAGTGATGATATTATCTTTCCACAAAATGTGATTTATGTGTAACATTAAATATGCATAACTATTTGCTATGGATTTTACTGAAAGACACTGACAATACACACCTTACAGAAGTGATGCTTTCATGCTGTTATGGATGGCAATAAGCCAGATAAACCCAAAGAATCTTGAGTAAAAAGCAAGTAATTTTTTAGTATGTTTATATTTTAATTTTAGAACAGAGAGGAAAATAAGTTAAAAGGTTTCCTATATTAACTTCAAATTTGTGTTTTGCTTTCTTTAAAATGGGATATGTATTTCTGCAAGTCAGCTCTATTATCGATTGTCCAGGAAATGAAATATTTGCTGGAAACCTATTCATTTCTCATGTTCTTTATCCCATTTATCTTTGCCTCTTCAAGTTTGATCAAGCAAAATTAATGGATCCTAACAGTTATTAGATGACTGCAGCTCACATTCCATGTTAAATGTAAACCCTTGATAAATAAGTTCCTGCATAACTTTTCATTACAACACTCATTTTCACATTATGCCTTGCCTGACTTTGTGTCCCCTCTCTCCCTACTATGTCTAGGCCTTCTTCCATGCAACTGTTCAACATGGATTTATTAATGATATGTTGATAATTATAATAATGAATGTTAAGTTTGGCAGAGAACTACTCAGTTGGTAAAGTCCTAAGCTGTCACTATGGTTACTACATAAGTAAGAATTAAGAGCATACAATTTTGAAACTGTTCTGAATGAAACTTTAAAATGTTGTGGTGTTTCATTATATAGTGCTATTTTTAAAAAATGCTGGATATAATGCTTTCAGTTTTAATTCTCTTAGCATTTTCTATGAATGCTGCAAAGCCAAGTTTGACAAACCATTCTGTATTATCGGATCTTTAAATAATCCAGTTTTATTTAACATGTTATGCTTGTGTTATCTGGCTCTTTTTATCGTGAAGTTGGTGGGAGAGCAGGAATAAGTTCTATATATGTAAGATTCTGCAGTTGAAGGTCCAACTAGGTATTTGTGTAAATAAAAGGTTAATTTAATTGAAAAGTGAAAATTCACTGGAAGATCTGCCAAAACATAGGTTTTGATGATGAATTATTTGGACTGAGTAAGAATATATTTCTGAGCATCATCATCATTCTGCTTATCATTTTAATAATGTTATTTCAGGTATGCCGTTAAAAATGTATCCTTTTTGAGTGCTTTGGAAATGTTGATTTTGTTATGAAGCATTTTCTTTACCACATGTGTTCCAGCAAAGCCGGGCTGTGTACAGCCCAAAACTCAAATCACCTTCTCATTAGTGTTGTGTGCATTTTAACCAGCCATAAAATCAAACAATATTGTCATGGTTTACACAAAGTCAAGTAGACAGATCAATTCATTATGTAAAACCCCCCCTGAAACCCAGTTAAAACAAACCCACAAAAACACAACAACAAATGTCTGAGGAAAATGCTCTTCCACTCACAACTCACTGAGGGCCATCTCACACATGGCCCACAGTGGGCCACGCGAGATGAGAAAAAAACGATGTCTGGTTCTGGGTTCCGTACACTTTAAAACGAATTTACGCGGTGTCACCAGAGGGCAGGATTTGGGGTGTATTAAGTGCATTTCCGTACTTTGGTTCTTTGTGAGCGTGCCCAGCACAGAGCCCTCATGGGGCCCGTCCCTCCGCCGCGCTCCCTCAGCGCACCTGGGCGTGAGAGCGGCCGCGGCCGGCCGTGGGAAAGGGGCGGGGGCTTCGCAATTAGGCTCTTTCCAGTGACATTTGCGCTTCACACGGAGCAGGGTGAGGCGTGCTGCTCTCACTGTCCTGGAGCAAGGTGAAATTGGTGATCTACAGGTGTGCGCGGCCTCTGCCCGTGCCCGCCGGGCCCTGAGGGGAGCAGGGCTCGGTGCCGGGGAGGGTCGCGCTGGAGCTGCGGCTGCTGCTCGGAGAGCGGGGCAAGAGCTCGGTGCAGTTTCCACTGGAGAACAACCCCGGTGGAATTGGGGGAAAAAAGGTGTGTGTAGTTTTATTTGGGTTTTTTGAAAAAGGCAGTTTTCCAGCTGGGCGTGGGCGGCCACACCGCTATTAATATCTTGGGCCTGCCCCGAAGTGAGCGGTGTCTTTCCTTGTTTTTAATATGTAGGGCTTAGTGTCTTGCTTTTCATGTGGATTGATTATGCAATGCCCCATCCAGAGTCTGGAAATACTAATTTAATTCAGCCAGGCTGCTTGCTTCTGGGCGTGCAAACAGTTTTGTCCTGCCACAGGTCTGTGAGGAAAATATGTCAACACCTGGGACATCTCCTTGGTCAGTGCTGTGGCAATATATATTTTATCTGAAAAAATAACTAAACCTGTAGACAACAGTGGAGTGCTTCAAGCTGCAAAATTTTTCGCCATGGGAAAGCTTAAATTTGTCATTCACTTAGCAATCTGAACAAATACGTAAAACATCCACATTTACCAAGTATTTATAGTAAGATCTCATTCATAGCTCTTCATGGTGAAGGCTAACATGAAAAAGAGCTCTAAATGTACTGTGTTCACTGTATTTGTGTCATCTTGAAAGTGTTGCTGGTTGTTGGTTGCTTATGTCTTTTGCGTTCAAGTTTCTATCAGAGTGTAATGTAATTATGGCCTTCTAATGCATCTTTGTGAAAAGCTCATGCATCCTGTCTTCTGTCCTGCAAAAATCCTGCACCTGTTGATTGTGTATTAGACTGGGTACCCAAAGAGGGAGGAGAACTCCTGCCTGCTCTCTGCAGTCTCTGCTGTTCTGGGGTTTTTGGGATGCTGTGGCACGGGGAGGACGCATAAAACAGTGTGCTCTGGTGCAAGGCTGCTCCTTGCCTTCTGCCATTCCTGACCTCCTGTGGGAGCTGTTCCAAACCTGGTGCTGCAGAGACATCCTTACTCTAACCTATAGTGAGATGCGGATATAAGGAATCAGGAGATTGTTCCTATGATGAGATTTTTTTGGTCACTAATATTGACATTATCTATGATGCTCAGGCAGCAAAAAATCAATTATGCCCTGTTGAGATAATAATAATTTTTGAAGCTTTGCCATTGGGATACCAAATATTTAATAGTAATGTTACTATAAGTTGTGTTGAAGAATGGTTTGTAGAGGAAAATGTAGTACTTCTTGTCAGATGCCTTTAAAGGAAGAGAGAAGAAAAAAAAAAAAAAAATAAGTCTTCAGGGAAGTCAGTTTTTTCTGAATATAAAGTAGGTACTTCCAAAGTGTTGGAAAGAGGTTAAATATCAGTAGTGCCTGAACTTCCTGACAAAGCATTAACCTGTTTAATGTTCATATAGTGTTATTTTGGACTGACCATTGGTGGCACTGACTCCAATTATTTCCTTGGTTTACACTTGGTATAGGTATTTCACAACTATCACTACAAACACGCAGCAGCTACCACATGGGAATGCTCCTGAACACATTCACTCTTCTTGCGGTGTGTGAAATGTTGCAAATGAGCACTGAGAGCTGCAGTTGTGCTTGCTTTGTGCTGGCAGGGCACTGCTGCTGGACAGGGCAGTTAGTTGGACATCTTATGGCTTCTGATACCTTTGTCCTTGCACACACGTTCTTTTGAAAAACAGTTTGATTTTTATTCCATGGCTGTAGCTGTGGTTGCAGTGCTTCCAGTTCAGCACAGTTCAGTTGGTTGTCGACTAGATGGCAGCATGGTGTTTGGAACGGACAGAAATTGCTTTTTGGCTTGCTAAACCACCTCTGGTTTTCTACCGTGCCTCTAAAATTTGAGTAAACGTGGCTTCTATTAATCCCTTCAGCACTTAGTGTCTCTATAGTGATAGCTAAAAGGATGCTGACCAAATATTGAAAAGTACTGGGATTGAAAGGTTAGAGAGAAGCATTTAATCCCACATACAAACATGTTGTAAGTAGAAAACAGTTTTACAGTCTTAGTTAGAGTGCTGCTGTTTATGCTTTCCTCTCTTAATTTGAGCTGAAATTAGTTAAGGTACCTTCTGTTAGTTTATTAGTAATATTTTTACTTGTGGTTGAAAAAAAATCTAGTTATTATTTATGGTTTTACCATAGTATTGTCCTATAAAAGACAAATGCAGTATAGTATGTAATTATTTTTGATTACAGAAAGTAAGGATCCTGGTAATGTATATCTGTGTTAGCCCTACTAACCAACTTATATGACATGAAAATTTTAAATCACCTATTTTTGGAATATGTGTCTACATTGTGAAAGATTATATGTTTTCATCAAAAGAATTCAGATTATTGAAGGCACCCTCTTGTAGTAGGGGGAAAAATGCAGATCCAAAGCAATGTAGTACTTGGGCAAGCAGCTCCAGTCTCTTAAATTTCATCCAGAATTCAGATAGCTAATACAGATTTTGGAGTAACTGACAAAGCATTCTCTAAAACTTCACACTTCGTGTTACATTTACTATAGCTCTGTATTTGATGGGACTAATCTTTACTGGATTATGAGCTAAAAAGTTGGTTCGGAGCACTGCAGTAATTACTTGAAACCGCTGTTATCACATCAAAATGAAGTATTGCAGATTGAATCAAAAAAGGCTCTCAGAGGGACTTTCCCATATGTTTTCTGGGTCATCAGTTTGGTCTTCTTAGGAATGTGTTGTTCAGCTTTCCGTTTTTTTTATTATTCACATGTTGAAACAGAGCTGGAAATGTGGAGGAAAAGAAAAAAAAAGGGGTAAAAAAACCCACTTAAAACCTCCTAGGAAATCAGGAAAAGCAAAATAACCAACCAAGACCCGTTACTTCTTGACAAAGAAAACCTGAGGGTGCTAGCAGCTGGGAGTTCTTTGTTTAATGCTTTTTCCACAATTCTGTTAAAATCTGAAACTTTGGAAAGCATAATGTCATCAAGCAGATTGCTTCAGATTGCTGCTGTCTAGTGATGGTTTTGTCAGCAAAGATTCTAAAGCAGGTAGGTTTTCAAGGACAATTGTTTTGCTCTCTTATGGGGGTAATGTTGGTCTCCCAGCCCAAAAGGACACGATGCATTTCTAGGCTTTGACAAACATAACTTTGGAGCAAGTGTACAGCTTCCACATTTAGAATCTCTAGGCTATCTAAAAGTTAAACAAATACCATTGATTTTTGGGCCAGAAAGTGCTAGTACTAGAGATAATAACAGTTTGATGTGACTGGGACTGCTTTGTCTTTGGAAAATAAGAAACACAAGCATGTTCACAAATATTTTCCTTGGATAAGCTGTACTGAATTGTAGGATATCTACTATGTGGAGTACATGTAATTTTAAGTCTTCAGCAGCTGGAGTGGCAAAAGAACATCATCTTTGCTTTCATTACTAACAGGCTTTATATTTTATACCGTATCTGTTTCAGAATTTCTCTCATGAGTCCTCAGGATGATTCTGTCCTATGTTGTTAAGGTAAGCTAATAAAATGATAAAATCAAAATACGGGAAAGAACATGGAAAAGAGTAGATAGAACTGCTTACTGAGAGAGTAGGTGCTGCCAAGTATTGTTAATCCACTGGTAAAATGTTGGAGAATGTTCTTCAGAAAAGCCCTGAAGAAACAGTCTGGTTCCAGCAGTCTTCAAAGGTGCATTGACCAAACATAAGTTGCATGCTGGTGGTAATGTTGTACTTGACTTTTACAGGATAAAATCCAACACATGATCCAGCTTTGTGCTTGGGGCAAATTTAAAAATCATGTCGTTGCAGGGTCAAAGGAGGAGAATTACTGTTTAATTCAGTGGAAGAGAGTTTTAACTGGATTTTTGTTTGTTATTGATGAAATAATGAGGTAGAAGGACCTTTTACCTGACCTGGGGCAACTATTCTTACATTGTGTATGCTTATATAATGTATGAATAAAAGAAGATTCTATGGAACTTTAGTATCAATTAATATTTGTTTAGAATTAAAATTAGTGTAAAGTGATCCTGTAAAATTAGAGTTTTGCATTGACAATGCTACCTGATTTACTGCAAAATTAAAAAAAAATGTAATCTTCTGCATTCAAAAGCCACAAGTCTGCCTTATCCCTGCTTCTTATGATTCTTGATTTAATATCATCTGACTACAAAAATACAAATATTAGATTTTTATTGTCTTCTGGTTTTGAATCTTTTTAACGAATCCACATCTTGATATTTTGTTTTGAGGAGGAACATAATTGTTTGTAAATGAGCACCCAAACACTGGTATATAGATCTTAGCTTTACGAAAGATTGTATTACGAGATTGGCAATACATTTTTGAAAACTAGAAAGTTTGGCAATTTTTTGAAAATTGATTTAACTTCCAAAGATTTCGAAGGCTATGAAGGAAATACCTTTTGTTTATCTTGTAGGATGCTATAATGATTTGTCAGTCGTCATGTTGACAGATGACAAAGAATAAATACAGTGATATTTTTAACGAAACTGTAGAACATCTTTAAAATATAAATTGCATGGCGGATCCCCTTTTAGGAAGGAAGAATTTTTGTGAAATAGCCTCCCATTGTATACAGAGATGTAATTTCTGGAATTCCTAGATGTATCACTGCCTTTCTCAGAACCTGCATTCTTGTGAAAGGTTTAGAGTGTTTGCTTTGTTTTGTAAGTGTGAATGGAGCCTTTCTCAACTAGAATCTGAAACAATTGCCAAAAGACAGAGCCTCAAAGGAAGCAAACCAGAGAATTAACCCACCACAGCTCACTGAAGAGAGTGTGTTACACCCTGTGATCTGGGGTGTGTTCCTCATTACACCGCTTTTTTCCTCTGGATCCCAAAAGCAGTTCCTGAAGTGGTGGCTCTTTCAAAGCTCAGAAGAGTTGCACTTCTGGAGCTGTACAGATGGGTACTGCGTGGGCAAATCCAGTGTGTTGGTTGGGTTTGGGTGATGTCTGGTGTACGCAAATAGCTGTTATTCCTAACAAAGGTGGTATAATTCTTGTAGGAAGATGTGGGATTGAGGAGAAAATGGAAAATAACACTTGTCTATAAATCTCTAAATTGAAAAATTAAGGCAAGATCAAACATAACTGAATACAATATTTCTCAGCTGGTAGAAGTTTAAACTTTACCTACAGAAAATCTCTGAATCTTAAGTAGAAAAAAAAAAGAGTTGTGTTAGAGTGCTGTCTTAAAAAATCATTCTTTAAAAAAATAAAATTGAGCCCAAGAAATTTAAGACCCAGTAAAATACAGCTAAACTTTTACATACAGGTTCTTAGCAATGGTTCTTTAAAAATGTACCTTATTCCAGACATCTTTTGTGTAGTTGTCTTTACAGAGGCCATGTACTTTGTTGTCTTATAGTCCACATTTTATGGCACTGTGTGCCAGCAGGTTTTTCTTATCTTTCAGGAATCGCACCTGGCTAATGCAGTCAAAGTGTGAGACAGACATGATGTGTGGAATCTGGAAAATGATGAACATCTGATTTGTTTTCCTAGTTCTTTCTGGTCAGCCTTTCCTAGCAGAATCATGGAGTCTGGGGCTTTTATGCTTCTTTGGTACAGCTGGCTGCTTGTTTTCTAATTCGTAAATTTAAATGTGACCTACAACTTCAGAAACTTAGAACTTAAATTTTTTCTCTTTTTCTTTCTTTCTTTTTTTTTTTTTTAAATATAGCGGTGTTTTCTAGTCAAATCTACTTTTAGTTCTCTCCATAGAGAGAAGGTGTTTGAATAAAACATAAAAGAAGATGTTTGAACAGTATTAAAAGACATATCATTGAAAAGTTAAAATGTGCATGAGACTTATTGTTTAGCTTTTTATCAAACAGGCAGTGCCAGTAAATGCATTTCAGTCTTTAATGATCATGAGGGGAACCTTATCCTGTGGGGGGGGATTAGTGATTTATTTATAATACTTATGATGTGTTGTATAAAATTCAATCATACTGTGCCATTTTTGTGTGTAAATAGTTTTTTAAAAAATTGTTTATAAACAGGGTTTTATACTCTTCAGTTTAACATTACAAAAATCTGGAGCATACTTGTTAAACTGTAGTCTGACTTGATGGTTCCACAGCAGCACTAACATCTTGACCATAGAGTAACTCATCATATTTGGATTTAAATCCTAGCTCTTGACTGGACACAACTGTGTATGTGAGTGTATTGGGTATGCTGTGTACATCAATTCATTTCCATTGCATAAACCGTTGTAGTGTTTTTCACAAATAGTCATAGAAATGCTTCTTACAGTTACAGTGTCTGTTTTAGTGGGCTGCATCTGAAACACAGAGGTGATAGAGTTGAGTTTTATAACTTGTGTATCTGCATTTGATGGGGATAGACAGATTTATGGCCATTCCTTTGATAAGAAGTTAGTAGATTTATGTAGGTAAAGTTTGCCCAATAATATTTTCATTCCTGAGTTTCACCAAACACGGAATTTAATTCTTATGCTCCAATGTAATTTTTCTGGAGACAGCATTTACAAACACCTTAGGTTATCTTGGGGCAGGTGTTTGTCTCCT